>BMAU01017296.1:305000-918311 GCA_019973935.1 Trichonephila clavipes | reverse complement strand
TTAATTTAGTCACTTGCCGGGTGGCGAGTGACCACTATCCTTGCTAAATTCTTAATTTTTATCTTTTAATTCTTAATTTTTATTATCTTTTATTTTAATTTTAAGTTTACTCAATTGCAACCCCACACAGGCTAGTTCTCTAGACCTCCCCTATGATATATTCCGATACTTCAGTGCAGCCAATAGAGTGCCTACTCTCGCAGTGCCATGGACCAACCACAGCAAAGCCTTTTAGACATCACATTGACTTTCCCGCCAAAACCGTATAGAAGAAAATCCTCGATCTCGTAGCCACGCCCCCTTACCACCTTCGATCCACCAATAAGGACACACTCTCTCAGGCAGGCCCATTCACACAAGGACTCAACTACAAACTCGATATGGGATGGAGGAACGCTTCGCGTTCCATTTCCCAGTGACATCCAGCGTCATCATCAATCTCGCGCTCTTCGTTCGTTTCTCTGTAAATATGTAGCCAGCTGTTTTGTGTTGTAGTTTCTTTGTCTGTGTTGTGTCGTCCCTGTTCATCGTAATTAATATGCCTAAGTGTTTCAAGACATTCAATAAATTGGATTACTACTCTACCATACTGCCTCGTCGATCTTTACATGAGAATGATGCATCAACATAAAGAAAATCAACACCGGCCACGCCCTATCCTTTGGTTCGCTACTGTAATAATATCCACTCGCCACGTCTTACGATAGTTTTACCAATCTTTCAGAAATCTTATAATAGTCGGTAGGATGTGTTCTACGTGGGATATAAAATATGTCAACATTATTTCAACCAAAGGTAGAAAAAAAGAGAAAATCTGTGGATGCGCCTATTCATCGTAACATGTGCTAAATAGTTTCACTACATCGTTCTCAAAAGGGGGAAATCCCCGTTCAAGACGTGCCTACTTCATTAAACAGGGGGAAATTCCCTTTTCAAGTTGTGTGAGACTCCTGCATTTTCATCAAATTAATCCAAAAATTTATGTGAGTAAACCTATAATAGGTTAGTTTCGTCGAAAAGTGTAACTGTCGACAGAAAAGTGAAATTTTTTAATGTACGTTACTAATTGCTGAGCTCAGCGGGGTTTTCGTTTGGTTTCTCATTGGTGGTGGATCTTGTTATTTTTGGTGATTTATTTTAAAATGTATTTTATAAATTAAGAAATTTTGTCTTCAAAATTATTTATAGTGCAAATTTTATACGTATTGTTGTTTTTTCAAGTGATTCTGATCTTTGATATTTTTATGCTTAATATTTCATGAAAAATTATTTTACATATTTTTATAGTGTTGCTATACATGTTTTTAATTATGATAAAACAATATATATTGAAATACGAAATTTAAAAATTTAAATGTTTGATATTTGAATTTCTAATTAATAGCTGCAACTGTTTTGATTTTGTTGAAATTTCAATTTTATGTTTTGGTATTTTTATTTTTTGGTAATTCAAATTTTTAAAAGTAAAATTAAAATTTTAATTTCTGTATGATTCTCAGATCTGGTTTTAAAATGGCGAATAATGAGCAAACCAATTTGGCTGTAATAAGTAATACCAACCAAACCCCTAATGAACCATACATAGTCCCTTTTGATTCTGAAAATGGAATGCTAATAGAAGTCTGGTTAGATTATTTTAATAATGCATGTAAACTTAGTAATAAAGATGATAGTTGGAAAATTGTAAACATATCAAAATATCTAAAAGGATCTGCATTAACTCTTGTCTTAATATTTCAAATTTTGGAGAACTGTGTTCAATTCTTATTGAATTTTTTTTAAAACCTAATGTTATAACTTTATCAGATTTCTCACAACTTCAATTAAAAGATAACTTAGAACAATATTTTCATCAAAAATTAAATTATGGTAGACAATTAGGATTATCTCCTCAACTCATTTTGAAAGGACTTACGGATGGAATGCCCACCAGTATTAAACAATTAATGACAGTAAATCCCCCTACCTCACCTACCGAATGGCTCATGGTAGCTACACGCTTAATGAAAACCCAAGCCCCAAAACCTGAACAAAATTATTTCAGACAAAATGTGCCCATTCGACCAAGACAAAATACTTTTGTACCTCAAAACCGCTACTCTGTTCGACCCAACTTCCAAAGTTTTAATAGAATGCGTCCCCACAACATCTCCCAAATCAGCATGCTCATAACTTTAACAATAGATGTTTTAGGCCGAACCACCACACACATTTTCAACATGGACTGCCACCATCTCCATGTAGTATTGGCACACAACAAGGAATTCCCAATGCTTATCATTGGAAACTACAATGTCCTTTTAATCAACATCAATTGAGACAAACCCCATTTAATTGCGACTCATCTTTGGCTACTAACCAGCATATTGACAATTGCAAATGTCCGGACACATCTCATCATTGCCAAGCCTAGCTAACTTGGACAATTTACCTAAACATAACAATGTGAATATTGTTATTGATACTGGATCCACACACACACTCTATCTTTAATTTCTGCAGATATTGTAAATAAACTTAAGTTACAAAAACAAACAACTAAGTTTATACAGATTAACTAAGCCCATGGCAATTTTCAATTAAACAAACTATGCAAAACTTATTTAACAATTGGACAGGTAGAAAGAAACATAAATCTGTATATAATTAATAGTAGTCTACCTTACATTATTCTAGGACTACCAGAATGTAGTCAATATAAATTTGTTATTGATTGTGAACATAACCAGTTACTACAAAATGGTCAAATTATTGTAAATAATCAGAATCCACTCACTAAACCAATTTCATTACATATACAGGAAGAGTTAGTTAATACCTCAGAGGAAGTTCTCTCACCTCTGACTGTTAAAGAACTATCTCCTAACATGGTACAACTTCTTTCAGAATACACTCATGTTTTTTCTAAAAATAAGTATGATGTAGGTAAAATAAGAATGGAGCCCCCTAGAATTAATTTAACATCAGACCTCCCAATTTATCAGCGAGCTTATAGAACCTCAGCCACTTCAGAAGCTGAGATTAATAAACAAATACAAAATTTATTAGCTGCAGGTTTAATTAAAGAATCCAATAGCTGTTATTCTTCCCTAGTTACTTTAGCTTATAAGAGAGATGAAAAGCAGAAAATCAGATTATGTATTGATTATAGAAAACTTAATGCCATTTGTAAAACAGACGCAGAGCCATTACCTCGAATAGATTCGCTGCTAGATAAATTGAATAGTGCTAAATATTTTTCTACGCTTGACCTCACAAGTGGTTACTGGCACATTCCGTTGCATGATAAAGATAAAAAAATTAGATTTTGTTACAACTGAAGGTTTATATGAATTTCTCTCTCTCAAGTTCTTCCTTTTGGCTTTCGAAATACCCCAGCAATTTTTAATCGTACTATTCGTAAAATTTTAACTAAACATAAGTGTTCCAATTTTGCTTGTCACTATTTTGATGATATAGTTATCTTTTCAAATTCTTTAGAGGAACATTATGCTCATTTAAGAAAAATATTCCAAATTTGTGAGGAGAAAAACATTAAATTAAAATTTTCAAAATGTGTTTTTGCAAAAACTAAGATAAACATTTTAAGCTATGAAATTAAAGAAGGCTGCATTACACCTGATAATCAAAATATTGAAACTATTAAAAAATTACAACCTCCCAAAAATGTTAAATAACTTCAAAGTTTCCTTGGTTCTGTAAATGTTTATAACAAATTCATTGATTCCTATGCCAAAATTAGGGAACCTTTAAATCAACTACTAAAGAAAGAAAAACAATGAGATTGGACCGCTGAATGGCAAACAGCATTTAATTTTTAAAAAATAAATTAATAACTAAAACTGTATTACAATTTTATGATCCTAAATTACCTCTACATGTTTTCTGTGATGCCTCGCTGAAAGTTATTGGAGCTATTTTGAAACAACCTGATAATTCTGGTACTCTTCACCCAGTATATTTTCATTCTAGAACTTTACGTGAATATGAAAAAAAAATTATTGTATCACAGAATTGGAATGTTTGGCTATAGTAGATGCTCTTAATAAGTTTTATTATTATTTACACGGTAAAAAATTCATAATCCATACTGATCATGCTGCTCTTGTTTGGCTTAAAAATGTGAAAAATTTAAGGGGTAGATTATTTCGTTGGTCATTAAAATTAAGCTTGTTTGATTATGAAGTAAAATATTTAAAAGGAACTAATAATGTTGAAGCTGACATGTTATCAAGACATCCTATTGCTCAATATATCCAACACTCAGTACATTTACTTGAATTAAATGAGATAAAAACCCATCAAAATTTAGATAATGTAAATGATCCTAAATATAAGAAAGTTGATGATGTATTTGTTCTTAAAAAGAAAAATCTGTTTAAAATTGTTGTACCTTTTTCATTAAGAAGACAAATTTTTCAAAATGCTCATGATCAATTTGGACATCCTGGTACTCAAAAAATGATAGATTTAATTACTCCTCAATATACTATTGGCCTCATATTAACTTATATATTTCAAAATTTGTTAAACATTGTAATGTATGTCAATTAAACAAAAGGAAAAGGCAAAAAATATTTGGTCTTTTACAGACTGTACCCCCACACAGATCAACCTTTTGAGTATATCTCTGTTGATACTCTGTTGGTGGATTCAACTATTATAATTCTACTAAAAAATTTCTTCACTTAATAATTGATCATGCAACTCGCTATGTTTGGGCTTTTGCTTCTAAAAGTGAAACAACCGAAACCTATGCAAATTGTTTAAAACAACTTTTCTAAATTCAAATACCTAGTAAACTGTTAACTGATAGAAATGGTGCTTTTACCTCATCCAGATTCAAACGCTTTTTAAGAAATTATAACGTTAAACAGTTACTAACTACTTATCATCCCCAGACAAATGGTAAACGTGAATGTGTAAATCAGTCTATTGTAACTAAATTAAGATGTAAAGTAAATTCTTCTCCTACCAAAATTCCTTGGACCAAATTTCTAGAACAAGTAATCAATGAGTATAACTTAACACCTAATTCAGTCACAAAATTCCCTCCTACATATTTGTTATTTGGCACTTTACCATATACACCTCCATTAGCTCAAAATCAAGTTTACCCTCCAGTTGAAGAAGCCAGAAAATTAGCAAAAGAGAACACCATAAAATACCATGAGAAAAATAAAATTAAATATGATGCACGTTTCATTGATTCTCCTTTTGAACCGGGTGACCTCGTAATTTATGAAGAATTCAACTATCCAAATCGAAGAAAATTATCCCCAATTTTTTCAGGCCCCTATGAAATAGTACAAAAGCTGTCAGGTGTCATTATGAAATAACCACGCTTAACGCGTTAACTAAAAAACCTACTTAAATTGTGCACGTTTCAAAATTGAGAACTTATTACCCTCCTGAAGAATTGAAATTGAGTCACACATGAATAATAATAATATTACCCCAAAAAGCATACACACAACTACACAAAACCAAGTCATTGTCCTTTTACCCCTCCTTTCCACTCTTGAGATATTTTTTTTTCTTTTTTTTTACTGTTGGGAAATATCACACTAAGAAATGATTACAGATCTTATAATGTGCGAAACATGGGTCCACCTTCCAATCCATTTCGGATTTTTTCCTGTTTTCATCTCGAAGTACTGTTCAGTTTTGGAGAAGTGTACTCTTTTGGATGGAAGCAGGGAAGAGTCTGAACTAAATTCCCCTTCCTTAATAATCTCGGATTATTAAGTTTACTTTAGACGAAGACGTCAAATTTTTTTATTTTTGAAACAAACTTAGATGTTTCCATGATAATTATCATTGATGATATTGTTATATTTTAGGCTACAATTATATTTTGAATCTTATTTTATTTGCATTCCATTTCAAGTGTTCCTTATTTTATTTTTGATAATGTGTATTTTTATGATGTCACGTTTAGTGGTGTGAACAGTCTTGCAGCCGCTACTCAAGAAAATGTGAACATTTTGGAGCAATACTTTTGATTTTTACAGCATTTTGAATTTTATGTTTTGAATGTCATTTATGGGTACCCATATTTTACAATTTAACAGTATATATTGTTTTATATTTTTCTAATACCTAATTTCTGTGTTAAGAGATCATGCTATGTATGCCATTACCAGCAAGTGCAAGAAATTTCATAATTCATAATAATTTTATTCAGAATTATAAATTTAATATCTCTGTAAGATACGGGTTGGTGTCAGGGTCCCTGATGCACACGCGTCTTACGGAGGGGGGACATGTAATAATTCCCCTAACATCTTTTTAATTAATTCTTTTAATAGTACTGCAATAATCTTTTAATTATTTGGTTCTACACTAACACCCTGATTTTAATCTTAATCGAGTACTCTTATTGCATCAGACATCCCAATCCTGCCCATTCTCTCCAATCAGAGCTGTTATTACGTCATAAGTACTTGTACTATAAAAGCCGAAACCTTGTGTAATCTCGCGCTCTTCGTTCGTTTCTCTGTAAATATGTAGCCAGCTATTTTGTGTTGTAGTTTCTTTGTCTGTGTTGTGTCGTCCGTGTTCATCGTAATTAATATGCCTAAGTGTTTCAAGACATTCAATAAATTGGATTACTACTCTACCATACTGCCTCGTCGATCTTTACATGAGAAAGATGCATCAACATAAAGAAAATCAACACCGGCCACGCCCTATCTTTTGGTTCGCTACTGTAATAATATCCACTCGCCACGTCTTAAATAGTTTTACCAATCATCCAGAAATCTTATTTATATATTTACCCTGGAAAAATAATGAAATAATTACTTGAATCAATTCTTCTTTTTTGATATTAATTTATAATGTAGAGCAGTTATCCGCAACCCCCGGTCCGTGAATAAAATGATGCAGGTCCTCCTAAAGAACATTAAACTATTACCATTTTATTTAAAGTGGTGCATTTCTCTCGGATTTGCGCAACTTTTCACGGAAATCACTTTACATTCCATGTTAAATCATTTTCCTGCATTTTGGGTGTCACTATATTTTATTCTGAAGGCATATTTAAATGTAACTAAATTAAAATTTTTAAATCAAAAAAATCTAAACTATAAACAATCAACGTGTCTCACCCTCAGCGGGCCGCGGTAGAATGATCCAACGTTGGCCGGCCCACAGCGATCAAAAGGATTACTGCTGCAGAGCATTGTATAATTGCTTATAAGTTATAGGTGTCAGTATAAAAGGAAATTTCGTTTTTATTCACCAAAAATAATTTAGTAACAAATATGGAATGAATAAGAAGTTTCTTTTTTTATGAGATCTCCGAGTTATGTAAATTAAAGATCAATCCTTTTTGTACTTGTTTCACTGTAACCATTATGATGAGTACACAGATTTCACTTATGAGGAGGGGGTTACGTTCTAAAAAAACACGTTGATGGAAGCGCCGAGGGGTAATCTCTATGGTAAAAATTGAAAACCTTCTGGTTTAGAGGAGGCTGACCCTCCCCTTGCGTACGCCCAAGAGAATACATGTCTTTTATATAAATCATTAGTGGGTTCTTGTCTTGGTGCGGCTAATGACGCTTCATTTACAGGAGCTTATAAACGTTAAATCTGTCAAGGCTCGAATTCCTCACTTAGGATTCCTGTTAAAGTTTGAAGCCTGGGATGTACAGTTGAGATGCCGTGTTTGAAAATTATGCTGCCTTTAGTCTTAGTATAGTTTCGAAATGTGACATTGCTAACAAAAACAAATAATCAAGAACATTAAAAGATAATGTTGAAGAAACATCCGCTTGAAGAATAATATAGACATTTATTCATCCTGCAGTCTTTCGCCAATAGTCAATAATTTAATTAAAAGGACAAATTATTTGGAATATTTATTAAAAGTAAGTACCATAGAGGTGAAAATAGAACAAAGAACAACAATACACGTATTTACTATCGTCCTATAAAACTTATATTTGATACTTGCTTCATTTTTGCAATTTTTTGTTTTCTAAGAATTCTTTCATTTTTAAACTTTAACGTTTTCACAGAAATCTCTCCGCCCCCCCTTTCCTTTAAATGTTAACTGACAAATTCTGATTTTTATTTATTATGCAAAAATAAATTTGAATTATTAAATATTTATTTATGTATCATTTTTGCAGGTATATTAGTATGCATGTCATAAATCTTTCTTCGATTTCAATAAGACATCAAACACTTAATGCCTCACATTGAGTTCCAGTGAATGTTTTTTTAAGCGCACCTGTGAATTTCTTGCAAGCACAAGTAGTTTTATAGACTGGATTACATCAGTTCCAGTTAGTTGTAACAATGGATTATCCTACTAAGTCTATCCTCTCTAAGTAGTTTTTCTATCCATTCAAATTGGGACTTTCAGATAGAACAATTTCCTTTACACAAGTGAACATCACTACTAAATGGAATATAAATAGTCAGTGAGATAGAGAATAAGTTATGTTATTAACATGGCCACGATAATACTGCCAGAATTATATTCGCTTATTCCTAAATTATAATCGCTATTTGAATTTCTTTGAAGATTATTTGTGAGTGAGGTTCTGAAGCTGTATCTCATGGCAGATAAGTTTCCATTTTTTGGAGTTTACTTTTTAAGAATTAATTTTAATGTAAAGCCCCCGGTATGAAAATATTATGAGGAGATAAATTTTAAAAAAAGGCGTTAACAAAAACACGTTACGCGCGCTTCTGTGCATGCGCTAAATCTCTGTCTGAAGAAAGAAGGAAGAGTTTCTACTTTTTCTTCGTTTTTAAAACTGCAATCATTCTTTTCTTACAGAAATCAGACAAAAAATAGTTACAGAATCGGAAAGATCAATTATTTTGCCACGATATGATATAATTTTTTTTTCACAAAATAACGAAATTCTGTATCTTTTACGATTATTTTAAAATGAGTCAATATTGATGCATTTTTATGAGAAGTGTTTTTCAATCGTTCTGTACGAATTTTTTACTATTGTAATGCATCGAAATTCTGTACAAAACAAAATCTTACTTTATTCTATTAGAATCAATGATTTAAAATATAAAATGCAATAAACTTTTCTAACTGAATTCTAACTAAATAGTGAATAACTTCGTAATTTATATAAATTATTACATGGAACTTTTTTTCCCAAGTGTCAAAAGTTTTTATCCGTGTTTTGTTCAAAGATTGAAAAAATTGCTTAAAAACTTGTATTTTTCGTCTTATACCCTTTTTACAAGAAATCATTTATGCAATTTTTTTCTTTTATTTTTTGTATAAAAATTACCGTTATCTATGTGGGAAATTTGAGAAACATATTTTAAAAACAAAGAACTCAAAAAATTACTTTTTACCTACGTTTACTAGCGTTTTAGCGAAATTGGCGTCGAAAACCTGTTTTCGAGCCAAGCGACGCTTCTTGCCTTAGCTCTTTGGCAAATAAGTTGACTATAACAACTGAAAGCCACCAAATTTGGAGGTATGTATTTAAATGGGAGATAGATGTGCCGCAAGATGAACGTTACCTAATGGTAAACCCATCGTTGTCGTCACAGTTTATATTTCTGTCAATCAGAATGTTACCGACATTATAGATTATATCCCCGAGACATTATTAGCACATACAGAAGGTGTTCTAAGCTACTGGACAGACATATCATGTATTTCCACTCATATTTGGCGGTGATTTCAATATTTTCTTCGATAAAAATTAAAGATTGAGATTAGTACAATTTTTAAAATCAGAGCTTAATTTGGATTTATTTCTGGTAAAACAGTAGAGACGACTAGGTATGTTACAACCATTGATGCAATGTTTTCATGACTCGTAAATCACGTATCTACTGAAGTTTAGTATCATATTTTAGCTACCACAAGCCTCTTGTCACAGTGAATAATAATGGCGAGGTTATGTAAATAATACTCACAGTGATATTAATAGGGAAGTAAATCAACCATCTTAAAATATACTTATGTATTATGAGTAACATATTTATCCAACATAATCGATGTATATTATTTTAAATATATATTATTTTACCGAATCAATGTGAAAAATGTGAATAGAAGAAAGAAAATGCATGCATGGTTTCAGTATTATATGGAATTCGTTTATTTACCCTGTTAGCCTCGACAACCGTATTCAAGGAGTAAACTTCAGTCGTGCGTCGAAGCCGACACACAGAGTTTTTTTTACTTGTTTATTGTCTTGTCTACATATCGCGTAATCAGGTTTAACATGAAATTGATAAAAGAGAATTAGTGTACTTATCTGTTTTTATTCTTTCGAGACCAATTTAATGGCTTCTCAATCACTGATGCGTTCGGATCCCCCGAGTATTTGGTTAATGAGCATGACTTGCACCTCAGTCAACATGAAGAGAAGGTAACGCGACAAAGAATATCTACCAACAATTAAAAATAATAGAATGTCCTTTATTAGTGCTTATGTTCATATTTATATCTTAGTTTCATAATATATATATATATATATATATATTATATTTTAAATATTTTACTCAGACACATTGTTTTAAAAATTGTATGAAACCATGCAAAATATATCGAAAATTATCCATTTTTATTTTAAATATACATGCACCAGTACAAATTTATTGTATTCAATTCCTACTGCTAGTTTCCACTCGTCTCTTATATGTATTTATATATCTTATTCAAATTTTCAGTCGAAAGTAAAATACTTTTTATTCATCCTCTCAAGTTCAAATACATTTTTTAAACTTGTAGTGGATGACACTTGACGTTAATACAGTTTTCCAAATATTAATTCATTAATTAAAACTTGATTAATTAATTATAGTTTAAAATAGAAGTTTCAGTGGATATTATTCCTCTAGATGGCAGCACCTTTGGATAAAAGACAGTTTGTTAAAGTTGTGATGAAGATTTTACTTAACCTGAATAAACATATGCTTGTAAGACGTTAGAATTCCTTATACACTGGTTTTACGATAAATTCTTACCCAATTCAGCTTTTATTAAAAAAATGTAGTTACAAATTCAATGTGGTTAAAAAGTTTTTCATGTTCATTTTACAGGTGTTTTGCCAATATCGCGATTATGTCACATGTATATACATATTTATATTAATTGTAATTATTAATAAAAATTAACTAAAATAAAAAAAATTCATTTGTTGAAATAACTTGTATATTTTTTGTTTAGTATTTCTTGTTATGTTTAAGAACTATCAAATATAATAGACATCATCACACACAACAGTTGGAAGACATCAGTTCATTTCAAGGAAGACCCCCACCCCTCCAACCCCATATACTCGATAGTTCGAAAGAAGTCATATCCATAAATGTAATTCATGGTATTCCCTTTCCATTGACGAAGCAGCGTGAAACAATCTCATTCATTCAATAATTTCCAAACCGAGGGGCAATAACTCTAGATAAAGTCTCACGCGTTTCTGAAAAGAAGTTTGATTTTTAACAGAAAGAAAACCCCGTACTTCTTTAAAAGCCGTCTTATCTGTGGCACTGCGGAAATTTAATGATGCGTCTCTTATTCATCTGCCCCGTGTTTTATTAGGATTTTTTTTTCGTTTTTATTACTGCTCCCGATAATAAATTGCTTCTTTCTTCTTGTTCAACCTCTGGTTAGTTTTTACGACCTACGCTACAATTTCTTTCTTTCTTTTTTTTTTCAGCATGAAAATTAAATTTTGGTGGTTATTTTTTTTTATATTCCGTTTTGAACTGTGAGCAGTTACTTGCTTTTCTAAGAGAAAGTAGGGATTTCTCTCGAATAAAATAAATTAAAGCAAGAAGTAAAAGATCATCAATTGTAAAAGAGGCGTTTAAGCTTAAAAACAATTCTATGGATTGTCTTTTTCTTCTGACGTGTAACAAAATGCGATGGGGTTCCTATTCTGCTATTGTTGACAGTTTTCTACTTAAGAAAAATACACGAGTTATATTCAGATACTTAATAGTACAATCAGGTTTTTTTTGTCTCGATTAAAATAATGATATTTAGAAATGCGGTAAAATACGGCGTATGACGCGCTTCGAAACTTTCAAGCTGCATTTTTAAATTGAAGTATAACGCGCAATCCCTTCTTACAAAGGAACCAGAAACGTAAGTGATCGATGTTCTTATGTTTTGAAGTCATGTATTCAAGATATTATTCCAAGATTTTGAAGAAATACTATACTTCTAGAACTGCAATCCTTTAAAAAAAAGTTCATAAATAATATCATTTCTTTTAAAGAAACAATATTTTGGTATACACAGAAGCAAATTTTTTTTTATGCTCATTCTTTTTTTTTAGTTCTTAAAGCAATCATTTGTATACCCGGCCGTACAACCACGCAGCCTTTAATTTCGATCTTATTTTTTGTATGAAAAGTGCGCGTTATACGCCGGATTTTACGGTAATTATGAGTGGTATGTGGAAATCCATTCGTTTGGTACAATGTTTAGGGGTATTCTTGTCAGGTATGGATATTGTGAAACACATATTTCATTACATTGAAGTATACAGGATTTCATGTATACCGTATCTTTCCAATTATAAGCCGATCGGTATAAGAACTGACAATGAGTTGTCTTTTTTTAATGTACCTTAAATTTAAAATCAATATGTGAAGATTTAAAAATAATCCCATAATTTCAAACATACCGCTATCAAGGCCAAAATGTTATATTGCCAGAATATTGTCCAATCAAACTGTTGAGAAGCTTAACTCAAACTACGCTAGTTTTATTTCTGGTAATATTATTGGTAGCGCTAGCAAAGGTTCCCTTTATTTATTTGTTACCGCGTACACTATATGTTCAAGCTAAACTTTCTGTGTCATTTTTATTTATCTTGAAAATGAGTGGAAAGAGAAATTCGTATAACAGCCAGAGATGGAAGATCTGGGTTTCAAGCCCTGGAGTAAAAACTCGCTGCATGATGATCATATGCATTCAGAAATACATATGAGTGAATGCGAATGAAGGATTATTCGAAAATTCTGTTTCAGACACTGACTTTGAAGGATTTATGTGATTTTTTAAATTTTCTTTTAGAATAAAAGAACGTTCAAAATACCCTTAAAATTAAAAGATTAAAAGGGATTAAAAGACTAAAGGGAAATGTTAAAAACCAGTTTTTACTTAAATGCGTTTTTTTCTGAAATTAGCAGATCCGTATATAAGCTATTTACCTTTGACGCGGTAAAAGTTTATGGGCAATTAGGTTAAAGATAAAAGTTACAATTATAGGTAATTTTATTTCCTATAACTTTGAAAACCTTAAACAAAAGTATGAATGAATATCTCATTGTTTGCTCGTGGGAAATGCAATCTATTAATCTGGAAAGTAAAGAAATGCTATATGTATAAAACTTAACGTTTATGATTAAAATAGTTCTTAGCTCATCATAATTTTAATAAATTTAGATACAAAATCTATAAAATGTTGTCGTTTGAATGAATTGAGGTCTAAGTTCGTTTGTGTCACATGATATTCATAGATTAAATCTCATATTTAATAAACATGGAATATCGAATCAGTTTAACCGATCACCATTTTGCGATGTTAAGCATAATCCACCTTCTTCCTATGTCCGGATAAGAAAATGGGTAAAAATAGAATATACTTTTCATACGGTAAATAAATTATCAACTCGTATTAACTATTACTTAAATAAGTTTTATAATTTCTCATTGCATTAATTGGCTTTTTGCATATTTCTCTGTGAATATATAAGCTCTTTTACACAGGGGAAAAATAAATAAATCTCATCTCATAGTAGTTGATTAATAGTAGCAAGAATTTTTAAATTTTGACTATGTGTTGCATGCATAGAGTTGAATTTATTCATTTATGATTTAATGCACTATTAGAAAGTGAATTCTATATTTTCATTCAACTGAGATGCATACTATATTTTGATAACATCATTAATAATCAACTAGACAATTTTTGGCCAATATAAGTAATTTAATGTAATTGGGGTTATCATTTACGGATGAATCTATTTTGGATAGCAAAAGTGCTTTCAAGAGAAAACTAATACAAAAAACTACAAACTGAAATATGACTGTAATTATAGGCATTTTACAACTTACATTATAATTGTCTCTAAAGACACCTCTGTACGAATAGTTTTTTTTTAATTTTAAAGATATGCAAAATATATAATGATATAAATTCAGTAAAATGCATTTTTTAAGGAGCACTCATGTACAAGAATCAAGCACAATTCCTTAAAAAAGAGAAAAATTCTGATTACTTAACTATTGTACAGTTTAAAATCACATGTAGAGAATCAAGAAATGATAATAAAAGGTTGTGTGTATTTTAATTATAAGGATTAATAAAATGTGTAAATATTTTCGGTCTATGTTGATATAAACAAAGCCCCAGTGGAATTTGGAGTGATGCTATAACGATCTTTCCAAGCGGTTGTCAATCTTAATTACAGTAACTCAGCAAGATCCCTATTTAGAAACGACTCTACGACGTTATATTGACCGATCTGTTAAACAATTGTCTTCAGTACTTAAACCACCGCATGAGTAAGATTTTCGAGATCAACACCTTACAGGAGACGCAAGTTTGGATGCATGCCAGACCAAAAGTAGTTTGCATCTCTGTCTCATCTGCACATAAATGCGACTACTTTCTGAGAAGTTTGCTGCATCAGTAAAGGAGTCGGGGACAGTGGGTCGATGTCTTGCTTAGTGACTTTTCCAGATTCAGTCTGCAAAGTGACTTTCACCCTGTAACTATCCGGCAGGAAAATGGTACTCTTTTTTACCTGAGAAACATCGGAAAGACATCTTTTCTTTCAGGGGAGTCATAATTTGGATAGTTATAATGCTTTAAAATAGCGCAGGCCTTCAAATATTTATAACAGGATCAATCTTTGTTCAAAGATACAAATACAAATGTTTTAGCCTTATATTTACCTCTTTGAGGCACAATTAGTGTTGGATTCATATTCATAAACGATAATACATGTCCTCAGCGTTTGGTCATCATTGATGACTTCCTTAAACGTAAAGTACATACCAGAACATACGATATATTTTGGATCTCCTGAATGTAATCATATGTAGTCGGACGATGAACGATATACAAGAGCGTTTCTCAAACTGGGGGGCATGATAACTCTACGAGGGGGCGCGAGCATATCGAAAAAAAAAAGATTTAAAAAATTACAAATTTACTCAAAGGAAGCAAAACAAAATACAAAATATATATAGAAAAATGACTACAACCAGCGGATGATATAAATGCTTTATTAAACAATGGATGATGGAATCGTTAATGATATATTAAACACCGTCTTTTTCTCCTACTTCTAGTGTTAAGCCTCTCTAGGCATTCGTCTGAGTGATTTCCCGTACAGTGCTCTGTCGGGCACTATTGGCGGAGTGTGACGTCAGTGTGGATTGCTCCACTCGACGTAACAAGGGGAGGGAGATGCTACAGTGCACATATCTAATTCTACATATATTCTGACATAATACAAATAAAAAGCACATTTACACTGATATAATATACTTTTAAATGAGATTAAATATATTAACATATAATAAACTTTTTAAATTTTAACACACTGATATAATATAATCATACTCAATACATTTGATAATTAATTTTACAATACTAAGTTAAGAACAAGACAAATGATTACTAGTGACTCCCATGGACTTGTTGTATACAAAATTTAGTACTTGTCTAGACGTAGTAGCTTTAGCATCAAAGTACTTTATTATTGTATTTAATACATTGTTATTGTATGGAGGGGGGGCGACGAAAATTATGATTAAAAATTGGGTCGCGGATATTGAAAGTTTGAGAAGCACTGATATTCAACCTACAGACATGCAGCAATTGCCAAGCTCCGTTTTAGAATTAACAACAGCTCTCCATTAGATTTGGAGCACACAACTCATAAATATCAATATTGAAATATTGAATGTCGTTACATTGTATGTGAGGCTACCACAAGTAAGTACTACATGTTATATCAAATTTATTTATTCTTTTTAATTATTCTTTGTTATAACTATTGCTATGAACATTTTTCTTGTAACCTTCTTACAGTGGTAATAAAAACCATTATTCTTCTTGCTATCACCGTTTTTTTTTCTCTTGCAACAATTTTATACCCACATACCCTGTATTTTTCTCTTGCAACAAATTTATACCCCTACATACCCTGTATTTTTCTCTTTAACAATTCCTTAACATTTAAACATAATTCCTTTGTACCTTATAGCACAAATAAAACAGTCGCATCCTCATACGGTGGACCTTACTGGTAAAGGAAATTAACCAAAATGTTCGAATCAAAATTCCAAGACTTCGTCAAAAATAAATAATTCATAAATTTCATTCAAACAAGCTACATGCACGTGAAAAATATAGCACAAAGCAAAACGATCCGTAGCTCAAAACGCCCAATACAAATCGAATGCAATCCAGTCGACGACATTTTCCACACAGAGGAAATAAATTCAACCCAAATAAATCCCAAGGCTCCACTTGTCAATCTGAAATACGTTGCTAAAAACAAAGCTTAATGTCATTTTTGAAAGAATGCATTTTGGGGACATATTTTTATTGCATTTCCATTTGTCTCGCTAGAAATGGTAGGAAAAAATGAGCCACAAATTGTAACAAAAGGACCCCGAGGAGCGATTCCACCAATATGAAAGGCTGCTCGGGGAAATCAGTTTCGAAGGGTTTCAGTTACAAGAAGACATTAGACTTCGCTCCTCTATTTATTGATGAAGAAGCTCAATCGATCCCTCAGGACATCATTCAGGACATAATGAGGACACATAATTTAGGCCGAGAACATTATAACTCTATTGAAAAGGAAGCTTGGCCATATTAAACCCATTAAGTCCTGTCTCATTTATGCGTATCAAGTAATGTATTAATAACCTATACAATGTTTCTTCTTTATTCATCACGAACTAGAAGATGCAGACGCATAAATTCTAATATTGGGAGAACGTGATTGCACATAAGTTATATTTCGTCATTTCAATGTAATTTCTGTGTAATGAGTTTATATACATACGACTGTAAATGTACTGCTCGTAAAACCTTTCCAAAAATGAGATTTATTTACAGTTATTCTTTCTGGTCATGCTTAAGTTTATTTATTATTAGACAGGTAGATGAAAGAAATGGAAAAACTAAGAATAATGCAATTATCTTAACTATATCAAAGCGTGCAAACTATTAATAAGGTAATTTGTGAATAGAGAAATTTGTTATGCATTTTGGGATTAAGAAAATCAATTCACATTAGTAAATGAATTGTAATTAATCTTTAACTGTATTTTACTTCTGAAAAATAAAATAATATAAAAATATTAACTAAAATAAATTGAATTATAAATATGCGGTGTTACAATTTTCTTTATTTTATTCCTTAAATAGCTGCTTAAACTATGGATTATTTAATCCTGTTTTATGCTTCTCAGTGCTTAGATTTATAAATTCTTTTTTCAAATATGCATAATTATTTTGTTCAGATTTTATTAGAAAATTCTGTTTATTTTTTTGTTACTTACAGTTATGGGGAAGATGTTCCGTAATGTCTTTTTAAATGTATTTTCTTGACTTGCATTTTTAGAAGTATACTTTTTCACTTATATTTAATAATGTATTTATGTTCTCATCTTCTAACAGAAAGTTTTCAGTTTTTTTTTAAGAAAATAATCAATTGATTGTCTGAGTGCATATTGGCGGCCGCGGTAGCCGAGTGGTATAGGTATCGGATCGTGGCTTGCCTGGTCACGAGTTCGATCCCAGTACCACTAAAGACCCGCCGTGTAGGGCAGCGATGCACGTTAAATCTGTCGAGAGCTGAAACGTCCTCCCGTTGGTGTGGTGTGGTAGTTAGGAGAGGGGGGTGCCAGCTCAGGTGTCGTCCACGTCACTTGACCATGGTTCAAAATGACGTGGTCCGTCGCCAAAAGCCCTCGTGTAGCTGAACAGTGCGACGTTAATATTAAATCAATCAATCAATCTGAGTGCATATTGAAATTATTTGTCTTTATATGTATAATTCAATACATTCTGAAAAAGGAAAAATATTTCATATCAATCATTTTAAAATAAAATTTATATTATATTACTTTTTAAAAAGTAGGCATTTGATTCATCTGGTACTATTATTAGAACAGCTACACGAATTTGGTACCATATAATAAATTCATTTTATTGCTCTAATCACATCATTTGTAATTAGCAAAGTATGTTTTAAATTATACCTGTTTGAATGGCTTATTATATGAAAAAAAAGTATTTTTTCCCCTCACAATGTTTTCAATTCAAACTGTCAAATATTTTGGGGGTAATTAGTTAATTTCTAATTCCTACACCAATTTTTTTCTCATTTTCTAGTCTATTATATTTATTCTTAACAATTTATAAAATTTCAAGTTGAAAACTGCATTATTTTAGCTTAATTATCAAATCAATACACTTAATGTAGTAATTTTTTTAAAGTAAATGCGATTAATTATTAAAATAAATGAAATGTTGTGAATTACACTAAGGAATATTTCTAACTTTGAATTAAAAAAACGATGCAAATTGGATTGATATATGTCTAACTTATAGAAAGCAATTTTGCTTTCTTCAAGCACTATATTAGTATTAAGAAAATATTTTGATGAGTTATATATATATAAAATTCTATTAAGGGGGAGAGCAAAGAGACGCTCAGCGGAAAAATGAATTATTTTAAAATGAGTAATTTTTCATAGTGCAAAGAAAATAGATACTCAATGGTTATTTTTATTTATTTAAAATCATTGGACAAATGCGAAAAGTAATAAGCCTTACAAAAATGTTACAAAATCGTTATAAAAATGGCTGTGATAATTATTCATATTGTATTATTTTTTCCATAAAAGTTAAATTTCTGATTATAAAATGAGACATCGGAATAGTAATAATTGTCTTAGAATAGAGAAAAATCATAAAATTATAAGAATGATGATTTTATTTTTATGAAGTAAACGTCATTAGCAGAAAACATTACAGACAAAAACGTAACCTGAGAAAGAAAGATGAGGTAATATATACATATATAAATATATACATGCAACCTCTGACAATAAAGTTCGGTGAATAGTCTTGTAACATTAACGTAGATGAAATATTAACGAAGGTTATCTTTCCCATTCGAAACAGTCACCTCCTATCACTATGCACCGCTGAGATATGCTGTACATGCCATGGAAACTTTGCAAAAAGTCTTCTTTTGGGATGGAGTTCAAAAGCGTTGTCATGCTTTATTGGATGTTAGGAATATCGTCAATTTCGATAACACGTTTTACTCATCCCTAAACTCTGAGCAATGATTTGTCGCTCGGATTCGCGTTTAATATGCTGTCCATCAGCTATCATGCGCAGAGTTAATTGACGATCTTTAGTGGGTTATTTCCTCACATTCTCAATATTTTCGTCGCTGACGAAGGTCGCAACTCTTCCACTACATGGGTTGTCAGAAACACATTCCCTCTTTTCGAGAACGGCTGAATCACTCGAACACACAATTCATGGACAGTGTTTGATCTTCATAAATACTTACCAGCATTGCATGTTTCTTTTGGTGTCTTACTAAGCTTAAAACAAAACTTTAAATTGACATTTTGTTCATTCATGTTCATGCTCTCAGTTAAGAACCAACGTAATAAATAAGGACATTGTAAAATAAGTCTTACACGGGACACAAATGAATCGCAAAGGAAAAAAGGTGGGGGCAGATGGTCAACACCTGCCTCTAAGCTAGTGTAGCGGTTTGTTTCGCCAGTGTTATCATATTAGCCGTCTTGACTTCATTCACCGAACTTTAATGTTGTAGGTTGTATATATGCATATTGTAAAACAATTAATGCACAGAAAATATCGAGATTTTTCTTCTTATTTCTAAAAGTTAGAAATATGAGTAAATGACATACGTGATTGTATTTTGCAGTAAGCTTATTAATATCTATAAAAAAATGCGTGATCAAAAATAATATAATTTACTATTAAAAATATTAAAACATTTAAATAAATTTATTATTTTCTTCTTAGATATAATATTTATCAATTATTATGCGCAATTTTTTAATTAGGAATAATTAATTTTAATATTTTTATTTAGGAACGCCATTTACTAATATGGATTCAGTTATTTCTGTAGCTTCTATTAAATAAAAATTTTCACTCAATAAATTGATCGACAAATTAATTCGTGCTGGGAAAAAAATGCCAAGCAGAAAATGTTGTCAAAATAGCTGGGTACACATGCAGGTGTAAACCCACGCAATTTAGATTTGCTCGACTACGTTTGAATTTAGTAAATACTTCCTTATATCCCCCCCGTCTTGCAATGATTAGACTTTATGACTAATATTTTAGAATATTTTTCTGAACACATTACGTTGTTAAGTAGACATAAATTTCGAAATTTGTATACACGAAGAACTTTATTATTCCGATGCATGAATAAATTTATTTGGCACTTTGCTTCTTTTCTCTTGACCTAATTCAAAGTGAATTAAAAATGTAATATTTTGAATCTTTTATTGTTTGATTTTCTAAGAAATGATTTAAAACCAAAATGAAGAAGAAAATATAAAAGTTGCAAATTAGGAAAAAGAAGGGGGATGCAACTTTAACATTTTTTTTAAAAAAAAAAAATTATACTGGAGCTGCTTTTATTTATTGCAGTTGTGTCTATAAAGTAAATGCTTATTACTTTTAACTATCCACAGTTTTTCTTTTTTTAAGAGATGCAAACAATAATATTTTCTACTTTATGTTGTACACTTGGAAAAAATAAGGAGGAATTGTTTATTTTTAATATAAAAAAACGATAACTTTTTAAAAAACTTTATTTGCT
The DNA here is from genome assembly GCA_019973935.1 of Trichonephila clavipes. Lineage (NCBI taxonomy): Eukaryota > Metazoa > Arthropoda > Arachnida > Araneae > Nephilidae > Trichonephila > Trichonephila clavipes. The sequence continues at coordinate 897,434 of BMAU01017296.1, read as the reverse complement.
AAAACTGATTAGGTTGTTACCTAGAAAACTCTATTTTAGTGACACCGATGCATTTTTTATTGCATTTTAGGATCACTTAAGCAAAAAGTAATATTATTGAACAACATTTGTGAGATTTCATTATACTATTAGAGGGCATCTCTAATAATTTCAAAAAATATTAGAGAGCATTACATAAAAATATTACAGACTTCTCCATTTTGTCTTAAAAAGTGCTAATCTTTAAATTTAAAAATTTATTACGTAAACATACCACATAGTAATTTTTGTTTTTAAAAAAATTTTCCTTTTCAAAATGTTATTATTTCTTATAGTAATTTTCTAGCATTTAACTAATTCATTTGATAACTATTTTTCGTATAAAATACACACTACCCTTAGAAAAATATTTATCATGATATAAAAAGATATATTTTCAACTGATTCTCATTTTTTTATGTTTTCTCCTATGCGAATATTTTTTATCCCTCCAAGTACATATCTTTTTCTACTGTATTGTGATTTTTCTTCTGACAAGCCTGTGATTTGGAAACATTCAAACGCTATGCACAGTACAAAAAGCATATCTTGAAAGCCAGCATGTTTTCTTTTTATGCTGTCAAACATACTTTTTCAAAGAGAAAAAAAGAAACATTCATATTTCTAGCAGGAAAAGCGGAAGAATGGATTTCACCTAGGTTTTCTGATCTGACTCAAAACTCAAAAGTATATTTTGAGCACACGTAATACTTTCAACCTAAACTCCACGGAATAAGATGATTGTAACTGATTTTCACAGTTTATTAAAAAAAAGTTTAGGTCTATCTTGTGTACCCAAGGATTTGTATTTCTTCCAAAAATTGAATTTATGGAAGATATGCGCTGAAATTCAAATATTTTGCTTGGTATTTAAAAGCGTGCAGGTACATTTATACTTCTACTACTAGACCAGACTCTTAGAAAGAAAATTCCATTTTTGAAACTATTTATACGCATTATTATATGTGTATAAGGTGTACTTATAACGTAATATTAGTATATCAAAGTGACAGTGGTTTCAAAATTCAAAAATATGATTTTGTTGAAAATTCCTGAGATCCTACCCTGATGATATTAAACACATACATTCATATGACATCATTTTTAAAAATTATTTATTTTGAATATTTATTTATCGTTCTTTCACACACACAAACACACAATATAAGCAAATTAAAGGGGAAGGTGGCTGGCCAAAAAACATTTTTAAACCTGCATTCTCAGTTTCTAAGGCCAAGAATTTGCTATTGAACTATTGTGGCTAATATTCAACATTATTTTGACTAGTTATACTTACAAGAAGAGGGCATGACTAAGGAAATTTATTTGGGGTCGATACTTGGTGCAATACTAGTATTCCTTTAGGGTGTTCAACTCTCAATGTAATTACGCCGAAGGGCCAGTCAATTCGGAGAAAATAGCCTTCGAAATTCATGCTTAGCTTTTATACAATTAAGTTTCAATTTCCACCAAGGATTCCGTAGCATGGTCGTCTACATACTGTGCGCGAGGTTAGGGTTCGATTCAGCGATAAACATTTTTTCTATTCATTTAATTATTTTTAATAATTAATAAATTTATTTATGAAAGATTTATTAAATATTAAATGAAAATTTATGTAATTATTTTGTATTTTATAAAATAAAAAAATTAAATTAATTTATTATTTAAATGATTTACTATTAAAATTAATTAAAATAATTTTTAATTAAAATTATTAATAATTAAAATTATTTTAAAAAATATTGTTTTTTTTAAATTTATTTAAAAATGACTTATTAAATATTTTATAAAATTATAAAATAATTAATTTAATAATAATAATATACTTTATAAATTATTTCATATTATATATAATATTTTATATCGTATTTCACATTCTAAAACTATTTGTGACTAATTTTTATGTATGATATCATTTAATATTTACTATATATTTTATTGTAAATATTATTTATTAATACAAAAATATATTTATATAAAATTTAATATAAATATTTATATAATTACAGTATTTTTTTACATATACATATAATAATTCCCTCTAGTATCCTTTTTATTAACTCTTTGTACTAATATTCAAACAAACTTTAATTCTTTGGTTTAAAAAATAACACTGTAATCTTAATCGTAATCGGCTAATCTGAAATCCCTGTCCCGCCTTATCTATCTAATCAGAACTACTATTACGTAATAATCACGCGCTTGCACTGCTGGTATAAAAGAAAACATTTTGTTTAATCGCTCTTTTTTGCCTGCTTGCCTTCATCATGTAAGAATGTAAATTACTGCAGCTCTCTTTGTCTTTGTGCGTCAAGATGTCGCTTCTGTTACATGCGTCTGTTTTCGTATTTTTAACAAATGCATGTGCAACATAAATTTGATTGACCAGTTACGCTATGTGTGCTTCAAAATAAAAAGATGAAAAGTTATTCTGAAGATGCTTTCACTAAACCAGATATGACAACAAACCAGAACCGGGGAAAGCTACTACAATAAACACACACACACACACACACACACACATATATATATATATATATATATATATATATCATGCGTATTTGAGAAATTCTTAAAGATTGACAGGAGAAATGTAATCTGCAGCTGTTTATCATATCATATTTTATTCTAATGTTCAGCAATTAATGATAATCCGTGCTCCAAGCCATGACAGAGACAAGTCCTATTTCAGCGTCAGACAGCAGCCAGTGAGTTGTTCGTTCACGTGTTTTTCAGTAAGTGCGCCGAAGTAGAAGTGAAAGTACTTATGCGGGAGGCGGGTTGTGTTGTTCTGGTAGGAAGTTTACCCCAACTGACACAAAGGGCTGGGAATCCATCACACATATACATAGCTATAAAATCTAAGTATAACTAGTCAAGATAGTATATATAGAAATATATTATGGATTGCTTGTTATGTTTTTTTTAAAGAAGGAAAAATTTACTTGGAAGCTTTTTTGCTCATAATTAAGACTTAAATATATAAAAATTAGTGCAATTATTTTTTATTACGATTAATTGTAAGAGAAAAGAAAATGTTTAAATTTTCCAACTCATCTTATAGGTATTAAGAAACTTCCTAAATACTTTTTTAATTGCTAATGCACTATCAAAATAAACAAAACTCGATTACTTTATTTTTTTAAACTCAAGGAAACATGTGAGTTTTCCAAAGCATTTTCTATAAAGAATACAAAATATTTTTTGGGGAAAATATAATGTAGTCAAAGAGAACAGAAATTGAAAAGCATGAATTTATTTAATAGACCAATTCCAATGAATTTTATTTCTAAGGGTAGATAGTTTCTTAAGATAAACAGATTCTTGTTTTTGAATGAAAATATTTTTGATATTTGCCTTTTTTGTTTTTATTATTGGCCCCTTAATAGTGTTAAGTTATTTGTTTTTCGTTAGTTCACTGTGTAGTTTTATTTTTAAGTGTTTCTTGAATAAATTACAAAAATATGGACAACCCTGGGTTACTTTACCTAGTTATAAAAATAATGATAGTGCCTTTAATGGAATGTCTTTGTACTTTTTCAAAGAGGTTTTTACGTAATATATGCTACAAAAATTAATTAATTTTGAAATAAAGACACACGAAGACTAATGATTAGATGCAGTGGTTTTCAAAGTGTTTTTTCGTTTCGAGCTGAACAAATAAGAATATTCATTAATTTCAAGTGCCGTAACACATTTAACTTCAATGATGGAAGAAAATTGAGCGTATTTAACTCACTTTTTCCCCTCAAAAGTCATTTCGATACGTATCGTTTTGCCACACAAAAACTATGCGGTAGTTATTTTAAAAAATTATTATTTTTTTTTAATTCACTGTTTGAGTCTCTCTTGTATTTTTCACTCATAAAAATGCGGAGTTCTTATCTATTACAGTTGGTTAGTAAATATGTTCACATTTGTTCTGATTTATTTTTTAAACGAATAGTTTTAAAAGTTCAATATATTTTTTTTCTCTCAAAGCTTGTATAAAAATTTCAATTAGAAACTTTTCTTACTTGGTCTGAATATAATTTTCTCCGAAAGAAAAATAAATTATTTGATTTGTGTTTTTAAAGTAATTTGTTTTTCATAAGCCTTGCTTCAAAAGAAGCAAATTCGTTGCATATTTTAATAACGTCTCAAAGAAAATGAACTTTACCTTTAAGTTCAATAACACTTTTAGAAATAAGGAAAAATACGGTTATTTAAAAAAAATATATCTGCTATATCTCTATTTTCCGCAAAGAAACAACTTGTTGTTTTTTTAAAAATTGAAGTACTTCATAACAACACACATTCTTTTCTTAAAAATAAAGTGTTTTCATATATATATACTACTCTGATCAAAAAGTATCCAGGATGCTTCATTTAAAATACATGTATAGTAGATACCATCTCAAACTTCCATGAAATATTTTTAAGACTTACACTAACATGTGGCAACAACCAGGGATTTATTTCATTTTGTCATCCGAAAATAAATTTCTTCTTATTTAGAATTCTTAGAATTTTTTCAGAATTTTATCTTCGATGATACTCTTCAAAAAATGTCGAGTGTAATTGAGCAAAGAACTTACTTCAAATTTTGTTTGCACGCGAAATAACTTCTGCTACACATTTTAAGTGTTTATAACATTTTTTAAAGATATATGTTTATCAAAAACTACAGTATATTTGAGTCCTACTGGTGATATTGGCTGTTTTCGTTGATTGTCGTAGTATTGTGTATTATTAATTTCTACCAATTGGCAGACAGTGAAAGGAGATTATTATTTGAGTGTTTTGCGCTATTTACGAGAATCAATTTTTCAAAAACGACTTGAATTTTTTCAGATAAATATTAAATTGTACTCACAATTATGTAGTCCTTCAGAATGCCATTATTAATCGTAATTTTTTGACAGCTCTTATTTTTCACATTAATATTAGATGTTTTAACAGCTCAGTAATTTTAATAGTATTATCGAGTTGTTTTATAAATGAGTGCTTCATTAGTGTGCATAATCTAACAAAAAGTTCTCTTAAAAATAAAGGTAATGGTTGATAAATTGCCCTGTAAAATTTGTATTTAATAAAATGTTTTATTTGTTTAATCCTGCAGAATTACATAAAAAATTAGTGACAATACTTGAACTATGTATTTATTGACAATATGACTTGGATAGTACATACTTTTTTTATTAAAAGTAGGATATTTTATTTTTTTCAATTTTTTTAATTCAACTGCAACCAATACTATAAAGCATTTTTTTTGTAATATTTACTCTTAAGAACTAAAGAAGCTATTAAGGAATGCAATTTTAAAACTGAAAGCGAGCCTACTAAAATAAAGATATTTTCGAAAAGTTGGAAAATTTTATAAGTTTATAGAGAATTGTATAGAAATGAAAATAAAATTTTCTCAATAATACTGTTTGTAGTGAACCTCCTCTCACGTTGGCATGTGGGTTTAGAGAAGAAAAACCCATCATTATACTACTACTGAATTAAAACCAAGTGTAATCAACAAAAAAAATCTCGTGGTAAATTAATCCATTTCATAACACAAAAAAAATCACAGTTACAAAGGACAGATACTTAGACGGTACAAGGCAATTAAAAGTAAACATTCAGAGGAAAAAAATAAAGTGATTTAACATAAAACACATTATCCAAAATCGGACAGTGGGACGGGAGACTCTCGCTCATTGGAATCTTAGCTCTCTCTCTGACCGAAAAAGAAGTGTGTTGCAAACCCGTGCTACCGTTTAAAAATCTGTCCATAATAAGGTGGCATCTATATTTCAATCTAGGGAGTGTAGCTTTCGTTACGCAACCTCTTTTATTTCGTAACCACGGACTAAATAAAAGAGGAGCACAAGTCAGTTTTAATCTTCTCTAAATACTTATAAGGAAAAAATAGTACTTATCATTCAATTCAGATTTTGGGCTAGTATCCTTGAACTTCTCCAAGAGTAGTTCAATACCTTTTTCAGGATCTCTGACGATTCAAATATAAATTCTATCACAATCTAGCAACACGTTCAATTGTTGTCTTTTCCCTTGCGCGCGTGTGCACTCAATTCACTTGACTTTAAACAGTAATTCTATTTTGCGTGAAACACGGTTCCTTTACAAAAAGGGGTTCCCCAATTTAAGAATAAATAAAAAGTGTTCCCCCTTTAGGATTAGTAGAAGGCTACGAATAGAACCTGTTAAACATTATATTTATTATATTGCATATCAATATACCCAGTGTGGACAAAACTCGGAGGTTTCAAAAAACCCAGGCGTTCAGAATATCCTAACTACACTTCAAAGGTATCATTTGCTAGAAAACTTGGTAATTAATTTACAATGTATGGATACACAATATTTCTTTAAAAATAACTCTTTGATGATTAAAAGTAACACCATAAGGCAATAATTATATAAGTTTATGAAAAAATTCACGTTAGTTTTCTATTGGGGATTTTGATCCATAATAGTCTCAATCCCTCCAAGACTTCGCGTGATATATAATTTCTAGTTTGCCAACCTAAAGGAAAATAACCATAACCTGGTCCAAAACTAAGACAAGCGTTTTTTTTAATTAAGGATGGTGCAAGATTGCATCACCTTAATTGCCAGATCAATCAGAAGAACCTGAACCATAAATTATATGATTTCAGCAGCTTCCGGTTAACCATGACTATAGAAAGTTTGAAATTTTTGAAGAACATGTTTGTTTTTCGAATTTCTTGTGCATGTTGTTGTTTGAGTCATCCCTTTGTGTGTTTGTGATCGTCAATAAATGCAATATTACAATGGAACATCTTTCATCATTCATCCATTCAATGGCTGCAAATTCGAAAGGAATTAATTCCATGCCAAGATGTATTAATTGGAGTTAGAAATGTTCCAACCAAATTTTTTCATACATTTTTCTACTTCATCGTCCTTATTGCCATTTATTTTTTACATAATACTTATATTTTAAGTCACTTTTTGAACTTCATGAAAAAATACAATAATCGATTAATCAATTGAAAAAAAGTAACTGCACAGAACGTACCCCAAATGTCAATATTTACTGATAAGAGAAAGTATAAAAAGCGAATATTTACCACCTTTTTTTTCAAATAACAAGACAGGAATTCATTTTTTTCCATTTTTCTTTAAAATCAAACATCTTAAGACTAAAAGCATCGATCTGCCAGTCAATAACTTTTCCGAAGTTCCTCAAGGTTTCTTTAGTGTTTCTTTACAAATCAATCTTTTATTTGCACCAATTTAACACTTTTTCCTGACACCAGAATTGCTTTTCAAGAGTGCTCAAAGAACACACACCAGACATCCATCTTTATTTCTAGTCTCCTACAACAAGTCCTCAAATTGCTTTCCAATGGGCACTTTGAAAGACAGTCGACTAAAAGAGAGGAAAAGTTAGAAAAAAAATTATGACTTCCGGAATCCGATTTCTATAAATTCGATGGTTTCGGGCGCTTCTTCTCTTCCCGAGATAACTGCTGTCAGCAGTGCGGACAGTTTTTTAGATCTTCCCAATCACGTGAAAATTGAAAAGACTTTTATTTGAATCTCTAGGAAGACTACTGAGAGATAGTTTGATTTAGTTTTATCACTAGGCCTTCTGTGGATATATACTATGCTATATAACTACTTCTTCTAAAGTGGGTATTGCAGAAAATAGTTCAACTTGAACGCATCTAGTTGTTTTTTTTTGAATAATTAATTTGAGTTATTAAATATTTGGATCACCTTTTATTCTCTCTCTCTCTCTGTAATTTCTGGCATTGCATACGAGTATTACGATTTAAAATTTCAACCCAAACTACAGAAGATAAATTCAAATGCAGCAAATACGCTATACGATTATTCTGTTAGATTACATTGCTGTATTGAACTATACAAATAAAACTCATAAGAATGTAAAGTATATATTGAACTGCTCCTGCATGTTGTAGTTTTTAAGAGCTTTTTTTTTATTAATGCTTAAGCGCGTCAAAAAGTAATGAATGTGTTTTTACAAACCCCGTGATGCGCAAGGTCGACTCAGCCTTTCAGTTAGTCGATAAATGAGTACCAAGGTTGCTTTGGAACTGAACACTGAGAGTTTTCGTGTTAGGCTGAACACTTTGTCAGAACACACGCTCATGCACCTCATTGCCCAAGGTCACGAATACTCAGATGGGCACAGCAGGCCTTTGCCCTCATGGGCTGTTGCACCATTGAGTTTAATCCCGTTTGAGGTTAAACTGTATCTCTTGTATACTAAGAGTGCTCCCGAAATCATGCATGTGAATGAACAGACACTGCTAAAAATTACTTCGAGGTATCTTGTCACCGTGATAGCCTGGTGGCTATGGTCACGAACTTTCGCCCGGCGCGCCACAAAAATTGACATTTATCAATTGGGAATTAACTCAAATACTTCAACTAATTTTGAATAAATTTTGTGTTTAATGAAAACAATTTAATACCAAAGTTTTAATTCAGTAAAGTTTTTGAATGTCTACGCAAATTATGTAATTTTTTTTCAATAGATGATACCGAAGTAAAAAGAGAAATTGACACAATTTTACAGTTGGCATACTTTTTTTTTGTTTTGATAATATAAATAGGTAGAAGTTTGGAGAGCCATGGTTTGCCGACCCATGTCCTACAGTGATGTTGCCGTGGTAGCAGTAACGTAACGGAAAATAATTGGGCCCCTCCCGCAAGGTCAGATTTTGGGCCCAAGCCGGATATATATATATATATATATATATATATATATATATATATATATATATATATATATATATACAAAGAATTGTAAAACCATAACATAATGTACCTTTACACATCATTTAAAAATATTTAAATATTAAACTTATAACTGAGTATAAAATCAACCTGTGTCTGTGTAAACAAAGTAAATAACATTTAACATTAGAGAGTATTTATAGTATTTAAAAAATGGAAAATCTAACAACAGTCGACTGATAGCCTGGTAACTTAAATAAAAACGATATACTAAGAAAAACACAAACACTGTAATATAATGTTATCGATTTCAGATCCTTATGATAGAAAAAAGGTATCATTTATCAAATTCTTCGTTTATGAATCCCGGGATGAGCTTGACCTTGTTCATCAAGTTCCCTGGCATTACTACTACCAGCACTTGCACAAGATGATGAACTTATGGATATTAAAAAGTTATCCAATGTTGCTATTAATATTATACTCCTTTTCCTTTCGAATTTTTCGTTTTTGAGAACCACTCAGTTTTTTTAACTCCACTCATTTTAGGGCCGCGTTTCTTGTCTTATTAACAAAATAACAATATAAGAACCAGAATAATTAATTCCGTTAACAAAAAACAGCTAAAATATTACAAGAGAGAAAAGTGAGGTCAAAATGTTTTAACAGCGAATGAACACTCCCTATATTGAAGTGCATTGAATGTATTTTTATTTGGTTATTGGATCTAAGATATCTAATAAGCGATCCAAGTTTTTGATTTTGGATGATGTTAGATCGCCAATTTGAAAATCGCTTAAAAATTGGATTAAAAAAATGTAAAGCTAATTTTGTGAAATTCTACGTTAATGGCATCAGTCTAGCTTTGGGCCCCCTAGAAGTCTTGCCCCCCCCGCAGTGCGGGGGTGTACGTTACGCCACTGCGTGGTAGCCTGGTGGTCAATGTAGCTAACTCGTGGCTGGCTTGTCATGAGTTTGAGCCAAATACCGCTGAAGACCTGCTTTGCAGACGGGTCGATGCACGTTAAATATGTCGAGGCTCAAACGTCCTCCCGTTGGTGTGGAATTTAGGAGAGGGGTGTCGTCCTCGCGTCATTTAACCATGGCTCAAGATTAAGAGGTCCGTCGCTAAAAGGCATTGAGTAGGTGAATAGTGCGACGTTTATATTCAAGCACTCACTCGCCCTACACCTTTCATTACGCCAGTGGTATCCAAACCAAATGACCTTGCGGGGACACTTCGGAAAAGCATTATAATCTCGTGGGATCAAGATATGTACCTTTATATCAGATTTGGAAACAAAAATACATTTATTGAGTGAAAATTTAAATCAGAAGGAATTATTATTATTGCTTCCATTATTTTCCATGTATACAGACATACATAATATATAATAATGTTTATATAATATAATAATTCAATGATCAAATAATGTTTAAAATATTACAGTTGTCATTTTCTTGAAAATTACGGTGTTTCTTTTGAATTGATCTTTCATTGCTCATTGTTGAAATTTGATAATGCTGTCAATCGCGCAAACGATTAAGTATACGTTGCCTTTTATCTTAACCATCCTGAATAGTTCTTTAAACTTTAAAAAACAACTCTGATCGCCTCTTGCTTTTTGGGTCATCCAAACAGAAAAGGAAGAGGAGAAATGAAAGTCGCACCCTTTCCGTAGTAAAGGATATGCATAATGCAATTCGGAATTTATTAAAAAAGTAATTTATTATAGAAAAATCTCAAATGTAATTTAATCAAATCTATTTTAATCTAAAGGACATTTCTATTACCAAAAAGCATTTATTTTAAAACAACATGTAACAGGCAAATACATCGTGTATATATATATACATATATATATATATAGTATAATAAAATAAAAGTGAAGAATAACTAGAACCCACAGGACTAAAGAAGTAAGAAATTGGAATTCAGCAAATTGAACAAAGTAGATACAAAAAGTCAAAGGACTAAACTGGAGATCTATTACGATTTCTAAAACTGTCGCTGAATTAGGCCAGCGAATTAGGGTTAGCAATGCTTTATGGATCCACCTTCCCCGTACAGCAGAAATTTTCGGCATAATAGGAAAAAAAAACAAGTTCAAAAGTTAAGCCTAATACAGCACGTGGTTGTGGAACCTAACAAAACTGTAAAAAGAAATTGAGAAAAGAGAACAGTAATGAATCTATCAAGGAGAGGAATAATAAAACTTTTTTAATAGAAAATATTAGGAAAAACTTACTTGTAAAACAAAAATCCTGTCCGCGAAAACACCACCTACTTGAAAGAGGTCCTACGAGAAATGGCGGAAAAGATTGAAACTCCAGCGCAGGAAAGAAAAAACCGAAGCGCCATCTGGATAGTTATTTTACAATTAAACTAACCGATAAGATAAATAATTAAGTAAACAACACAAAATAAGTTTTAAATGAGATAAAGAACAGAGTTCAAAATAGATAGTAACAAATAGAAATATATTAAAGTAAATTTACTTGGATGAATATATACTAGAAAGTTATATTGCAATTGAATTAAACGTAATTTTTTTAAAATAAACTCAATAGAGAGAGAGAAGAAATATTAATTAAAATAACGAACTAAATTAAAATTAGATTTAATTAGAGATAGAAATATATTTATTTAAAGATAAATTTACTAGGATAATTGTATTCTAAACAATTATTGCAAAATTTCACAAAATTATTATGTATTAAAATTTTATCAGTAACTAAATCATTGTTTCTTTTTATAAAATTTAAGATAATATTTCTAAAAATTGATAAGTGTAGGTTACTACCCCTGAAAGGCATTTTTATAATGTTAAAATCCAATGAGTCTATTTTATCAAAAATATTACTTGTAAGCAAATTATTCTTAACGTATAATTCAAGGTCCAAAAAATTAGCTGACTCATTATTATAATTAATTTTTAACAATTTTAAATAATGGGGATAATATATATAATTAAAGCTAGGAACATAGTCAACTATATTACTAAAAATAATTAAGTCATCTATGTATCTAAAAAAGTAACAAGAATCATTACTAATACTTTCATTTTCATAAAAATGCAGGTAAATATTTGCTAAGCAGTTGTTAGCTGGTCCACCTTGTAATAATCCTTTAATTTGCTGAAAATGAGCATTATTATGGAAAGTATAAGTTTTTTTTTATACTAATTCAATAATAGAAATATATTTATCAAATTTTATTACCTTATTCAAAAAAATATTTGCTATATGCTATTTTAAGAATCTTAAACATGTATTCTATATCAATGGAGTTAAATAAGTCTTCAAAATCATAGGTTAAAATAGAAATAATTTTTTACCATGCATATACTTAATAATGTCCATACTATTCTTATATATATATAATGCATACATTTACCCTCAAATAAATTTCAAAATGAAAAAACTTTAAAAACCTGATGTTTAAATTTTTTTTAAAAGAAGTCGGTGGGCCGCGTGGTGGACACCCCTGATTTACGTTATTTTTTTAACTTCGCTTCAGTTCTCAACATAACGGATGGAGAGTTGGTGCTTGACATTCAGTTTTATACCAATTTTTTATATTTTTTATGCGTTGTAAGAAAGTGTTAATATAAATTACTTTTTTTGACATGGAATTTACATATTTATGCTAATAACATGTCGAGCATCAAATCATTACTGATTGTAACTTTGTTGTATATTACTTTCATAATTTAAATTATAAAAAAAAAAAAAAAGTAATAACACATTTATCTTTACTGTACCCAACGAGAATGTACTTCTTATGAACTTAAATTAATAACTTATTGAATATTCATTTAAAAATTAAAATTTATATTCTGATTTTTAGATTAAAATTTCATAATTAGTTTTTTAACATTATAATTCAATTTTTTCCCCATAAATTTATTTTTTGTATGTTTACTTGTGTTGGGAATTAATTATACGGCTTAATATCCGAAAATAATGTATGCAAGAGCAACTGTGAATTGATTTCAGAAAACATTCGACATAACGTATATATGAATATAAAAAGAAATGTCCCAATCCCTATCGGGGGACTGTTTCTGCTTCTAATTTAGTTAATTTTTTTCTAGCTAGACCTTTGACTCCCAAAGTGGTCTATATCGAGCTCCAGGGTTGTATGACAATCTGCAAGGGGTCCATGTCAGCGAAAAAATAATTCGGGGGTCTATCAGATGTAAATAGGGTTATACGATAGAGTCTCTCAAGGAACCAGAGAGATCGCGACTAATTTGAAAAAAAATTGAATTAAGCGGCAAACAGATGTTGCTTATTTAAAAGATTTATTTACTAAATTTAATGTTAATTTGCAGTTTCCAGAGGACAGCATAAATTTTATTAAAACAAGGACCTTTTCAGTGTTTCTTTCCAGAATAATGCTAATATAGTATATAATATTGGATGTCACGAATTTTCTCAATTTATCAAGGCGTTTTAACCTACGTTCAACATTTAAATAGCATTTATTCAAACTAGGTATGGGAATGTGTTTTGCTATTTCAACACAACGGAGCATATGGTCATGAATTCATATGGTCACATTGAAAAAAAAATGTCACATCGCGCAATAAGAACTGATCGAAATAGGCACTAACGCAATCTTAATTAAAGTTTAGAAATGGATGTCAGCAGTTTTGACTTTAAAAAGACCTATCTGTTATTTGTCCAGAATTGTGGACTATCGTAAGAAAGTTTTTAATTGGATTTCTTAATGATTTTCAGTACGGTTGTATACCTCCAAAATAAAAAAAAAATATAAAGAAATAGACTAGACACTCTCGATAAATCGCGCCTCGCCCGCGATAAGGTTAAACCTGACTAGATGGATACTAAATGTTGATAATTAGCTACTGAAGCACCAGATTCATCGCTCCCATGGAAATCATTTGATTGTCTTTCAGTTATTTTATGTATTAAATAAATTTTAATTTAATTTAATTAATTTAAATCATTTTAATTAATTAATCAATATTTAATTTAATTCATTTTAATTACATAATCAATATTTAATTTAATTAATTTTAATTAAATAATCAGTATTTAATTTAATTCATTTTAATTAATTTCATTCATTTTAATTAATTAAATTTTAATTTAATTAATTAACATGTGCTTCTTAACTTTTAAACACCATGCTTCACCACAGTTAGAAATTGAATTCTTTTAAAGTAAGTAGCTCTATACCAGCAGTCAAAAAGACATTTAAGTTGATAAATTTGTAAAAAATTAATATTAGGAAAGCCCAGAACAGGAAAACATAGCAAGAGGTGTACGAGAGAAAATTTCGAGAACCTCTGAGCTAGACTAAAATAGTTTTTCAGTTTAACATAGACTAATAGTAATATGTTTCTTTAATCCGAAATTTCTCGTAAGTATTCATTCCAACACAAAATATCTTTTTTAAAAAAATTGCTAATTGTATAGCTTTTAAGCTTTGTAAATATATGAATGCTGTATAAATATATTTTTAGCGTCAGATTTTGTCGAAAATTATTCACAAAAAAACTTCAGGTTAGTAGATTTTAAAATTTTTTATTCTTTCGAAACTTTTCACATGTTACTCCATCTACGAGTTTAAAAAAGTAATTTAAAAAAGTGCTTTCTTAAAATAAGAATAACTATATATTAAAGAAAAAAATAATGCTTGTATGGTCAGGTATTTTTAAAAAAATGTTCTTTAAAATTTTTCAGTTTAACAGTATGTAGATAGGAAATTGCCATATGAAATAAATCCCTTAAATTAAATGTTTTCGAACCGACTGCTTGAACAAGACGAATAAACAAAAAGAGTGGAGAAAAAAGAATAAATGAATCAAAGATGAACAACACAAAAATCCGTATGTTCCTAAAAAGGTCACTGGGGACTTTTAAAAGCTACAAAAAACAGGATAAAAACTCTCATCTTATCTGATTAAATTTAACATTACTTAGCTTTTGAAAAATAAAAAAAGGCAAAGCTTCATCATCACTTTAAGAATAAACAGCACCTTTATAATCGACAAATTAAGAAGAAAAATCACTTGCCTAAGCACAGAATGATGATTACGGAAGAGAGAATGAAAGGAAAAAAAAAGAAACATTAATTTTAATTACTTAAGTACAGTCATTACACTCGATTCGATAAATGGAGTTAAATTCGCAGAATGTGTGAAAATAAATTCGCTTGCTTTTGTAAAAGAACAGTTGCAATTTGCGTCATTTAATAGTAATTGACAATAGGAGCGTTTGATTCTCTTTAAGGCAATGCTAGCCAATATTTCTAAGTGAATTTTAACAAGATATCTTTCTTTTTAGAAAATCTGAATTCTTTCCCTAAGTATTTATGATATTCTATTAATGATAGATAAGATGTAGGTAAAATATTGTTCTTCAAAGAAAAAATAAATTGTGTTTCACCATTGAAATCAAATCACTCATGATTATTAGAATGAGTATTATAAATGTTTCGATTGTACATTTCTGACCATTTAAATGCACTAGAAAGGAAAGAAAACAATGAATTCATATTACCGTAAAATCCAGCGCTTAACACGCACTTTTAACACAAAAAATAAGATCGAAATTTTTTGGTGCACATTATTCTCCGCATATAAAAATAAGAGCTTTAAAAAAAGACGAACATAGAAAATACTATAACTACATACATCAAAAAACTGTTTATTTAAAAGAAATAAAATTTCTTGTGAACTTAAAGGTTTGTAATTCTAGAAGGGCACTATTTTTTATAGTTTGGAATAATACCTCGAATGCATCACTTTAAAATACAAGAGCATTACCAATATTTCAAGTTTCTTCGTAAAAAAGGGGGTGCGTGTTTTACGGTGAATACATCTACATATTAAGCATTGCATCTTGAAAGTATAGATGCGCGTTATATGATGGTGCACATTATACGCTTGATTTTACGGTATTTACCTTAACTATGTCGTTGAGGGTCTACAACGAACCTGTCGGGCCCCCCCCCCCACACACAATCTTTTATGTATTACTTCGGTAATGACAGCGATGCTTATATAACCTTTACTAATCGTCGTTAACAATTAATATGAGTAAATTGAATTTATTAAAAAAATTAATTTGATTGATGTTAAATTGAACGGATATCAAACCATTAAATTAACAATGCTGAGAGAAAAAAATTAAAGATTTCATCAGAATGGTGATAACTATATATATGTGTACAGTGTAATGGGATGAATACATGATTAAATTTAGAGATTGTTACGTAGATCGGGGTTCCAGGATTTTATGCTATCAGTCTCAAAGAGTTCTTCAAGAGCAATGGAAATTTATTGTAAGAAAATCCTCAAAATACAGAATATGGCACTAGAATTCACTAAATAAATCCCAGAGGGTATTCACACCTTTTACAGCGCTGAGACACAACAGACGTTGTTATGTATCATATGCCGTATGTATGATAAAAATATCAAAGATACTTTTAGAACACATTCCTTTAAGAACAAGATCGATTCTAATTTCGATTTAATTGCATAAAATTAATTATTACGCATTTATTCTCTTAGGTTTGAGATAGTTATTTAATGTGTATGCAAATAAATTAGGTAAGATTAGACAATTTTGCTACTTCAATTTAAGGTAATATCAGATGATTATTATAATATTTTATATTTAAAAATTGTATTTTTATTATTTATGTGACTAATTTTTATTTATATTCAGTCTCATCATTTACAAGATACCTAACTGCTAATGTATTTTATAAACAATTATTAAAACAAGTTTATTTTGGAAAAGCATTGAAGTAATAAATATTTTTCATGCGAGGTAATAGATACATTTTATTAAAATTCTTACAAGAAATAATTCAATTTTGGAGAAATATTTCTTAGAAAATTGAGTTATATAATATATTTTTAATATAATATAGCCTTTCTCTCCTTTTAACTTTTAATAAATATCAATTATTACGTATCCATACTATCACGAAATGAATTAGAGTATAATTAATGCATTTAAATAACTTAAGATAAAAATGATAAGGTAAAACGTTTTTTTTTTTTCGTATTCAATAAACAACATTCTAGCAACGGTAAAATAAAATAGAAGACAACAAAAAACTTATTCTCCGATCATAATATCTTTCTTATGCCGTCAATAGAAGAGATTTGCTGCATTAATAAAGAAAAATACACTTTGCATAAGGGGAAAAAAATCTGAAATTTATTTCTACCTTCAAAATAATGATTCAAAGAAAAGCCGATCAATAATCGAAATCACGATGAAGGAAAAAAATCTGATTTTTTTTCGATTAAATCTTTTAACGCTATCGCTGATTTCATGAGGTAAGAAATAATAGAAAAAATATCTATGGATAAACTCTGTGAATACATAGGATTAAAATTTTTTTTTTCAACGTATATCGGCGGGGTAAGATAATATTTTGCGAAAGTTCTTTGGGCTGTTTTCAGAAAGTATTATTCAAATAATCCTTTACTAACATATTTTTTGTGATGATAAAAGAGTTGATTCAAACAAAAATCCGATTAGCGTTTATTTATGCAGTCATTTTATTCTTTGCTAGTTTGCAGTTCGTTGATTTAAGCATTTTCAGCAAAGCATCTAACAATTATTTTCACAATGTATTTAGAAAGTTTATCTTGAAAGCAAATAATTTGAATTCAAGTAGTTTCATTTTTATTTCAGTCATTGCTCTTTTTTTTGTTACTTTTTTACATGTTTTATGTAAAAAACGTAGGTTGAACGTAGAATGTGTGAAAAATGGCACTCAATTTATTTTCAAAAAATTATAACATATTTATTTAAAAGTATAATTTAACTCGGGAAAATCTTATACCGTATGCTCTGTAAAAATGTCACCTGCTGTTTTTTCATATATGTTAAATAAACAGAATGGGATTATTATTTTTATTTTTAAGATAATAAAGTCTTTCTCAGTAAATTACTTTAAATACAAACCCATGTTGCAATCTTTTTAAGAGTAGAATATATCTCTTAGAGAGAAGAAAAGAGGCTAAACAATTATTTCTTATAACATAGGAAAAAAGTGGTGTAGTAAGTACTGAATCAAACATCAAATAATATTAAGTTTACATTTCAGGAAAAAAAGTAACTTTCTGATTTCATTTGCATTGTATTTGTTTGTTTTCCTGCTAAAATGTTTTCTTCAAACTTTAATCATAGAATTTAATCTAATGCGCATTCAAATAATTATTCTAATCTGAAGTTTCTTTAGAAACAGTTGAATTGTTTGAATCAGAAATAAAATAATTCTAAACAAAATGTTATTTTTTGAATGCATTAAACGTTTAAACAGAAAATTAACTTGACTTCAGCTCTGATTTTTTCTCCCTTCTAGCTAAAAATCGAAATTTTATTTCCTTTTAAGCACGGGTTTATTGAAGGATTTTAATTTCCTTTTAAAATCTTAAAATGAAAGCAAATGCTGATAAGTGCAAAATTGAAAAAGTACATTACTTTGGAAAGAACAATACAGCTTGAGTAAATTGTATTAATTGTCACACATAAATCATTCGACGTTCATTACATTTGTATGCTATTTTGTTTCAATATCTTTTATTTTTAAATTAAATTATATGTAATATTTTTTCTATATAACTTACTTTGAGCAGGAAAGTAAATAAATATCGTTTTTTTTTTAAAATTCATTTTCATTATGATGATTCCTAATGTTTAAAACGGTTTTTAAATTGTAGTAGAAATGAAGTTCATGTGTATGATTGGATCTTAATACTGTGATGATAGGAAGTATATATTTTATGCAATATTGGTGTAAGCATTTTGAAAGCTCCATATGTATAGATGTAGGGTCCGTAAGTGCTATACTCTCTGATAATGGGTGTTTTTTTTAATATTATTATCTTTAATCAGCTGCATAAATATTAAAAAGTCGAATTGGAAGAATCGTTTAAAATAAGTTTTGTCTTAAAAACATGCTTTTAGACCAGTGATTCCCACAGTGGTCGATATAGACCCCAGGAACCTATGACGACCTGCAAGGGGTCCATGACAGCAAAAAAATAATTTGAGGATCGATGAGGTGCAAATGGGTGTCTACGATAGTGGTTCTCATTGAACTAGATCAGGACTTAAATTTTAAAAGAAAATTTAACTAAACATAAAACAGATTTTACTTATTTAACAGATATTTATTTATTGAATTTAATAAGGTTAATTTACAGTTATAAGATGACAACATCAATTTTATTAAAACAACGATCATCATTTCAGCGTTTCTTGCAAGAATTAAACTACAGGAGTATAATATTGAACGTCACGTATTTTCCCAGTGTCTCAATTGGTCACAAACCATCTGTGAGGAAAATAGTGCTTTAACATACGTTCAACACACATTTAAATTCCTAAGGAAACTAGGTTTCAGAATGCCTTTACTTGGTAATTACCACAAAAGACAAGTAATTCATATGGTCACATTGAAAAAAAATGTCATTTTACAAGAGGAACAGAACGGAGATCTTAAAGTAAAGCTTAGAAACGGATATGAGCAATTTTGACCTTACAGACATACCTGTTATTTATCTCGAATTATGGAATATTGTGAGAAAAATTTTAATTGCTTTTCCTAGTTTTCCTTCTTTCAGCGTGGTTGCCGTTTGGATACTACTAATCGAGAAATTTAGGGTTAAGCCTGATATGATTGATGACAAATGTTGAAAATTTATTGTTGAAGTCAGATTAATCCCTATCATTATAAAAATTTTTTTGTTAATAAGTTATTTTATGTATCAATTAGATTTTAAAATAACTAACATATGTTTTTTTTAAATTTTAAACTATATATATATATATATATATATATATATATATATATATATATATATACATCACTACAGCTATAAATGTAAATCTTTTAAAGTAAGTAGCTTTGTACCAGCTGTCAGAAAGACATTTCAGTTGATAAGTTTGCAAAAATTCAATATTACGTATGAGACAAAAATTTTTGGGAACTTATGCCTTAGACTATTGAATGTACATAAATTTTGATAATAAGATTTCTAAATATTTCTGAATTTTAACTAAATTATGCCTTAGGAATATTATAAGAAGTGAGAAACCTGCCTTGTAGCAATTATTTTAAGTTTGTTCTATAATTGTATTAAAAATAAAACTCCGTGAACTAATAAAAATTTTTCTATATTGGGCTTTACTTCTTTCCTTTTTTCTTCAGTTTCATTATAATTAGTCAGTGTATATATAATACATTCATTACCACAACATCATACATCATTGAGTTTTTAATATATTATAATAAATAATTTTTTGACTGAAGATAAATTTTTCGTCAAAATATTCTGATTACTAAATTTTCAACATTATTAAATATATATTTTTATTTGATATTAAAACTTCCATTAGTTTCCCTCAAACCACGTAAATGTTTATGTATAATATAATCTCTAATTCAAATATATCAGAGAAATATTTGTTATGAAGAGGTTTATAACACATTTAAAACAATATTTTTTGTCTGAAAGAGATTATTGTTTCAGTTACAAATAAATTGTATCTAGCCCTTTTATCATATTTAGTCTTTTGTCAATAATGAAATCAATTTTCAAAAACATATAGTAGCAGTGATAATTTTTTTAAAAACAAACTGAATTGAAGTAAAATTTTAATAAAAATTAATTTATCTTTTACTAATTCAGTGTAATTTATATGTAAATAGGTATTCAAGAAAGGGTTGAAATGTATAGTCAACAAATTATTATATAACTATGTCACGCTTGTTTGTTTTCCAGAACTTTTTTTAGTTTAAAAATAGTATGATTTTTTCATTAGACAAAAAGTTCCTGATATAAATTTTTTTTATTTTTCTTGAGCAAAAATAATGAAAAATAGAGCAATAAAGTTTTCATATTTATCTTGACATTTTCTGTCTTATCTAGGGCACTACCATAAATATGTAAATGATATAGTTTCCGTCACCCCAAAAAAGAGACTTATTTATAAAGAGACTTATTTATCTCTTATTAAATTGTTTGCCTAAACCCCAGAAAAAACAGAAAAAGTACGCAACAAAACTGAATGATTACAAATGGTTGCTTTAATGTATTTCTAAAACTATAATCTTTCAGATTGGGCTCCTGGATGTTTGTAGACAACATAACTCTATCTAAACTGGATGCTTTGTTCATAACATTTATTGTGTTAAAGTAACACTTCCTCACACACACATTATTAAATCATTGCTATGAGAAAAAAAATTAAAACTAAAAGCAATTATAACCTTACTGTTCTCAGAAAATAGATATAATACGAATGTTTCATTTTCAAAATATATATCTAATGTTTGTTATATAGGATATCGAGTACATTTTATTCATGCTATATATTTTTTTAATATTTTTCATTACCCTTTGTGAAATATTAGCATAGTTCATTTCGTTTCTTTAGAATTATCTTGCATGATTATATTCATTAGTTCAGTATTGAATGATACGAGTAATGGTAGAAGTAATAGAACGTTGCTTTTTATTTATAATTGTTATGCATCTTCAAATTGAATTCCGAAGGCATGTTTTTTTCTGTAGAACTTGTCTGGATCATATTAAAATTGAATTATAACTGTTTTTATAGGATTAAGGGCATTGAAACATAGTGTTTATTCTTAGTTTTCTAATGTTTTTATAAATAGATTTTATATTAAATTTCAGTTATTTATTACCAAAATATATCTATTGTGTAAAACGTATCTAATTTTTATCGTTTTGACATCGAATTATTTGTTTTACCTAGAGTTTATGTTAGCTACCTCATGAGTCTGTATAGCATATCAACTGTGAAAAAAAATGTTACCATGTGATATGAACTAATTGAGTGATACACTTTTTGGGGTTGATTAATTACATTATAAAAAGTGTTGTTGTAGATGGATCTCATGCTAGCCTCAACTAAGAAGAAAATACCAAAGATTATCCTTGCTTTTACATAATTCACCCTTTTGCAGCTTGAAGAGTTTAAACCATAGGTTCGCAAACTTTCTTGTCTAATAGGCCCAATTGCCATGCTTTTCGGTTTCGGGTAGACCCCTTCTTAGCTAATATTGAATTTTTGCAAATTTATCAACTTAAATATCTTTTTGACACAGCACACACACATATGTACTACTACTTATTTTAAAAGAAATTTCCAACTGTAGGGAAGCACAGCACTTATAACTTATGGAACACATGTTAACGAATTAAGTTAAAATTAAATTAATGCATACAATAACTGAATAACAAACAAATGCTTTTAATGAAAGGAATTAATCTGGTGCTTCAATAGCAAGTTTTCAACATGTAATATCACTTAGTCAGATTTAACTCTAAGCCTCCTAAGAAAGTGTCCAGTTTTTTTTTCCTTTCTTTCTTTCTCTTTTTTTTTGTTTTTAAGGTAGACTAATTCACTGAAACTTCCTCTCACTAGGAAAAAAAATTAAAAACTTCTTCACGATATTCCATAATTCGTGACAATTAAAAGGTATATCTTTTTAAAGCCAATGTTGATGATATAGTTTCTAAATTTTATTTTAAGATCTTCGTTAGGGACTATTCTGATCAGTTCCTATTGTATTATGACATTTTTTAAATGCTACTATATGAATTCATTATCTATTTCAATAGAAAAAGCGAACACACACAGGTTAAATTGTTTTGACAGATTGTCTGTGACAAATAGAGAAAATTCGCGACGACCAATATTATACTTATTTAGCTTAATTCTGGAAAGAAATGCTGAAATGGTACTTGTCCTAATAAAATCTATGCTGTCACCTAGTAAGTACAAATTAACCTCACTAAATTTAGTAAATAAATCAGTTAAATTGGTAAAATCTGGTTTCCACGAGATCAATGTTTTTAAAAGGCTAAAGTCACAATTTGTTTTGATGAAAGCTACTACTATAGACCCCCATTTACATTTCAGGAACCCCCAAATTATTTTTTCGCTGACGTGGACCCCTTGCAAGTCGTCATAGACCCCTGGGGGTCTATATAGACCTCTTTGGGAATCACTGGTTTAAACCATGAAAAGTTTAAAATTTGCCAGATCCCTTAGATTACATTTTTGGAAGGATGAGTCTCAGTAATCTTGAGACTTTTCGAAGCCCTTGATCCCTATACAAAAGCAAGTCCAACCTGTTATACTACTAAGTAGACAGTGTGTGTGAAACATTCGTACAAACGGTAACATGTAACAAATAAACGTACATGACCAATTCAGCAGACTGCCTCCTTTATACTAACGAGTAATGATAGTAGGATATTCTGGTAGACTTGGGCCTAGGCTTGAACGGCGGGCAACACATAATAACGTATTCTTGCTACTATTGTCAATTGCCATTTAATTTGAAATTTCTAGTTTTTTGTAGAATATGCCGGAAATAACGTTTGATATAATTAAAATAATTCCAATCATGATCTTATTGAGGCCGATTTGAAAATGAGACTAGTCATCCCCTTCCGGAGCCTTGGGCTCATGCCTTAAAATGTCTCTGATCGTATGCGAATTTAAAACGATCCATTTCGTTAGCGAGTAAAATCAAACTTTTGAAGTCTTAAAACATTTCTGTATCTATACATTTGAAAACATATCAATCGTTGGCGAGCATTAGATATTGGGTGTTTTATAAGCCTATTCCATCATATATTTGTCACATAAAAGAAAAGGATTAAGAAAAGTAATTGATAGACTTTTAATCTCCGTAGAGCCTTTTAGACCTCAATGCAGTCAGTTTGGCGACTACTATGGCTTTGTATCCAGTTCAATTCAATTTTTCATCCCTCTATAAAATTTCTATGCATGCCACTTTGGCTCTGAATCCCGTTAAATCCTTTCCCCATGCAATTCAACCGCTTGGCGAGTGTTGCTGGAGGTTGTTTTCGCAGCATTCATGCAAATCCCTACTGAAGTTTATCTTTGTAACTTGTTCATTTTGGCGATCTAATCCTCTTCGCCAGACTATTGTGATTGCAGAATCTGCCTCTCGGGTCGCTGATTTTCGACGACACCGTTCCTTCCAACAGCTTCGTCTCTTGTTATTGCAGGGTAGACCGGACCTATTGTCGCATCTCTTTGTGTTTTAAAGAACTTTTGAGTTTAAATTAATTAAAAGACTTTCTTGCAGAGTACTTTGAGAGATACGTGGGTAATTCCTGATTCCTGAGAAGAAACATTTTTGTGGGCATAGTTAGCTAATCTGATGCAATGATTAATTTGTTTTCGCAATTAACTGAGTAATTTGGTGTTTTAATTAGGGAATTTCGGATACTTTGTATGATTTGGGGATGATGTGCCGAGGATTCGGTAATTGCTTCAGGTTTTCAGAGACTGCGAAGAAAAAAAAAGATTTTATTCCTGTGACTTTTAAGTAGTTTTGAAACATTTATGAATGTTAAAAACGCGTGACTGTTTCCCACTTAATATAGTTCTAATATTGTTTTAGTTAAAAGTTTTTTCAGTGAACGTATTAATGGTATTTACTGTAAATAACTATGGAAATGTCTTTTTTTAAAAAAATAAAAATACACAGGTTAAAAATAAATTTATACTAAGATGTTTTATTTGAATTTGTTTACAGGGGTATAAATATCCCAAAGAGCACGGGCACGCACAAACTTCTCAACAAACGAATTTAAAAATATCCTCTAAATTAAAACTAGCTTTGTAGAAAGACTAGTAAATAATTACTAGTAAATAATACACCACTAAATAATTAAAACATTTTCTTAAATACATTGCAAAAAAAAAAAAAAAACGATGAAGTGTTTAAGGAAATCTTTCCAACAAATAAGAAACCATCAAAGATATAACTTATGAAAAGTCAAACTTTTCTAAATATTTTTTAATTGAAAATAATTTTAAAAAGTTTAAATTTTGGAATACGCATATGTGTGTGTGTGAAGTACAGTAATTCAATGTGCAAAAAGTTGGTGGTATATTATATCAGTTACAGGTTTTTGAGAATGTGAATGTTGATGAATTCACTATAATTCTAGTAATATCAATAGTATAATCTGCGACATTTCTTTGAAAGTGTATTTTTGTAAACTTGCAGGAATTCAATTTATAATGGAAACATTTGTGTAAAAATTGCATAACTGTTTGTCCTTTCTTGGTTTGTTTACTTACATTTTTTTTCAGTTTTATTTTTATGCACCATAGTAACATTTCAGTTATATGAGTGTGTGTTTGCCATTATTAAAATATTACTTGATGTATTTTTACCTTTTAATATATATCCTGTCTTTTACCTAATAATTAAATGGCAGCTTTTTAAATAGAGTATCGCTTTTCTTTTTTCAGCATCAACTTCTTCACAATCTCTTAAGCGACCGTCATTTGCTGAACCTATTCCTAACGTGACAGCTGCAGTAGGCAGAGAAGCTGTTTTGCAGTGCACCATCGATGATTTAGGCTCGTTTACAGTAAATACTTGTTTTTCTCATTTGATTATTGATATTCATAGCTAATCATAAATTCTTGAAGATAATTACAAAATTGTGTCTAAGTATGTCCTGAGAAAGTATGATGGTATAAGAGTTGTTAAGAGTTATATATTACATAAGTTTTGAATTTTATTCATACCATAAATACTAAAAAGACCCAGTGGTCGAGTGGTAGCGTATCACGCTTCCACACTACAGGTCCGGGTTATATTCGAGGCAAAGTCGACTCAGCCTTTCGTACCTACTGCAGTGGGTCGATAAATGAGTACCAAGCTCGCTTGGGGACTTAAACAATGGGGGGAGGGTCTCTCTTCAGACTGACCACCTGATCAGGATATCTGCTCATGCACCTCAGTGCCCAATGGTCACGTGTATTGGGATGGGAACAGTAGGCCCTGGCTCTCATGGGCTGTTGCGCCACTGAGTTTGAGTTTATGTATACTGAAGGAATTCTAATCGTAGTAATTATTAGCCAACTGAAACATGCGAAAAAGTGCTTACTCAGAATCTAAACTTTAATCCATGGATGATTAAGTTTCAATAATAAAATCATAACTATTTAAATTATAATCATTGCCTCTAAGTACTTTTTTCGATCAAAAATTTAAGGGGTTCACTTCATGCAGCATTTTCCCTATCTCCGTAATGTTAAAAATGACCAACTGTAAGGGACATTTTTGAAAAATTAACCATTTGTACAGTCATGGAGGTTTTTTTGTACATTTATTGACTTGTTTTCTTTATTTTAATGATAGCGTTTTTCAAAATTTTGAATGTATGGATACATATGTTGAGTAACACGTCAAACATTTTAAAACGCTGAAAATTCTTGTGCATTTTAATCCATAACTTTTTCGAATAGTTCTCTTTTGACAAAATCTTTCATTAAATTAATTGTTTATTTGTATAGTATTAATAAATGTGTAAAATTTCAAAGCTATTAAATAAGTAGTTTTTTCAAATATGTTCCCTTTGTGTTGAAATTTACACTTTTGTGAGAAATAGTGATTTAAAGTAAAAACTTACCTTTAACTATTACATACTTGAATTTCTGAGATCATCTGTAAGATCATCTTCTTATCTACATTTTAATTGGCTGTGTTTAATTCTAGCTTCTTTGGTTCTTTGTGAAATTGCCTTTTCCGCTTTCCTTATATGTGCATGATCTGCTTCTTGCAATGCTCGACATGTGTAAAATCCAGGTTGAATATTTAATGCATCTAAAACTTTTAATTTGGTAATGAAGCCTTGATTATATAATATAGCTTTATATACTCCAGTTTTTAAAGTTCCCAATTGTACAAAAACAGTTCTTGGAATTATGGACCATATATCAATCATTATTTAAACATTCATTACAATTTTGCGTCTTACCGTGCAAGCATCTAGACAGAAGTTCAGGGCTTGAAAGATCTCTAAATACTTTTTTTATGCAATTCATAATTGCAATAGATAAGTTGTGTTTATGTTCATATGTGGTTCAAGGGATGGTATTTTATTTTTCAATTGAAATTAAAAAATTGATTTCGTCATCGATTTTCGTGACCTTACGGTTTTTCGGTGTAGTGATACAAATCGAGCTGTAAAAATATTTACATTCTGTATGACAACAAAGTGTGATTTTCTTTATATTCATATTTTCTAGCGTATTGTTAACAGATTTTATTAAAAATTGCATTTTAAGCAATATAGTTTTTAAAGCTATTTTTTATGTAATACAAAAATCAAACATAAAGAATTTTAAATTTTTTAAAAGTGGTAAATTTTAATTTTTTTACAAAAAATAGTTGTAGAATCTTTAAAAGTTTTTTTTCACTATATGAGACCAAAAAATAAATAAAGAGATAAATAAGTATGCACATGACATTTCAAAGAAACTTTTTTTCAAATTTTTAATATTAAAATACAAGAAATCGAAGAAATATTTCCTGTGTATAGATTTTTTTTGCGGAAAAATAAATGTATTAATACGTTTATGCTTACATAAAGGTTTAACGTCATTATATAAGACCAATTATGAAAAGCTATTTTATTATGTAACAAGATAACTGTTCGCCTGGTAAAATAAATATTTATTTACTTAGAGGAAATTAACATAAATACCCTATCCCGTTCGAGTATAAGACCTTTCATATTTTAATTGAATCTTATTTTCCGCATCACTTTTGAAAATACGTCCTTACAGTAGTTTTTTTTATTTATCTCATTCAAAATTGTAATTTCAATTCTTATTTTTATTTTTAGTGGATTCATACACATAAAACATCAGCAGCAAAACTAGATTTCTTTGCTCGCTGATTTGCCCTATTCAGCAAAATGAGCTTTCGAGAATAAAATTTACTCTTGATAATGATTTTCAAGACCCTTGCAATTGATGATTTCTGAGGAAGATAGTGGTGGTGGGCATCATCTCTCTCTCTCTCTCTTATTTTTCTAGAATACTGCGGAAATACAATTTTTAACTATAAATTTGCAAATAATCGTAACTATAAATCCCTTTCTAATTTCTTTTTCATTTTTTTAGTTTTGTGATTTTCAAATGTAAATTAGTATGTAATGTTTGTTGAAAATTCTTTAAATTTCTAGAAGTCTAAATATAATAGGATAGCTTCTTGCATTTTTTTTGAGAAATATTCATTAATTAACTTATAAAATTAATTATAAATTATAATTCATTCGATTAAATGAAGAATTGGTTGGAACAGTAAATCTAGTTTGGATATTTGTTTGGAATATAAAAAGCACCTTTTTTTTCCCCCCGAAAAATTACTTTGTAATAGTTTTCAAGCATCACAGAACTTTTTTTAACCATACTTAATTATTTTCAGTTTAGTTAGAGCTTTTATTTTAGTTTATTTCAATTAATTGCATAATCAATTAATAGTTTTAGAATTGTCTTGAATCGTACATTCTTGTAAAGGGAATTCTTGTATAACGCAGAGCAGGGGTGTCCAAACCGCGGCACGGAGGACGCATTGAATGATTTTGCGGCCCGCGAGATTTGTTTACAACTTGACAAAATTAGGCTATTTTGTACAGTATTTTGTGTTTAAAAAGTGGTTTTTTTTATAAAAAATCCCATAATTATTATTTTATTACGTTGCTTCTGTTATTGCGAATCTCTTTTTTTTCTAATTTGAAATTTATCGATTTATTACATAAATCGTGCTCAAACTTAACGCACGAAAATCTGCAACATCAATTACAATACCCAAAATACACATGCATTAAGATCGACTTTCAAAAAATTAAGCAACAGAATATTTCATTCATTAAATAAATCAAACATTATTTAATAATTGCATTATTATTATTATACTATCTATGTTTGTATACATGAACAACAATTAAAACAATAATAATATATGTCTGTTTTAAATTTTCACTCCAACAAATGTTTGTAATAGATCCTAATCTAATATAAAGATACATATTTTTATATGTTGTCCGAGGGAACGTAAAGTTCTTCTCAAGTGGCCTGCGAGGTCATTTGGGCTGGCCACCTCTGACGTAGAAGAAAATATTATTGCGCTATTAGTTTTTCATAATTTAAATTTATAATTCTCGCACTTATCTCCTGAAAAAAATACTAAGAAAATTGGTTTCTTTCTTTTGATTCAATGAAAAAGTGCAAAATGTTGTGAAGAGTTGATCAATTTGATTGAACAATTGATTCTCTGCCCAAACTTTTATTTAATTAGTCCCATTTAAAATTATGAATAAAAAAAGAGGAATTAAAGGATATAGGTCCGGAAGAAGTAAATTGTGTCTTGAGTTTTTTTGTATACTGAAGTAGTTTCAGCAGCAAGTGGTCGACTTGTTTTTGAGTACAGTAGAACGTCATTTATCCCAACGTTTATTATCTAGATCGTCAACAATCCAAAACCAGTCTCTCTTTTTTTTGTCAACTACATGTAGTGTATATGAATTCCTTTTTTGAACAGTACAACACTCAAGAGTTGTTTCGCGAGAGGTCAAAAGTCAGAGATATTTGGGAAATTTCAGCTGTGTGGTATGGTAAACAACTGCGCGGAATATTAGGTCAGTTTGTTTCCAAGTGAAGGGGTGTGTACGCTGTGGCCAGATTTTTTTTTGAGACTCTAGTTAGACTCCTTGTGTGCCGACAAGTATAACTAAAGGCTTACAAACGTAAGTCATTACTCAAAACAATGGAAATTACATGTAGAAAGATATAGGCACAAATGGGAACTAAAAGGGGGGGAAAGTGGATACAAATACAACAAATACAGAATAAAATACAAGATTGCTCACATGCAAACGGAGATTATCAATAATAAAATTATACAATGAGGAAGATAAGAAAACATAACAAAAAATGTTCAAAATACAAAAGCATAAAGCATACATACATACACACATACACACACACACACACACACACACACACACACACAC
This sequence comes from Trichonephila clavipes, assembly GCA_019973935.1. NCBI lineage: Eukaryota > Metazoa > Arthropoda > Arachnida > Araneae > Nephilidae > Trichonephila > Trichonephila clavipes. The sequence goes on along the minus strand of BMAU01017296.1, from coordinate 867,795 downwards.
ACATATATATATATATATATATATATATATATATATATATATATATATATATATATATACATATACACATGTATATACACGTACAGAAAATGTTAACAAACATACAAAATTTAGAATCTGAATAATACATGAAAAAATGCTATTAATGTATGCACAAAACGATGTAAAAGATGATTTTCCTTCAACAAATGCAGAGAAAGGAAGAGGCCACACTATATTGTTCTTTTGTAGGCAATTCATGATTGTACGTCTTTCCAAAGAGAATTTAGTACAAGCAAGAATCAGATGCTTGACATTCTGAATTGTGTCACTGGAGCAAGAAAACTGGTCAGAGTAGGCGACAAATTGAAGCGCTTCAAATATGCTTTAAAGTTTCCATGCCCAGTTAGAAACTGGGTAAGTTTAAAATTAGGATGAAAGTGCTTAGCCTTTAAACGGCTCTGAATAGAAGGAATAAATTCCTTGGTGAGATGCGCATTATTTGAAATTTGATACAAGTTTTTCCACCCGGAAATAATCTTTTCTTTAAAAACTTTCTTATGATATGATTTTGGAATGCTCATAGGAATCAGATCGTATAATTTTGTCGCTTCTTTTGCAAGCCAGTCAGCACGTTCATTCCCATAGATTCCCCTATGTCCTCGAACAAAAGAAAAGAAAACTTGTACTCCTCTGCTTCGAAGAAAATCGAGATTAATATGCGTTTTAACTATTAGTTTATTTTGGGAATAAATGTTATTTAAGGCACACAAAAAGATGATAGGGAATCGCTGCAAATTAAGAAATTTGATGAGAGGATTTCGTTATTGCAGATCCAAGAGACTGCTTGAGCTATGCAAAGTAATTCAGCCTGAAACACACTACACTCATCACTTATTCTAAATTGGCGAGTTTCAATTTCAATAAAATCTTGGAAAATAACAAATTCAAGGCCAACCTTAGTGTTGATTTTGCTACCAAGTGTAAAGCAGACAACTGGAAAGTTTTTTTCAATATTTTTACGGTAATTAACCAAGTTAAGGGGAAATCGTTCAGAAGGATGAGGGAGCTCAGAAACTCTCAGGGAACCATCTAGACTCTTATTGGTACAGTACTTCGTTGCAATCTTGAATTCATTATTTCTTATAATAAAGATGTCAATAGGTAGAAATCCCGAAATAGTAAACACAGCTTCGTTGGATATTGTTCGATACCCAGAAATAACTCAAGGAAGTATTCTCCGTTGAAATTTTCGTAGAAGACGATAATTTATTTTCTTCTTCAAGGTGGATCCCCAGATTTGTGAGCCGTAACAAATAAATGGAACAATGCCCTGTTTATAAATGAGGGATGATACATTAGACTTGATCCCAAAGCTAATTGTGGTAACTTTATTAAGCCCTAGCAGAATTTTTTCATATTTATTTGAAAGATGCAAAACATGTTGTTTCCAACAGAATTTACTGTCAAGGACAACACCAAGATATTTTAGTTCTTTCACACAATCAAGAGAAAACCCATTAAGGGTGAGGTTGCCAGTGAGAGCGTTGTTTTCTCTCTTCTCCAAGAACATAACTTTTGACTTGACAGCATTAAACTCTAATTTATAATTCTTTGTTCAGCTTGATGCAAAGTCAAGAGTAAGCTGCGCTTGTCTGCTTATGTCATAAAAAGACTTTCCCTGGAAACAAAGAAGTAAGTCATCGGCAAAAGCAATCGTTTCACAGGAAGAAAAAGCCAAGATTTTTTCCAAAAAATCATTTATAATGATGTTCCATAGAAAAGGTCCAGAAAGGAATCCCTGAGGATATCCTTTGTTCAAAAATTTCTCTTTTGAGAAATTACCTAAAGATGAAGTCACAGATCATTCCTTCAAGAAGCTGGAAATTATGGCAAATAAGTTACCAGGGATGTTTGATCTTTTTAATAGACTCAGAATACTAGGTCACCAAGCATTATCAAAAGCACCCTTCATATCCAAGAAAACCAGGACTGTATGAAGGTTTATCTTTTTTTCTTTTAAAACAATTTCATTAAGTTTCACCAAGGCATCTTCCGTACATTTTGAGGGATAAAACCAAATTGGTTTTTATTGAAATAATTATCTTTGTATATAAATAAACGCTAGGCTACTCTGTTGATAATGAGTCTTTCAAAACATTTACCCAAAGTTAACAGCAAACTGATACACCTTAGGTTGTCTAACTAAGGGACACGAACGTCAGTGGCTTTAGGAATTAGGATAATCCTAGTTTTTTTCCAACAACGAGGAAAAGTATTGAGACGAAGATATGAGTTAAAAACTGTTAGAAAAATATCAGGGTACATTTCATGCAATTTTTTGACAACTTCATTAGAAATAGAGTCAGGGCCAGGTGCTTTTTTTAACTTCAATTTATTTATAACAGCATTAATTTCATGAATGGTAAAAGACGGGTCATCCGTTACGTTGGCATTGATAAGAGCGTCAATGCGTATTTCCTTGTGACAATCATCATCATCATTCTCACAATCATCAGGAAAATAATGGAAGAGAACCTCATTAATTGTCTCTTCAAAAGAATTAGTCACGGCTCCACTTGAAAGAGAAATTCCACTGAGTTCAACTCTTTTATGAAACGGTTGTTTGACTTCAAAAATATAATTTTTTCCCACACATTATTTACATTAATTTCATCCAAAAATTTCTTCCATGGGCTTATTTTGGCATCCAAAAGTTTCAGATTATAATTAGTTCTTAACTCCTGATATTTACTCTTATAAATTTCTTTTAAAGTGACATTTTTACATCTCTGGAATCTCCGTCTTGCAGCATTAACGTGTTTTCTCATGCAACCAATTTCTGTTGTCCACCAAGGAACTCTGTGCATTCCCCGCTTTTTAATCGGAATGGACATTTTGCAAGATATAAGAATAATAGAAATTAGTTCATTTTTGAGATCATGTAGAGATTCTGGATTTTGGCAGGAGACAATGCGATCACTAATACTGGACAGCTAAAATTTAGAAGAGTCATAAAAGAGTTTTTAATTCGCTTTTTTCAGATTAAATATACAACTGTCGCTATCATTTGTTGGAGAATTGGAATCTAGAGCAATATCAAATTCAATTGCTTTGTGGTCGGAGAGAGAATCATTAGCCGACAAATGCCAACAAGAAACATCTTCTAGTAAATCCGTTCCAACTGCAGTTACATCAATGTAGCTAGATCCCCGAGAGCCGCAAAATGTAGGACCGCAATCTTCATTTATGACAAAGAGGTTAATGGCACTAATAAATTCAGCGAGCTTGGTGCCTCTAGAGTCGGAAAGGGAACAGAACCACGTTTCAGATTTAATATTAGCATCCGTAAACCAGCCCAGTCTGTCTGTTTATGGGCACGAAAAAGATCTCAATGACGACCACAGGGAAGAGATTACAGTCTTTATCCAATCGATTGCAGGATTTTAAGAATGCGATAAAAATGTAGAAACTTGGATGACATGCGATGCAGAAGATTGTGGATTTCAAATACTAAACGATAATGATACTGTGACTTCCATGCAAGAAGAACCCGACCCTATCGACAATGAAACGGATGAAGACGAGGACAGCAACAACAACGAAAGTAGCAAGGTTCCATCAAATTCTGACGTGTTTACTGCTTTAGAGATAGGTATGGAGTGGTACGAACAACAATTAGAATATACTGTCCTAGTCAACTACTGCAGCTCAAGATAATCAGATCTTACAACGAAAAAGACGAAGCTGTACAATGGTACAGCGAAAAACAAATGATTATTTTCCACAATAAAGGTAAAATTGCGACATTTTGCACCTATTTTGCTTTTTCTTCAAGCACGTTTCACGCATGTGATGATTTTCACTATTCGTATAGTGTCCGGTTTCATATACTGCATGGATTGCATTCGGTTTTCCGTTATCCGGACAATCGCATATCCGAACGATCTAAGGTCCCAATTGATTCGGATAAACGACATTCTACTGTATAGGAAAGAACACAACAGATAACCTGGCTCGCAGACTCGTACCGGAACCTGGGTTATCGTGGAGCGCCAGGTTTATGTTAATGGAAAGATTCTTTATAGAACTGACCTATCAGGATACAACTATTTTGAGATAAAAATGGATGAAAGCGAAATGTCAAAATAATGATATAAGGGCAGAACACACTTTTCTGCTAGGCGTTAAGATTATCTCTTGCTAAGTATTATTTTATAGATATTAATAATAGAAATTTTAGACTAATTATTTCTCAAATATTAAGTATTTGACATTAATTTGAGTTTTAAATAAGAAAGCATATTTTTTAAGGATTTAATATGAAACGTGGACTTAAATTAGGTTTCATTGTCAATTTTAATCGTAAAAGTATGTTTAGTTTCTATTAAAATTTGATGAATAATCATATTTGCATCAATAATGCAAAAATTAGAGTACTTTTACACTATACGCTTTTAAAATTTAAGAATTAAAACGTATCATTTTGTTAACAAAAATATTTTTTTCTAAAATTATGTTAGCAACGTTATCTCTAATTGTAATGTATACAGTAATTGGGCATTTTTTTAAAAAATGAAGGTTGTAAAGATTATTAGAAATTTTTGAAAATTTGAAAAAAAAAGTTGAATGTAAAAACAGAAAAATAAAATCTATGTCTCACCTTCTAATATAGTTATATTGTCATTCTGTTCAAAAGATTATATAAATTAGACAAATATTTCTTATTTTTTTCATCGAAAAGTATAAACTGCATTTCACATAGAATTTTCATGGGGAATATTCGTTATTACTCACTCGAATCGAAACTTATCAATCGAAACAAAATCTATGATTTAAAAGATATTTGAAAAATAAAAGATTTTCGAAGTTATGATAATTTGTTTCTTACTTTTCAATTAATTGAATTTCAAGGATATTTTTCGTTTTTAGCTATTTTTATTCGTCAAAAAATATTTTCATACCTTACGTTAAATTTTACTATGTTTCCGAAGAATGTTTGCGTTATTTTTTGAATTAAAAAAAGCGCGGACCAATTCGGATAGACAGTATAAAAATAAAAAATTTATTTTTACAAAGTTTGTGTTTGTTTTTTGATTATTTTAGAGCAAATCAAACCAGTTACCAATCAAACTAATAATGGCCTTGTCTAAGAAAGAAAGCATATTTTGTAATAAAAGTCGATTTCCCCATAAAAAAAATCTTAAAAATAATATCAATATATTAGGTTAACAATTCTAATTCCGGAATTTATTGACTCTTCTATCATCTCTACAAAAGCGATTCCGTTTCCGAATCAGGAGCAAAAGTTATTTCTTGCCTCCAGCATTTTAAAACTGAATGGGCACAATGAATTCAAAATAAAAATAAAAAAACCGATGACCCTTCGCAAGAGCACTCTCGAATGTTCTAAGAGCGTTTAGTTAAAGTCTTTTATATAAATCCCGTTTTCGGTGCGAAACAAATCCTCCGTCGTATGTCTTTAACTGAAAAGATTTCAACGAATAACCCACAGAAGAATCGGTTTTCTGGCCATTATTATTGGGAATTTATTGTTATCTGTTTCATTTCTAATCCACCATTATCCTTGCGAGCTTCTTTTCCAAAACTCGATAAATTACGTCTGCAGCAGTTCTCCTTCGCCCATCATTTTAACTGTCAGCCCTCTCATTCCTCGGAGTGGTTTTCAGGCGAAGTACTTTTTATTACAACTATTATTATTTTATTTTAGCGGTACCCTCTAAAAGAGCTGAAAGAACCTGAGTCGTTGTCTCTTATTTACGGCTAGCTCCGTCCTCCACTCGAAGACGCTTCGAACCTTTTTAAGAGTTCAGGAAAGTTGACTGTGAATTAACATTCGATTTTATGTTCTACTCTAACAGTAGCAGTTTCCAGTAGAAAGATAGTGTGAGCGCCATAACACCAGAAAGACTTCTATAACGAAGAAAATGAAAGCGCGTGGATCACGGGTTATGGTTCCTTTAAGGCAGGATTATAAATTCTTGCATTTAAATGGAAATCAATTTTGGTTGGGGGCTGCTTCTAGATAAGACTCAATAAATATGTCCAAGATATGAACAGTGCTAATAGTTTGGTAAAAAGTTATAGCATTAAAGAGGAAATAATTATAGCATACTTTGTGTTAATGTTTAAATAAATTTATCTTATATCACGACTTTCAAAATATGAATTTGAAATTTAGAAGAAAATTTGGGGTCCCCGAATGCAAGTCATTATACACTAGTTTTATCCAAGAGATAGTTTTAACCCCTTAACTATATATATATACCACCGGTGTATATATCCGTCTTGTTCAACTTGTGCTTTATGTGCCCCGGACGGATATGTACACCCTTCCAAAATACGATTATTTGTTTTCAGCTAATATCAGTAAAACGATTCTGAAGGCTTTGAAATACAATAAAATAATCTCAACAATTTTTACGAAGAATTTACTTATTACAGAAAAAAATCTGCTTACATGTACATTTTCTTTATGCGTAAAATGGTGGCAATGGCGAGCAAATCACAGCAGTTAAGGGGTTAATAAGCGTTTAAGAATTATAATGAACACTTAAATGAACGTCTTAATAAGCATTTAAAACTACCTTATATCGGATTTAGGACAATCTTGATAGTCCTTTAACAATACAATTACGATAGCACGATGAGATAAAAAAATTTAATATTCTTTATTTCAACTTTATTATAGAATGAATTCTAGAACTTTAAGAAACTGAGTAAAGTTTTATTGTCAGATACATTATTTCAAAATTCCGTAACAATTTATTTTATACACAAATAAATCATCCGCTCTACATATATTATATTTTTAGTAACTCTATTTTAGTGATTATTTTCATAAAATTCGAATGAGTTTGTTTTTTTTAAACAAAAATATTTCTTATGAAATTAATACTTTAAAATTAGATACATTTAGTTAAATAATGACAAAAATTACTTATTTAATATTCAATAATTACTATGTATAAGCAACATTACGCATGCTATAAAAATAAATGCTAATTTCATAAATCAGCTTTCATTCATTCAAAGATTAATTGTGTTTATCCATCTTGATTTGTGTTGAGATATAATGATATTTAAACGCATTGTGAATTTACTTAGATTGTAAATATATAGATATGTATAAATTTCAAATGTTAAATTTTAGAAATAATCATAATCTTTCCATAGTTCCTGCACATTTAAAATGATTTAAAAAGTTATTTTAGCACAAAACAAAAAAATTATGAACTTTTATCACGAACATGGATTTTTTTTAAGATTTGAAAACTGAAATACACTAGTAATTTTGTTAATTTTATTATGTGTTAGAAAATTTATTCAGAAAGATTTCTACACTCTGAAATATTTAGTTTTAAAACTAAATAAATATATATATATATATAATTAAATACTATTCTATATTTTTAATTGAACTAAACATGCTACATCTTTTATTAAATGTTATTGAAATAACTGTGGTCTTATAGATTTATAGAACAAAATATTCAATAATATGGTTATTTTTAATGTATTTCCAATTTTATAAATTTTTACTTTCTTATGAAATAATTATCTCCATGATTCAATTTTTTTTTTTTTTTTTTTTAAAAAAAAAAAACTTTAGTTCTTTTTTGATGCGTTAAAATTTTAGCCCTATTTTATTTTTACATCTATTCAGTTTTTAGTAAAAGGTATCGGAGAATACTTATTTTATAAAAAGTATCTTTTAAAAGAGGGAAGGAATTATTATGTCCTAACAAAATCAATTTTAAGTTATAATTTTAAGGAGTGTTTGAAAAATGTTTTGTTCTTCGGTAAAACCCTGAAAACTTACGAGCGACTGCACAAAGAAAAACAGAGTAAACCTATTTCAAGATATCTTTCTTCCTATACTGATGGACTACGATACTACTTATCAATATTCTTCAACGTAGTCTGCCTGTTTAAATCTGTTTATTCTTTAGTGATCTAAATAATCAAACTAACCCCAAAGAAGCTTATTCATAACAGCAGATAAAGGAAGAAAAAAAGTTAAATTATTCATTTTTTCCTTAAACATTTATTTAAGGGTTTACTTGAGGATATTAGAAAATTAATAATGTAATTTAATAATAAATGAAAGGAAATCAAAAATTTAATTTTAAATAAACGCTAGACGCATTTTATTTTACATAACAGCAATGAACAATGAGGTATCCTATTAGTATTTTAAAAACCATTGAAATAATATAATACTTTTTAATTTTGAATTATTTAAAATTGTCAAAAATGCATTAATAAAAAAAAATAGATTTTACAATTTTGGATGAATTTGTGAAAAGAGATAAGATTTAATGAGTGATATATGATTCACAGGTTTTAGATAGACATGCGACGATAAGAAACTACACGTATAACAAGGATTGTTTTAATATTGTAACGAATATTTGTCAATAAAAAAATAAAACTTGAAACTAGTTACGTACATCATAAGAATGAACAAGTAACACAAAACACAATTAGTTTCTGGTAAATTTTGTTTTACATCGCTGAGTCATCAATGATTCATTTCTTCTAGTGATGTACCCTTTAGATATAAAAGTTTTCTTCCCTTTAAACAGGTATTTTTATATACAAGTATATAATTATTCCAAGTACCTTCTATTTTTCGAATTATTAGCCACATATTTCTAAATTTTAAATAAATCCAGGAGTAATTCTTGAAAAAAATTGCTTGATATAACTTTTCCAGCTGGATAAATTAATTAAACACGATCTCAATTCAATTCAAAAGCATTCAACTTAGAATGAAATAATCAATTTTGAACAGTTTCAATTCAGGTTGTTTCACTGAAGGCGTTTTTAAAATAATGTGGTGTTAATGCTGCGATTTTTTCAGGTCAATAATGTTTAATACGGATTCTTCATTTTGTATTGCCTTACGCTTATGAGTTAGGGTTGATATTAGACAAACATTTCCAATTCCTGCATGTATTCAATCTAGGAAATGACACTTTATGAGGAAGGAAATGAACGTATTATTAAAAGTAATTAATAAAAAGCCAATTCCCTTCTAGTTACCAAAAACATACACACACGTACGCAACGAATAATCATAAGCAAACTCTCAACTTTTGAAACTGTTGGGTTAAACATAATTTTTAAGGCCAGCCAACCCTCTCTTATACTTGCCTACAGTACTGAAGAATAAATTTATATTGATTGTTAAAAATATCAGTAATTATAAATTCCTCACTTAAAATAAATGAATTTATTGCCTTACTGTGGAAACTGTCATTTATGTTAATAAATATTCTTCTAAAACAAAATTCAAATGTATTCGTTTCTAAATCATTTTTTTATTTAGAACAATCTCCCTTATACTAAGCATGAGGAAGCGAATAATATTAAAATGAACTTAGCGATCTATTTAAATTTATGAGATTTACTCCAGTCCAACAGAGGCGGATCAAGGTATTTATTTGTTATATTTTCTTTAAAGGAGATATTCTTTAAAGATAATATATTCATGCAAGACAGTAATTTAGAACTTGCAGTAATATATTTTCAAAAACGAATAACTGTTCCGAAACTGCATTTGCTGAAAAAGATTGTTTATTTTTTTCTCCGTCGTTTTTTATAGTAAAGCAAATAAAAAAAAGAATCGCTTTACCATTACAATGTCGCAAATACCGAGGGAAAATTGAACAAGGAAAAATAAATATTAAGTAAATAATACTCTCATACCAAACTATCCATATTTCAACATTTACGTGCCCAAATAAGAAGCAAAAACTGAAAAGGAAAAAAAAAATTACAAAATAGTATAAGCACAAGAAAAAGCAAATAACACGTCGTTCATTTACTTTTAAAATCTATTTGCTGCCCCGGTAGTCATTAAGAAGACATGAATAACATCATTGAAGGGGCAGGAGATTTCCTTTTCGGAAAGAACTGACAGAATAAAAATTCCGACCATTCAATGGGAAATGATATTTTTTTACGCTTTGGCTTCAGTTAAGTTCATAAGCGGATAAAGTGTTTTTATTTCTGACTTTCTTCCTCACAGCAGATTTTTGCCCACGCTATTGAACAAACGTTAAGCTAAAGAGAAAGAAAAAGGTCCTGCGAAAATTATCGGAAAATTCCCGGATGATTAACTCCAAAAGGAGGAAGATCACTTTGAAGTAATAAAAAGAAATAAGGCCAAATAAAAGAAACGAGATCACTAAAAGAAGAAGATTACCGAGAATGACACATAATACTTTGTCAGAGAAATTTAGAGAAAATGTGTAAAAATTACTTTTATTTCTGATTTGGAAGACAAAAGTTTCAATAATCCTCGACGGAAATTTCTAATAATATACTTTGGTGTAAATATTAATTTTCCCCCTGTCGGATGAATTTTTGAAAGCAATTTTATTTTTAAGCAGTGTTAAGACTTCTAAGAATTAGACATAATTATCTAGAAACGTGTTCTCGTAAGCTGAATACCAATAAATTCAATTTTTTTAACATGCAATGCAAATGTACTTAGCACATTTCTCTAAATTGATTTAATGACTGTTTTCTCTTAATGTGTTTTAGCAACTATTTCCACCAGTCAAATTTTTTTTTACTTTTATTATTTCATTTTTATTTTTAAATATAAAACAAGGCAAGTTTTTCATATATTTATATATATATATATATATATATATATATATATATATATATATATATATATATATATCAGAATAGTAGATTTTGAAATAAATAAAGGAAAAATATGGGGATAATGTTTTGATCTTTCTAAGTTACTCTTCTATTATTGACGAAATATCAAATTTCCTGAAAAACTGCAAAGTTTTTCTAAATTACATTCCTGTACTGAAAAGTTGTAACAACTATATCAACTTGATATACAACAATATACAAGGTGTCCCAAAACTCACCATCAAACGGGCACGGGGTGAAAGGGAGAATCATTACAATTCCGAAAAAAAAAAAAAAATTGCATATTACTTAGCTAACCAATTGTTATGAATAAGAATAAGAATCAATTTAGAATTAGAATAATGAATATAGAATTAGATTCAATCATGTTAATTTGATACCAATGTATTTTGACTTACCCCGACTGCTGCTTCCATGCTGGACACCTAAGTACATTTTTTATAGAAGCTTGAGGAAAAAGTGATAAGTTACGATGAGTCATCGAGAAACACGCAAAGAACTTTTCCAGTCTATACTTTGCAACAAAACACACAAGCACACCATTACATGTAGGAAAACGTTGCACAACACAATCACAAAAAAAAGTGATGCTTCCATCACACACATATACGAATCGAATGGCATTTTTCCCGCCAATAACAAATCCTTCTAGAATAAAAAAAAGTCCCAGTTCGTGGCGCCATCTCTGGATGGCGAAAGGAGTCAACTGTTCTTAACACCGATGGTTGGCATATTTTTGAAAATGTTGAAAATTGACACACCCTCCATCATTAGGTACTGTGATCAAAAATTCAGCAATTTTTCTGTAACGTGATTTTACATAACCATGCCGGTAATCACAGTTACAAATCGAGTATCAACTTGGCTGGTTTAGTTAAAATTAACGTAGTTTGAATTAGTTTAAGAAAAAGACGTCGCCTAGCTTTAAAACTAGAAAAAAAAATTTGCATACTATCCTGGGCAAGTTATTTCAAAAGATAATGAAAGAAGATTCCAAAATGGTACAATATTTTTCGTTCGTAAGAAAAATTGCCAGTAATTGCTATGAATACGAAAGTAGCGTTTTGAACCATTTGGGAATCTGAACTAAATGGACCATCTTTGGAGAAACTTATGTGTAATTGTACGTAAACATTTTCTTTTTATGAAAAATCAGAGTTAGCTGACATCAGTTTCTCCAACTCCGAAACTACATTAATTTAAATTAAGCCAGCTAATAGTTTTTGTACACTTTTCGATATCACATCTGTGTAAAATCAAGTTAGGTTACGAGTAGTCGGTACCCCCTATACCGAAAATGTTAAATTGAGCCATTTTAGGAACCTGTTTCTCATAAACTGATAAATATAAAAACTTCAAATTTTGTCTGTATATTAATTTAGCTTTTTTATTTAAAAAATGGTAAAATATTTAAAATATATTGTTTATCTTTTCAAAAAAATTCATCGTAAAAGTATCGCTTTGAAATTTGTGAAAATTGTCATTTTTTTACGATAACTGTTTTTCAGCAAAATAATTTGGGAAAATCTCCAAAAAAATAGATCCATTATATATAGTTACATATTATTTATGTGCAGTAAAAATTGCAAGTCCAATCATTTTTTAAATTCTTTGAAAAAGGAACACGCAGTTTGAAAACAACCATTTTGAGAAAATTGCATTTTTTATGTAAAAAGGCACTTCATCACAAAAATAACGAATTACAACATGTATTTGCCCTATCTTTTTAAACATTAGTATCTTCTTAATTTTTAAGCATAAAATAGGAATCAAAAAAGTCCTAAAATGTTCAGCAAATACATAAATAGTATTGTCAGCTTTTGTTCAACGAGAATTTTTTTAGCATTTTGCTTCAATTTTCACAAATTATGTAACAATCTGTGAAGAGTTTTTAACTTCGATGCATTACAAATATCGTATTTGACCTTATAACATCATAAATATAAAGTAAACATGTATCAATATGTAAAAGTAATGATTTGAAAATATGTGATTTTACGACATTGCGAAATCTTTTGATATGGATTTGTATGTTTAAATGCTAACACAATTTCTAAAAGTTTCAAAATTCAAATTTTTCTCCAAACTGTACAAAAGATTTCTAAAAAAAGTCAAAAATAAAAGTGTTTTTATGTTTTCAAACATGAAATTTTTGTATTTTATGTATGCAACAAGCTTCTCGCAAATACAACAAACCACATTTGATGTATCATCTCATACCTATTTCTCAGAAACTATTAAACATTAATACTCAAATTTTTATTGTATATCAATTAGACATTTAAATTTATACTGAAGTGAAATGTTTTTAAATATATTAATTAGTTTTTTCAAAGACTAACGGTTAGTTTACTGAGCATTAATATTATGAATTTATTGAATTTTTTTTATTTTTTGTTATATCTGCTTTCTATTTGGATGTTTTAAGAACTTTTCAAAAATGTCACTTCAGTATACACGATTGCATTTAAGAAACATAGAGTACATACATACAGGAAATTAACACATTTTTAAAAGTATAAATTTTAGAAAACAGGAATTTTTTTATAAAAAAATCTTACCTTTTGAGAAAAAAATGTAGCCTATAATTTATTTTGCGCGGTAATGAAGGGTAAGATTTTTATTCCCTTTCAATTTCCATTGATTTATTAAATGGTATGAAATGTATTTCCCTATTGTTTAAATGAAAAGCAGGTGTTTTACATATGCAATATTTTAACAACTATTACCTATCCAGTATCAAAATTAATTGCAATAAGTATACACTCATTTCTGTAATATCCCCCATTTTTTAGCTATTGAAATAATTTTATAGCTATCATTTTTTGAAGAAGCTCGTTTTCAATCCTCACAAACAAGTTATTAAGTATTTAAATGTATAAAAATTTCGGAAGGAGAAATAATACACAACAAAAAAATTCTAATTACATAACAAAAAAATTCACCCAGGAACTAAATTTCAAATTAAAAGCAAATATGTTCATCATATTTACAAAGTTGGCTCCAAAAGTACGTTAACAAACTAACAACAAAACTTGCAGTTAAGTTTCATTTAATCTACAGTTAATTGCGTATGATTAAATGTAATTTTGTGGAAGCTTTGCAAGTTCTCAGATTTAAAAAGTCAATATTTACACTTAACCATCTGTTAAAGTGGGCGTGGCCTGTGGCAGCTGATTATTTTTTAAAAGTCATTTTAAAATGCTTTTAATTCATATAATGTCTTGTATGTTATATCATTGGAAAGGTAATGATTTGGAGATTTTAGAAATATCAAAAACTCAAAATTGATTTCCAAAAAGGTTTTACCCTACTGAATGAATACTTCATCCTAAAATAGTGAAATTTGCAGTCACATTGATGTGATAGAAGAGTGTCAATTCTCTCCCCATTTACAAAAATTCATCACTTAACCAAGTGGCCTGGATTTATTACTTTTTATTTTTTACAGAACTGATACGACTCTCTCTTTCATCTCGTGCACACTTAACGATGAGTTTTGGAACACCCTGCGTAAATAATCAAGTTAAGAAATTTAAATAGTATTAGTTTTCGTTAAATTTCTTATTTTATTCACAAATATGAATTGCTTCATTTTGGTTTTCCAAGTCACATATAGGAATAAAGGAAATTTTATGAAACCCATTAGAATAAAATAAGTTTTAAATTTATATGATGTTAACTAATTTAACGGTTATAGTAATTTGGTTTTCCATCAAACCAATTTAAATATTAAAAGAAAATTTCTCTAAGATCTAAAAGTATTTTTATTTACTTTCGTTTCACTCTTATTATATTCATTAATATTACTTCACAATATATACTTAAACATCATAGTTCAATCATATCTACAGATTTGAACTTATAAATTTGCGTTATTACTTTTTAAATACTTTAAGAATAAAAGTTGACCTACATATTGATATTTATTAATTTATTCTGCAAATACTTTAGTACATTGTATATAAAACTTTCAGGAATATTTTAATATCGTTAAAAGTAGACACAGCACTATAATACAGTAATATGTTATATTATGCTTTTTGCAATAACTATTTTAAAGTTAATATTCATTCCTCTTTTGAAAAGAATCATGCTTTCAATCTTTGAAAGTAGCTTTAAAATAATTCATCTTGCCTTATCTTGCATTCCTTAAAAGGATTTGATATCAGTTACAATTTTCCTCGAGCGAATGTAAGCTTCCTCATACCAAACTAAACCAAATACCCTGCAGTATACATATTCTGTCTTGCAGTTTATCATTAATCAAATGTTATTGTTCGATGACAATATCCAGGCTTGTAAAAAACTTTCAAGAATAAAGCTTTAAATCTACTGAATTTTCGTTCAAGTGAATCATTCATGATTCATAGCACAATTCCTTAAATTGCAGTTTATTTTTTATTAAAACTTATTGCGTTACTAATCTGCCTTAAAACTGAAATTTCACGTAATACTCCAAATGTGCCAAGTTCCAAATATTTTTACGAGAGCCATAATAGTTCTTACTTCCTCTGGAAATAAAAATACTCTACTGGGGCAAGTCAGTAAGTAGGCTATATATATATATATATATATATATATATATATATATATATATATATATATATATATATATGTATGTATGTATATAAACCGATATGATATTTCAGCAATCAGAAGTAATTTTTTTAAACATATGTTGATACATGGCTGTACAACAGTGTGCTATTAATTTCGAGTTTATGAATATTGCACTGCGGCGTATAGATCCATTTTAATTACTTCATAAAATGGTAGCGTAAGATATCACACGCATTAGAGTGTTTATACCAAATTAAATAAACAGAATGGTAAATTCATTATTAAATGTCAAGCCGAAAGGTTCACGGCATTTTGCTGCAGAAAAGTTCTAGTCCAAAATCAGTTCATTCGAACCATTACTCCGCCGACTTCGGCACTCCTTTTTCAAAAGGCTGCTATGTTCGTTACGGATGGAGATTTTTTCCGAAAAAGCTCGATTTTTAAATCGATTAGAATCGTAACCTAATGAATCGATTCACAGAAAAATCGAGGTCTTAAAGATCGAATTCCAAAAAATCAATTTTTTTTCAAGTCTACATTTCAATGTAAATATACTTTTTCTGAAAAACAAAAAAGATACCATAATAAACGATCTCTTATCCGTAAAATCGGGGAATTTTTTAGTTCAGGAAATTAGGCAATTACAATTATTTTTATTTCCATATCAAAGTATCAGGTAAAAAGTAAAACATTTATTTTTAAATTGTATTTGTTACTTTAAAAGTTTAGAAAATAGATAATATAGCTTATAGTTTCCAATGCTAAATATCTAAGCTTTTTAAAAAAAAAAAACAGCCTGTGAAGTCTACTGGGATCTAAGCGGTTCAGCTCATCACTTGGGATGTTGCCGGCAAGCAAAAAAAGGCGCTCACAAGGAACAGATCATCCAACGATATTCATATACATCGTGACTATTGAGTGAACGTGATGATAAATAGAATTTTTTTTGTTCTTGCCTTTGAATTAACCCATTAACACCAACAACACCGTAACATAACGGGTTTTAATGATAGTGCATACAATTAATTGTAAATAATTTTAAGATTTTTAGCAAAACAGAAAAAAAAATCGAACATCGATTTTCTAGGATGAAATATCGATTTCACTGAATCGATTCAGTGCTGCATATCGATTTAAAAGATCGATTTTTTTGGTCCGAGAAATCGATTTTTCGATTAATCGATCTCAGATCGCCATCTCTAATGTTCATCTCCCTTGATCCTAGAAATGCGGTAGCACCCCGAAACCTCTATGGAGCGTCTTCGAGGAGGGAAAAACTGAATTGGAAGGTAATGCCGAGAAATGAAGGAGGTCAAGCAGGTCCTTGTCAACTGGTGAGCCTACCCATTAAATTTCCCGGGCGCTACCCTTTAAATTCTTTTCACATTCAATCATGTCTGATTGGCGAGCGTATCAGATTTGCTCACTTCTCACCTAACTTTAGTCCTTTTCCATTGGTGCTTGAAAACAACAAGCCGGTGCATCTAAACTCAACTCTGACTCCATATCTAGTTCCCCATCTGGAGGGTTATAAATCGCCTTGTCACATTGACACTGGGAGTATATCTTTACCATGACAGACCGACATTCCTCTTCCTTCAAATCGTTCGTGGACCACAAGGGCGAGGATGACCCCAACAAGGGATACCATTCAGTGAAGCGATCCTTCTATAGATCGCTGAGACAAAAATCGTATGGATGTCGGAGAAAGAAAAGGTTTGACGCCCTCAAAGCCGATTTCCAAATCGGCTCGCATCTGTTTCTCCCCGGGCATGTGAGAAGAATACCGGGTCTTTTTTTGGAGGGGGGAGGTGCACTGTCCCATCTGGTCATCTTTGTCAAACCGTATGTCAATCTTGAGAAGTATTATGGGGGGAGTGGTCTACTAATGAGCCGACGTCACAGCAATGAAGGATTTTATGCTGATAAAATGTATGAGCATGTTCTCAGTTTTTGCTGATAGCTTTTGGGGATTCATTTCCTGTAGTTTTTGTATTTATTTTCTAAAACGGAGTAAAGCTGCGATTAATACCTCAAACTATGTAGTATTCTGTCAAAGCTTCGAAATACAATTCATAGGAAACGCTTAGGCCAATTGACTCGATAAATCTTGTTCTATCTGCACAAGTAAAGTGTTATGCAGCTTAGCTTTAAGACATTACCATCTGTTTTATTCCCTTAAAATGTACCTGAGTCTTATGTTTTTCGCGACTGATAAAGAACGTAAATGCATGAGCTTTTGTGCATAAAATCGAATATTTTTATACGGTGAGTATTTCAAAATTCATAAGGAGACAAAATCCTAACACGTATCTCCCCATCGGTTTGCGGCCAGGATTCAAAGGGGCCCAAATATTAGGTTTTGCAATCGTTTGTTAGATCCGGCTTGGGATACCAAATCTGACTTAACAATGGATTTTTAATATTCTCGATTACACCGTTGTAGGGAGATATGTTAAATGTATGAATGTAAATGGCGGTTTAGCAGAAAAATAAGCATGCTTTTCAAGTAGATCTTCATTTTCCTCTTTAATTGGTTTTTGCAACCTATTTACTAAGACTTGACCTAGTAGAGTCAGGCGTTACACTACATTTACAAGACATAATTAATTTGCAGCATTATTTTAATCGACGTTTTCTATGATTACTTTTCTTTCAAATTTCGTGAAAGTATCTCTATATTTAAAAAAATGAAAGTTTATATGTGTATGAAGAGTGAGAACAAAATGATTTGTTTATTCTCATTCTTGGTCACTTTCTTTCCGTAGCAAACAAATTACTGATTTCCTATGCAAAGATAAACGAGACATTAGATTCAGATATACTAAAGCTTAACATTGAATGTTACCAATTTACTGCAAAACTATAATGGTACTAGAAAAACGTAACATGTACTTATTGAATTCATTTTTATCATGTAGGAGAATGATATATTTCATTCATCTTTCGTCAAAGAATAATTTAATTACTTTATCAGTTAATAATTTAAACCATAGTTATAACTAAATAAAGCCAGGTTATGTAATGAAATTCAACTTTTGTACTTTTATACAGAAATAAAGAATATTGTGTTTGAAGATGAATTTTGTTTAAAAAAGAAGCTGAAAAAATAGGAAGATAAAAAGATGTTTATTTTCCAATTTATTAAAATTTGAACATTATCGATTTCAAAGACTCAAGAAATTTTTTTTTTTACTTATTCTGATTAATAACAATATTTTTAATATAACCAGAATGGGAAATAATAATATTTTCAGTTAAAATATTTCAACTTTGTCTTGTGCTAAATAAAATTTGTCGTTTCATTTCGTAAGTGATTGCTTGAATCTAGATGGAAACTTTTTTAAACCAGAGATTTTTATTACTGTTAACAAAAGAAAAAAATAAAATTAATAAATCTACTTTGTAATATGTTAAATGTACAATTTAGTTTAAAAATTTTCACCTTACCTTACATATGAGATGTTAAATAAGAATAAAAAAAATGTGTTATATTTTGCTTAACGCCTTCTTCATATACATATGATTTTATTAAATAATAATGTTGTAAATAGAAAGTAAAAAAGAATGATTTATTTTTAGTAGAATTATTTGATTATAATGCTTATAAAGTAAAATAGAACAAAAATTCAAAATATAATCTTTTCCCTCTATATATATTTTTAATTCATTAAGGGAAAAATAAACATTTATTTTATCAGAAATAATAAATGCGTTCATTACATATTTTAAATGTTTTTTATGTTATAAATAATGCGGTATAAAAACATCAATAAAAGTGTAACAACATCAAAGTTATCCAGACAAATACAGCATTAAAATCAAGTAAACACAACTTTTAGAACCAACAAAACGAATATAGTGTATTCCAATCTACAATTGTAAAAAAAGGGATTAATTTGCATTTTATGCGAATTGTTTTAAACGCATCTAAAATAATAATAAAAAGTAAAATATACACAAAAATGATTATGTTTTTATTCGACTGTCATATTAAAACTTGATAAATAAAAACGTATCCAGCGAAGGAAATTTTCAGCCATCATTTAAATTCTCACAGGAATGGAATTAAATTACATTTATATAAAAGAGTTTTATTCCATTCTTTTCAAAGCATGTTTTTTATCGCTCAATGAATAGAAAGTTTTAGTAAATGATTTTAGCGGAATCACACACGCACACTCACAATAAAAGAAACACAGAACGTAACAAGATGACTGTTTCATTTTTTTAAAAAAAAACTCTTAAAATGTCTAATGAATATATTTGTTCGCCTGATTTAAAATGACTGTTTAAATTTATTTTTTTAAAAAAGAAACTCTCCTTTGAAGAACAAACTAGACGTAATGAATGCCAAAAATAGAATTTTAAAGTGGTTGAATTTTCCTTTACTGTCTATATCGGTTTCTTTTTTTTTTATTTTCAATGTTTAGAGTAACGATTTTGAAAATAATGTTACATTTGCTTACATACTGCTCTCATGTTTTAATTGATTCCAGAGGATTTGTAATTTTAGACAAGAAAAAAATATATTTAATCTAGATATACAACCAGGAACATTGAAAATAGCGACCCAAGAAGAAAGCATCGGATTGAAATGAAATTTAATACACATAATGACACAGATGAGAGAGTCACTTGATCTAAAAAACAAGACAATTAAACGAATACAGGGTGTGCAACGACACAAATACTGGGCAACTTCAATAGCGCGTTGAACCACCTCTAGCTGCAATACATGCCGCCACACGGGTTGATTAGGCACCTTATGTTGTCCTGAGGCAGATGGGCCCACAAATCTTAAACAGCAAACTCTAAATCATGTACAGAGTGACACGATGGCATCTGCCGTTTTAGCTGATCCCACACGTGATCTACAGGGGACAAATCGGGGGAGCGGGCCGGCCATAAAAGAGTCTGAAAAAGACATAGGAAGTCTTGAGCAACGCTTGCTGTAGGCGGACGAGCATTATCTTGCTGGAAAATTGCCCCTGGGAGACCATTTAGGAAAGGTCCTACATGGGGTTAAAGAATATCATCAACGTAACGTTGGCCCGTTAAGGTTACACGCATCACAATTAAAGTGAACCGGCTATCATAGGCTACGGCTTCCAGACTTACACCAGCTGTGCGGGCAGTGTGACGTAGAAAAGTGTTGAGGGAATTGTACCGCTCACCAGGGCGTCTCCACACCCGTACACGGTTATCAGCTGTCCCCAAAACAAACCGGGATTCATCACTAAACACAACCTTTTGCCAATCTGTGACATTTCACATTGATCTAGCTTGGCACCACTGTAGACGCAGTTGCCGATATTCCGCTGTTAAAGGGAATGCACGGAAAGGGCGCTTGGATTTAAGATTTGCTTCTGCAAGGTGTCTGGAACTTGTTTGTGGAAAAATTGCTATGCCTACATCTGCTCGTATCGTTGAACGAGTCACTGTGGGGTCCACAAGTGCTTGCCACACGATCCTTCGATCCTCTCTCCTCGTGGTTTTCCTGATCTCGCTCCAGACCCGGTTTTCCGCGCGTGGGTACCGACTCGTGTTTACTCCTCCCAACAATTTCTAACGGCACACACCGAACGATCCACCTGGCCAGCAACACGGCGCGTCGACCAGCCTGCAGTTTTCATCCCGATGATCAGGGCTCTCTCAAACTCGCTTAACTGTGAGAAATGTCTTCTAGCACGTTTACCTGGCATGGTTCTCTTACCAAAGTCTTCCTACAATCCGCGGGTAATCGTCACGTTTATGAATCTTCGAATTTGCGCTGGCTTATATAGCACCCTCTTCCTGATTGTAGCGCCACCTCGACATGTATGAGCATGATTATTGGCACAAAACTTGGATCATTTTCATATCACATTACGGCTGTACTTATTTGCAAAGTTTGAAGATTGTACTTAGCTTCCTTCTTCTGTCACTATTTTCAATGTTCCTGAGTGTATATAATAAAGGCGAAAGTTTGTGAGGATGTCTGGGAGTCTTTCACGAAAAACAACTGAATGGATTTTAATGAAACTTTGCAGTAATATAGCTTATATATCAGAATAACACATATGCTATAATTTATAAAGATTTGTGAAAAGTGTCCAAAATATAACGATATTTTTCAAGTAAAAAGGAAAAAAATTCTGCCATCTGCAAGCAATTCTGGCTTGCGCTGCAAAAAAGCCCACGTCAGCATATATCTATCTTTTGTTTGTGAAAGAACTCTTTTTGTTTTGGCTACGCAAGGTGCTCGCTTCTAATTAATTCCTGTAAACAGCGTAATCCTTAATTTATTTTATTTCAGAAAAAACTAAGTTTTGAAGGGAGTGATTTTTATAAATTTCTCTTTATTTGATTTTTTTTAATGATTTTACTTTGCACATTTGGTATTAAGATATTGATCTCTTTTCAAAATAGATGCTTTTATCGGTTGTGGTACTTACCGTAGATAAATTTTTTCTTTCACACTACATCATTTGGACATATTTCCATAGTTTGTTTGTGATTAGTAGTTAATTATAACGCTATAATTTTAATCGAATAGGCGGATATTGTATTTTTAAGTATAAAAATAATTATAACTACAGTACTGTATTTTTTAGAGTGAGTGAATATTAACGTCGCACTGTTCAGCTACACGAGGGCTTTTGGCAACGGACCACGTAATTTTGAACCATGGTCAAGTGACGTGGATGACAACTGAGCTGGCACCCCTTTCTCCTAACTACCACACGACGCCAACTTAGAAGGAATATTCTACCAATACTTAGCAGGAATATTCTTTGAAATCCACTCTTCCAAGATATATGGCAGCACGGGTTCTATGATGAGTATTTTAGCGGGGTAGGCGAACAGTTTTGCAGCAGATATGCGATTTCAGCTGACGGCGTTTTCAGCGGATTGCAAAGATTATTATTTTTGTTCCGAAAAAATAGTTTATTTCAAAATTTAAGTGTCTTATGTTTTTGTATGTTAATGAAGACTTTAGAAAACGATTTGACTATTTATTTTAAGTGAACGGTGTGTATAATTAATTTTACAGTGAAATATCTTTAAATAATTTATTATCTCTAACGGATTAAATTTCCCAAAGTGAAGTATATTTTGTTTATGTATATTCCTGTAATTTTCAATGTAGTGATCTAAAAAAAATATTGCATGAAAAAAACTGCAGTAAATCATAATGCGGTAGTTAAAGCATTAACGTGAATCACGCCCCTACACGGCGGGTCTTTCAAAGCTCTATTAAAGCTCGAGCTACGACAGTAGCTAGACATTTGCGAACTTGACTCTTTCGTTATCATTTCACTGTGTTTTTCATTGAATCTCCATTATAGCCATTATAATTTAAGAAACGGCGTTGCTTGCGAATATTACAATTTTAACATAAACTAAATACAACAGAAAGTAATATTAATGTATTACACTTTGAGATATAATTTATTTACTTTATTTTAAGTATTCATTACGCAACACTTTTAACAATGTGTTACTTTTGCTGAGCAGGGATCAGCTTAGGGAGGTATTTTCAAAAATCGACACTCAAGAGTGTTACGGGCAATTATAAACAAAAAAAAATCCTTTTTATCAGCTGTTAGATCTGCATACTTAAAATTTAACAAACGTGTTTTTTTTTGTTGTTTAGCTGAGTTATGCAAAAAGCTTTTTTTGTTTAATTTGCAATTCACGTAAAATTAACTCATTAAAAACTTGTTTTCCTTCAATTTGTGTTGTTTAATTTTTCAGGTCACCCGTGCGAAGAACGGGTATACCAGCTAGTTTGTAATATTTCTGATATAACTTTTAATTTTAGTGATTTTTAAAACAATATGATATGACATCGTAAATGCTCTGAAAAAAATCCCAGTTTTTTTAAATCATTTGTTCTTATTAACACTTTTTCTATCAAGATATAAAAAATTTAAATTTAATCTTAATTGTACTACTGGGCACAAATTATGCTTTCTTAAAAATGATTTCTATAAGGCTTCTATAAAGACAAAAATTATAAATAAATCATTTCTTGGGTTCCCGTATTTCAGATTGAAAATAAAAATATATTAAATTAGTTCATATGTTTTCGTTGAAGGTTGACACCAAATAATGCGTACTCGATTAATAAGGCCGATTTGCTAAGTTGTGGAATTTTTTTTTTGAGTTTTGAGCAGTGTTTAGTTAATCCACTTAGATAACCCCCCATTTTCTGTAATAAAGCATTTGTTTAAATGCAAATAAAACCTTTGTTCGTGTAACAGGAACGTTTTTCTATAGTTAAATTAATATTAAAACAAAACCAAAACTCCATAATACTGGATATTACTGGGCATACTATAACTTTATATTATCAAATTATAAGGAATTTTTAATAGTTGGCAGGCAGATTGATAAGAAAATATTGACAGTTCCACAAAGAGTCATTTGAACGGTTTTTTTGCAACGAAGAATTCTTACACGTAACATGTCTAACATGTTTTTGGAAGTATGATTCTTAGAGCAAAAATTGTACATCTTACAACACGAAGATAATTTCATGATCGAATTTTGGCTCAAGCATCTCATCCATGCGTTATAATATACAGACAAAAAATTACTCTTTCATTTTTGAATGAATAATTTGTACATATGAATAAAACTGTATTTAATTCAGATGTATAAAAATTAAAAATTTTTGAACGTTTCAGACACTTGCTAATATTAAATATGTAGGGGGTGGGGTGGGGTGGAATAAAGGGATTAAAACTTTATCAAAACATTTTTTATAGTCTACGTAGATGTTAAAGTGAAAATTTATTTTTAAATTTATGGTAATAGTTATGAGAAATAGCATATTGTATGTTTCAGATATATTTTAATTAATCAGTATCTTCTCTGCATGATAATTGTATATAGGTGGCATGGATAAAAATGGACACACAAACTTTGCTGAGTTACCACACGCATGTTATTCCCCGGGACAGCAGATTGAAAGTAACCAACAGCAACAGTGATCGGCAATGGTTCCTTCACATCAAAAATTTGGAGGTCTCGGACGGAGGATTCTACATGTGTCAGATCAATACAGAGCCTATGATAAGCGAGGAAGGATATTTAGACGTGACTGGTTGGTATTCATCAAACCACATATTGCAATATTTTATCAATTAAACTATTTCGACATTTTAAAATTGTTAAGTTTGAAGATGCCTAACATTTACTGTATCTACGAGTTTCCTATTTTACATTTAGTCGGATGTCCCTAAATCATAGAATTTGTATATTTTTTCTTCTATTTAGAAATGTCAGAGCAAATTAATCGTTACGTATAGTGGTGAACCACTAGAAGGTACCTTTACTGTCACGTGAAAGAAATAAGCACCAAATGGATAGAGGAGGTACTAAATTATTTTATTGGCAGCATATATAAATGTGGCAAATTTAATTAAATTGTTCAAAAGAAAGACCGCCTACAATAATCTGCTACGGAGATTATTGCAGACTACACCTGAGACGTAGCGAGCGGCACACTTTTCAAAAACACTCCCAGCATTTTTCGATGGCACCGGCAGCAACAGAAATCCTAGCAACGAGGTCATCGTCGGAATTGATGGGTATTTCGTAGGCAAAACTTTTCAAAAGGCCCCACCGGAAAAATTCTAGACAGGACAGTTCGGATGAGTCAGTTGGCCAAAATTTGGGTCCAATGCGACCAATCCATCGTCTTGACATCATCATGATGATGATTGTTCCAATGATATAAACTCATTTTTGATGATCCTCCTGATGTCAAAAACTGAATGAGTGCAGTCTCTATGTTTTATTTGCTCATTCGAACATTTTTAGGGCGAGAGGTTGACGAAATGTATCATTGGGTACTTTGCCCCTTCGATGATTTGGGGTAGTACTCACTCAAGTTCAATATCATTGTCGAGAAGCAAGGACCTATTTCAAACATTTCCAAAAACTCTTGACAAATATCCTTTGTAATATGAAACAAAAGTTTATGGAGTAATTTGTCCTTACTCGCACGGAGCTCAGAGGCAACTAAAAATGTTCTCATTTGATAGTTTGGCTTCCTCCATCACCACTTCCATGCGGTAGATGGCGCAGTGGCATTCAGTCATTTCACAATAAAACTGATGACATTACATTCCGGACTATATTCTAAATACAAATAGACGAAATGTAATATTTTAAGTAAAATCATTGTCACACACAATATAACATTAAAATATTATTTATGTTAGTAATGAAATCAAGGAGCTATATACTTTTCGGATGTATCAATTTAGCATCAACCTAACATCAATTTAATATGCAGTTTCATGTTTAAATCAGTGTAAGACATGCGACCCAATCATCAATCATAAGTTTCATTGCACCTCTCTCCATACCCAATAGCTATTTAATTCATGCAATGATAATGTACATTGGCACTATACGACTTTTATCATAAACCGTACAAATTATCAATATAAGAATTAAATTTTGTATACGTTACTTTAAAGTAATATGTATGTGTACTTTGTTTTCTATTATGTCAGAATGCATATTTTGTTTTGTGTGGGCTCAATTTCAGTAAATTAATAATCTTCTTAAATGCTGTTTTATTTTCGAGTTTTTGATATGCCCGCGCCCCCTATGTAGAGTTATCCTGCCCCCTAGAGGGGGTGCTACCCACAGTTTGAAAGTCGCTGGTTTAAGTGGCTACCATTTTGTAGATTAGATTACATAATTTTCTTTTAATTGTAGTTTGAAACAACTCCGTAAATGTAAAACAATTTCAAATTACAGGGAATATTGATCTTAAATTTGTTTAAAAAGCATTGTAACTGAAATTCATCCTGTGATGTCACGATGGAAAATAAGAAATCCCTTTTTTTTTTGCTTTTAAAATTATTATTGTATTCAGTTTACTATATACACTGTTGAGCAAGAGTTAAAGAACAAACTCATTTTCACGGAATATCCCAAAAGCTACTGAAAATTAGCAAACATGATAAATTCGTTATTTTTACCTTCACTTTTTAAAGTTTGAAGTATCGTAGTATTTAAGAGTAAACTGACACACACAATTCCTTTTTATCGAAATAAAAGATGGAACTATTTCGTGAAGTCATTAATCCTTTCAGTGCCACCGTCCATCGTGGAAGAGGAAACGAGCACTGACATCACAGTGGATGAGCGGTCAAAGGTGAGCTTGAGATGCAAGGCGGATGGGTATCCTACTCCCACCATCATCTGGAGGAGAGAGGACAATAAAGAGATTAACCTCGGACCCATGGGAGCTCAGAAGAGTACAGGTGGATATCTTTACACTTCACCTTTAATGGTTTTTCTTTTAGTTGGTGTATGATTTTTAAAGTCCTTTTAACAACATTCAGTCCGTTAAACATTAAAGTGAAACATAGTAAATATATGTTCACATACTTATTATAACAATGATACATCACAAATTTATGAAAACTGATTATATTAGACGCATTAAATTTATGGAAAAAGTAAATGAAAGATTATTAAGAAAAATATGCTTACAACTTTTAAGAGAAATGAGATATTACATTATACCCGTAGAGCTTTGATGAAATTTTAATAATAAGAATTTAACTGTTTAAGTACCGCATGCGTATATATACGTCTAGCTTAGTTAAGATAATTAACTGCTCCGGACGTCTTTCTAAAGTACAATTGCTTTTCTTTGCGCTGTTATGAGTAAACTTATTCCACAAGGGCTATGAAATGCAATACAATTTCATTGGTAGTGTTTGCGAAGTATTTACTTATTGCAGAAAAGGATTTGGTTATTTATTCCATTTCCTTTCCTGGCAATACACCGCATACACACGCATATGTGAAAAACGGTGGCTCTGGGAAGTGAATCGCGTAACATTTAATTGGCAGTTGAGGGGTTAAATAATAGACTATTCCATTTTTCAGTTCCTACACTATTATAGCTCACAATCTCTATAGATTTATTTATCTTCGTGGAATTTTCAATCGTTAATGAAATACATTTTAAAGCGCTCAATTGAGCTGAAATTTTATATATACATGATCATTTTGGATGACAATGCAGTAATTTAATTATAATTAATAAAATTAATTGATTAAATCTAATTATTTAAAGAATTACAAATACCGCCACATTGACCTTTTGGCGACTTGAGTCAAAACTTGAAAAAGTTTTTTTTCTCATGTTTTAAAGCATTCTGTTGAAATGAAATTTTATATACACGATTGTTTTGGGTTGCAATACGATACTTTGATGATAATTAATAAAAAATGATTACTACTTAATGTTGTGATTCTGCCCTATGTATATACATATTTATATTAATTGTAACTATTTAATAAAAAGTAGCTAAAATAAAGTTTTTCTTTGATCTAAGTCTTAACTTAATTTTTTTATATATTTCTAGTTATATAAGTGAAAATAATGTATCGTTTCCATTGCCAGATTTTTTTGTTTTTGTATTTTTTGTTTGTCTTCATTTTTATTTAATCAATTAAATTGTTTTCATTTTGAAGAAAAAACTAATTATATAAAAATAGGGAAAAAATGATGTATAGTATTGTTTAAAAATGAGACTAGGTATATGATGCATAAATATTTCTTAAAATATTATCTTGGTTGTGTAACTATTGATTTTAGACGTCGTGATTTAATTTTTTGAATAATTTAGATAAATTTAAATTTTATTCATTAAGGTAAGGTCAGACACACAAATATATGTAGACAAAAAAAATATTACTTAAAATATTTTTAAAATACTATAGAAATTTAAATAGAGAACACTTACTGCTGTTGGAAAGAACTATTTCATTATTTTACTTCAAAAATAACTGCTGGCCACCGTAAATGCAACACCAAGAAAGACAAGAGATAGCACTACAAAATTTATTTTGTAGATAACATGTTAACCAAGTATCAAATGATTAAATTTGTAGACTTCTGTGAAGTGTGGTTCCTGCCAGAATCAGTAGCCAGAGTTGGAGATCACCACTGCCACACGCCTCGGCATTGATTCAAAGATACTTTGGATGCATTCTTGGGGAATAGCAGACCAAGCAGCTTCCACACGTTGCCAAAGTTCATCTGGTGTGTCAGCTGGGGGTGTAATCTGGGTCAATCATTGAGCAACCATGGGCCACATGTTTTCTATCGGCGAAAGAGCCGGAGAGCAAGCCGGCTATGAAAGCTATTCAATCTGGTGATTGACGAAGAACCTTTGGACAATGCGTGCCACGTGTGGTCACACATTATCCTGTTGAAATATGGCTGTGGCCAAGCCCTGAAGGTAAGGAAGGACAACTGGTTCTAACACCTCGGAGACGTAGCGCTGGCTGCTTAAAGTACCGGCAAGCGTACTAGAGGTGTGCTAGAGAGATATCCAATACCACCCCATAACATAATACCCGGTGCAGGACCAGTGTGGCGGTGCATAACGCAGCTGTTCAGCATCCTTTCTCCACGGTATCTCCAGACTCGAATCCCACCATCGAGGTGTTGCAGACAGATGCGTGACTCGTCAGTAAAGACAACTTCATTTCATTCTGCCGCCCACATCCTTCTTTCATCACACCATTGGTGGTGGAGACGTCTGTAGTTCTGCGTCAAGGGTAAACCAAGCAATGGACGTTTTGTGGACAGACCACTCTGCTGTAAACGGCGTCGAATGATACGCGCAGACACTGAATGTTGCGTTACAGACTCAATGTGCTGTGCTACGGTTCGTGATGTGACTGAGCGATCCGTCACTGTCATGCACACAATTTGCCTTTCCTCACGTGAAGTGGTGCACTGAGGTGGACGCGATCGACCACGTCGGACCGTCGCACCCTCCTGCATTCAACGGTTACATACCCGCATTACAGTTGTTTGGTTTCATTCAACACGACTACCGATTTCCTTGAAAGATAACTCACAATCTCGTATGACACTATCCTTCCTCTGTCGAACTCGGATACTTGATCAAAAGCTGACCATTGTTTTCTACAAGACGTAACTGATCGTTTCTTGAAAAAAACCACAAGAAAAACACAATTGTCGAACTTGAAATCGGCGAAATCTCCAAGCCTTAAATAGCGCTTTGAGGTGGCGCCACAAGTGCGCGTGATGTGTGTTTGCGCTGAAATTCTATTCATTTGCATATCTCATCTCTGCTAATGCATGTTGTAAATTTCATGTTATTTGCGTGCTTCCTTCAGGGTGTTGAATTTACGGTGACCAACAGTGTATATAAGTTATAATGAAGTAATCCCCCTGAAAGAATCCCCCTAATGAAGTATAGGACTTTATGAAATTCCTTATTTCGTATTTATTAGTTACGCATTTGAATTATTTATATCTGCCTGAATTGATATTAAAATTTTCTTACAAACAATGCAGGGGGAAAAAGATTAAAATACAACGATGGAAAGCTAATTAATTAATTAAATCAATCAATTAGTTCACAATTAATGATTAATTACTTATTTACGAAATGAGATTAGCTCTTACATTTGCATGGCGATCTATATTAATCCCACATACACTTTATAACATATATTTATATTGAATATATTTATTAATTTAAAATTAAGGAATCACACACACAATAAGAGATGCATTTCATTGATTTTTAGTGCTTCGAATGGAAGGGGAATATTTGAATATGACCCAAGTAGTGAGAGAAGATATGGGTGCTTACTTATGCATTGCATCGAATGGAATTCCTCCGTCTGTTAGCAAGAGGATACTGCTACAAGTTAACTGTAAGTAGTTCCTTTTAATTTTATTTGCTTCTGTACTTTAAAGTGATTATACTCAAAGTTGCATTAACATTAAGATTCGAATGTATTTTTTAAAAGAGTTGGTAACAAAAAACAAAATTTAGTTCATTTAGTTCAAAGGTTCTGTATTGCTCAAGATTATAAATAAAATAAGCAGTCAAAATAATATTTGAAAAATGGTTATCCAATATAAAAAAATAAGACATGATTGATTATTATAAAGAAAAGAAGAAAGAAGAGAAAGGAGAAAACATTTTTTTTGTCTTCCAATTAACACCTTCGTAATAAAATCCTTTAAAATAAATTGTTACAAACACAATGAGAAATGTGATTTAGTATGAAAAGAGCAAATAATAATAATAATAATTATATTCATTGAAAATTCGTAATATTGACTCTTTCACATCGATTACAAATAAAATTAATATTCTATATTTATTTTGATATGAAAGGAATTCCGCACAACCGAATTGCCACTTTTGCGAACTTGTGGCAGCCATTTCTGTCTTGGGTTCGTGTCTTGGTCCCAACAAGGACTCGCTGTGTGGAGTAACTGGTCTGGTGTACGTTTAATATGCCGAGGATCGAAGTCATCACGTTGGCAGGGAGGCAAAGTTTGTAGAATAGGATGCTGCCAGCTCAGATGTAGTCCTCGTCACTTGACTGTGGTTCAAAATTACATAGTCCGTCACCAAAGCCCTTGTTAAGCTTCGAAATACCATTTTAATGAAATTAGTAACTAAACCGAGATATATATTTTAGAAGCTAATTAATAAACGAGGTACTTAGTTTTAATGTCATTAAACAGTTTCAGGACAATTCAGTGATAGTTTATTTTGATTGCGTATTTAGATAAAAATGTTTATGCACTTATAACCATTTGAAAATAAAATACTCTGTGTCAAGTTTCTGACCTTGTAACATCCATTATCTTCCATGTGTTCTTTATTTACTCTATCCCAAAACTCTCTTGATTAACTTCATCAAAATTTGAAACAAGTTGAGTATTCTACATGCGCTTTTGAAATAGTCATTTTTAATAAACGTCATTTATTGGTTCCTTTTTGGTTTAAAACCATAATTGAAGAAGACAGGATAGCTTAGCTGTTATACTATAGTTTCTTTAAAAGTTACTTTGGATAATTATTTAATACACTCCTGTTGAACATTAAAATATTTCACGAAACATTTACCAACTTCTCAAGCATTAATGAAACATGCGAGCTAAAATGATTTAGGTTAATTGTGATGTGTAATTTTGTGAGCAAATTATAACTAAAATTATGGAGTTTAAATTTCAGATTGCAAATGTTATTATAAACCCGGAATATAGCAAATATTAATGAAATATAAATTAAAAAAGAAATATTAATTTAAAATACTATACATAAATTTTCATAAATAATTTTTAACCCATTCTTAAAAAAATATACAAAAGTGCAAGAAGCACGGGGAAATAACAAGGTGGGTAAGTGAACTGGCGACCTATTTAATTCTTTATCTATCGACGGTACTTCTTAGTACCACTCACTTTAAAATTATATAGAATATAACCATTTTTACGAATACTATGACGACACTTAGCAGAAATATCCTTTTAAATTCACTCTTATAAAATATACGATAGCATATATGTTCTATGATGAGCCTTTTAGCAGTAAAGGTGAATAGTTTTATAGCAGAAATTGCGCTTTCACCGCATTGCGAAGATCGTCATTTTTGTTCCGAAAAAATAGTTAATGTCAAAAGGTAAGTGTCTTATTATTTTTGCATGTTAATGAAGGCCTTAGAAAACGTTTGGCTATTTATTTCAAGTAAACAGTGAGCAAAATTAATTTTACAGTTGAATAACTTTAATTAATTAGCTTTAACTAATTAAATTTTCCAAAGTTGAGTATTTCGCTTATGTATATCCCTTAGTTATCAATGCAGTGATTCAAGAAAAAAAAATTACAGTAAATCATAATGTGGTAGATAAAGGGTTATCGACCCTGAAATACAACATATTAAATTGTTATATGCATACATTGCAAATTACGGTTTTAGACGGACGGAAAAATTTATGTTGTAGCGTCGCCTCGTAAGGTGGACGTTTAGTACTTCTCTTGTCGTTTTTGAAGCCCAGGGGAGAGCAGAAAAGCCAGATGAATTATTTCCTTCAAAGGGGACTACAGATTCTTCTCTCACGCCCTGGGGTCAAACAGATGTAGAGATGACTCTTGAATTGTTTGATATTATCACTCTTTTTTTCTTCTCCGACACCCAGAAACTAATAGATCCACAACGATCTTTAGAAGGACCGTCCATTTTTCGGTTCATGTTGGGCGGGATGCACTTGTATGGAAAGGAGTGTAGGCCTTTTGTGAGGAAGAAATACCAAGAAGTTTATTCACAGGGTGGAAGTAACTGGTCGATTTATAACCCTCCATTTGGTTTACGAGGTGCGGCAATGTAGATAATCACGATGGCGACAAATTTTTGTCCCAGAAGAATGAATGGTGTCCTGAATCAAGACAGAGGGTGCCAGTGACCCTCGCCAATCAGAAATTATTGGGGGTGAGAAAGCGGCCCACCCAGGGGGTTTAAAGATGGCTGGGGAGGTGACGGGGACAAGCTTCGGAGACCGGCAAAATAGGTTGCTGGCCAGCCACTCCAGCGATTGGACCTTTGATAAGAGGGAGAGGCCTGTGTGTGAAAGGCCGTGTGGTAGTGTGACCAGAGTGGAGAAGATCAAAGAACTGGGATCAGGACTTGATATTTTCTCCAACGAAAAGGACTATGAATCCGCTAGACCCTGTGAGGTGACCCACAATTACTTAAACTTGACTACTTCGGTGGAGCGTAAATATTACGATCCAGTTGTATACACGTAGAAACAAGCCAAGCAGTCGACGATAAACATTTTATGACGTCCGGAATTGCGAAGGAATATCTTACATGCATAAGAAGTTGTGTGCAAATTCCGTTTTAATTATTTGCAAATAAAAAGTAACCTCTCGCAAACCAGTAATTAAGCAAATTTCAAGGTCACTACGTTACACATTGTTATTAAAAATATTCAAATCGAATCAAGCATATAAAAGAAGTATTTCATGGATATAACACAATTTTTGAGTGTGTAACCTGCACTCAAAAAAAATACGGTGGTTAGCTCAAAATGTTTTAATATATTTCCTAAAATCAAACTAATGTCACATTCAAATTTAGCACAGTTACAATTACATCAAAACAGTTAATACTGTACAATAACGAGAGGTTTTCGCGCACGGAGATTGCATTTGCTTTCTTAACCGATCTTGGCTGGTTGACTGATTAAGAGAAGGGCTCACTATTGTCCGTTTATTTTTTTATCGTTCATTACAAGAGTTCATTATTGGTGGAAGGACGTTTAAAATGTAAAAATTAGCAAAATTTAAAATATGTGGATATGTAAAATGATAGAATTTTAGTAACTTAAACTTTATTCTAATATTTCAATAAATGTTTAATAATTTTGATGTTGTTATTAAGGGACAACTATAAAAACAAATTTGGTTCTAAGGTACGCACACTTTTATATTCCCGATAGCATTTCATTTCATATTTTATTTTACTGCGACTTAATGCTTTCTCAAATATTACCACTTCGTCAAGTTATGACCGTAACTAAACTAAATGCCTTCTAAATGTTCTTAAATTTAGAAAAGATGTCAGGGGCAAAATTAGGTGAGCTTTTTATGCTGTCATTATTACTGAAATAATTTACAAGGGAAAAAGAATATGTAGTAAATACCAAAAGATGCATTAAATCTTAAATTAAATATTTGAGTTTGTTATATACCACTTGATAACATCTATGTGAGGGAAAACCATGAACAATCTATTCATTTCATAAATATATAATAAATGAGTACGAGTGGATTAAAAAATACAATGAAATGTTTATAAAAATTGTATTTAGAATAGTTTATAAATATAAATATATATATATATATATATATATATATATATATATATATATATATATATATATATATATATATATATATAATCGATGCTGATTGAAATGTAATTCGGAGAAAGCTTTTTCAGATCAAGCAAAAACTATAAATGTGTGTTTCCATGCTTTTTACTCCACATGATTTGGGTTAATAATTTATTTTATACATCAAAACAACATTTTTTAACATTTATTTGTATTACATAATTATCTCCGACAAAGAGATTGGGCTAAGTAGCTAATATACTTTTTTTATGAGATTTTGTTGGGGAAAAAGAATTTTTATACTCATGTAAAAGGAAACAACTCATTCACATATTGCAAGTCCTCTCTAGTTTATATTTAAGCCCTTGCAATCAGGGAAAATGACCAAAGTGTGCAATATTATGTATAGTATGTGTGCTATAGATATAATTATATATCTGGTGTATATTTTATGCCACATTTTTTATTTATATTATAACTGTATATTGTCTTTGTGTATTATCTTAATACAGGATCTATTCGATTTACTTTATACATCCAATTCCATCTTTTTTAATAGTCATATTCGAACTGATAGCAATGGATCTATATTTTCTACGTTATAAGCATTCAAACAGGTTATAAAATTGTACATAAAACTTAAAAATTTAGCTTATGTATTTATAATTATGGTTAGAGAGCCCGCATAATATGTAATTAATTACTAGTAATATTGTCATAACAACTTAGTTAACTTTCTCCTTTATTTTTTTATTTCTTTATTTTTAAAGTGATAAATAACATAAATATATGAGAAATATTTATAATTATATATTATATATTTTTAGTATTAAATAAGGCAGTCTACGTAACTATTATGGGAGATAATTTCTATACTAAATTTATTTATATAATTTCTTAAACTCATCTTGAATCGTATTTATTGTTCATCAGTATAGAGTAATTGCTGTCACATTATTTGACAATAAATAAATTGATTAAAACGTAAATGTTTCATTAGTTAGCAGGCAGTTAATTATTGTAATTTAATTAAAGTGATAAAAAAAATAAAGTGTAGTAAAAACACACTGCACGGTCACCATTACTCGATAAAGTTCACAAGCCTTCATTGCAAATAATGGACATATTTGGCAGCATATAGATATATTATTTTTAAATGAAGAAGGATAAAACTCTTAAAAGGAATATAAAATGTTATTAATAGCCTACAGGATACAGGAGAAAAACCTTTATTTAAAAAATAGATATTATTTTATTGCAAAAAAGAAATTACATTATGCAGTTAGCAGTTAGAAATTAATTTATTATGCATCTTTAAATATTTCCAATCATTTTCAATATTTAAAAAGTATCATTTCAATGCAATATATGAATATCAATTTATATAATACCAACAGTTTTGACTAAATAGCATAAGAAAGAGCGTATATACTTAAAAAAATCAATTACCGTAAAATCCGGCGTATAACGTGCGATTTTAACACAAAAAATAAAATCGAAAATTAAAAGTGAGCGTTGTACACCGGGTATAAATACGAGAGCTTTAAAAATAAAAAATAGACTTCTACATATATAGAAATACTGCTTACTTAAAATAAATGACATCCCTTAAGAATTTAAAGTGTTGTTGTTCTAAAAGTATACTATTTTTTTTTCTAAGGCTTGGAATGATAGCTCGAATAAATAGCTTCAAAACATAAGAGCACACGTACATTTCAAGTTTAAGCGGTGAATATACCGAAAATGTTTAAATTGACGCTTGAATGTACAGGTGTGCGCGTTTTACGTTGAATTTTATGGTACTTAAAAATTTTAATGGATTTTTACATACATGAAACCTTTGATTTAGAGTATAATAGTTATTCTATGAATATTGCTTAACGTATTGAATCGCAATTTACTTTTTTTAAAAAAATAAAGTTAAAAAAATCTTTATCATATGTCTGAAATACATTAGATTTCTGTGCGATGCCTTATATTCGTATAAGAGATACATATCTTTATTATAACATACATAGCTTTTTTTGTGTTATTTGTGTTTTAATATTCTTGTATTCAAGGGAATTATTTAAATAATTATGAAGATATTTACATAAAATGAATAAATTTTTATGTATAACATACAGATAATTTTGATTTATATAAAGTTCCAAAATAATTCTGCTTATAACTAAAATAAAATTTTATTTTTGGACATTTTTAATCCCTATGATAATTTCTGTTTCTTTTATTTAAAGCATAAATTAATTTAGACAAATTGTGCCTTCATTAATATGCCACTCCTGCCGGTCCAAGTCATTTAAGAATGATACAAATAATATCACATTCAACGATGTGACGGGAAAGCATAATCACGCCAAAATAAGCCATTTAAAACACATTTATAATACAGATCTTGTTTTGTGGGAAGTCGCACACTTATCGGACTGCATCGCTGTCAGCCGTTCTTTTGCACATGAGTTAATTGCCCTGAAAGAGGTGTCTCTTTATAAAGCCCTTGCAAACAATTTCCATCCAAGTGCCTTTCCACTTCTCATAATAAGAGAGCGACAATTAAGAAAAAGAATAAACGGAAAATCTGTCAGCGGTTAGAAAACTATCCAACGTTGCCAACACCCGTGCTGTCAGCTAATGAAATGAAGCTGTTTGCGAGGATATTTGATTAATGGGTATACACAATTTGTGTATATCTGGAAAAGCGAGATAGGGCACGAAATGGATGGTAGTTGTGTTTGCCTTACTTGCCTCTAATAGCGATTTCGAAAAGGGGGAGCATCCGAATTCGTTAAATTCATCAAGGAACGTTAATCAGCAAAAGTGCTTTTCAGGAAACACTGTTGACACTGCCCGATTCTGGGATTTTATTCTTTTGCTGTGCTTATTTTTGTGGGCATCTGTGATACTCATTGCTTATTCAGGATGTAGATGATTTAATCATAATTCTAACGAGACAGCTGCGCAGTGGGAGATGATTGTCAGTCATGTTAAAGTTAAAAGTGTGCGGAAGGTATTACGATGGGTAAAAGATGAAACTCATTAGGGTTGCAGTAATGACAACGTGTTTTCCTGCGGAGTTCTTTTCGTTTTCTTGCTTTAAATATTCTTTTGAAAATGCGGAGGTCTCAAGTCTTGTTATTGTTTTATCTTTAACGGATAATGTGTTTATTTAATGCATCTCGTTAGCAAACAATGCATTTTGAAAATATTTACTGTTTAATATGATCGTGGTGCCCAGTATATTGCTCGCGAATCTAACTTTCAAAACACTTTTTTTTCCCTAGGTCGATCTTTATTGTTAGAAAATGATTTTAAATTGTTGTAGTAAGGATTATTAAATAATAATTATTTTTGCGATAAAATGTAGTTCATTAGAAATTATAAGATAAATAAGAACCCCTATGTGATTAAAATTTGCATTTCAAATTTTACAAACTGGAGCAAATATTTTTTTAAAAATTTTATTAAATAAATGATTTTTTGCACACATATTTGTAGAACTTTAATAACAATTTGCATTTTGAATACTTCGTTTAGAAATATAAAATTTTGCTGTTGAAATTTGATTAGGAAGGGCAATTCTGAAATTTTATGACTTCTTAAAATAAAATTGATTACTTTCTGACTGACTAAAGTTCTGTCAAGAATGAAACTAAAGTTTAGAAGGCACATAATTTCTGTACCAAATTTCTTAAGATAAACAAGCTGAAAAGATCCATCATATGTATCCAGAATATGTATAAACTCCCCCTGCAATATATTCTTTAATGTTTCTGTGGTATATAAATAAAATTCTAAGCATAATAAAATAAACTTAGAGCGCGATTATTAATAAAAACAGTATTGGTTGATTCTAATATTTAAAAAAACGAATAATTAATTATTTTTCGGATTTAATATGAGTTGCATACACACTCACACAACACAAAATATGCTGGTGACATGATTACGTCATTACCACTTTTTTGAATTGTTTTTCAAAATAAAAAAAAAGGTTGCACAGCTGTTAGAACTTTTTATATTGTTGTACTAACATCAGATAGTACATACTTCTATTCGATATGCATCTGAAATGGATTACTTATTTCATAAATAAATAAATAAAAAAACTTGAAGACAACTTTCTCTTGAGATTTACCATATTGATAAAGAAATTACATTTCAAACCTCATTTTTAAGAACAGCGGTGGTTTAAGAGAAGAGTTCTTACCAACTGTGAGAATTTAGACAGGATGATTTCTAAGGCAATGCGATTAGTACTTCATACAAAATACTTAATACAAAACTTGCTATTTCTTGCACTGTTTTTCAGCTTTGCATGCAACCACAATAAATACAAATAGTAAATTACTACAAACAATTGTTATGAAGATGTAGAGTACTATTAAAATGATTCTTTACATGGGTTTTTTATTGTAATTTAATGATTCAGGGGATTGTAATAATTTCTTCGGAAATTATATCTTTTCATACTAAATATTGTGGAAAAATAGACGTTGCCGACATTTTGACTGTTAGTAATTTTTTTTACTACTATAATATAATCTTGATGTTAGCATATTTATAATTAGAAAGTTCTGTATTATTGATATGCATTAACATTTATAATTCATTTGGCTTAAACCCACTTTTAAGATTAAAAATATTTCTCATGAATAATTAATTGATAACATTTATTGTTTTATAAACGCTATCACTTATTTGAATGAAAGAATACTAATTATACTAAAAATCATTCTATTATTAACTTTCCTGGTAAATTTATTTCTCAATGTGTTATGGTTCTCTAGAAAAGAGTTGTCACATTATGTGTTTTTATTACATATTTTGTATACTAAAGTCTTAAGAACCATGAAAAGTCACTATTTACAATGTTAAAAAGCAATTTTCACTTTAAAATACGCTTGTGAAATTTTACATGAGCATTAATATCACTAAATTAAACTTTTTGATGCTGTTTCATTATTACTGATGAAATTGCAGCAAAAATACGTGGACTCATAATGCATAAATATATACCATACAAATATAATAAGCTTATTTAGTTATATATTCAATTACATTTTCTACTACAGTTATCGCATTATGTATTGTATAGTTTACTCGATTTTAAAGCAAATGCAACAATTTTCAGTTTACAAGAAAATTCTATGATTGTTTTTTATAAAAAATGAAAGATCCTTGTATTTCTAATTAAATTTTAATGTTACATGTATCATGAACCTTCAATGAACTATTATTCATTGTATAGTAGTCATATGTACAAAATAAGTTATAAATATGTAATATGTTTGTGTACGTATATGTATGATATTTTTAACCTATATATCGTCATGTTAGAGTTTTATTTATTGTTTTGGTTTTATTAGATTTATCAAAATTTAGTATATGATCATTGATGGCATATATATATATATATATATATATATATATATATATATATATATATATATATATATATATATATATATATATATATTCATTGTAGCCTTTTTTTTGTTTCACCTATCTCAGGGAAAACATTTAACTTATAAACAGGTTTTATCTATTAACAATCAATTAATCTATTTCTTCTCGACTGTTAAGATGTTTTTCATTATAAAATATAAAATATTATTCAAAGTTACCTAAAATTTCTCCACACATTAAAATCTTCCCAATCAAATCACACAGATGGTGAAACTCTATAGCTCATTCAAATTATATTTAAATATAAATGTGCTACTAAGTTATTGTTATTATTGTGTAGAAAATTATAAAAATATTCTAAATATTACTAACAAAATTTTTCTTACAACTAGTTTATCGTTATTTTAGCAATCTTTTTTAATTTACAAATTTGCTATAAAGAAAAATTTATTTGCCAATCTGTAACTATATTTAAATCACTGAATCTGACAAAAACTGATTTCTTACTCCTTTGATTCAAGCAGTGACCTAAGCTCTTTTGAATGTATTTTTCGTCTCATGTAACCATCTTT
Source organism: Trichonephila clavipes (assembly GCA_019973935.1). NCBI lineage: Eukaryota > Metazoa > Arthropoda > Arachnida > Araneae > Nephilidae > Trichonephila > Trichonephila clavipes. The sequence goes on along the minus strand of BMAU01017296.1, from coordinate 827,865 downwards.
TATTTAATAAGGAACTCAAAAGACTTTTTCATTACATAGCTTGACTTTGTTCTGCTCCATAAACAGAAGGGGAAAGGCTAGTTAACCACTAAACTAATTCTAACCCTACAAAGTTGTCGGTGCTTATAACTTTTCAGCTTCCATATTTTATATTACAAATTAAAAAAAATAAACCTTGTATATTGTTGTTTTCAGTATCTTATTTAGAATATATATAGAACGCTATTGGCGGGGTTTTAAAAGAAGTTATATTGGTAACTGGCTTTGAAATTCTAATTGTGTACTTGAAAAGGAACAAAGCCTTCTATGACTCAGTAGCACTTCATAAATGACTTAACCCGCTACACCCATGAACAAAACTGCAGAAATTCATAAAAATCCGTGTCACTTTTAGCACGCATTGTTGCCAATTGATGGGAGGGCTTAAAAATCTTTTATTTTTCGCTTTCGCTACAGGTCCCAAGAGGTAAGGGCGAAAGCCTTTTACGCGTTTATCCGCATCGACCGAAATCTACATCCACTCTAGGACTCTTTTGTGAAGTCGCGTTTTGGCAAATGAGAGTAATTATTACTCCACGAGCGCCGGTTTCGAATTACCCTTTCGAAATGCGATAGTGTCTTTACTGAAATAAATGGTCCTTCGGCCTTGGGAAAGAGTGAAATTTGATTCCGATTACATTAAATTGCCTTTCCCATTGGGAAATGATTTTTTTTTCCTTTTTGCTCCTGCCTTAACTAGTTTCCGTCATCGAAGTTCAAAGTCATTTTCGCAAGTTATTTTTTTTAAAACCACCGAGTGTTAAATGGATATTTGAGTTTGTTACAAGAAAGTAATGAGTGTGATATTTTTAAATGGACAGTCCGAATAATGATTTACATTTTAAGCAGATTTTTCCCAGTCTGACCGTCTAGCATGAATTAATAATCTCATATTTTGTGTCAAGGAGATGTATGGTGATCGCAATGCAAAGAGGAGCTATAAATGCAGTGATTTGAATAATGTTTCAGCAGAAGAAATGTATGAATAAATGTATTTAAATTTGTGATGGGTTTATTTGGCGAAATTAGTGGTTACCGAGGGATGAAATTGTACTTGCAAAAGTAAGTCATTTGTGGATTTTTTTAGATACAACGCTACTTAAATTATTGATAATTATTACTTTAAGTTGCTTACAATTGTGATTTTTAAATCTTTTTCATATTTTTATATTTAATTATTTGTTTAATGTTGTATAAATTCTGCATCATTTTTATGATGATTAAAACGTGTATACGTGTGTAAAGTGGCTTTAATAAGATTAAACGTTTAAAGTTTTAAACATAATCTTCAAATTTAAAAAAATGATATTTTGTCATAAACGTAAGTTTTAAAATTCATGGACATTTGAATGTATTCGTTTAATATATCTTTTTTCTATATTATTAATCTTTCACTTTCCGAATCTGTTCATTCTCAATTATGCTAAAAATGGAAAACTGAAGTTTCAGTTCTTGCATTTAACACGAAACCTATAAATGCAGTATGACTTGCATCTATTTGTGGTCTTAGATGACAGCCATTAGGAAAAACTGATATTATGAGAAAAATGTATTAATATTGTAAATTTCTTATCTTCTGCATGGGAGAATATCATCAACCATTATATTGTAGCCAACATGAATTTATTTTTGAATAAGTCGAATGATTTCAGATAAGCGAGTAAAATTTATACAATTTGGTAAACTATTAGAAATGTGCTATAAATGTATTTCATAATATTGATAATTCGATCAATGCAATTACCCAGCAAATTGAAAGATATATCCCAAATCTTACGCTTATATTATTCAAATTTTATATCGTATTATTCCATCTTAATATTTTTTTATTTTTAAAAATTTGTTTTCTGGATTTTTAATCTGCTCCCCATGTTCTGATTGATTTTCACATCTCTAAACATACTCGTAATAACTATGATAGTGATTTGGTCTATTAATTTTAGTGTATTTTGAGTTTAAGGTAGCACCAGCCGACAATACAAAAGAAACACATTTATGATTCACGAGAACGGCAAAACCCATTGGAAGTTAATAGCCTCAAACTCACTGCTCGAAAATGAACGAGTGGGGTTACCAGATACAGTATAATATATATATATATATATATATATATATATATATATATATATATATATATATATATATATATATACAATGAAATGCTACAGAGCCAGTCACCACATAACAAAACTAACTAATTCGTTCAGTCAATGTCACAAATCTTCCTCTCATCAACTTCATTTCGAGTAAATTTTCCCTCTTTTTTTGTGCTTTTTTTAAAAGTTTTTTTTAATCTTATTTTTCATTTCAAATTAATTAACAAAGAAAATAATTACATAAAGAATGGGGAAAATAACACTTTTTAATGCATTTAATTTTAGCTTCATGCTAACGTCTCAAAACGAAGTTTTCTGGAACTACGGTTATTTTAATTGTTTTTATTGCGTACTACTTAAGTTTACTCGAAACCATTGAATATCTCGTACGCGAGATTTTATACTTTTCCTTTGCTTTAATCTTTTTAAAAAGTCAGTCGAATGTATTCTTTGAGAAGGGATGTATTTGGATATTTTACTCATAGTCTGAGCATAACATAAGTAGTCTGCTTTTAATGAAATTGGTAATATCTCTTTAACTTGAATCAATATAGCTATATTTATTTTGTATTAAACTAGTTTGTTTTATGATTTTTACTCCAATTTCTCTAAATTATTAATATTATGAAATTTTCATTTGAAATTGTATTTTCTGTACAGTCCAGCCGAAGATTCGGGTCAACAACCAAATGGTTGGAGCCGCTAACGGCAGCGATGTAGTCCTCGGGTGCCGTTTAGAGGCCTCTCCTCGTCCTCTGACCTCTTGGATCCGCAACGATGGTGTCATCATCCTCAACAACAAAAAATATGAACTGACGGAAGAGGCTGACTCCTATCGAATCACCATGCAATTGAAGATAAAAAACCTGGAGGAAAAAGACTTTGGTCCCTACAAATGCGTAGCTAAGAATACACTTGGTGACAAAGAAGGATTTGTCAGACTCATAGGTAGAGTTTATTTATGAATTTTATTATTGTGTACTAAACATTATGTTTTGTTCCTCATAGTTGTTGGGGAATTAAATATTAATGTCAGGGAGGCTATTTACAATAAAACAACGTAAAAAGATTGTTTTAAATAATTAAAATGAAAAAAATGACTATATAATGTAACCTACCGATATAATATTTTTTGCTTAAAACTTTTTAAGCAGTATGGAAATACATAATTCTTAATGTTCTGAAGGGTAAGTACATGATTTTTAGAGACAACAAATATTTATTAATTTAAATCTTTTCCTCGAAATCTCCAAGCACATTATTTTCAAAAATTTCATAATTAATTTGAACTTTCATCCACCTTATAGTAAATATCGTATTTACTCGAATTTAAGCCACACTTTTTTTACTATATCAATGCTACTGAAAGTCGGATGTGGCATAGAATCTGAGAAAAAAAATCGTTGGATGGGGCAAAAAGAGCAATTAGAGTATTTAAAATGTAAAATACTAGTAAAATAACTAATTATTCACATCTTATTAGCTCTCATCTTAAATTTATTGCAACTTCGTTAAATTGGATATCGATACACCACATTTTAGACAATTTTTCATTTTTAATAAAAACTTTGAAAATCTTAGGGTGCGGTTTAGATTCGAATAAATGCGCTTATTCAACAGCCATACAGTTGAATTGACTGTGATTTATTTTTTTATTCTTCGAGGTCACTGATTTTTTTTACACTTACACTCTCTCTTTTTTGTTTCTCTTTCATGAATTCTAATTAATACATACATATGCTGTAACAATTAATCTTGTGATATGACTCGTCTATATAGGATACTAAACTGCCTACATCATTTTTTCTGTATTCCAAGACATCTTTGCAGTCTAATTGTTCTCGGTAAAAATTATTTTTATGTTCAGTGAGCGATATCCAATAAAAACTCCATGCTAAACGATCATATTATAAATATTTGTCATGGATATAGCTCATAGGAAAAGTAAAACAGCAATTTAAGTTATTATTTGAATACATGATTTTTGTTATATGTGAATATCCAAGTTACTATTTGGTCTATTCGAGTACTTTTATTGAAAATCAAATTATCATGCACCACGTGTAGCTAAATGGTTCAATGCACTTATCGCTTTATGAATAGTTAAATTTTTATGTATACAGGTACTGAATTCTCTCATAACCTAGGTCATGGCCTAGGTTTGTAGCAGATAAGAATGCAGTGAAAAAAAATTAAAAGACAACAATGATCATTCAATTTTCGCTGTGCTATTTGATTTTGATATGAAAGACATTCATCTATCAATCAAAAACTCGCATTAAAAACAAATTAGTTATCAAATACTATACATTAACTTTTTAGTGAGGATAGAGAGTGAAAATATTTACTTTGCTTAGAATGCGGAAAAAAAAGGGTGTCTGTAAAAAGTTAGCTATACTTTCAGAAAGGAATTAAAAATAAGCAAAGAATTTCGCTTATGGTTTTTATGTTCCTTAAAGAAAAAAAAAATTAAATTTCTATTAAATGAAATGCAAACTAGATGGTTCAAAGTCCACGTTTTGCATCATTCCATTTCAAAATGGCTTCACCGCAAGAACAAGTGCAAGTTGTTGCAGGGTTTTGTCGAGTTTAAATTTGCAACACATATACAGCGTACATTTTGGACTCCCAAGGCAGGAATTCTACCTTCAAGAGTATTTTATGAGTGGTTCTTGTAAGTGGCTTGAAAGATTTATGACGATAGGGGACGTAATGCCAAAAACAAAATCCGCCTAACGTTACTCGTATAATGCAAGTATTGAGCACGACTAATGGCAGACGGATTAAAATCATGCTGCAAAACATTGTAAAAAACTTTGGTATTTTCTTTTTACAACATGTAATTTCGTAAGTGAATACCTTTGTTTATTTGTAATTAAAATTTGAAAGTGTAGACATACTTTCGGACAACCGATATTTAAATACGGTTCTATGTATGTATGTATGTATGTATGTATAGCTGTAACCTTATGAATGACTTACATACTATTTGAACAAATCAGTTGTTGTATTAAATGTCTATCTGTATTATATTATCTGAAAAAGAATATGCCCCCTATATTTATAAGTATTAATAACTTTATTGTGCGTAGTCAAATAATCATAAATCCTTAACTGGAAAACATCCAATTTGTTAATATCAAATGAAGAGTAATAAGCAATTCATTCATTATTCTTCTTTAATTTCATTTTTTCTTAGTATAATCACCATAGATATCTTAGCCAATCATCATATTTGTAAACTTAGCTAGGGACAACTATAAAGAAAACAAAACTTAGAATTGCTTCCATAGATGTAAATAAACATCCAAATAAAACAGTTTATGCTTTACCACACAAGAGGGCACATATTGAACTGATTATTTAGTTAAGGTTTTAGAGGATTACATATGATTATATGCAACCGAATCAATACATGGGATTACGGCCCGAGTTCCATCGAAATAACATAAAGCATGAATTGCCAATTCCTGGATGTGCTCTGACTGTTTACATTATTGAAAGCAGATTCTATTTACCAGCAGATGTTTTGAACGCATTCATTTAGTCATAACGGATTAAGCGGCTGTTGATTCAAACCTGCCAACCTAGTACAATATGAATGTGCACAACGGTGAGGTAAGGTATAAGTTTTGAAGCATAATCGGTTTAAGGAAAGTTCAGCTATTGGTTTATATTCGTGGCTGTAACATCAAATGTTCCATTGAAATTTAGACTGTTAATAAATTTACTCATTTATGCGTAATTATTTCCGAAAAATGCTAATTTAATCAATATAAATCGTATATTGAAACAGTTCTCGCCAAACTTATGAAGCTTCTGAGCTACCGAACAGTTTTTAAAACCTATTGTGAGCTACCAATCTAAAGAACTACCAACTTTTAAAAAAGTATTTTACATTTGTTTGTTAATAATGAATTTACGTTTCAAGTAAATATAAATTAATTTTAATTAAATTTTATATAGCAAAAAAAAAAACATATTGAAATGTACGTAAGAAAAAGAAATTGAAGTATAGTTAGCAATTAATAAAATATTTTTTATAAGCGTTAGCTCAGTGAGGATTCAAGGTGAACAGTGGCGTAATATACATCCCAGCAATGCGGAGAGAGGGGCAGGATTCTAGAAGGTCCAAAGCGTGACTGGTTCCATGTACGTACATTCTGTAAGGTCTGGTTTTGGGCCCAAAACCTGACTTTGCACGTGTGTGTGCTAATAGTCTCCGTTACGCCACTGAAGGTTAGCCAACTAAAAAGCGTTAACGCTATCTGCCGAAAATATCCCCGCGAACTACTACTAGTAGCTCGCAATCGACGGTTTGACGATCATTGAATTAGAATACAGTTAATTACAATATAATTAACGTAAATTGCGGTGTATAACACGCAATTTAAAAACGAAAGACTCGATCAAAATTCACGAGTGCGCGTTATACGCCAGATATAAAAAAAAAAACCATAGCTTCAAAAATGAAAAAATAAAGATATATAAGAATAAAAGAACTAAACTACATAGATCGAATGCTGTCTATTTAAAATAAATAACACATGTGATTGAGTAAAATGATTGTAGTTCTAGATGTATTCTTTTTTTTCTAAAGCGTAGTATATTTCATCGAATAAATGACTTCAAAATATAAGAGCATTTCATACATTTATTTCATATCCCTTTGTAAAAAAGGAGGGGTGCGTTATATATATGGCGAATATACCTAAAAATTAAAAAAATGTAGCTTCAAAGTATAAGTGCACGCCCCCGGTGCGCATTATACGCCTGATTTTACGGTAACTTATATCGTAATGTCATATTTCAAGATTACACTAGAACTATTGGCGATAGTCTTGTAATTTTTAACCATGATCTAGGGATGAAAATGACAGTTAAATTGGCAACTCACTCTCCAAACTTGTACACCAGTCTAGTGTGAACAGCATCGACAGATTTAACGTGCAAAAACCCTTCTACATGGTAGGTCTTTAGTTTTAACATGATTCCCAATGCATGACTCGACAGAAATCAATCCGACCATAAGTTCGTGACCATGATCACTCGGTTACTGTGTTCCAAGAGAATTGATTGAAATAGATATTTCAAAGAATTGTCATGTTATAATGATATATTTCACTACTTAGAAATTCTGACAGTGAACTTCATCTCCTAAATGCGAATAGGATACTCAAGTAAAAAGAAAAACCTACTAATAAATGTTGCTAATTTCTTTATTTAATGAGTTAAAATCCTTCATATTTTGTGCTTATTTTCTGAAAATTCTTAAGACTAACCTTAAAATTTTTATGCTGGAAAGAAATTTATTTTGATTTTTTTAATATCACACACATAAATCATTTCCTTAATTTTTCATTTAATAAATCTTGAAAAGTAATAATGCAATATTTGCTTAACTATCAATAGTATTCAAATGAAATATTACGTTGAAAGTATTGTCATCAAATTCAGATTTAGAATAATCAGGTTTTAAAGCTTTAAAAAAAAGAGAAAGAAAAAGAAGGAAAAAAACTATGATTTCAGTTGACTTTACAGCTAGATCTCAAACGTTACAAGGTCATAAATCTGAGTTATCTTATATATGTATATTGGAAATAAATTTAAAAGAGCTATAATATCTGACTCGAGAAAAATTAATGCTCAAAAACGTGTCTTTTACTTTTCATAACACACACAAACTTAAGAAGATTTATTACATTTTATTAAAAAGTAATGAATGGAGAGAGTTTAAAGTATTATTAAAGTACATTTTATAAGCTGAGTCTTAATATTTTTTCTATTACAAATTGCTACCTTAAAGCTCAAAGATGATTAATAATAATTTATTATTAAAATGAATTATCAAAAATAGTATTAAATGATTTTAGTAAATAGCAGATTAAATAGTAAGTAAATGATTTTTTTGAGCTAAAAATTACTTCCACAATGTATGTTTGCCCATGCGCGTGTGCCTAATGCATTCATTGTCCATACATGTAGTCGTGACAAAAGAAAGGCCGAGTAGCAAACAAAAAATTTATTTACGCAATTTGAACACAGGAGAATCTGCGCCCATTTGGCTTTTCGCTACGTGTTCATATGCAAAAAGCAAGAGCAAAAATTGTCCCTTTTCTACATTTAATTTTAAAGAAAAACAAGAGAAAATATATGATAGATAAAATATAATCACATGTTCAAAAGAAGCGAAATATTAGTTATTTTTTGAAATTATGTATTTTAGGCGAAAGTGTTGAATGTTCAGTAAGAACTATAATTTTAACTATAATTTTTTTTTTTTTTTTTTTTTTTTTTGCGAAGAATTATGAATAAATCTGCCGACAATTCAAAGTCTAATCTTTCAAACGAAGGACCGCGGATAAATCTGTTAAAAATTATACGTTTTGATCAATTAATATGAAATTCAATGATATCGAATCGAAATAGGGCATTTGTATTTATCATTTAGAGGAAAAATATGTAGAATTTTAGATTTTTTTAAACATTTATTTTTTTATTATATATACATACAATGTGTTTTTATGTATATACATATATAAACACACCATATATATTCATAAGCTCTATGAGAGAAATAATAATGTTTTTATAATTTATATTAAATAATGTAGCCGATATATCTATCTTATAAAATAAAGTGATTAATTTTAGTATGTACTGAGGGTGAAGGTATGTTCTGCATTTTAAGTGTTGCTCCAGAGATGATTCTTTAACATAAAATTCTTTCTAAATTCTTTAAATACCCTAAACTTTCGTATTCTGTGTTAATATTCTTTTAATAGCTGAGTTATTAAGGTTAAATACCATGAGACGTTGTGTAGCTGCGTTCATTAAAAGCTTACGTTTAATGTAGCAAATAAAATTATGTTTGCATATGGTATTATTCATTTTTCTATAACGCTTCTGACGTAATCTGAAATATATAAATCTTTTTTTTATTATTTATCTTTTAGAAAAAAAAGTTTATTAACTTTTGACTTTATCACTAATATACTTTGATACATTTTTTGTTAACAATTAGTATCATTCTTTTTCAGTAAGTTTTTATTATATTATTTATTTTTTTAGAAATAAGTCCTCCCACCAGTGTACCACATTCTACACAATCTCAAGAATTTTATGTACCAGTGCATAAAGGTATGAATATTTAACTGACTTAAGTGTACAACGTAATTCGTAAGTGCCAAATTAATTAAGGACTTTAATCTCACTCGTATTATTAATTAGGTAAAAAAAAAATTGTCTCGCAAATTACAAAAAGTTTAAGAGCACTTAACTACTTTAACGGAATAGTTAATGGTTTTCTAAGCTTGTTCATTACGGTGGCATTTTAAATGTTTTAAAAATGACTATTCCATGACTTAACATTCAGAATTAAGGTATACTATGTATTATGTGCTTCATAGGGAAATATTTCTTTATTTTTTTAAAAAAAGAAAATGTAATTATTAATTTAAAACTATGTATTTCTTTATCCTTATTTAATTAATTTCAAATTGTTGGAAGAAGTCGTGTAACTGGTTCAATAATATTCATTTCCATTTCACATTCATCTAAAGGTATCTGTTATTATGTTAACATTAAATTGTTTCGTTTATAATATTAAGTATTTTTGTTAATAATATGTTTAAAATAAGCTACTTCATTTTTTTAACTGTCAAGTTTGCGCTTTTAAAAATAGCCGATTTTTTTCACTTAATAGCTTTTTTTTTTCTTTCACTGAAAACGATGTTTATGCATGACATTTTTAAGGACTGTTATTTGGTATTTTAAATAAAGAATGAAGTCAATTAATGAAATTTAAATAATTTTCAAAATATTTCTCATTTTTTTAGCATTAGATAAGTAAATAAATTATTCACTTTAAAAAATGTTAGATAATATCAAAATTGTATGCAAAAACTATCTTACAGTGAAAGTGTTTTTTAAAATTAGCATTTTTTCTAAAAAAAAAATAATTTCTTTTCCAAACTTATAAAAACATGACTATATTTCCTCCAATATATTTCTTCAGTGTTTAATAAGATATTTATTATTTTCTCGCTGCCTTAGTTCTGCTACATTTTTCGAAAATCCTCATATTGACTCGATACTAAATTAAAATTTTCGTAGAAAAGTATATTAAATTTTTATTAGAAAAAACTTAAGGTTGTAAAATTTCTTTGGAGTGTAAGAAAAATGTTTCTTAAGAATATATTTTTTATTGTACAAGGGAAGGGAAAATAAACTTTTATTAAAGGAAATAAATATTTTAGTAAAGTGAAAAGAATTTTAAAAGATTTCGTGAGACGACCTTTAAAATCTGATTAAAAACACATGTTAAATGTTTTCAAATTCTTAAGGAAGAGAAAAATAAGATGCAAAAACATAAACACTAAGGTTTTAAGGGGAAAAAAAAGGAATATTTTATTTTTGGATCTTCTCTCAATTAGATAACACCAAGAATAATTTTTCCGTTTTATTATTAAAAAAAAAAAAAAAAAAAAAAAAAAAAAACTGAAATTTCTCAGTTTTGTTTGATGAACAATTTAAATTTTGTCACACTTTAACTAGATGTTCACATGATAATGCAATTAGAATAATCCATTTTGCACAATAAAATTATGTTAATTTATTTTGGCTAGTTTATAAATACAGTCATTAAACTTATATTTTAATATACCATAAAATTCATCTTAAAACATATTTCATCAGAATAATATTGATCAAAAACGAATATTCCTTAATTTTTTAAAACTATTTAATGAAGCTAGTTCAGAGCTTGATAATAATCCATCTCATTTTATAACTAATACATTTTACCAACATTTTTTTTCTTTTAAAAAATTTTGCCACTCTTGCTCATTTGAAGTGTCCGTTGCTATGCGTAATATTTGCAAAAATGCAGATATTTTTTCGCGTTCATTTTCCTTCAAGAATGAAGTCTTATTTCAAGTACACAAACATTTAAAAATAGAATAAATTAAGTTTTCGTAACATCGCAACAGTTCTTTAAGAATCTCCGTGTTTTATTTTACCGAAAAAAGTGAGATGTATGTGAATAGTCATTAGGAATTCTTGAAATATAATTGAGTTCAGTGTAATCTTGACAGTTCTAATTTAGACAACATGCACACTTCTACATTACTTAGTTTGATTTAAGTGTTTTATATTGATGCATGGCATATAGCTTTAAATTTAACTTTGGTATTGGATCGCTCCACATAAATACAACGATACTGTTTTATGCTAACTTTTTATGGTAAGCAGTTGATAATAATTGGTTGATTAATTCAAACCGAGCTTCTCAGTCCACACTTATGCTATGAATTTTCACTAGTGTTCTTTCAGGGCATCCTCGTCGAGTTTACACACTTTTCAGGATAAAATTTGTCTTTTCGACTGCATTTCTAGGCCGAGTCTTTCTCCTAACGTCATTCATTGCTCTGCCTCTCCATTCTGTGTTGGTGACTCAGTTCCTGAAAGTTATAGATTCGATATCGAATTGGAGGGATGAGATTTAGCCATAAAAAATTACAAACACAAATGTAATTAAAATGGATTTATTGGTCAGGTAATTTTTGTTTATAATAAAAGGATTTACACATGCGAACAAATTACTAGAATAAAACATGCTGTTTATGGGGCGGAACTCAAAAAGATGCAAGCAACTGGAACTGATATCATCTGAAGATGCAGTGAAATAACCTCTAGAGACCTTTTTTCCAAAGTAATGTTTTTGAAGAAGCCTAATGCCTGAGTGGTAGTGTATCGCGCTTCCGCGTCACAGAATCGGGGCTCTAATCCTGGGTTGACTTAGGCTTTCATTCTTTCAGTGGGTCTATAAATGAGTAAGTACCAAGCTTGCTTGAGAACTGAACAGAGGGGGATTTGAAACATGAAACTTGACCACTTGACCGAAACATCTGCATAAGCACTCCAGTGCCTAAGGTCACGTAAAACTGACATAGTTACAGTAGACCTTGGTTCTCACGGGCCGTAGCATCACTGAGTTCAGTTCAGTTCAATGTTTCTTAACCTGAAATACGGCATCTCCAGGAGTACGTGAAATAGTCCCTAAGGGTACTCTGAAAAACATGCAAATGTGTATATTGATAGATGGATTGAATATAAGCACAAAAGGCGCTGTTTAAAATTATAAAAGGTTCTCAAAACAGGAGGAATTGTGTCACGTCATAATTTTCTTTCTTGTGTTATGTACTTCTGGTTATCCTTTTGCTCAAATGACATCCTCTGGTTCCTTGCATTAAGTGCAGTTACTAGTACTTTCTTTTTTTTATTCTAAATGAAATACATTTTCTGAATATCCTGTAAAAACAAACGAAATCATTCGATAAGCTTCATTTTTCGTCTCACCCCTGAGGCGTTTACTCTCCTTATTCCCTGCACACCAAACAGCTGTTGCCTCTCCGAATAACACAATACCAGTAGTTCAAACTGGTTTCCCCTGCTCTCACATGACAATGAACCGTACTCTCGCTCTGTAGAAAAAGCTTATCCTTTATCGGCCGACTCTTAATCACTATTTATTCTGAAATATAATTCCTGAAAATATAATTGTAACTGAATAAATAATGAAAATATAATTATATAATTACTGAAAATATAAAGGAAATAAATAAATTATAACTGAAATAGTATTAGTTTTTCAATTATTGCATCACATGATACCCAGCCGTACTATATTTTTGTAGAATGTGATCAAATTAATTTAACGTTTATATACTCTAACAAGCTTCAATAAGGTTAGCAACGCTGATTATTATTTCTCTCTATCTTTATCGCTATACTGTTTTGACGAGCTCCGAGCATGCTTTCAAAATGAATTGTGCAATATAGTGACATTTAAAAAATTCAATTAAATATGAAGAGTTATTTATCTTCGCCACATATCCTTTTTGCAGAACCTATGAAAATTGAAGTGTCTGTCTTAAAATATTTGTTATTCATGTACTTGTACATGTATATGTTAGTAATTACACCAAAAGGAGAAGGAGTATATGCATTACTGATGATAAGTAAAGGGATTCGAGAGTAGAAGTTTGAGAAACGCTGCTTTAAAGGAACGTAAGGATCGGTCGAAATAAGTTCCGTAATGCAAACTGACTGTCCCACTCTCTTTACCGTCAATAATTTACTATTACTCTCTGTCTTTTTAGCAGTAAATCACTATTACTATTCGCCTCACTAGCAGTAATTCCTTATTACTATCTGTCTAGCTAGCAACAATTCACTGTTACTCACCTCCTCTCGTCAATCTACTTCAATTAGCTTTATATAATCAGTCTTATTAACATATCATGTTTCATCTGTGTGAAGGTGGCAATTGAAATAACATCAATTTGATTTGAAGATGGGAAAAAACCCCTCTCAGCATAGTTTTTGAATATTGCCGCTGGCCTATGATTAGTGTCCAATTCTCACAAACAGTGTTAATATCCCTTATACTTTCCATTGCTTTTATTGACTGCATTGAGCTCGCAAAGAAAAATCGATACTGAGTTATTTCCATAATTAAATGAAAACTACTTAAAACGAACTACACTTTTCAAAACTTGTTTTTAGAGAGATAGAATGGGACGTTTATAAATTAAATCTTTTTTTCTTCTACTTTCCAGTATATGTTGTTGAAAAAAATGAGGTCGCTTTTGCGACTACTCAATTGTTCAGATTTTTTATAATTCAAGTTTAATTTACCTCGGGTATGACAGTGGGTGGAGATAGTTTCTTTATCGGAAGAAGTGCAGTTATATACTAAACGATACTTACGCATTATCGCAATTTATTGGCGACATTGTATGGCACAAAGCACCTGGTTGCCAATCCAGCACGTTCGGCACATAAGAAATCGGGGTTGCTAACTTGACGATTATTAATAGAGTTGTGTGTGTGTGTGTGTTTTGATTGTTGGGATAATACGTAAGTACCTACAAAACTAATGTGAATGCAATTTATTTCCTTTCTTAAGATATTTGCAAAAAAAAAAACCTTTCTCGTGTTTATATAGGAATTATAATCGGCTGAATAAATTAATACCATATTCAAAACTAAGAAACAAAAAAAAACCCCTCATAATGTTGCATCTTATTCTTAAAGAAACTAGCATTAAAATAATTTTTTAAAATATATCTATAATATCCTTAAGATAAAATAGAAAATGTCTTCAATTTCTGTTTTAAGTCAAATTCTTTTTTTTCTACAACACTTTTGGGCAGTTTTAATTTTTATTTAGGTGTGCTTTGAGAATTTTACTTCTAGAAAGTGTTTATCTTATAAGAGATATAGTTTAGTCTATCAGTATATTTTATTGAAAATACAAAAAAATATCCCAGTTACAATAATGTTAAACATTGGATTCTGAGACTCTTTAAGGAGTACTATATTTAAAAGTTGATGTTATACAGTATAGAAAAATGTCCAAGGAAAAAATATATGCAATACTTAAATGCATTACGTATTGTGTACAAATACCCAATTATATTTTTACATTGCTGTATATTAATCATTGCATTATCTTCAACGTTCTAAGCAATACGATTCAAATGAAGGTGATTTTTCAGGTATTTACAATGTTTAATGGGTTCATTATGCAAATTAATTCAGAATACATTTTATGCTATGCAAAAAATGAGGAAATAAACAACAAAATACTTAAAATGCTGTAAAATTGCGGAAAATATTTTTTAGAGTCAAAACTATTTATAAGTATTTTAAGCAATATTTTACTTCAAGTAAATTATCTTGTCTTTACAACAGGAATGAAATTAAATAAAAAATAGTGGGAAAATGTTAGAATTGGATAATTTATAAACGTCCTGCAATACTTTTAAGAGAGAGAGAGAGATTTATTATATTAATATATTAAATCTCGCTGCACATTAGAATTTCCTAGCATTTTAACTCGGCTTTGAGCCATTTTCAATTTTATTTTAACCAATGTATTTAGTTGTTAAATATTATTTTACTGTCAAATTTAATTTACACTTTAGGTTCCTCTGATGCTTCGAAAAATGATTCTCACATGAAAAAGGGCTATGGTATTCCCGCTCCGAATTCTCTTCGTGATGAGACTCAAAGTTTATCTTCAGGTTAGTTTTAAAATAATTTACAAAATTGAATTTGAAAGTAAGACACCAGTAAGAAAGATTATCCTTTCGAAAACTTTCTCCTTAAGATAATTTTAAATTAAAATAGTTTAATCTATTATGTGCATAACAAATTTAAAATTATTCTTTTTTTTTTCTCATAACAATTGATTGATTGATTGAATATTAACGTCGCACTGTTCAGCTACACGAGGGCTTTTGGCGACGGACCACGTAATTTTGAACCATGGTCAAGTGACGTGGACGACACCTGAGCTGGCACCCCCTATCCTAACTACCACACCACACCAACGGGAGGACGTTTCAGCTCTCGACAGATTTAACGCGCATCGCTGCCCTACACGGTGGGTCTTTAGTGGTACTGGGCTCGAACTCGTGACTAGGCAAGCCACGATCCGATATTTATACCACTCGGCTACCGCAACCATTTCTCGTAACAAAGAAAGACTTTAAAATTAAATTAAATTTCAAGCAAGATTATATATATATATATATATATATATATATATATATATATATATATATATATATATATAAACAATCTTGTGAGAAACCCAAAAGTATTTTTAGCAATTTCCCGGAAATTTCTGCAAATAAATCTTGTTTTAAGATTGATAGATGTTGTATTTTAGCGCAATGTATATTAGCAATATATAAATAAAAGCATACCCTTGTTTTTCGAGTTAACTTTCAAATTAAAAATGAGAAAAATATAATATTGTGGAAAATACCAAGCAATACTGAAATAATTTAGTATAATCAAGTGCATTATTATATTAATTTAGTATAATCAAGTGCATTATTATATTGATTTAGCATAATCAAGTGCATTATTATATTAATAGTGTATTTAAGTGCATTATTATATTAATTTAGTATATTCACGTGTATTATTATACTAATTTAGTATATGACAGATATTTCCTATAAAAATTATGATTTTTGTAAATTAATGATCATACTAATATAAGAATATAACTAATTAAGAAAAAAACAAGTTGCTTTGATTTCGATTTTAATATTTTCAAGTGATCTGAAATTCGAATGGTTAAATCTTGCATATCGATCACGTTTTTGATATTTCCAAGTAAAAGAAATATATATGAACTTGTTCAATAATTATTTAAGTATTTAATTATACAACGTGGGTATTGTAAAGCTATAAATTATTTGTCATCACTTTATACTATTGCATGGGAAATGCATTGGGGACATTTTTCTTAAAAAAATATTTAATAATTTGTGGAATATTTCCTTTAATATAGTTTTTCTAAATTTTTTTTTCAATTTTTTTATCAAAAAAAAAAATACGTAGCTACTTTTTAAATATAAACGAAATGTGTGTGTGGAAGTAAACAAATTCAGTGAGAACCTATACATTTGAACTTTTAAGTTTTTATTATTAAAAATAGAAACTATTTCTTACACTTAAGCTTTAATAAGAAAATTTTAGTTGAGATGCTGTAAATTACTGTAGGCGTAATAACTAGAATATATAATAAAATAAATTATAAAATAATAAAGACGAAAATTATATGCCCAAGATTCAAATGCGGCAATTCCTATATTTATGTGATATTTACTTTGACTTTCCTTTAATGTATTATGTATTTTAAATATCATTTCACTACGTATGAGCTTATGTGAAAATATGTATTCGTGGGTTCCTCACTGCTAAATTGTGCATTAAACATTTCAGTTACACAACTTTATATGTAGATTTGTAATGATCATCCCTAATGCAGAAAATTTGAGAAAACTAAACATTCCTTCATCGTAAGAAAAGAACTCTTAACTTTCATAATTCTCGTCAAAACTGGAAAAAATTAGCATCATTCTTAGTGGGAATTAAATTCTATTGTAATGATATTTAACTATATATAAATTAATCTTGTTATTTTACTTCAAATTTGAACTTTATCTTTAAGGAATCTGATTTTAGCAGAATTTTAAAAAAAATTATCTCAGTAAACTGTTTCAAAATCATTCTAATCTGACCAATAATTTCAAAGATACATGAAGAATCTCGAGGACCATATACTAGATCAGGGGTCGGCAACCTTGTAGCATGCCAAATCAATCTTCCAATATGATGCAGGGTGCCACACTGCGGGAAATATTTGAGGCAAGACGATTTCCATGGCATTGAATGTAGACTTAGGGAGTAGATGTCAAAAATAAAGATTTAGAGCTTTATGAAAATAATTATGCGTTATTTATAAAGGTATTTATTAACATAAAAATGAACATAAGATCTAACTATTGCTTTAATGTGAATAAAAAAATTAAAATTCCACATACACTCTAGACAAAAAAATGAGTGTACCAAGAAATAAATGCGGGATCGTAAGGAAACTTGACATGAAGGTACAAGTCGAGGAGATATGTAAATTAATAGAAATGCAGCGTGATTCCGCAATACGTATAGTCGGTAAAGGGCGTTTAATGTCATTCGCCGTGGAGTATAAAACAGGTAACCAAAGCTTGTTTGAGTGTGCCGAATCGTTAACAAAGGAAGAGCTGAGGTAGGCATGTCATTACTTCATTTTGGAAGACAATATGAACATCTGTCACAGTTTGAGAGGGGGAGAATCATCGGCTTGATGGAAGCTAGGTGGACAGCTAGACGAGTAGCTCGTCAATTAAGCCTCTCTGATTGTGTTGTGAGGAGGTGTTGGGACCAGTGGATCCGAGAGATGTCATTTACACGAAGACTAGGCTCAGGACGCCCTAGACAGACCATTCGTCGAGAAGACCACATCGTAAGAAATTCGCTCGTACAGCCAACTGCTTCATCGGTCGTCATCCAGGCACAGGTAGTACCTTCATTAAGGGCCCCTGTGTCTTCTTGAACCATACGAAGGCGCCAGGCTGAAATACGTATGGGATCACGGAACCCATTACGTGTGCTGCCCTTGACGCCCACCCATCGACGCCTCCGTTTGGAGTGGTGCCGCGCACAAGGAAACTGGACTGTAGCGGAATGGAACCAGGTCATCTTTAGCGACGAATCCAGATTCAATCTGAGCAGTGATGACAATCGTGTTCGTGTGTGGAGACCCCCTGGTGAACGCCTCAATCCTGCTTTTGCTTTACAGCAACACACCGCTGGTGTGATGATATGGGGTGCCATATCCTACAATACACGGTCACTCCTAGTATTGATCTGTGGCACCACAAGACAGCCCAGCGGTATGTCCATGGCATCCTGTAACCACATGTGTTGTCATTCATGCAACGGCTCCCAGGTGCCATTTTTCAACAAGACATTGCTTGGCTTCGCACAGCAAGGGTGTCACAAGGCTGTCTCCGCACTGTTACTAACCTTCCTTGGCGTGCAATATCCTCAGATTTGTCTCAAATGGAGCATATATGGGATCATTTGGGTCGGCGAGTTGGACATGCCATCAGTTTAAATGAACTAGAGGCAAGGCTACAGTAAATATGGAACGAAATATCTCAATACATCATACAGAACTGATATTCCTCAATGCTCGATCGTATCGCTTCGTGCATTCATGCTAGATGGTGTATTAAATCCTCCGTTCTTTTGCCTTTTTCTCTAAAATAAGTAATCATTTCTCTTTGATTTTCTAATAATTTCTTATATCAAAGTAGTCATTACGTATGTAAAATTTCGTTTCATTTTGCCGACTCCTTCTTGGTGCGCTAATTTTTTCGTCCATGAGTGTATTTATCTTTTAATTATATTTATTAAAATAAGAAATAAATAACAAAATATAAATATGTCTTCAATATAGTTAAGCAATTAAATATTTAATGTCAGTCTACTCTTCTACGTATCACAATATTGGGGTATAATGTGTGCCTTTCAATTTGACACGATTCTGAAAATTCAGTGGTTTCAAGATATTTTATATATGAAATATTTCGGTCACGTATGTAGAACCAAAAGCGGAAAGAATAGTTGTTGTTGTTGTTACTAATGCCACTTGATAGGCAAAGACCAGATAAAGTCCCACGAAATTCATCAGGGCAAAGTGCTAATTGATGCCTGTCGTTAGCCGTAGCTTTGAGCACCATACAGATGACAATGATTTAGCTTGATTTCACCCCTATTTTGAGGAAGATCACCCTGGGGGTGGTTAGGGAACACCCACTTTGCTTACCCATTCCACCAACCTCACGAGGGGACTTGCGGCTCTTTAAAAAAAACCCATGCCGTGAAGGCACTATACATTTACAAGCATCCATGTCTTCTCCGGGATTCAAACTCAGGCCCAATAGCACGACTGTTAGCGTCACTAACCACTATACCGGATGGGCAAAGGAAAGTGGAGTACATGAAGTTTTCTTCAAACAATTAAATCTCTTCATCAATGGCATGCAATGGTTTAAAGTGATTCTCGATTTGGCGTAAGTTTTCTTCAAGAATGTTATTGAATTCCGTAAATGTTGCTTTCCATAATTCTGAAGATATAAGTAGAATAAGCTTCATTTCAAATGTATCAGTTTCCCCATTCACTAAAGAACTGATAAATGTGTTTACTGTAGAGTGTCACTGATAACTGTACCACGGGCCATAGGTTGCTAATCCCCTCTGCTATATTATTTTTTTCAAGTAATTCATGTTTTTCCTCCATTTTTTGACAGTGAATATATGCGATATTTACCGATTGTTAAAATTACCAACTGCTGATGCGCGGGCTGTGATCTCCCTGAACACAGTTCTTCTGTCTCGAGTCGTTCCCTCCACAGAGTTTAAATGAATAAGACTTGGACAAAACCTCCTGCTCACCACTGGTACGCAGCAAAGAGTCCTGGCCTATCTCTACAGTCAAGGAGATTCAGGGCTCTTCAGACGACCTTGGCGCGCTTTAGAAGCGGTCAGCTGCGTGGCCTTGTGCAGGGGATAAGGTCTACTTGTTTCTACTCTATCCCTGTTTTCCCGCTCATCTTCTGGACTGCAGGGGTATTTCCTTGGGACAGTAGTTTGGAGATCAAGATCTGGCACATGACATCCTTAAGCGGAAAGGTCGAATAGACTTGTGTAGGCTTCCCTTCTCCATGGAAATTTGTAACGACAACTAAATGTTAATTAGTATAAGGCCCCTTAAATCCTCACTGTCTTCGATCATAATCTTGGAAATTCCTGTACTGCTGAAAGTAACTTTTCAATATAAAAAAAATTATGAAACTAAATAATTTACTAAGTTATAAGCTCCTTTTTTGCCCTCTACTGTATTTAAATATTGTATCACATTTTTCAATGACCGTCATAATCTATTGGCCATGCTCGTTTATTTTTGACTGTCATTTGAGTCAAATGTTCATGCCGTGGTTCTATTAAAGACCTGCCATGCACAAGGACTGCGTTGCATTTTAAGTCTGTAGAGGCTCTACGCTTTCGTGTTTACGTGTGAGAATGTAAGGAGGGGGGAGTCAGCTCAAATGTTATCTTCATTTAAAGTTCGTTCAAAATAAAAAGTTCATTATCATTAGTTTTTATGCAGCTTCTAAGTGTGACGCTAATGAAAAATCAAATCAAATATTGTATGTTTCAATTTTTCCTGTCTATAGAATTGGGAAAAAAAGTATCTGTCGCTATACCCAAATATTTTATATACACTCACTAAACATCATATGACATTTTTAACACCCTCTTACAAGCTTCACTTGTATGTAACGGAATCTTTGAACTCAATTTTTTTACCCACTTTAAAAGAAATTTTGGTCGATTGTCTAAGACCGATGGCAATACAATAATTTCCAAATTTTGTTCCGTTGTCCTGATCAGGATCATCAAAATTAACGATTTCTTAATTTCAGATCCCATCCCATATCTGGTGACTAATTTCAGATCCCGTTTCCAGATTTAGTGACTAAAGGATTAAGTTACAACAGTTCGATTGACTATAAAAGCATGTCTTTTAGTTTTTCTAAGCTATAATTTATTTTAAACTTATATAATTCCAAAATGCTTTAAAAATTTATGAAATGTGAAATTAGGGCTAATTTTTAAATGAAAAAAATCAGATGTATTTATAAAATAATTAGTATAATTAAATTAGTCAATTTAATCATTCTCTAGAGAATTTAGTTGCCCTTGAGCCATTAAGTACACCAATTTTGCCCAGCTGTAGTGGGAATTGATGAAGTTAATCTCCCATTTTTTTGTTTACTGGACTATTAAAAATAATTTAGAAAGAGACAAAAATGGATAGGTTTAAAAGTCAAATTTGAAATAACTCACGCATTAGAAAAATATGTGAAACTAAAAAAGTTAAGATACAAAATAATGTGAATATGTGGTTCAATCAATAAGGATCTAAATTTTTATACACCATTTTGAGGAAGAAAGAAACGAAAAATTAAGCAACTGTTCCACTGAAGATAAATTTTTATAGCATCAAAAATCACAACTATAAAGGACAAATCCAGTGATAGAGATTGTGGATATAAGACGTGTCAAACCCTTTGAAGATAAATGATAATTTAATGAAAGTTTTTTTTATCGTCGTGAAAATGTTTTTAAAAAGCCTCTAGTTAGAGCTACATTGATATTTCAAAATACGAAACATATTCTGATTTTAAACAACTTTGAGTGATAGCATTCTTGCTCTTTTTATCGAACCAAATACTCTTCGACGACCAAAAAGATTACTGTAACTTTATAAATCATATTGTAGTATCATTTTTAATGGGCATTTTGAAAAAAAAATATAACTATTTGATTTCAATGATATATGTAGAGTTTATGTTTATTTTTCAAAAATAGAATGTTTGAATTCAAACCTTATTTTCTATTATTCGTATTCTACAATACTATTTATTCTTATATCAAATAATTTTAATACATTTCAATCTAAAATCCCATATGCCATATTTATTATTAAATATTCTGATAAATGTTATATTTCATTGGGCACACGTTAAGATTTTATTTGTGTTTCTCTTTGATTTCATGAGAAGAAAAACAGATGAGTTCATCTAAGGACGGTGGAGCTTTGGACAGCGACAAACCCAAACAGAAAACAAACCAACATCCTGTGCAAGGAAGCCAAACAGGTATTAAAATGAAAACAATACTCCTTACATGTTTATTTGAATATCCGTTGTGACATACTGGTAACTAAAACACAGTTAGGCTAGAGAAAAATATATTTAAGCTTTATTTTTAACGCCACGACCACACCATTTTGATACATCGCGTTCTTTCTTGCCTTTTTCGTCTCTTATACTGGGTTTTCTCCAGCTTGCCCTCGCCTATTGCACCTTTTTTGCCCACTCTAATGTTCCTTTTCTACAATGTGAGACCGTCTTGATTGGCTATTTTGTTCCCGACGAAGTCAATCGGTTTTTTATGGCTATAATGTCCACTACAAATTCCACTTTCTTCTGGAGAGAACTTTCTCTAGTAAAGAAAAAGTTATGCTCTTTGGAGATCATCTAAAATTATTTTAAGCATTACTTAAAGTATTAGATAACACTGCACGATTTCTATTTAGCCAGGATTATATAACATAGTACATTAACACAACAAAAGTCATAAGAAATAATTTAATCATGGTTTAAATGTGGAAGATTTTTCACAAGGGGAGGTCTGGGGGTACGGACACCCCCCCCCAAAGCCCTTGATTTTTTTCCGATAGATTATAATTCTAAGTATATAGTACGTAAAATTTAATTAATTACTTGTTATTAATTAATTTTATTAATTAATGCTAATTATTTATTCAAAAATTAGTTTTTTACTGTGCTTTGTTCCCGAAAATCGACAAAATGAAAAAGAGCATGATACAAGAAAGGTAAACTTTCGACACCGGACACCCCCTTGAAAAATTCCTGTGTGCGCTACTGGTGGTGATATGTAAACAAAAAAACGTATCAAGTACGATTTTCTTCTCTATCCGGCCAATTATTAAAAATTTGGTGACTTAAATTGAAGTGTAAATTCTATGCATTAACCCCTTAATGGCCACCGTTGTATATATATATGTTTCACTGAACCGGTGCGTTAAACACCCTGGACGTAAATGTATGTCTTTCTAAAATGCGGTTAGTTTCTTTGCACTGCTTTCAGTAAAGCTATTTCAAACGCTTTGGATCGCAATAAAAGGATTTTGATAGTGTTTGCTAAAGATTTGTTTTATTCAGAGAAAATTCTGCTTATTTATGCCTTTTCTTTTCTCTTAATACACGCGCCTACGCGAAAATCCCTAAAACTTTAATACGCAGTTAAGGGTTAAGATTAATTGGTTCCAGTGTTTCTTTTCTTTTTCACGACTTTTGAATTTTCTTTTTGAATATATTTAAACCTCTCTATGATTCTCAAGTAATTTTATATTGTATGATTCTTCCCAATTGCATATCCGCCTTAGAATTAAACGAAGTCTGGTTATTTGAGTCACATCCTATGATAGCATGAAAATTTTTTATAATAATGTAAATAATATATATATATATATATATATAGTGAATAACATAATTATGTAATTATAATATATTGTGTCTTTTACATATATTGCACTCTCCTATTTGTTTTTAAAATTACTATAGTTATGCACTTTATATAAAGCTCTTTCCACAACAATTTCTTTGCTTTTAAATGGACTGCATTTTGGCAGCATAGCATTTGCCAATACAAAAAGTTCACAAATAGGAGAACCATTTTGGTGGTAGCACCATCTAGTGGTGGTCCCCGCTACCAAAATTTTGACGTTTTTATTTATTTAATATTGCTGTAATTTACAGATAATACCAGAGTCAAATAGATACTAAAGATATCTTTTACATATCACATAATCATATGCCATGAAAGCCTAAAATTTTCGTATCCAGAAGCTCTACATTCTCCAGCCGGGATCGAACCTGCAGCCTGAGCTTACGAGGTGGTCGCACTACCTCTAACCCAACCCAACCCCGAGCCTACTTTGGCTGCACCTTATATTCTATGAAAAATGATATGTTATTGTTGTTAATTATGCCACCTCATCCACAGTAACATCAGATCAAGCTCCACGGAATTCATCGTGGCAAGGGCCTAGTTGTACGCCTGTCGTTAGTCGTAGCTTTGAGCACCACGTAGGTGCCAGTGCGATTTGTCTTGAGTCATTATCAATTTTGAGGAATAACACCCTGTGGGTGGTCAGGGCCCTCCCATCTCTATTTCCCTTCCACCAACCTCAAAAGAGGACTTGCGGGGCTCGATGGTTATTTAGACTCCTCCCATGCCAAGAGGACATTATACATTTACAAATATCCATGTTGCCCCTCCAATATAGAGGATCGTGACGCTGACTGCTGAGACGTAGGGCCTGGGTTCAAATACCGGAGAAGACATGGATGTTTGTAAATGTATAGTGCTTTGGCGGTATGGGAGTACTATAAATAGCCGTCGAGCCGCAAGTCCTCTCGTGTGGTTGGAAGAAGGGGAAGAGAAGTGGGAGGAGGCCCCTGACCACCCCCAGGTGTCCTCCCTCAAAATTGGGGTGGAAACGAGCAAAATCGTACTGTCTCGTATATGGTTCTCAAAGCTACGGATAACGACAGGCATGAGATTTTGCCCTTTGCCATGATGAATCTCGTGGGCCTCAATCTCGCCTTTGCCGATCAGGTGGCATCAGTAACTACAACAAGCATCCATGCCCTCTTCAGGATTCGAACCCAGGCCCTAAGGCAAAACAGTCAGTGTCACTAACCACTATACCGGATGGGTGGCGAAAGAAGATATGGAATGTATAATTTTAACAAAAAAAAACAAAATTATTTCTGGTGTAAAGGAAAATATTTAATGTTAAATAACATAAGACCTTGAGCTGGTTTTTAGTAGAATAGTTTGTTAAATTAAGTTTGATGTTATTCTACAATTCATTATTTATGAAAATTTATTGCCTTTGTTACGAAAATAATTTTTCCAACATTTAAGGAAAGTACTTCCATTATGTTTTTAAATAGTGTGTAATAAAAATATTATTTTTTTTATCAGATATGTATTGCAGTATTGCTATACATAATTAAGTATATGCTTACATTTGGTTGAAATTATGATTTTCAGTTAATACCTATTTTGAATTCTACTACCTTTATTAATATTTTCTTTAAAAAAAGTGTAAGTGGGGTATTGAATTCATTTTATTTGTTACGCCTGACAAGATCAGGGTTCGGAATATTTTTAGTGTAAAGTCACTTTATCTACAAATGGCTTATTTAGGAAAAAGTCGAAAGACAGATCTAAAATATATCGCAGAACAATATAGGCGTCTCAACTTCACATTCACCTTACCTCTAATAATATATGAATAAAGTGAAATGTTTTCTGGCTTATTTTTTTCACAGTTTCATAATTGTGTTTTAGTTAAACTTAAGAACAATTTCTTTTGTATTTTAAAAGTGTTTGAATTGTGGCTTTCATTTGCATTATTATTTTGTCTGACACGCAATCAGCTAGTTTTTGACTTTTTTTTCTATTTTCATATTTAGTATTTCACGAACGTATTCTACATATTTCGTGCTATTTATAATATTTTTAAGGTGTCATCTGTTACCTTTTCACCTAATTGTTTCGCAATATTTGCCACAGAAAAATATGCTAAAAATATTTTGAACCCTGCTCTTCTAAGAGATGATAAATAAAATCACTATCACTAACATTTTTTAAAGAAAATATTAAAACAAATAGCAGAATTTAAAATTCGTAATCATTAAAAAGTAGAATTTCAACCAAATGTTACTATTTACTTAACTATTAATAGCAATATTTCAATATCATGTAAATAAATAATACTTTTGTCACATATACTATTTAACAAACAATTAAAGTACTTTCATTAAATGCTTGAAAAAGGATTTTCGCAACTAAAACCAACACATTTTCATAAATGAACGAATTGTGAAATAACATCAAACCATATTTAGAAAACTAATCTACTACAAACTAGCTCAAGGTCTGACAATATTTAACACATTCAATCTTTTTTAACAAAAAAAAATATTTCTGATGAAATGATTCTGCATTTTATATCTTCTTTTAAAGAAGATGTAAAAGATCCCTTGAGTATCAATTTGGCTCTGGTATTCTCGTCAAAATTAAATCATGACTATATTTAACATCCAAACCAAGCTTAAATTAAAAAAAATTAATTCAAGCGCCAAAAATATGGTTGCGGAAACCGCCACTAGATGGTGCTACCAGTAAAACGGCTCTTCTGCTTGGATCCTTCATGTCAGCAATGACTTTTTTGCCTAAATGCAGTCCATTTAAAGGAAAAGAAGTTGTTGTGGAAAGGTTTTCATATAAAAAGCAGAATTTTATTAATTCGAAGCACACAGGTGAGTGCAGTGTATAAAATACACAACAATATATATATGTACATTACTAAACAAATTTCCCGCTATCATAGGGTATGACTCAAATAATCAGAATTTATTTAATTCTAAAGTATTGGATATACAATTAAAAGCAAGCTGTCATCCGGTGTAGTGATTAGTAACGCTGTCTGCTGTGCCGTAGGGCCTGGGTTCGAATCTTGGAAAATACATGGATGTTTATTAATGTATAGAGCCTTTGCGGCATGGAGGTACTCAAAATAGTCTCTAAGCCGCAAGTCCTCTTTTAAAGTTGGCGGAAGGGAATGGGCGGGTGGGGTGGATCACCTTCTGAAAATTGGGATGGAACCGAGCCAATCTCACTGGCACCTGTTTAGTGCTCAAAGCTACAGTTAACGACAAGCTTACAACTAGTCCTTTGTTGTGACTAATTTCGTGGGCCTCAATCCGACACCGTCTGACAGATGGCATTATAATCAACACAACATTAAAAACCATCATAAAATATAAAATTATTCATACTAGTTTAAATACACTGACGGAAAAAATATCTCAGCACCAAGGGAAACTTCTGTTAATTAAACAAAATTTGGTAGGCATGTTTATATATCAGAGATGACATCGATTCAAATTTTGGGCTTTGCGCTTAAGTGTGGCGCTAGTAGCGCGACTCAGAACTTGCAAATGAAGGCTGTTTCAAATGCGTGCTGTAAAGTTCGTGAGCGCTATTTGCCTTTGAAATTTGACGTATTGAGTTGATTTTAGCCAAGAATGAATTTAAGAAGGCGAAGAAGCGATTATCAACAGTTCACCGAGTTTGAACGAGGTATTTATAATAGAGGTAAGAGAAGGTGGATTTTCTTTTCACGATATTGCAAAAAAACTAGGCTGGAATGTATCCACTGTGAATGAATGTTCGGAGCAGAGGTTAAGAGATGGTTCTGCCTCAGGAAAATCGTCGTACGGCTGTGGCGCATCATACTGCGTCTGCATCAAAAATTCAAGCTGAAGTTGGTACCACAGTGACACAATTTAGTTGTAGAATAATAAAATTTGGACAATGCAATTCTCTAATTAAAATATTTAATTTTTATTAAATTTTCAAGAACGCATGTTAGTTGAAGCTAAAAAAAATGCATTTCAAATGAGCAATGATGTTACATTAATAGCCGGTGTAACCTCTAGAATTTCGAATGAAAACCTGCAAGCGTGCTTGCATTGTGTCATGCAGGTGCCTAATGTCACTTTGTGGTATACAGTTAGTTCCATGCTTATCGTACTTGTTGTGTCAATACTGGTACAGTCCTTGCTGGTTGTGGATGATGCTGGAGTTGTCGGTCAATGATACCCCATACGCCCTTAATTGGAGACAGATCTGGTAACCTCGCAGGCCAAAGTAATACGTCAACATTCTGTAGAACACGTTGTGTTACAACAGCAGTGTGAGGGAGAGTGTTATCCTGTTTGAAAACTCTCCCCTTGAATGCTGTTTTTGTATGGCAGTACTATAGGTTAAATTAACAGACTGATGTACAAATTTTGCAGCCAGTGTGTTTGGGATAACCACGAGAAGGCTCTTTCTGTCATAGGAAATTGCTCCCCAGACTATGATTTCAGGTGTAGATCCAGTGTGTCTAGGCAGCAGACAGTTTGGTTGCAGGCGTTCCCCTGACCCCCTTCTAACCAACACCCGACTATCACTGGTACCAACGCAGAACCTGTTTTCTTCATAAAACATAACAAACCTCCACTTCGTCCTTCAATGAGCTCTTTCTTGCCACCCCTGGCATTGCAAACGGCAAAGGCTTGAAGTCAGTAAAATACACGCTACAGCACTCCTGGATCGGAGTTATTCTTGAAATAACCGATTTCTTACAGTTCGTAGTGTTACTGTACTACGAACTGCAGCTTGAATTTTTGCCACAGATGCAGTACAATGCGCTACGACCGTACGCCGAATACTGCGGTTTTCTCTCTGTTGTATCAAGTGATCGCCTTGAGCTTGGTCTTCTTGAAGCAGTACTCACTTGACCACTGCTCCCAAGGATTATGCGCAGTGGATACACTCCAGCGAAGTCTTTCTGCAATATCGCGGGGAAAAACCCCACCTTCCCGTAGCCCTATTACACGACCTATTTCAAACTCGGTCAGGTGTTGATATTGGCTTCTTCGTCTCCTTCAAAGGCATTCTTGGCTATCTACTGAATATGTCAAATTTCACAGATAAATAGCGCTCATATCATAATTACAGTAAGGATTTTAGACAATCCTGATTTGTGTGTGCAAGTTCTGAGTGGCGCTACTAGCACCACTTGCTACTTAAGAGCGAAATTTGAATCGATGTCATTTTCAGATGTATAAAACGCCTACCAAATATTGTTTACCAAACACAAGACTTTCTTGGTATTGTGATCCCCCTTTCAGTTTATGTACTAATAGTTGCAAATTAATCTGAAAATAAGAATTTAATCCATACATTTATACATTTAAAACGTTCATGTGTGTCACATTTTGAAAAAAAAGTATGTAAATGTAAAGTTATTATTACTAAAATCATTGCTGACAAATAACACCAAAATTTTTGTTTATCTTAAGAACTCATAAGAAAAATAGTACTAATGTACTATAAAAGATTTAATGATAATGAGATGCCTATTTAGGCATTTTTTCTTACTAAAGCTAAAAGAATAAATCCATTAAGTTATTTTTCTAATTAATAGTTTAATGATAACATTAAGAAAATTCTCCATTATTATTTTTTCACTCCGAACTAAGTATATTTATGGAAAACGGACCGCGCAACCGTTATATTGGTTAGTGACTCTTAACTACTGTGCATTAGGGACTGGGTTCTAATCGCAGAGGAGGCATGGGTGTTTATAAATGTATAAGTGCATTTGCGCCATGGGGACATTCTAAATATTCGTCGAGCCGTAAGTCCTCTCGTGAAGTTGGCGGTAGAACAGGAGAGGTGAAAGGTTCCTGACCACCCCAGGATGTTCTTTCTCGAAATCGGAGAGGAATCACGCCAACTCGCACTGTCATCTGCATGGTATTAAAACTACGTATAACGGCAGGCCTAAAATACTAGCTTTTTGTCACGATGAATTTCATAAGCCTCGATATGCTGTTACTGTCAATCGGGTGGAATAAGTGACAAATACAACACAAAATTAAAAACAGATATTTCGTTAGGAATGCTTAATCAGTAGAGTATGAGAAAATTAGCATATATTGAAGTATCACATCAGAATCATTATAAAACACAAAAGTTTGTACTTTGTGAAAGCATTTTCTGAGAAACAGATTGCAGATTTTGATTGTGTTATCCTCAGTTAATTAATTGGAAAATGCTGCTGGATGAAAAGTTAAAAAGTTTCTTTTGATTTCAGTTATGAATGATAGTAAACCTGAAAAAAAATTAATGAAAAGCTGTAAAATTGCCCTTCAGAATGTCCTAATTTGAAAAAGTTATTCAAAGAAAAATATAAAACGGTCTGGAAGAAAAATTATTTTAACACACGACGATCGACAAATTTTTCTAATGAAAGAGAGTGTTTAAAATCTGAAAATTTTGAAACACCAGAAAAAAATAAAAACCTTAACATGTTACAATTAAAAAGAATATTATAAATCGAGTTTTAATAGAAAATTTATCAAAACGAAGAGAATGTCAAACTATTTAAACATTGTTGAGAAAAAATGAGCTAAAAATATGATGCCTTGGAAAGATGAATAGAAATAATTGATATTGAAATAACTTGTTTAATGAATTGAAAAAATATCTAAAGGAGAGTAGGAAACCTCAATATACCGACAATGTTAAATTGTATGTTTCCGATGTTGCTTTTCTCAAAATTTGTTACAGGTATTTGTTTGAAATTTTTATGCGATTATAATACACCTATCTCATTATACGGAAATGAGCTTTTGGCTAATTTTAATTTTAGTCATAATTTATAAAATATTTTATTAAGCATAGTGAAATTTGACCCGTTTTTCTCAAAAAAATTTGTAAGAAATGAATTTGAGTTTTTTACAGAAAGCTAATTTCAGTATATATTAACTATCATTATAAATATATCATAAAAAATTTACATTCCTGTGAAGGTACAATTATTCATTCAATTACAAATTTACATTCCTGTAGTTTCTTATAAAAGGTACATCGAACATCAAAATTTACATTTTCAGATAGATTTTAATGTAAACAGTGAGACTTCTAATCGGCTAGGAAATAAAAAAGTAAAAGGCTCAATTTACAATAGAAGGTACATGTTTTGGTTTGTACTAGACGTTCAAATTTTAAGCAAAAACGAAGTACTTTGTTTACATTTTTCGCCTTTCAAAAGGCGTGTCCCAGTTTCAATGATTATTTAAAAATAAGTTTTAAGGGTTTCTAATTACCCTAGAGGTTAAAGTAAGGTATTTTTAGAAAGGATAAAATCTACACAATTTTAAAATGTAAAAATTTTAAATTGTCAAAAAAATATATTTTAGCTTTCCAACACCCCTAAGTCTACAAATCTGAGGAGATTATCTACGAGAGGGTCATTCTCTAATATAGTATTATGTACTTAACAGCGAATTTCGGAGCGTATAGACTCAGCATATTATTCAGGTATGTTATATGATCACCTGATACCGTTTGAGACTTTTTAAGTCGGGGATAACTGAATATGTTGGCAGAGAGAGAATAAAGCTTCTGGTTTAAGAGTTAAAAGAAAAACGTTCTGATTTGGCATGCCTAGTCGTAATCAGGACTTGAGT
Source organism: Trichonephila clavipes (assembly GCA_019973935.1). Lineage (NCBI taxonomy): Eukaryota > Metazoa > Arthropoda > Arachnida > Araneae > Nephilidae > Trichonephila > Trichonephila clavipes. Next base: position 796,562 of record BMAU01017296.1, on the reverse strand, counting down.
ACCATGGAAAAAAACTTTGTGAGGGTGCATTATATTGTAACGTTTTCATCTGGGTGTGAACTGGATATATATTCAGTGTAAAATATTTGTACAATATTTCTGAATTGATCTTAACCACTTAATCACTTCAATGAAAATAGACTATTTGAGGTTATGAAGAAAAATTAAAAATCCATATCATTAATTTGCATATTTTAATTGTTTTAAGCCAAATGGTCTTATAATTTAACCTCGTATTTATAATTTTTTTTTATTTCAAATACTTTCGTTAACTAAATAAATTAGTGCATTATTCAAAGTTATTAAAATATAATTGTATTAAAAATATTGTAATATATATATTTTTCATGTGCAGAACCTTTACTTATTTCTTAATTTCAAGAATTCAAGTTGTCTTTTTTTAATGGACTTTATACTGAGTAACTTACTATTTAAAAAATACCGTTATTCCAGAGTTAGAATTAATAGATTTGTGGGAAAATAAATAATGAACGAACATTTTTGTATTTCCTTTCTTATTTGTTGCTTTTCTTGATCTTTAATCATTACAAATTCTATACTCAAAAATTGTGATTTCATGGGATGGATGATATCATTTGGTAAAAGAAACAAGATGTATGGATATTTTGAAGAAATTTCATTGAATTAGAGAAATATTTTACCTATGAGGAGTAATTCACAAACGCCCAAAAAGTTAATTTGTTTTTTGAAAATAATGCTTAGGATACTAATACTTTAAATAAATTATAGTACTAAAAATATTACATATATAAGAGAATCATATTTTCAAAAGAATGAATGTATTATAAAATTGATTTTTTAATTTAAAAAATAGAGAATCTTATATAACTAATATTTTTAAACTATAATTTTAATAACTTCTAATATTGTATGAAAAACTTAAAATAAAGAGAGAAAGAGCAAATGTACAAAGATAATTAAACTTACGATTTCCAGATAAACTGGAATCCAATACCAGTGAATCAAAGCCAATGGCTCAAAAAGTTATTTGAACTCTATCGTTTTACAAAAGTAATTTATAATATTTAAAATATTTAAAAAAAATAATTAAAGTTGCAACTAATACGATAAATTTAAGGTTTGAAATACATGATTTTCTTGAAATATATCCTGTCAAGTGTGATGACCCTTTCATTTTGGGGGAAAATTCGTTTAAATATTGTCTCTGGTGTATCGACCTTGAGGGTACATCAGAGAATACAGTGTTCAGTTACCCGGTTTTATTGTATGTGCTGTGTTGAATGTACTGAGAACTTAAAGTTAATTTATATTAACAAAATTTACGCCATAACATTAATAAAAATTGCAGGTATAAAAAAATGTAGAAAGGACTACTTAAAATAGCTTGGCTGATTATTGTAAACATAGTAAAAATGCATGATTTTTAAACATTTTCAACCGGCTGTTCGAAGCGATGCATACTTAGTTTTATGCACAAATAAACAATTCGGAAAGTATAAACTAATATCTATTTTTTTTTCTCAAGAATAAAAGGAATTATCCCAAACTTGAACCTCCATTTCTTTCTCCAGTAATTAATCAGATGTAAACCATTCAGTTCTCTAAAATGTCTAATGCATTTTCCAAAAAATATTACCTTAATTTAATAAACATATATATTAATACCACAAAACTTATTTTTCATTTTGCAGATTCCAGTGGATCGTGCCAAACTAGCATCTCAATTCATGTTCTTTTAGTTTTCATTTTGGCTTTTCTGATGTTCGACTAATAATTCAGTTAGAGGCATTGACTCTCGCTTCTGTATCTAAAGAAGATCAAACAGCATGCTTATGTGTACAGTTGACTCTCATCAGCAATTAAGACTGAGAAATATGGACGGGTATTTTACCATGGAAGGAAGTTGTCAAAACATTTCTGAGTGAAGTGTCAATAGCAATACAAGCCAAAATTATGTTTGTCCTAAACTACAGTGCAAATTGGAACGAGCCAGATTCCTTCTAAATTTTCAAAATGAATTTAAATTAAATAACAAAGGAATTTTTTTTTTACATTGTTTAAGTGCCCAATGTTGTTAATAAGCTAATTAAATTTAGATGAGGCACATATTAAACATGTTTCATATTAATTTAAAAATGTTTATTACTCTTAGCATTTATTTGCTCTAAGTGTTATTTTTAAATAGCTTTTGAAGTTGAAATATTATTTTTTTAATTGAAGTTGTCCCATGAATTTTGAATTGCCAAAAGAAAATATAACGAAGAAATAATTATGCTTTAAAAACAAATTATCAAATTTACATAATTAAATAAATTTAACAATGATATTAATGCAACAATTTATCATAAAATTAATATTTTCTATTATTAAGTTGTTAATTTAATATGTTTATTATTATTATAAAACAGTTAACTATAAGTTACAAAAATGTTTGTTATTAAAGTTTTAAAAATAACAAAATGATTACAAAAATTTATGAAACTAGACTGCACATCAGAAGTACGTTACTTACTCTCATTACTATTATCAATTACATTTTTTTCTTAATAAAAGGTTTATATTTCTATAATTTTACATATTATATGCTATTTTTATTATACTATACTATATTAATTATATTATATACTATATTACAATACTATATTACTCTATACTATATTAAACTATATCTAAGGAAATTAAATATATATTATCTTTTGATCACTATACTCTTAATATATGTTACGCATAAAAAAAATATTATAAGATTTGTCGTATATAATAAATATAATTAAAAATATATATTGAAATTTGTTTTGTAACTTGAAAAAGGAAATTTTTAATAAATTCAATTCTATATATATTTAATTTATCATTTTAATATATGTTGCATTTCATTTGAATTACAATTTATTTTATTTTTGTAAATTTTATTACATTTATATGAAATTGGAAGAAATCATACCTCGTTCCTTCAATTGTATATTACTGCATATGAACAAACATAAAAATATTTATTCTTACTACAAAGAATAAACGATTGCATCGTTGTCTTGCGCGTGTGCCAACTTAAAAACAGACGGTCTAGTAAAGTTCTGTCTGGTAATTCTACTTTAGTACCTGGGTTAAAAAACATCTTTGTTAAACCATTATATAAATATGCATGCTTTACTACCTTACTTATTTTAATTTACAATACTTGACAGACGATCACCTATAGTTTAAACTGGAGCCATTTTTATCTCTGTGCCCCTATAAATTTCCAACAAACTTTGGGCATTGAAAGCATGCGCAATATATACATATGGTTTAAATAATGTACGAATTATATATATATATATATATATATATAATACACAGATCTTCAACGTTATTTTTTTTCTATATATAATTAAAATGAAAGCGTCCGTGTTGTGCTAGAGAAACCTGTAAAAAATATTTTTCAGTTAATTTTAAAAACGATTATGTTTGTAGGAACAAAACATGCCATTGTACATTATGCATAAATATTATACTGTATATCTTTTCATGTAATAATATTATTATATAGTATAATTACATAAATAAAATGCCTAAAAAGTGTGTATGATTTAGATCATAAAATATTTCTTTTTCTAAAAAATTGTCTGTATTTTATTTGAACAACTTACAAAATATTTTAGTTAGTTTCCAAAAGATTTAAAGAATGGTATGAATTAATTTTTGCAAGAAATACAAATCTAATTTTTTTAAAATGTGCCAATGAAATGTAGAAGAAAATAGAACTTTCTCTTGTGGAATATCTTCTTAAATTAACACTTCCCTTTTTGTGATATTGATGATGTATGCTTTTCGTATGAATTAAAGCAACAAAAAAAAATAACGCAATAAATTCTTAAGTTTAAGCTGAAATATACATCGTGCTTATTTAGTCTTTAAAAATATTTGAACTATTTATTTAAATGATGTGAAATTGAAAACTAAAGTTCCTTAAATCTTAAATTCAGATGTAATTTATTTACACTGAAGATCAAAAGTTATGAAAAGTTTTCTAATATTTATTTTGTTCTAAGTTAATACATTAAATATTAAGAAATAATACATAAATAATTTATGAAATTCTGCGAATGCTTTGTTAATTAAAAATAAGTAATAAAAATTGAATATATTTGACATACATTTATACATATATTCATAATTTCTAGATTTATAAAAATTTTAACTTTTTTTTATTTTACACAATATATAGCATTGTATCAATTCAACAAAAAGATACATTAAAAATTTGAATATGTAATATCCACATTTTTATGTTACTGTAAAAATTGACCAGTAAATATGTCGCAATATAATGTTATCCAACAGAAAACAGAAATAATTATTAGCGTGATCTTCATAAAAAATAAATTTGAATATTTTTCTTTTTCGAATTTTCATAATGCTTCAAATTAAATTTAAAAGAAAAAAAATGTTTTTTTTTTCAGCGAAACTTTACCTCATTAAATATAGATGATTTTATTTGTGAACATATTTTAGTTTTGTTTTTATAAAATTCAAAATACTTTTACTAAGCAAGAAGGATTTTCCCGTTTGTTTTCAATTTATATCTTTCTACGGGAATATATTACTAAAATGCAAAAGATTCAAGGAAACTGAAACACTATCTGCTTTAAAACAAAAAAAAATGTTCATAAATTATTATAGAGAATATTAAAAAGAAATATTGCTTTAAGCAATAAAGAAAAATATAGTCATCTGTCTTTTTTGAAATTATTAACTTTAACATTATAAGTTTGTTTATAAATCAGATGAGACAAGTGATTATATGTTATTAGATTTATTTATAAATTAAAATCTTAATTCCATAATTCAATTACAAAAATACAATGTAGAGTTCTTACTGTCCATATTTCATTTTGGAAAAGAGCTATTAATAAAAGCAATACTTGTAACCGAATTAAGGCAAAAATAACTTTTGAAAATAGTATTCATGTAAACATCTCTGTATTTTGAAGGGGGACAAAAGACCACTAATGAAATAACATTAAATATGCTTATGTGAATGTATCGATGTTTTGTTGTAATGCGATGTTTGTTTTCATTTCTAATTTAAAAGTATTATGAAATATTTAATCGTATTTTTAATTCCTTAATTAAAACTTGAAATTGTGTTATTAACATTCATAATTATGTATGTTTTTTGTAACTATTTGCTTTATATTGATTGACAAAGTTCCATGCATGAATGATTCACACATTACCTTATAATTATGTTCATTGTTGCTTTCAAAATGATATTTAATGCACGAACGGTGTTGTAAATAGCTGTAAAATTATTTTGCGCTCACAATTCTTCATTTGATTTTCTTAGTTAAAAATGTACAAAGTTGACATTGTGCTGCACGTCAGGTATATTTAATAAATTCTTTTTTGAAAGATACAGTGTGTGTTAATTATTACATTTATTTAAGATATAAAACTCTAAATATAAATTTAATTCAGTTTTAACACGAAAATAAAAAATGTCAACAACGCTTGCCACATACAACTCAAGACTTTATTTTACAAACTCTGAATATTCCATCTCCTTATCTATTGCCATCGAAAGTTCCAGAACTTTCCATAGTTAAAATTACAGTTAATTTTTATAAATAAAAGCCCCCGCGCGCGCGAGCATTAATATAAAGCATTAATATAAAGCACGAGAGAAATAAAGAATTTCAATTTTTAACACGCTGGGATGAATGGCTAAATCATTACAATAAATAAATAATAAATATTACCATTTGTTACATCCTCCCCTTCTGGTTCCGACGGCATCCCGAAGAGGAACCAGGAGTCTGTAGGACCTTTGATGGACGGCCATGTTTACGAAGAGGAATAAGGGGTTTTACTTTGTCATTACAAGGAGTTAAAGCAGAGGTGTGGTAAACACCAAGAGGTTCCCATGAATTATCAAGACTAGCAATCTCGTAATTTGATGGTGATATTTGTATTAAAATCACGTAGGAACCGTCTCTGCGTGGCATTAGTTTCGCACTTCTTCCTTGCGCAGCGCTGCTCAGTGGATGTGATGCTACAGAGACATGTTCTCCAGGTTGATATGTTGGAGCAGCTTTTCTCTTTTTATCAGCGTAAAACTTCCTACCATCCTGTTGCTCTTCAACCACCTTTCTAATCTGAGTGGAAAACTTAGCAAATTTCTTGAGATAGGGAGTTAACTCTGGCACAAAATTATCGGTCTGGATGACGACTCGGATATCATTAAGAACTTCACTTGGAGAGCGTAACTCTCTACCAAAATTTAGAAAGGCTGCCGTCTGTCCTGTCGTTTCGCATTTGGCTGTGTTGTGAGCAAAGCGGAGGAAGGGTAGCTTTTCTAACCAACGGTCATGCTTGTCTTGGACGAGAATTGCCAGCCATGGTTTCAGATCCCTATTCATTCGTTCAACTGGGTGGTTAGCTTGTGGATGGTATACAGGGATCAGGGATTGGTGGATGTTTAATAGGTAACATATTTGTTGCATCACTGCTGACACAAACTGGGTTCCATTGTCACTGATAAGGCGGCGAGGAATACCATATACCTCAGTAGAACCTCTTCAATCAATGTAATGGCACATTCTTTAGCTGTGGCATTGGGTAGTGCAAACAGTTCGACCCACTTGGTGGTACAATCCTCAATGATGAGGATCCATCTTTTATCATCTTTACTCTCTGGTAGGGGCCCAAAGAGATCAATGGCCAAGATTGGCCATTACTTTGTGCTGGCACAGGTGTCTGTAATAGCCCAGAAGGCTTCTGATTTGAAGCTTTGTATTTAATGCAGTCAGGACAGTTCTTTACAGGAGACGTTCTGTATGGGGGTACAGGGATAGGAGGACTATTTCCCGTGTTAATGTGGTGCTCCAAGATATTTGTTGCTTCTCCCCCTGGTTCGAAGACATTTTGGAAGGGGGGGATTCCAACAGGAGGTTAAGTTTCTCCTTCTGGGCAGAGGTCAAACGTTCACCTTCCTTTTCTCTTAATTGGCAGGTGTTGCTGGACATCTTCTCAACTAGGTAACGGGGTGTCCAATTCTTCACCAAATGGATACTTGTGGGTAGGATTGTCCCCAAAGTACCAACAAGTATTCTGCACATCTAGAACCAAACAATCAGAACTAAGGGAATCTGTTCCTAGAAGTGTTCTATTTCCCTTTGCGAGAATTATGAATTTGGTCAAGACTGATCTCCCCTCAATTTCTACCATTACTTGGGTTGTGAGGGACTCACCTGTGGTCTGTTGACCATCTTCTAAGATCATTGCTAATGTGGTTTCCTGGAAAGGAGTCCCTTATCCTTAAATATCTGGAACATCCTTTCCTCAGCAATTGAATGTGAGGATCCTGTGTCTGCACATACACGTCCCTTTATTCCACAGAAAGTTATGCCGATTAGGGTCAATCGAGGGCTTCTGGTCTGAGCTGTGTAAGCATTGATGTGATTGGTTGCTACGTCTGTTCTTTGTGAGGCGATGAGGTTGCAGGTGGGGCACCTAGATTTTAACACTCTTTGTTTCCCACAGCCATAGCATCTGAGAGGGGATCTCTTATTTGGTATCTGATGGGAATATTCTCTTTTGGGAGGGCGTTCAGGTTTCCTGAATGATACCTGTCTTCCATCATTTACGATTTCACTTGCCTTCACGTATCTCCTAGGTCCACTGGGTAGGGAACTTCGGATGTTGTCAAAAGCTTCCAGCTTATCTGCTAACATTTCTGGGGAGATAAGTTCTTCCCAGATATCCAGGTAATGTTCCTTACACTCCGGAGAGCATTTCTTTTTCATTTGATCGGCAACCATAAAATTCTTCAATCCGTCAAATGAATCAGTTTTAAGCTCATTGAGCCAACCTTCAAAATATGCTCGGATTTCAAAACAATAATCCTTCCACGTCCCATTTGGGCTTTTTCTGTGACGTGAAAACAGCTCCCGGAATTTTTCTGCGGTTAATTTGAACCATTGCAGAAGCATTCCTCGAATGTGGGAGTAATCCCCGCATTTATCCTCAGGCTCACGGGCAATGAGGGAGGTTACATCACTAGGTAGGGCACCAATGAGATAGGGTACCCACAGATCTTCACCAAGATCCAATAGCTTCATTTGCCGTTCGAATAATGTGAGGAACAGGTCAATGTTATCAACTTCAGGATTGAATGTTGGTAGCAACTGTTCTAATTCAATTTTTGTTTGGGGTAGGGTTTGTGGACCTACGACTCTTTGAGTCTAATTTTGCAGTCGTATTTTCTGCAGCTCAAATTCACGCAGTGTTTGCTCTTTTTGTTTGTTTTCCTCGTCTATCCTATTAGATACGATTACCTCAAAGATACATTTCACAAATTCAGGGTCTTCCTTATAAGCATCATTTGTTAAAATTTTTGTCCTTAATTCAATTATTTTTAGCTCTTCCCCATTTGACTCATATTCACCTAACTCAATAGCAAGCTTAATGATGTCAGCTTTTTTCCCTTTTCCCGGTGGTGGGGAAGTGGTCCCTATGTGTTTTTGTCTCAGGAAACCAGACGAGGATGTTGACACAACTCTTATTTTCACACTCGGTTGCTCAGGGAGTATGTCGGAACACTTACGATGGGCACCGTTTCTGCATTCTCGCTCGTCTGACCTCCCACACACACTCTGAAAACTCTTTCGCGTTTCGCTTAATACACTTATTCACCGCCGCGCGGCGCACACTGCGCATGCTCGAACACCCGGAAATGACATGACTGAGAAATTTAAGAGTTGCAAGTAAATAAAATAAATAACTAAGGTCCAGGCCTTATTATCCACCAAAGCTCTTACAGATAAGAGAATACACTTTAAAATATGGCTAGCTTTAAAATCTTATAAATTATTATGCACTTCAAAAAACAATTAAAATGGGTAAATAAATTCATAACATATTCAAAATACTACAACAAAGAACATTAATTCAAATAATAAAGTTATGTAAAGAAAATTTAGGAATCATCAGTTGTAATGATACAAAATTCAATGCAATGAAAAAACTAAACAAAACTAAAATAATGAGGCATGTAATGCTACCTAAATTCAATAGGAAATCAGTAAAATATCAAGCAAAATAGTAATTATTAATGTGCAATTCGCAAAATATTAAACAGGATAACGTTATCTCACAAGAAATAAATTAATATACAGCAAAATTAACAATTATCGCACATTGCATAAGAATACCAAAAAATCAATGAAATAAAATAAAAATACCCCTAGCTCTAACACACTGTAGCAGGATTGCTATCACTTGTATATGAAAAATGCACAAAACACTATTGCAAAAACTTTTAACAGGAAATAGATGTTCTTTTTTTTCTTTTCTTCAGACAATTGAAGTCAGGATGATTCACTTTGTCTCTCGATTTCCAGGGATTTTCTCTTGCTTTCGATGGATTGCGGCGCAATACCAGTAATTTTTTCCGGGACAGTAAGGTTTACAGAGCCGGTTAAATTTTCATTTTTCTGCGGCGTTTCGTCACAGCGGTGGTACCTGCTTCTTAGGGGTCGTAGTTCTTAGGCCACGGGTGTGGGCGTCAGTTTTAACACGAAAATAAAAAATGTCAACAGCTCTTGCCACATACAACTCAAGACTTTATTTTACAAACTGAATATTCCATCTTCTTATCTATTGCCATCGAAAGTTCTAGAACTTTCCATAATTAAAATTACAGTTAATTTTTATAAATAAAAGCACGCATGCGCGCGCGAGTGAGCATTAATATAAAGCATTAATATAAAGCACGAGCGAAATAAAGAATTACAGTTTTTAACATGCTGGGATGAATGGTTAAATCATTACAATAAATAAATAATAAATATTACCATTTGTTACAATCTGTTAATATAAAAGATTTTCATTGTCATGTTAATAATAAATATATTTTAATTACCTTACTCGATTTACAATAACACATGATTAAGTACTGTACTTTCCATAAAACAAATACCATTCTATTGTAATTGTAACTTTTAAAAAGCTAACATGATATTTTTACTAACCATGGACATAACCACAATTCTAAGTTCTGAAATATATTATCATTCTTTAAAGACTTTTAAATAATGAAAATTTCTTGTTTAGCATTTTTCACGCTTTTTTCAAATGTTTGATAATGCCTATGTTCTTACATGTGGCATAAGTTTAAACCAACTTGATGTAAAACTTTTAGCAGCTAAAGTTTTTGTTTCATGAAATTTTTCAGTGAAAAAAGAACTGACAACTACGCACGTATTCAAAATGATGGGAAAAGATATTTCACTTTTGAAAAGAAAAAGGCTTCAATAGGTTTAACACAGAAAATAATTCTATAAAACATTTCAAATCTTCAAATAATTGCATTCAGCTAAATCCGTATTACCACACAAACAATCGATTTGAAAATTCTATTAACTCAGTTTTTTCAATTTTATGTAAATATTATTCCTTATGTTAAAAAGACATTACATTTAGAGTTCTTTTTTCATTCTATAAATCGAATAGAAAGCTGATATCTTGCTGAAATTAAGAAAAATAAAAATCAATCAGACAAGCTATGTCTTCAAATTACACTCTTAGACGAAGATCAAATATTCAATTAATACTTATTCCAGTTATCGAACAATTTTAAAAAAAATACATAGTTGCGTATTAAAGTTAATACACAATCTAGAAGATATTATCCCATTGATACATTAGATGCCATATTACAAAAGGGAAAGAAATCCTATATATATATATATATATATATATATATATATATATATATAAACAATCACAATAATCAATTTAAAAATTGAAATATATGAATCCCAAAATACCAAAACACTTCAGAATATCAATGGCGAATATAAAAGATAATGTTCCATCATTTTCAAACAAAATTAAAGAATTATAAAATAAAATAAAAATTTATAAAATAACCAAGTGCAATCTCGGACTTTAGACCGATAAGTGGGGTTAAACTAGTTTGATGTGGCGCCAACCTTCCCCCTATTGCAACTTGGTAAGTGAATTGGAAAATTTTCAAATTTCAGAAAAAAAAATTAAAAAAATTAAAAATTAAAAAGTTAAAATTAAACCATTATACTTTAAATTAAAAAGTTAAAATTAAATCATTATACTTGAAAAATAAAACTATTCGCCATCACATTCCGAAAGATATTGCAATATTAAAATTTAAAAACAATTTAGTACATAATATAAGTGAACCCTCAAACTTCCAAGATGATGCACCCATCTTTAAAATAGTTGTAAAGGTAGAAAAAATAAATTCCTGATCCGAAAGAGTTCAAGTTAAAAAATCCGAAAGAGTTCAAGTTAAAAAATCCGAAAGAGTTCAAGTTAAAAAATCCGAAAGAGTTCAAGTTAAAAAATCTGAAAGAGTTCAAGTTAAAAAATCTGAAAGAGTTCAAGTTAAAAAATCCGAAAGAGTTCAAGTTAAAAATCCGAAAGAGTTCAAGAAAAAATCTGAAAGAGTTCAAGTTAAAAAATCTGAAAGAGTTCAAGTTAAAAAATCTGAAAGAGTTCAAGTTAAAAAATCTGAAAGAGTTCAAGTTAAAAAATCTGAAAGTTCAAGTTAAAAAATCTGAATTGATTGATTGATTTAATATTAACGTCGCACTGTTCAGCTACACGAGGGCTTTTGGCGACGGACCACGTAATTTTGAACCATGGTCAAGTGACGTGGACGACACCTGAGCTGGCACCCCCCTCTCCTAACTACCACACCACACCAACGGGAGGACGTTTCAGCTCACGACAGATTTAACGTGCATCGCTGCCCTACACGGCGGGTCTTTAGTGGTACTCGGCTCGAACGCGTGACAAGGCAAGCCACGGTCTGATACCTATACCACTCGGCTACCGCGGCCACTAAAAAATCTGAAAGTTCAAGTTAAAAAATCTGAAAGTTCAATCTAAAAAATTTGAAAGTTCAAGCTAAAAAATCCGAAAGTTCAAGCTAAAAAATCCGAAAGTTCAAACTAAAAATTTCTAAAAACCGAATGTTCACATTAAAAACACAGTATATTCACAAATGAATAGAGTAAATCATTAAAAATACAGTATATTCACAAATGAATAGAGTAAATCATTAAAAATACAGTATATTCACAAATGAATAGAGTAAATCATTAAAAATACAGTATATTCACAAATGAATAGAGTAAATCATTAGACTCACCAAACAGTATCCCATCAAGAATATGATCCATTTCTTATAGCACGACATTTCATTTTTAATATATCAATTACACATATTTGTGTGTGCGCATAACATCTAACCATGTCAATCCAATCGATTCCTGATCCAACACCAGAGCATGACCACTTGGTATTAGATGCAAACCATATCACATGTAAAAGACCTGCTTGATTGATTGGTCATAAATGTCTGATTGGACACAAATGTTTAACTGGTAATAAATAACCCTAAAGTGTATATATAGTCGTGTAAATATTGTTTTAAGTGTGTGTGTGTCAAAATGTATATTAAAATGTAAACTGTGTGTGGAATCCACAAATTCTTCACAGCTGGACCACTAACAAGCTGACTTTGTGGACCCAATGTTGTGTGGTGGATTTGTGCATTTACGAGTTTATAAATATTTTTAAGAAATATTTCTGATATATATATTTTCTCAGGAAAAATTGATGGGATAATCATTTTGTATCCACAATAATATAAATTTCTGGATATTTTTGAATCTATCAATATTGTGCGTAGTTAAATTATTATTTCTCAACAAAAAATTTAAAATTATATTTCTAAATACAGATATATGAAGACAACTATTGAAGTTTGGTATCTTTATGACATCGAATTTAAATGCTTCCCTTTTATCATATATATTGCTATATAATTTGTTGTCAATAATAGTTAAATCCAAATCCAAAAATTCAACTTTGTTTGAGTTAAAATTCGTCTGTATTAATTTTAGGTATTCCGGATAAAAATTAATGTTAGGTTTAAATTCTCTATCATGACCTATAATAATTAAATCATCTATGTATCTTAACAAGTTATAACATATATATATATATATATATATATATATATATATATATATATATATATATATATATATATATATATATATATATATATATATATATATATATATATATATATATATATCAAGAAAAAATACTCCAGACATCTTTTGGGGAAATTATAACTTTAGATGTTTTAGTGTCATTTGTTTTATATTTTTCCGCCTAATCTGTTTCTTCTAAAATAGTTTTATGATAGATAAAAAAGTGAATTTTTTTTTGTGAAAATAAATTTTTTATTAATTAACTTGGAATTTTCTAAATGTAGCATTCTTTTCAGATAACTCTTCGTAAATGATCGTAATTATATGGATAAAAATTTTAAAATATATCATGTAACTTGTTGGGCGTTGAAAGTTAAATCATATTGTGTACATTCGGGGCTGGGTTTTAATAAAGTCTCCCTTAATCGTAATAATTTCACACAAATACTACAAATATTATCAACTTAAATTAAGGACAAGGGACATGGATGGTATTTACTGCAGGCTTTTCTCACTTGGTCTTTATTGTAGTTGAATAATAGCTAGAAAGCGAATCTGCTATTTGGAACAGTCACTTAAAGTGTATTGCAATTTTATTTATAAAAATATATAGTATTTATAGAAATATATACTGGAATTTTAACTCCACATAAAAGTTATATGCTAAAAACTGTAATATATATCAACTATATTGAACTATTATGTTGTAACTTTTCTACATTCAACTAAATTCTGAAGTTTCCTTTCTTATGGCGCTAACAAAACTTCATTCGATACAAAATAATATTTTTTCGCTTAAAAACACTCCCCCTATACAACTTTAAAATATTCAGTGTTCCTTGGTTAATTAATTTCCTAAACATAAAAATATAACTAACCGTTGGAGTTATTGAATATTGAATCAGTACTATAAAAAAAACCACGATATGATTAATCTTAAAAAAACACATTATTTCTATTGATTACAAAATAAAAATTAATTAATTTCGTACCTTTTACATTGATGTGGTTGGTAATGTAATAAACAGGACTTGGACATGCTTCTTTATGGCAAAATTCGTAAAATTATGATTTGAATCCACACTGTATGAAGACAAACGTTTCAAAATATAATAAAAGTCACAAAATATTGAACAGATGCCATGTTTTAACGTACATTTGAATATTGGATATCTTTAAAAACAAATGCTCTGCTGCAGTTAGTTTACAAGCAACTTTACTTGATTTGGGAAGAATACAAAAGCGAATGGTATAATAAATAATGCTTTTTCTGAAATTTCCATATTCCTTTTGAAAATTACACATGCGAAAAACAAGGCGATGTTTATTAATGTATTGCTTACAATACTAACTATTAAGGGAATTTATATGTCTGGTACCTTAACTAATAGTTCAACAATAATAATATAAAGTTTATTCATATATGCTAATAATCTGACATGGTAGATTGGTAGTTCCATGCTTAAAGAATTTCATAACATATTGTACTAAGCATTTTCAAAAGAAAAAGTAATTTACTACATCATGCACTTAAAAATTGTGTGTGTGTGTGTGTGTGCACATGGACTTGTTATAATTGTGTAATTTAAATGTAATTGTAAATTAATTGAATTGTTACATAGAAAAGCTCACAATTACATACACAAATGATCGTTTTTATTTCGCGCGTTAAGGATTATTTAAAAGGTCTGTTCAATAACTTTTCAAACATGTAACTAAACATTCTTACAATGTGAAAATAATAATCGTGGTTTGTGAACCGTTATAAAACGTTAAAACAAACTTTTTTTTCCTTTTAACATCCACAGTCATTTCTTTCTTTTTTTTTGTTACCTGAAAGCTATTATTATTATTATTATTTTAATATATGAGCAATCGATTTTAATGATCAACTTATTACAATAAATGTTCTCAAATTTATCATTGAAAAAGTAATAATTTATTTCTTCGCACAGTGAAAAATTGTGTGTGTGTGTATGTGGATTTATTATAAATATGTAAATGAAATGTAATCGTAAATTAATGTAATTCTAATAAATGATCTCTCCATACACAGATCATCATTTTTATAATTCCTCAAAGATTATCTTAAAAGTCTATTCAGTAACTATTCAAGCGTGTAAATGTTTTCTTAAAAAGAATACCGAAATACTGATTGGTTTGTAAATCGTAGTAAGTTCTCAAAATATGTTGTTTTTTGTAACCAGTTAGATAATCACTTTCTTTTTATTACCCGAAAATTATTTTTCAAAAGAAATACGAATTATCGACTTAAATGATCAACTTATTTAAACAAGGTTATTGAAAATCACTCATTTCGTAAAACCCAAGAAGGTAAAAAAAAGAGAAGAAAAAATTTCCCGCTTTAAAGGGAAAACTGGGGAAATTTTCTTCTCAAAGTTTACCTATTGTTGAAATATTAATTACGGAATGTGAACTTAAATGAGTTTTCGCTTTGTTTAGATCCAACAGATTCCTTTGTGCAAACCAGAAAAGGAGACAAAAAGGAAAAGAAAAGAAATAGAAAAAATAGCCATGGATAGAGAATACGTTTTCATAGTTGAGCGAGTTTTTGATTACGGAGCCGAATGCCTTTAATTTACTTAACTTACCTCTGAGACTACACTCTCTCCTCTCTCTGTTCTTAACAATCATTATTATCTTCTAGATTATTATTACTATAAGTTTTTCTGCCTGGTTTCGCGGGTGACGGAGCACGGGTGTTGTTCGGTTTATAAACTCGTTTGAACCACATGGCGTAGTTGGAAGGAAAGGGGGGGGATCAACTGAGCGTTTCAAATTATCGTTTGAAGGGGAGAAATTTACCCTTGGCATTCATCGCCAGAAAGCAATTACAAAACAGTGAAAAGACAGAAAAAGTTTATAAAAAAATATTTAAAAAAATGAAAAACAACATCAGGACGTTCTGAATAAGCATGTAATATGTCACATAAAATGAATAAGGAAAACAAAGAATTAATTATTTTCAAGGCTTGGGATACACCTGAAATTTGTATTCTGTTAATAGGCGTCATCATTAGTATGTTAATGTCATACTTAATCATTATACTGAAGCTTCTTTTCTATTGTCATTATTAGCACTTTTATGTGTATTTTTATTACGTCTTTTAATTACAGAGAAATATACTAAATTACTAATTTATATAAACTTAATGTAGTTGTGTGATACACACTGAATTAAAATTTTAAGATTTGAAATTCTATTAAAAGTACATTTAAATGCTATACATATATGAGTAAATTGCAATTTAATATATGAATACATGAGAATATTGAATATAATATTTAAAATAAATGCAAAAAGTTCCTCTAAAATGAAATATAATTTAGCGCATGTAATTTATATTTACAGAGAATACGCGCAAAAATTTAATTTATAAATCCATTCAACTAATTGCCAGTAATTTGATTGATATTGATTTCTTATGTTTCCACTGTTATTAAAATATGCAATTAAAATAAATGTATTTTATGTTCTATTAATATTATTAATTATTTATAAAAGTTACATAATAGATCTGAAAGTCAAATGAAGTACTTATTTTGAAACAAAATTTAAAAATAAAAAAAAATTGCATTAATTTTATAGTGCAATTATTTGCATGGGTAATATATATTTCATATTTTCTAAAAAAAACTTTCATTACATTTTTGCTACACATATGTAAATATATGGATATTTTCCTTTTTATCATAAATGCAGAAATTTCAAATAAAACTACCACCTGACATTTATAAGCATTTCTTTTTTAAAATTTATACGATATGAATTTATTACATTTGTTTGTGAGTTTAGATAGCAAATATAATATTACAGACAACTAGTACATTTAAAATATGCATATAACAACATATGAGTACTTAAGGACTATATAAAATTTATTTTATGCCAAAAAATAGGAAAAAACTTTTTTTAAAAATCTAAATTAAAATCTGATATAGCATATTTAGTAATTATATCCGAAATCAAAACACAAATAGAGATATTTTTAAATCTAAGAGCCCACAAACTAAACAAATGATTCTAAATTCAACTGGTAGGGAATATTGAAATATGTTTGAAAGAAATTAAAGCACATAAAGCATAAAAAGAATATTAGAAATGATAAAAATTGAATATGATAGTATTTAATACATTCAACCATTTAATTAAAGGAATAAGATCTCTACGATATATATTTCAAATAAATCTTCATAGCCAGATAAATGAACTTTTTTTTTAAAATTATGAGGAATTCAATATTTTTTCTCTGTGTCTATAATAATAACTTTCAAATACAGTTTTATGTTTGTAACATTTATACGTTAGACTAACATAAACAGAAACACGTTTTAACGGCTGTGACATGGTTCAAGAGCAATTCGGATGGATTTCTGTGCTGCCATCTTTTTGAAGAAATGCGAACTTCTTATCATAACTGTTAATCGGATTTTAATTTTAATCTTTGCACGATCACGTAATATTTCTCTCCCAATGTGTTTCAAGACATGTCATACGAAGAAAAATGTGTAAAATTGCAGAATAATTTAATTATTTCCATAACTAAAATGAGATCTTATGTGCTTTTTATTTTCATAGGATGACAAAGTATCAAAATTCAAATGCAGGAACTGTTTAATTTTTTCATAAAATTTTATTTGCATTTAATATGAGATATATTATTTGAGATTGTTTATTTGAAAAATGTGATTTATCAGAATATTAATATGATAATAAAAAATACAGATATAAATATTTAATTTTAAATAATTTAATAATAGTGTGAATCAAATTTAAATTTGTAAGAAAATAAACCTTTCTTTAAAAAGACGTACTAACTTTTAAGCAATTTACGCTCAAAATATATTAAATTTGACAAAGATAATTGAAAGTAACAATTATAATAAAATTAACTTTAACATTAATAACGAAGTTGATATATACATTTTCTAAATTTTGCAAACGATATAACTGAAGAATTTTTATAAAAGTATATTAACACTTAACTTTTACAACTTTTTTGTACTGTATTATTTACCGAGCAGTTAGAAAGCAAATATATATATTTTTGAAAAAGATTATTTAATATATGACTCAACATAATAAAAAAGTATTAAAACTACATAGTGTGTATATATAAACTTCGGAAGATAAAAAGATTAATAAAAAAGTTTACGATGCATATTTTGTATTCTTTAAAGGAGAAAAACTGCGGATACATTAATAATTAGAATTCGCTAATAAGAAAATTTAATTCATGAATAATTTGAGTTCACTCTAGAATAAACAGTTATTTATATAAGTTCAATTTAAAACAAAATTTCATAACTTAATATAAATAAAACTATTTTAACTATTAAAATTATTACATAATACAAAATTTTAAATATTATATTTTCTTTTAAAGGATTTGTGATGATGAAAAAAACTTGTTACGTTGAAAGCCTTTAGCTTTAAAAATATACGTTTCAAATGTTATTCATACATTTATTTTATACGTATAAGATAGTTTCCGCAATTACTTTAAACCATTCATTCAAGGGGAAAAAAATCCAGCTTTTTGAATGGCGTTTCTGAAAAAAAAAATTCTTTTGAAAGAGAAAACGAAATTCTGCAATTTGATTCAGGTAAGAGGCAATAAGGTCTAGAGAAAATTAATATTTAAAGCATTAAATAGTTTTTAGTTTTGATGAAATTAGAATTTTCTTCAATGTAAATATAAACGTCGAATGAAATTATTAGCTTACATTAAAATGTTTATGCCAGGGAAATAATTTAGAGAGAATAATATGTTTTATAATATTGTTAGTAAAGTTGATGAAATCTTTGATATAGTATTATTTTCGAAGCCTTAATTATTACACTAGAAAAAATTCTAGACTTTAAAATTATATTAAAGTTGTCCTAAATAAAATATGATCAAACCTTTGATTTTTTGAAATCACTAAAAAAATTAATTTACCTCAAGAAATATCAAAGGAAAACTTTGAAAGATTCACAATTAAGAAAAGAGTACATAATAATCAGAAAAAAACAGGTTTAATATATTTTATGCTTTCCAGAAATTTTCTTTTTCTTTATCCTTAACAAATAGTTTTGCTTTATGACTGTCGTATATTTTTGGATATTTCAAAAAAAATTTTTTTTCTTTTTCAACTTTTCTGTCGATTTATTATGATTGGAAATATGACAATATATATATGAACTGAACTCATTAGTGCAGCAGCCCATGAGGGCTAAGGCCTGCTGTTTCTTGACCCAGTTTACGTGACCTTTGGGAGAGCGCTGGGGAGCATGCGCAGATGTTTCGGTCAAGTTGTCAGTCTGACGTGAAACCCTAGTGTTCAGTTTCCAAGCTAGCTTGGTATTCATTTATCGACTCAATAATAAAAAGAAAAAAATGATAGAAAGCATTTTTAAAAGTATTACTATTTTTAGAAAACGAAAAAAACTTTTTTAAAAATCAAAACATATGATTTACGGGGGGATTATAAATAAAAAAATAAGACTAAAAATTATATATATATATATACTGCTGGACAATTGCTAAGGACGGATAACACTATCATCCATAGCAACCACAAAATGAAAAGAAGCAAAATGTGGAAAATTAGAATAAATGCGGGATATTAGTAAGAAGTATGAGTATGTAATTTTTTTCCCCACGTCTGTTCATCACGTGATAGCGTTCATAAGAGCTTTAAAGGTTTTGACGCGTGTGGACAGTTGTTGTTTCAAGTCAAAGTTTTACAGGAAAAATTTAATAGACGAACTTAAAATTTTTGGCATGTCTTCCCGACATCACATAGATGATTTTATGCGTGCCCGAATTATTGGAAAGATCGAAGAAGGGCGAAAAATAACAGATGTTGCCAGGGAGTTCGACATCGCTCACAACGTTGTTTCACGGCTGTGGAAGTCATTTAAAACTACTGAAATGTGTAGTAGACGGCACGGGGGAGGTCGTGTTAGAAGTACGACGCCTGCAGAAGACAGATATATCGTCCTATCAGCAAAAAGGAACAGGCGCACCACAGCTCAGCAGGTGGCAAATCAGTTTCTTGCTGCCTCAGGAAAGCAGATCTCCCGAAAAACTGTTGCCAGACATTTGAGGGGAGGAGGACTATACGCACGCAGACCTGTTGTGTGTGTCCCATTGACCAGACAGCACCGTACTGCCCGTTTGCAATGGTGTCGTGAGCATCACAATTGGACTGAACAGGACTGGGCATGCGTACTATTCTCAGATGAGAGTAGGTTCAGTCTGTTATCGGATTGTAGACGCCAACTGATCTGGCGCGAGAGTGGTACTGCTTATCGTCCGGAAAATATCCAGGAAAATGACCGATATCCGACATGCAGTATCGTGGTGTGGGCCGGCATCATGATCAATGGCCGCACGCGCCTACATGTGGTTGCGAATGGGACTATGACGGGCCAACGATACATTGATGAAGTTCTACTTCCTCATGTTCGTCTTTTCCGTGGTGCTGTCGGTGATAAATTTATTTTTATGGACGACAACGCAACATGTCATCGAACACTTGCTGTTCAGGATTGTCTAGACAGCGAGGGTATTCAACGTCTCGTATGGCCAGCGCGTTCTCCAGATCTAAACCCCATTGAAAATGTGTGGGATGCTTTGGGGAGGCAAGTTGCTGGTCGAAACTACCCTCCGACAAACAAGAACACCCTCATCCGTGCACTCACAGAGGAATGGGATAAATTGCCTCAACAGCTGCTGGATAATGTTGTGCAAAGTATGGTACGACGTGTGGAATGTTGCATCACACTCCACGGCGGACATAGCCCATACTGATACCTTTCTTTAAGGTGCCTGCTGACTTTTAGATGCATTGTTCCATTTCTCCGTACGCAGATCAAATGAATTTTTTTTTTCTTTCAGATGTTTCACAGCTTTTGTACTTTCCAGAACAATAAATATTCTTTATTCTAATGTCTGAACAGTGTGGCAACTATATTTTATCCTACTAGGCCTCATGTCTCGCTTAATGTTATGCTACATAGCAATTTGTGATCCGTCCTTAGCAATTGTCCAGCAGTGTATATTCAATTCACTAGAACTGTTATCAGTACTTTAAAGCTTTTCTATTTATAAGTTGTTATTCAATCTTTATTTTAAATATAAATTACCTTATTAAAATAAAATACCTCTTTAAGCCAAAAAGAATAAAATGGCAATTTTAGAGAACTTTCTACTAAAACCAAAAATGATAAAATTTCCTACCCCAAATACCCCTCCAAAATTCTCCTTCGAACATTGCAATCTTCCACAAAAATAAAGCACCAGACACATTGAGAGAAAAACTTTTCTAGATTGTTATATATTTTATCTTTTAAAAATCCCTACTAAGAAATGATTTTTGAAAAAAGTAGTATTTGCCGAGAAAATTTTTACGAAAATAGTTTAACAGATCTTTTCTGAATTTTTCTTCCGAAATCTGAAAATTGTTTGGTCTTGGGGTATCAAAGTCAATACTTAATAAAAAATACATGACAGATGCTTTACATTTTAACCCTGCACGTTATTACTTTCAACAAATTTACCTATTTTGATAGAAAGTCCACTTTTATCCAGTATAGTTTTCAAAAACCTTGATTTTATTTCAATTATTGTAGTTATAGTTACATTTTGTTATCAATATGAGAATCAAAACTGAATTAATAACACATTTGCTTGACATGATTTGGATTTTGTTACATGAGAGAGAAGAAGTAATATAATTTTTTACGATCATACACAAAAGTTAAAAACATTATTTCGCAGTCTGAGCATGAGTTTATTTAAATGCATGTACCCTAAAAACTGACGTATAACGTGCACTTTTAAACACAAAAAATGAGGCCGAAATTAACGGATGTGCGGGTGTAAAAATGAGATCTTTAAAAATAAAAAAAAGATAAGTACAAAAAAGTTAGACTTCAACATACATTGAAGTTTTGTTTAGTTAAAAAAAATGACATTCCTTATGAAATCTTAAAAGTTGTAGTTCAAAAAGTATACTCTCCCCCCTAAAGCTTGGAATAGTTCCTCAAAAAAATGACTTCATAAACGTCAGCAATGCATATGTACATTTCAGTTTTCTTCGTAAAAAAGGGGGTTGCGTGTTATACGCCGAATATACCTAAAAATTAAAAATTGCAGCTTGTAGGTGCGCATTATACGTCGGCATTTTCGGTACGTTCTCTTTTAGACTTACTACACAAGGGAAACGATACTTAACATTCTTTACCTTACTTTCAAGAATAGAATAGAGAGAGAGAGAGTAATGGATTGTTTATTAATGTCATACATATTTCGAGACTACTCAAGGGTTATTGGCGAGTGACCATGCAGTTTTGAGTCACGATCAAGTGATGAGGGCGCAGTAGAAAACATTAGCCTTCCTTCTCCCTTGCAAAGCCAAGTTTGGGTCCCCCTAGAATCCTGCCATTTCTGTAATGTGAAGGTGTACGTTACGCCACTGCTTGGGCGACCTTGGATGGAAGTGAAACTACTATCTTTTTTTTCAACACCATACCAGCGTGAACATTTCAAGTCTTGATTAGTGGCGAACAGGCTAAAGAGATTAAAAATGTTAAAAAAAAACAACAAGTGAAAGCACCAAGAGGTACTTTTTTAAGCTAAAAAAATTGTTTTTCTAACGCAGGGGTTTAAATTCCTCAACCCCATGCTTGTACACCACTGTCGTCGATAGATTTAACATTCAATCAGGCTTTCTAAACAACGGGTCTTTATCGACATCAGGATTCTAGTTACTAATTCATCTAGTAACTAGACGCTAGTCATCATTACGCTAGTTACTAACTCATCTAATAACTAGACGCTAGTCATCATTACGCTCGTTACTAATCTATCTAGTAACTAGAGGCTAGTCATCATTACGCTCGTTACTAATTCATCTAGTAACTAGACGCTAGTCATCATTACGCTCGTTACAAATTCATCCAGTAACTAGACGCTAGTCATCATTACGCTAATTACTAATTCCAGAACATGACCATTCGGACATTGGCGTAGCGTAGAATATTATTCTTCCTCCCTGAAAAATCAGTCAGTCACTACTTGTTTTGCCTTTAATATTTTATAAATTGGTAAAATATGCTTGGCGACAGTTAGGCTTCGGGTTCCTTAGAATACTGCCCCCTACCGCTCGCGGTGCGGAGTTGTACGTTACGCCATGGCATTTGGATATAGTGGCCATTCTAAAATCGCAAAAAAGGAATGGGAATTATTTATTTCGGTTTCTTACTAAGAACAATCCTCAAAAAATTCATTATTTTATGAACCAAATACAACTTTCTCAATTACAGTATTTTAAGCACATGCACGTCAGAGAATGTACATTATTTATTTTTTTAATATCAAACATTTATGTAGTAATCATCTCGTCCAGAGTATTTTTGATGAAATATTTTAATTCTGGTTTTATATATTTACTTATATTCCGAATTCTTTTCTTAATATTGCTAATAATAGTATTTTTAGTTTACTGTATTAAAAATTACTTATGATCAAATCACAAAAATTATTTTTTTTCATAAAAAATATTTATCTATAGACGATCAGACTGTAGTATGCTGCGAACAATTTTCAATGGAATTGATTTCCATGAATCTAGTCTTTTTGCATAGAAGTTGAAATACTTAAACATCTACTTACCTATTATAACAAGAGATGCTCTATCTTCCGCATATTCTAATGCATCTTGTATTATACTTAAAATAGAATAATCAATTCCTGGAACAGCGCATATAATTAAAATAGGAATAAAAGCTTTTAAAGATAGCAAATAAGGGATTTTGCAGACAAACTAGAACATTAAAGATATTTCAAAGTTGCAACAACTAAAGTTTTTGATAAATTTTCTAATGCTTTTATAACATTGAGAATTCAAAACTATTTCTGTAAACTATTATATTCACAAAATATTGTTTACTCTTCAGTATTAAACTGCTTGTTGATTACTTCTATTGTATCCTAGTACTATTTAAATGAGACTTTCATCAAGATGAAATGATTGTAATAGTCCATTCTCAAATGAATCCATCATCAGTGCATTTTTTAAGGTTAAAGATAGTACTTAAATTTTAAAGCAGTTTTATTTATGCTAGACGTATATGGGTAAAAATGGTATATTAAATGGGATCTAGGATAATTATATGTATATATATATATATATATATATATATATATATATTAACTGCATTAAAAGTATAATATTTATCAAAAAAGATCATATCGTACGAATGGATTAAACGTTTTTGTAATATATAAGACAAGGGAATGATTTCCAACAAGTGCTGATATTTAAAAGCTCCTACAAATTAAAAGGTTGTTTTATATGAGTGAGTGAATATTAATGTTGCACCATTCAGCTACTCGTGTTTTACATGAGATATATATTGTTCTTGGTTTTTATGCTATCAGTCCCAAAGAACAACAAAAAAAATCTTAAAGAGCGATAGAATTGATTTTCGAAAAACAATCCTGAAATTCACAGGATACAGCCGTAAAACTCCCACTATGTCCCAGAAAGGTTTTTGGGGGGCTGCGGTAGCCCCGTGGTAAAGGTATCGGATCACGGCAGGTATGTCATGAGTTCGAGCCCAGTACCACTAAAGACTTACCGTGTAGGGGCGCGATGCAAGTTAAATCTGTAGAGAGCTAAAACAACCTCCCGTTGGTGTAGTGTGGTAAAGAAAGGGGAGAGCCAGCTCAGGTTCGTCTTCGTCACTTGACCATAGTTAAAAATTACGAAGTCCGTCACCAAAAGCTCTCGTATAACTAAACACAGTGCGACGTTAGTATTCACTCACCCAGAAAGTTTTCTCCCCTTCTACAGCTCTCAGACACTACTATCAGTGTCTAAAAATACTAGTACGTTAGATTAAAATTTAGCTGTAAGCAATCTCTCATCCATTCACAAGTCAACACTTCAACAGCAAAAATATTCAGTCAGTTTAGCTATTGATAGTCTGCGCGACTACTTTCCAGAGCTTTCCGTAAAATCTGCCTCTGTCATACATCATTACGTTGTATATCTCCCCAGTTATTTTCTGAAGCATCCATATGGTTCCTAAATCAATAAAAATGGTCGTTAACATGGTCATCAAGTCACCAAATTTGTTCACCAATTGCTTATACCAACTTGGCTGTATTGCTACTATTTCACCAAGTTTCTTTTGAATCGTCATTTTAAAGTAAGAGACAGCGTTCTTTGTGAATATTATAATTTTAACATAAAATAAATACAACAGAAGGCAATATTAAAGTATTAAACATCCAGATATAAATTGTTTACACTATTTTAAAATGCAATTAAACATTAATTACATAAAGTTCGCAACAATAAATACGTTCCAAAAGTGCTTCAGAAATGCATCTATTAAAAATAAACTCTGCTCTTTCTAAGAAAATTTGGCTGAGTGATAAAAAAATCATAATAACAAATGATACTTACAGACATGTTTGTATTCTTTCATAAGACATATATTCATAAAATCCATTTACAAACAGACAGTGAACATCATAGAATAAATATTGAACATACCAGTTTTCTTTCGAGGATTTGATAACCTCTCACCTCTTTAACTCCTTTTATACCGTCTAGCATTATGGTCTTTTAGCGTTTTTAATAAGTTTTGTATCTTATATATTTAAGAAGCTTGCGTGTGTGTGAGAAAATACAAAATTCATAGAAAATGTAACAAAACTTATAGTTTGGGTCTTGAAAAGATTTAAAATACCTTTATTCTTTGAAATTCTCCGCAAAACAGTTAGATACACACAGTGGCGTAACGTACTACCCCGCATCGCTAGGGGAAGCAGTGTTCTAGGCGGCCTACATCTTGACTGACACCATTACTTACCCTTTATAAAATCCAGCTTGGGGGCCCCAAACAGGACCTTGCAGGGGAGGCACAAATATTCCCCGTTACGGCGCTCGACATACATCTTTTCCTTGGTGGTATCACACAGCAAAATCTCCACCTTTCTGAGGTAGTAGTCTCTACCTAGCCATGATGCTTTGAATCAACTCTGCAGATTGATTGAATATTAACGTTGCACTGTTCAGCTACACGAGGGCTGTGGTATACGTATCGGACCGTGGCTTGCCTTGTCACGAGTTCGAGCCCACTACCACTAAAGACCCGCCGTGTAGAACAGCGATGCACGTTAAATCTGTCGAGAGCTGAAACGTCCTCCCGTTGGTGTGGTGTGGTAGTTAGGAGAGGGGGTGCCAGCTCAGGTGTCGTCCACGTCACTTGACCATGGTTCAAAATTACGTGGCCCGTCACCAAAAGCCCTCGTGTAGCTAAACAGTGCGACGTTAATATTCAATCAATCAATCAAACTACACGAGGGCTTTTGGCGACGAACTACGTAATTTTGAACCATGGTCAAGTGACGTAGACGACACCTGTGCTGGCACCCCCTCTCCTAACTACATCGCCACACCAACGGGAGGACGTGTCAGCTCTCGACAGATTTAACGGGCATCGCTGCCCTACACGGCGGGTCTTTAGTGGTACTGGGCTCGAACTCGTGACAAGGCAAGCCACGCGATCCGATACCTATACCACTCGGCTACCGCGGCCACATCAACTCTCTCTCTCTGCAGAGATCACTTTTTGGGTATTTTGAATACTGTGTGACTTTTGAGAATGGTGAGGAGATTGTTTATAATAGAGAGAATATATTTCTATTGCAACAGTAACCTGAAATAAAACAATAAATAACATGCATAATATAATAACACGTGCACACACATTCTTCGCATGTGAGGTATATTTCATTTTTGTAAGACTCATAAACTGTGTTGGTTATCTCCTTAACTTACCTTAAAGAAATAACTTATTTCACATATGTGTATATGCCCTTTTCCCACTATATACCATATACTATTTCTATAATTAATTTATTAATTATTCTTTTGTAGTTAGATACTTTATCCAATTTACTGTGTGTGTGTGTGTGTGATTTATGCAACATTTTCTTAAAATATTTTGCAATATTTTTAGTAGTAATATTGAATTGTTGTGCATTGATTCAAATTACTGATATTTACAATTTTTGTAGTTATTGCCAGGTTTAGTAACACAATAAGTTTTATTTATAAATAGTCTTATATAAAAATACCTAATTTTAGAAGTTTTATAAAAAAAATTTCTATAATTTAAAATTTCGCAACATATGTTTCTTTATACTATAATCCTGTTATAAAACAAATCCTATTTTTTAATGATTTTTTAACAAAGGTCGTACGCGAGATTCTTCTTTAAAATTATATAACTGTTATTTGTACAGTTTTGGTCAGCTGTTAACGGAAGCATTTCAACCATTTTTACGTACATAAGTACGCCTGATCAACTCGTCTTCTAAGTTCTAGTGCAGTGGTTTTGCAGCCTCCCCCCCCAGCAACTAGCAACAACATGCAATTTTTTTAGTGCATACGGCTAATTCACATTATCATTATAGTGGATTTCCTCTATTATTTCATTAAAGCTTATAACAAAAAAAAATGCCTCTCAAGTGGTTAAGACAAGCATAAAGATATAAAAATATTGATTTCCAACGCAAGTTTAGGATCATCCAGTTAGTATAAGATATCCTAAAATTCACGCAAGAAGTAATTTACACACACATGAAAATCGCAGATTTATAATTAAAAATTGTAACATTTTTATAGGTTCATAAAGTATACTATATAGGGTTATGTATGGAATGTATATTAAATATATACAGCCGAACCTCCAAGTAACGAATATATTGCGAATTTTTCTATATAGCAAGCTTTTTCCGGGAACCAAGAACATTTCACGATTTTTTCGTAAAATAACCTCCCAATGGTGAAGTGTATTTTCTATATAACGAAATTTTTCTCTTGGGATTCAATTTTTTTCTCACTATTTTTGAAATAATTTTAGACATTTCGTGTTGTTCTTCCCTTTAGCAAACTTTTTGGTGGTTATAAATATTTAACTGGTTTTGACTAACTCGCCTAGAGCAATACAATTCTCGGCATTTCATCCTAGAAATTTAACCTTTAATCCCCATTGTCCGGTTCTCTGGAAACATTCATATCCCCTTACACCCTCAGTGAAATCTCGTGTACTTGAACTGGTATCCTTTCATTTGTAGTATTGATCAGTTGTACTGCTAACTTCATTTCTTGTAGCTCTAAAATGTTCAAACGGAAGTGGTTGAGTATCAAAGAAAAAAATTAATTTTTCAAGAAGTGGATAAAGGCGTCAAGAAACTTTTCTTGCAGTTTGTCTCTTTCTCTTTCTTTCTTTCTTTCTTTTTTATGGGTAAGATATATAAAATAACTATATATTAATTTACAAAAAGGTGTGAATAATTTCTTTTTTTATTATATAATGTTTATGAATTTAAAATTTGCTGTAAGTGGTTTATAAAAAAAAATTGAAAGATTGACCTCTATATAACGAATTTTCTATAATACGAACTTTGGGGGATTTAGCGAGATATATTTTTATATAGAGGTCCGACCGTATATTGTATATCGGGTAAAGCTATAAGGTTTAGATGCCCCAACACCCATTCTTTAGTTGAAATTTTCCATTTCCATTTTCAATAAGGGGTCTCAGGGGTGTTAAATTTCTCTAGAGGTCTGAAAATATAAACAATTTTCAAACAGGTCTAATTTCTTTAAATTTAAATCAAATAATTCGAATCTTTCACACATTACTTATAAAGGAATGGGGTTTCAGAAAAATATAAAATGTTTAAAATATAATCATAATTTTTAAAATTATAAGCATATGAAAATAAGAAACTTTTCTATAAGAAATATTTATTAAGTTTTACGTCGTGCATGCTATTTTCTAAAAGAGTAGGTTTAATTACTAGCTATAAGTTGATTTATAAAGACAAATGTATTCTTAATATTTTGTATCTACTTTTATATAAATAGAACAATAACTTACATATTTTAATAAATAAAGAAAATATATTTTTAAAAAAATATTTAAAAAATTGCAATATTTTACAAATATTTTGAAATACAAAAGATATATAATACTAAAATTAGGTAGGGTTTAAAGAGTATGATGCATTATGTGTGTATAATTCTATAAAGTTTTATACATCAGAGGCTAATATTTTAGAAAATAGCGTGCAGAAAGCAAAAAATACTTAATATTTATTATATAATTTTCATATGCCTATGACGTTTAAAATTATTATTATATTTTAAACATTTTATACTCTTCTGAAGCCCCGTTCTATTATAAATAATGTGTAAAAGATTCGAATCATTTAATTTAAATTTAAAAGAATTATACCCGTTTGAAAATCGTTTATATTTTCAGACCTCTAGAAAAATTTAATTCCCCTGAGACCGCATAAATGTGGCTGCATTTTGTTGATACAGGGCTGAATTTTCTTCTTCAAGGCGTGAATGGTCGTAGGTTTGTTGACACGAGCCTCACACTTCAAAAAATTCCCAAAATAAATTTAAAAAAACCTAACGTTGCTAAATTACACGACCAATGGGTGACCATTTCTAAACATCCAAACTGGAAATTACATGACCATTACGTTTTAAAACATTATTTTGACAATGGGAATGAATCGTTCTTTCGTATAGTACACCATTTTTAATAACCCTAAACTGTCAGCTGTTAAGGGATCTTTTTTCTTCTTCTTTGGTAACAGTTTATCATGCAAAT
The DNA here is from genome assembly GCA_019973935.1 of Trichonephila clavipes. NCBI lineage: Eukaryota > Metazoa > Arthropoda > Arachnida > Araneae > Nephilidae > Trichonephila > Trichonephila clavipes. The sequence continues at coordinate 766,832 of BMAU01017296.1, read as the reverse complement.
AAATTCAAATATTGCGTGAATTATGGGACACCCTTTACTTACTGACATATGTACCGTAAATGTAACACATTATTTGTATTTAAACCATTCTCCTAAGTAGTGTTTGAAATTCTCAATTTACTCATTTGAGTTTGTAACAATAATGCCGATTCTAAAGATGCCGAGTAATTCTAAAGATCCAGTTTGAATCATATCTACTTAAGACAGTGCTTCTCAAAGTTTCAATATTCACGACCCAATATTTACTCATAATTTTTATCGCCCCCTCATACCATAACCATGTATTAAATTCAATAATACTAAACCTTGATGATAAAACTACAATACGACTTTAACCTTTTAATTGCCACCAGCGTACATAAACATCTCTCTGAGTCTCTCGAAACGTTTATTTCCTCGGACTTATATATATACGTATGTTCGAAGTATGATCTTTCCTGTGCACTGCTATCCATAAAATTATTCCGAAGACTTTGGAATACAATAAAAGAAGCTGGACAATATTTGCGACGGATTTACTTATTTCAGTTATTGGCATTGAGAAGCGAATCGCAAAACTTTTAATCGGCACTTAAGGGATGAATTATAAAGCATACAAAATATCAAGATAAGTGTTAATTTTTGTTTATAATTTTATTACGACAATCCCATGGGGTAATTGGAATAACTAAATTTGATCTTATCTTAATAGTGTTAAATCAATTCTCAAATACTGGCACATTTACACGTGCAATAAATATATCAGTGCGAATATAAATTTTATTTTTCATTATGTCAGAATGTGTATTTTGTTTCTTTCAGTAAATTAACCATTTGTTTATGCTTTTGTTTTCGACTTTTCAATATGCTCGCCTCCCCCTCGTAGAGTTGTCATGCCTCCCAGTTTGAGAAACGCCGATTTAAGATAATAACGTGGTTGTAGGTATCGTAGTTAAAACAATTCACAAATACAAAATGAAACTAATATCGAATTGTTTAATCTTATTTTATTATTTATTGTCGCAAGGCTTTCTCACTTGATTAAAAGTAACAAAAAGACAATGCAGACTCTCAGTCTTTAATGTAGGTGATCGTTATAAACCTTCTAACCAAATACTAAATATAAACTTGGCTATGATAAGTTCACAGATCGTTGATAAATCATGACAACCTTTCCAATATTAAGAATTTCACTCATTATTCAAAATCACTTTATGTAGTCAGTCTCGTTAACATATCACTCTTTATTCTGTAAGAAGGTACCCGATAAGACTTATAATAACATCAAAGAAAACCCAGGGTTAGTTTCAAGAGGGAAATATTGCGAGAAATCGCGCCTGAAGTTCCAGTATATTTACTTGTCTTTATAATAATGATGAATAAAAGTTTTATACTTCTGACAATGCTCATACAGATGCATGGGAAAAATTTAACCAGTAGAGCAAAAGACTTATGCAATATTTAACCCGACAGTCACGGGCAGCATAGTTATCGAATTCAACGTTTTCTATGCAATCTTGGAGGGACGCTATTATCGTGTTGTACATGAATATTGAATACAAATAGACACATCCATGGATGTTAATTTGAATCAATATTAACTTGAGAAGAAAAAAGAAATCGAAGAAATATAAGAATTGAAGCTTCATGTTTGTATAATAGAAAATATAATTCATATGAATGAAAGAAGAATATAGAGTGAAAAAAACTAAAAGTTGGGATACATTTAACATGGACTATTTTAATGGTCATTTTGACCAAATTTTAATATTTAAATTAATCTCCTTTTGAAGTAGTAACTATGATGAATGCACCTAAATACCCATTTAAATTGTTTCCAACCAAAAAAATTTAGATAAGAATTTAATATTACATGACGTTTATTAATATTTAAAGATTAAAAAAAGACACTGTTTGTAACGTATAAGCTCACAAATAGTTTTACAATATCTATTTTACTTATTCATCCATTTATAGGTAATAGTTAAAGATATTAAATATTTACATACAACTAACATTTGTCTTAAAAAATCGTATAATTTCCTATCAAATTTAAGAACTAAGATCTCGTAATCAAGTCAACGATTTAAGATTAGATTTTTAATGTAAAATTATATATTTAAGCACTTGAATCTATATTTTCATGAAGACTTGATTTATATAAACCTAAATATCGTATTGAACAAAGCATATTATGGAAGTATAATTGCATTCATTTTTTTTTCTTTTGTGGTAGATGCACCATCTTTGGAATTCAAAGAATATGAGAGGAATACTTCCCAATTCCATCATGCCACAGACGAATTTTTACAATCAGGATGTGAACTATTTATAAACCAAAATTCCCAGGAATAAACTTTATTTTTGGTAGATTTAAGGAACACAAATCCAAAAATCTCCATCCTATTCTCAACTGTTGAACAATAGGTAAGAAGCTGCAAATAATTTTACATGTTTCCAACAATGCACACTTTTTACTTGAACGGACGGCATTTCTAGCTAATGCAATCTCAATGGAATCTCTGATGTAGTGTGCTGCCAGAAAGAAAAAAAATAGGCTACAACCACTCTATACCGGTATGCTTCTGAACGATCTTGCATAGAGAGAATTACTGAGAAAATAGAGGGGGAAAAAAGAAGGAAGAGCCTTAAATCGAGGGAATGAACCAAGAGGTGGGGAAAAAGAAAAAAAAAAGAATCTAGAATGATTGAATGGAAAAAAAAAGCAATTATTGCAAAAAAGCAAGCGAGAAAAGTTTGTGTGTGTGTTGGCAGCTTTCGTACTTCCCGTATGCTCCGTTCTATGCAAATAGAACACTGAATGGTACGTTTATATCGGGACTTTTATATCGAATGAAAAGGCCTAAGGAACGTAGGGTGGGGGTGTAAACAGGGGATGAGTGAGGGAATTTCGAGAAAAGGGGGTTTGGCTGCAAATGCGAATAGGGAGGGAAAGAGAAGGGAAAAAAAACATATGAGATTTTCAGAGCCGGCATTAATTCAGAGAGGATTTTTCAGAGACGCAGGGAAGTAGTTCTGGTTTAGTGATTTGAAGTGGAAAGATGAAAAGGGATTTTCAGGGAGAGAGATGGGGAAAAGAGTGAGAACGCTGAATTTAATTTTGCGCGAAGTGGCGCTTTGCTGATCTGCCGATTGCGAATCGGCGATGAAATTATCTCCATTCAAAGAGAGAGAGAGAAGGTGTTGGAATGCTCAGCAACTCAATGTTTTATAAGTGAGTCATGTTGCTTAAGCATTTTTTCCCTATTTTTTTATTTTTATTTCTTCTTTTTTTTTTATCGAAAGAGATCTTTCATAAAGACGTTTGTTGTATTTTGATTTAAAAGATATTTGAAAATCTCTTTCAGATTTGTTTTTTAATAACATGCAAAAATATTTCTGAGCGATGAAGTGTATGAGTGGATAAAATTGAATTTCCCGATGTCAGAGACAAATATGAAATTGTTTAAGCAATTAAGTGACACTGCACTTTCTTTGGAATTTATAAAAATGATTGAAATATTTCAGATTTATTTTTAATATCGTGTAAAAACATTTTTTTGAAAAATGAGCACCGGGTGGAGGGAGCTGATTAACTGAATATCTAAATACTCGAAACAAGATGAACAGTTACAAAAAAGTTACAGAGATGATGATTTTCAACATAAACATAAATTAAATAATTATTAGAAATGCTAGAAAAACGCCAAGTTTTAAAGTGACCGAAGAAATCTGTGCTATGTCGTGAAGTTCTGGCTTAAACAAATCATTTTTTTATGAAGGGTAATTATAAAGACACAGAAACAAGTTATGATAATAAGAGGCACAGTCCTCTAGAAATCCTTTAGAAATACTACTCTTCTAATTAAATGTATGCAGTAATATTTCCTTGTGTTAAAAATTCTAGGCAATTTTCAACGTAATTATTGATATTTCTCTATTTTAAGTCCGTGTGTTTTACGTGGAAATTTGACCATGAAGCAAGCTTACATAAATGTAAGTAAATACAATCCAACATATATTTCTAATTGTTATTAAAGATTTTTTTGTCATTCGATCAAATGCTCAAATCTCTCATATCAATAAATGATTCTCATAGATTCGATTTTATGTTTTTATTAACGCCTCACTCTGACGCAACAGGGTGGCTATTGACTTCGAACCTTGTAATTTATGGACATCGTTTAAGTGATGAAGACGACCTCTGAGGTGACACCGCCAATGTGAGAACTTTCAATCACACACACACAATAGATTTACCTCCGCTAAAACGGTGGGTCTTCAATGCGACCAGAACTTTGTAGCTCACGAGTTTGTAACCATGGCCACTCGGCCACCGTGACAACTCTTGGGAGGAGAAAGAACATCTGGTCTGTGGATTATAATTCACTTACCACAGGCCTAAAGAAATTCCAACAGTAACTTAAAATACAGTCTAACCGGAAAAAAGTTCGTTATACCAAAAATTCGTTACATAGAGGTTCATCTTTTAATACATTTATGAACACTATATATCAAAAACATAAATTATTTACTCCATTTTAAATTAATGTATATATATATATATATATATATATATATATATATATATATATATATATATATATATATATATATATATATGTCTATTTTATATATCTTGCCCATCAAAAAAAAAGAAAAAGAAAAGAAGAACTTTGAAGAAAACAGGAAAAAATAATGTCGAAGAGTTCACTGTATCTTCAATATTAAGAAAATAATTGTATGCTAAAATTAATGAATTTTAAGGACATTTTATATTTTAAAGCATGCAAGTAATATTAAACATACATTATTTTATAATTAGAACACGGGACAAATCCACTGAGGGTGAAAAAGGATATCGAAGGTGTTTCTAGTGAACTCGGCAATGGGAGTTAAAGGTTGCACTTCTTGGATGAAACATTCAGAACTCTATTGCTCTCGGCGAGTTAGGACCTACCAAAACCAGTTCAATATTTATGACCACCATAACATGTGTTAAAGAGAGAACAACTTTCAATGTTCAGAAATACTTTAAAAATGGGGAGAACAAGAAAGGAATCGCAAAAGAAAACGTTCGTTACATAGAAAATGCACTTCTCTATAGAGAGGTTATTTTATGAAGAAAATCATGAAATATTCAAGGTTCTACGAAAAAGTTCGCTATATAGAAAATTCGCAATATAGAGGTTCGTTATATAAAGATTCGACTGTATAATAAAAGTTAATAATCACATTAAAACAAAATAACTTGCTCCAACAAATTCGACTAAATTCGAGTCTTAGTGCTACTTACAATCTACCCTGTAGATAATTTTATACATGTTAAATCTGACGGTGTGAGGTTCAATACCTTTACTTTAGTTTAGTATGTGTAGTAGGCAGAGAAGGCTGCCTCTCGTCGCAGGTGTCGTTAATGTAAACATTACTAAAAACGCCACTGCCTATAGTTATCGTGTTGCATGAGTGAGTGAATATTAACGTCGCATTATTCTACAAGAGGTCTTTTGGCGACGGACTTCACAATTTTGAACTATGGTAAAATGACGAAAACGACACCTGAGCTGGCACTCCCCCTCTCCTAACTTAACACACCATACCAACGGGGGAATGTTTGAACCTCGACATATTTGAAGTGCATTGGCGCACTCTTCACGGTAGGTCTTCAGCGGTACTGATTGATTGATTGATTGATTGCATATTAACGTCGCACTGTTCAGCTACACGAGGGCTTTTGGCGACGGACCACGTAATTTTGAACCATGGTCAAGTGACGTGGACGACACCTGAGCTGGCACCCCCTCTCTAACTACCACCTTCAGCGGTACTAGGCTTGAACTCACGGTACACCAGCCACTAATCAGTTGCCTTGACCAATAATCCACAGCTCTTGGGCTGCATCTGAGAAGGACGCTAATAACCAATTGATTGTAAATAAGCACATCGACAGTGAGTTCAACCCGATAAATAAATTATTGTAAATATTCTTTAAGAATAGGATATACTAATTGAAGTATATAAATGAATTTCATTAGTTAAACGATACTTAAAGTTTTTATAAGATTTCACAGATATTTCATTTAATACCAAATAATTTTTAAGCGATCTCTACTATCCACACAATTAGGCAAATATTTTAAAGCGTACAAATGCAAATTTTGTTGCACAATATTTGCTGCAGCTAAATGAATGCTCTGAATTTTTTTAAAGAAATCTAATAAATAATAAATAAATTGTTTCAAAACTTAATTTAAATTATAAAAAGAGAATATTTTAGTCAAATGCATATAAATTAAAAACATAATTGGACGAGTCGTTATTTATATAAAAAGCTGGAATCATTCTTATGAAACAGGCATTGAGCTTCATAAAGAAAAAAATCAAAACATATTGTTAGGGAATAGAAATTTAAATATTCGTTTATTATAAAAGTTCTTAAATATTAAATACAATGTACCGAATTTCCTTTCAGTCAGGTAAATGCATTTTTAACATAGTGTTTATTAAGTTATAAAAGAATAAATATAAACCCAAGACTTCCCACAGAATTGAAGTTAAGTCGTTTACAATTTTTAAGGTCATTGAATAATAGAATGCAATATATAATACTTCACAAAAGAATGAGAGTTAAGATACACTTATCGAGCTTATAAATTTAAATATTGATATCTAAAACAAAAATTCATTTTTGCTTATCTTTTTCAAATGCAAAGTAGATTCCGTGAATCGATTATTGTTCGGCAACTTTTCCTGACATACAAAATTTTAAATTGCATATCTTCTTGCTTCGCTCTGCGACTTAAAAAAGTAATATTGTTTAAACTCAGTTATTTTCTTCAATAATTTTTTAAATATATTCTCAGATTTTACTATAAACTTATTTACTATAGCATTATAACTAAGTATGTAAATAGAAAATTATATTTTTTGAAGAATATTAGTAGTTTGAATTGTATCTGAGAAAGTATTTTGTGAAGCTTGATGCAAAAAAAAAAATCCGATATCGAATTTGGATAAATTTTTAGAACCCAATGTATGCTTATGTATTTATTATATTATAAAATATCACTTATTATGTATTCAGCCATTCATAAAAAAATAATATAATTTATATTTACAAACTTATTTTTATAACAAAAACGGATAGCATAATATGTACTAAATATAACTTTTTAAGTCTTATCGTAACAAAATAAAAGGTTTTTATATGCATAAATATCTCTTACATATTCCTTTTCAAAGACCATAATTTTTATTTATATGGCTAACATAATTTAATTAATTTTACAAAATCTGTATAAATTACAAGTAGAAAGTGTTAAACCGTAACACGTACGGACCAGTAAGAAAGATAGTACACCTCCCGTTTTCAACAAAATAACTGAAATGTTGTGTACTAATGTACCTTTTAAATTATGAACAAGGAATGATATTTATATCTGCATCAGGTCAAATTACTAATATTTCATTATTTTTTCGTGAAATTAATTAGAATTTGTTCTGTTCCAACTTCATTAATTCCTTTGAAGGGTATTTTGAATAGAAAAAGAACTTAAATTTTCCTTACATTACATAGATAATCAAAGAAGATACTTAATTGTGAATTCGAAATTTAGGTTTCATTGCTTAATTTTCTTCTATAACTTTCTTGTGCATGCAATTATTTAAACAAATGCCTGCAGCAAATTTTACGATATGCTATAAATAGCAACATGTTTGTTGACTAAAAGAAAGAGATGAATCCTAATAATAGCAATCTCAATTTTAAATACCTCTTTTTACCTCTGTTTACACAAATCACAATGTATAATCCAAACTAATTACATTACGTTTACAAACAATGCACTCCTTCGGAAACGAGCATTCTGCTACTTTAAGTTTAGTTTTCTTTTCCCCTTCCTTAAAACACAATTTCCATACATAAATTTTTAATGTTAAATTTAATTCACATATAGCTTCCTAGGAAATATAAAGCTTTTTGCTGCCTGAGAAAGGCGTGTATTCTTATGATTTTACAATAACGGTTAAAAAAGGATTTGAAATTCGATTAAAAGGTTTTCAAATGAAATTTTGCAATTTTTCAATGGGGATAAGAGGACGTGCAAATAAGATGTTCCGTACAATATGTTGAATATTGTCCGGTTCTAAAGAACAATAACTATTAAATAACTTGACTAAAAGTACATTATTAGATCCCATAAATATCCATAATTTGAATCAAATACGAATAATATTTTGTCAGCATTTCATGCCTTTCTAAGAAGTGTTTATTACGGTATAAGAAGAGAGTTGAATATTAAGACATTGACGGAAGATATCTTGCGAAAAATACTCATTAGGTATTTTTAAAATGATATTAAAGTAAAACTGTTTAGGCAACGAATGATTTCACAATATTCATTCCATAATGAAACTTAATTTTTAAAACATAAAACATACAAGATTACTTATTACGGTTTTTAAGTCTTTAACTAGATATTATCTGTAATATATAAGGCAGTCATTAAAAGCAAATTTGTATTTTTATTAAAAAAAACAATGAATATAAGTGCTTTTATGATGGGAAATATTTTTAAATTTTGATATGAACAATTCTTATACTATAAATAACCTAGATAATTTTTGAGAATGGTATATTTCTCAGTTCTAATTTATAATATAGTATTTTCACAAACGAGAGAGAGAGAGGACGAAAGAGACAAAGAGCGTGAAATAGTATGAGAAAGAGGGAGTATACAATATTACATACATTTAGTTTTTGTATATATTTAGTTCTGTACTATACAAGATTTTTGAAATTTTTGGATCGTTAGAAAATGTTTTCACAAATGAAATATTTCTCATATTTTGATTATGAGCTTCTTTTTTTGGATATTATTTTTTAAATTTTAACACTTTAATTCTATAATTAGCATTCCAATAATTTTTTTCAAATTACTTACTAAATGCATTTAATTTCAAAATTCGATTCATGTTAACTCTATTGATGATTTTCTGCACACTTTTCTGTTTGACTCTTTTTTTTATATGTTCTATTCCAGTTATTTTATGAAAATAATTATATATTAGTTATAGTTATCTCTTAATTCACAACATTCTTTTAAGGTTATATATATATTTTTATTATTCTAATGCATATTCATATGATTTTTAATATTGTTTTAAATACTTAATTTTCAGAATGAACAATCTCAAAATTTCAGTCTTACACAAATCTCAATCATTAATCTCATAATATATTTCCCGTCATAATCACCATTCATATAAAATTCATCGAAAAGTATATGATTAAGTATCCGCTATAATACTTTAAAATAAATAGTTTAACTAAATGAAATAAAATTAGCCAATGTCATTTTTATTGGGATATTCGATTATCTAGAGGATACCATTGAGTTAATTTTAAAAAATAGCAAATGACTTTGATATACTTGAAATGAAATTCATCAATAAATGTGGAAATCAGGGTCAGAATTATTTTGTTTCTTTTTAATTTTGATATTCTATTATTAACTTGAAAATCCTCTGTGAACCTGTAAAAAAAGAAATATTGAAAAAAGCAAATTTGTATATTTCTTCAAAAATATGCATTTAGAAATGTTTGTTTTTAAAAAATGATTTGATAAAATTGTGTATGCATGTACTTTTTTTATAGTTTCAAAACAAATATGATGAGTTCAATTATTTTAAATGTAACATATTGTACTGAAAAAGCAGAAGGAAAAACACTTCAGCATGATTTTGTTTTAGTGAAATAGAAACTGATTTTTAGAAGGACAGAAAATCAAATTAAAATTTATTCAAAAGATATGAAAGAACTCTAATATTTCAATTTCAACTGATTTCAAAAATAACTTTTAAAATAAAAATGTATATTAAACAGTGTTATCATGTGTTAAGATAAATACGAGCAGCGACTTCTTTCTTTTAAAAAAAATCGTACAATGCGTGAATTAAAACATTTAAATCAAGAAGTTATTCATTTCAAAAGTTTTCTGTTCAACTTAACCTGAATTAAATATTTTTAAAAATAAAATAAATGACAGATTTCATATATTTTAATTTTTTTCTCTATATATTTTACATGGATAAATGTTTTAATTTAAATACATATTGTATCAAATAAATTTTAAAAGATTCGGCTTTCTCAAGACATACTAGTAATGTTTTATTACAAAATAACCATTCTCTCTCTTTCAAATATGGATTTAAGCAAAAAAACTTTTCTCAATAAATTTTAATAAACAAACGTTAAAATAAAGCTAAGACAGTTCAAAATTTTTTACCATTGCTAGCATTTTTTTTCCTAGTAAATTTTGTATTTTATGTTTGAGCTAATTTACTCCTAATTCTTAAAATCAGTATTTGTTGTATAAAAAGATGAAAATATTTTAGTACTGAATATAGCACTTAAATTTTTCATTTTAAAAGTAATAAATGCATAAAATATTAAGAAGATTAAAATTATATATTACAAAATCAGTTAATTTTACGGTAAAAATAATGAAAAAGGGTTCAATGCAATTAAATAATTAAACACAAAATTATTTGTATGGATGTTTTTTTTTTAAAAAAAACAGAAAAACGATATCAAAATATGTTAAAAAATACTTGACCTTTGAATTTTTTATAATACTTAAGACCATTGAATTTTTTTAGAAACAGAAATAAAATTTAAATACATATAAGGTATGAAAATAAAATTTTGTACAAAAATATATTCGATCTTATTTAAGAAAACTTAGTTTTAAATACCTCGATTCTTATTTCATTTTATATTTATGTTACTCTTCAAAACTCCCTTCTTTTTCTAAAATTTCATTTATTTTTATTTCCTTATTTACATTTTTTTATTTTACAACAATACATAATAAGATAAAAGAATACTTTTAAACTGATTTTTTGTACTAATTAATTTAATTTCCTTTCGAATCATTTATAAAATAAGTAACCATATCCATTTTTGTATTGTTTTCTATTTTGTTTACCTATTACTAATATAATTGAACTCTTAGTTAATCCGTTTCTTAGAATATATATGTTAAAGCTTTATAAAACCGAAAACGAAAACATCAACTAGGGAATGCCCTTATCATTTAAAGAGGAATTTATTTTAGGGGTGAGAAGTACTTGATATTCCTTTTTGTCAAGAAGAGTTCAAGAATTGTTTATCTCTAAAAAATACTTTAGGAAATTCATTTTATAAAAAGAAACCAATATACATTTGCTTGCATTCTTGAAAGAAAATTATTGAAGAATTTAATGTAAATATTTTATAAGATAAGTTATTTATAGATGTTATACTTAAAGCATTATTTATTATTTATTATTTGAGTCACAGAATAGTTCAATCACAAATACGAAAAAATATAAAATAGCTTTAAACCTGTCTCTTGCAATTTCATTAAATTGTCTCTCTCTCTCTCATTCTATTATTTACTTTATACTCACAGATTATTAATACAATTTAAGAAAAACTCACAAGTTATCTTAAGAAGTAAAGTTCTTCGTCATAAATCTTATAGCAACACTTTTTTTAATCCTGAAGCTGTTTACAAAATCTTTTTGTAAATAGTGTTATAGAGTGAATATTAAGAAAACACCAACGCTTTTAACTCACAAATAAGATAATATTTTTAACTTTCTTCAATTTTGCTCGTTTCATAAAGCATAATTTTTTTAATCGGTAGGGTCATCGAACTTCTTTCGTTGAAGATTATGTTCCCATCTTTCTATTCTTACTTACAAAATAATTTGTGTGTTTAAAGAAAGAAAAATTAACATGTGTTTTGAAGGAAATGTCTGAATGCAGCTATAAGGAGAGTTAAAAAATGTTGATTTTATTTTTAATGACCTTTAACATTTTGAATTTCACTTTATAATGAAATAATTATGTATTACCGCACATTTTTTTAAAAAAGTGCTTAACACTATGTTTGTTTCTAGATTTGAATATTTTATAGCATGCTTAATGAAATTAGCGAAATGAAAAAAAGAGAATTATTTGTCTTCATTACCTTTAAAAGATTAACAAAAACGTGTTTAAAAAGCATTTAATTATATAAAAAATAAAAATTATATTACCTACAAAGTCTTACTTTTAAAAAGAATTGTGGGGCATTTATTCATAAATTCCATTATGATTTATGTGTAAACATTTGCATTTTGTAATAATAACTAATATTTAAATACTTTTCATCTGATTATATAGAAAGAGAATAGAAGTTCTTTTATTTCATTAGATAGATCTGAGCTATTTAGTTCTAATTTTTAATTCTCTTCATTACTAAAATGATTTATATTATAATTTAAGTATATATAAAATACATTTAATAGTAACAAACACTGTTTCTCATATAAATGCCTTTTTAAAAGCAAGGAGTATAAATAAAAACACTTAAGATTTAATTCAACTACCTAATTGCGAATTCCATCAGGATTAATAAAAAAGTTCTTCATATAATAAAGGTAAAATTAATTTTATGTTTCTCAAACTTCAGAAAAATATATCTTCTCAGAAGAATATATTAACAATTTCATACATTTTGAATTCCTTCATAGATTGATATTTAAATGGTATTTTAAAAGTTTTTGATTAAAGAAAACTAAAACAGCAAAAAATGGGTGATTCAGTTAGAAATTTTAAGTTCGTTGTACAGATTATTAAAATTCTTATAATAATACTTATGCTTATGTTATATAACGCTTTGTAAAATCTGACAATATATACAAAAGATAATCACATAGATTCAATACACAATAGTGCATTCATACAAGACACACAAATGCCATAATTTACGTTTCTCAGCCACACATTTTAAAACTACCTTATAAGGCTTTAAGATGCAAACAATAAATCGAATGTATTTTATTTTATAATTTTGATGCACATAGTTTATAACATAAATATTTGCTCTTTTTAAAATTCGTTTCCTTTTTAAACACTGTTCCCGTGACTTCAGTTTTACAGTTATGAATAAATATGTGTATGGAACTTTCTATGTTTACCGCACTATATTATGTATTCATTCTCGAGTATTGTAATTTAAGGACATTTTACATGAGTGACAAACTTTCTGCTTCATTTTTTGTTTATGTAATCAGTTCTTGGTTAAAACAGAATTTGAATCAAATTAATGATAGACTGATATTTATATGAAGTATTATATTTTTTACTGCAGCGTAACTTTTAATTTTTAACATCAGAATATACTTTTAAGTCCCACGTATGTATGTGTAATTACTAAGTTTTATTTTAACTTTTCAAGAAGTGTTGCCAATAAAAATGTTAAAAGTAAAGCTAACATTAAGATATTTACTAAAAAAAATGTTGCTTATCTTAAACTTTTTAAAATTGTAGAATTTTAATTTATGTTGCCAACAACATGTTTTAAATAAAAACAAAATAATTTGTACTAAACTAAAAACTAATGTTTAGAAACACTTTTGTAGATATTAAGAAATGTATCATATTGGAATAAATATCAATTGACGCTTTTGAAAAATTTGTTAATGTATGTTGTGATAATTGCCAAGCTAAATTAAAATTCGAAATTCAAAGAGAGAACTAAGCAAGTATAATGAACTTGTTAACATTTTTACATAGTTGACAGTGAAAACTTGCTATAAGTGCTAAATCCATATTATACTCGTATAAGAAATCATTTTTGAGATGTATGTTAATGTTTAATAAGTTTTTAGGGAAAAAACAGCCAACAGTAAATGCTGATAGATAGTGAGAGAAAGTAAATATAGATAAAGAATGAGAAAAATATGGAACAAAGCATTCTAAATAAATCTATTTAACAGAGATTGAAACATTTATTTTACAATAGACTGTACAATGGCTTGACAGTAATCTTATCATTTTAATATTATTCACATTTACATTATTACATATATCATTGGCACATATTTACATGTAATATAATTAAACAACTCGGATTTTCTTCAATAATTACACGGATACAATAAACCCAAATTATATTATTTCTGTGATAACAGCAAATATAATGGAAACCATGAGAAGCTTTCCATTAAGAAAAATGAATGTCAAATGTTGTTACAAATATTTTCAAACGACAGTAACAAATATGATATTGTTTTTAATAATGAGAAATTTTATTACATCTGAATGGATGGTATCTGTGGCACAATGATAATGGATGATTAAAATATAGATCTAATTGTAACATTTGTCTCTAATGTGCAATGATATTGAAATAAGTTTTAGAGTCCCGCTTTAGTATCTGAAAAAAATGTGTGTTTTTTTCATGTAGACTTTGTAAACTTTTCTACCCTGTAGAGAATCCACGATGGAATGTTTCTTCAAGTCTCCATTCAAGTCATTACAGTTAGTACAAGTATATTGTGGTTTGTTAAATGAAATTTCCAATGAAGTTAGTTTGAAGTTGAATCGTAGATGCAGATAATTTTGAGCTGACGAGCAAATTAAGCACGTAACAGATAATTGCTGATCAAGTTAAATGACGCAGCAGCGTACAGTAAGAGACAGGGAACGGAGAAGGACTTGTTTGATCCTGAAGCTGAAAAAATAATAAATGTCAAGTAATATTATTCAAATAATTCTTGGGAAAATAGGGATAACATATAAAATAAGGTACACACTAAATGCGCAAATTTTGGATTTTATAATGATTTTACTGTTTATTAATCCAAATGGTATTACTTTTTATTCATAAATAATCAGATACTTTGTCGATCTATTTTTAAAAGTTGCCAGTATTACCAATATACCCGTATAGTTCATTTTAACTGAAAATATTTGTATAAACGTAATTAAGCTAAAGTAATCATAAAAATAATGCAACTTAAGGAATCAGGCTGCATTAGGAATCATGATTTTTAAAAAAATTATAAATTAATAGTTTTATTGATATTTAATTTCACCTAAATTAGAAAATATATATAAAATTGTTTTGGGAGTATAATTTTAAAAAATATTTAAATGTAGCTTTTTTGTAAAAAAAACTAAGAAAGAGTGATTTATTTTCTCTTTTTTTATAAAACATTCTTTTATGGTAATAATATTTTGCTTTTATATATATATATATATATATATATATATATATATATATATATATATATATATAGACTCTACAGAATCTATAAGAGGATTTTTGAAAAATATATTTATAAAAGTGTATTTATTCATAGTTTAATACAAGATATAAAAGAGAAAATTTTAACAAAACAAAAAAAAAACACCAAAATTGCTTTTTTAATTCATATTAATTCTGCAAATAATGTGATGTTTTCAAAAACCTTATTTTAGCCACTGTAGAGAAGTGTTATCTATATATAAGCAAAATATTATTATTATTACAGAAGAAACTTTCATAAAAAGGGAATGTTTTGAAAAAGAGTCAATCTCTTTCTTCCTTTTTTGCTAAAAAATGCATTTAAATATATTTTAATTGTAATAATATTTATAAGACAATAACCGTAAAATCCGGCGTATAACACGCCCTTCTAACACAAAAAATACTATCGAAATTTACGGGTGCACGTTATACGCCGGGTATAAAAATTATAGCTTAAAAAAAAGATGTGCCTAAAAAATTTAGACTTCTACAAAGATTGGAATACTGTTGATTTTTAAAAGAAATATTGTACTTAATGAACTAAAATGTTTGTTTTCCGTGAAATATACTACTTTTTCAAAATCCTCGGGTAATGCCTCGAGTAAATGGCTTTAAGACATTAACACATAAACATAATATAATTGCTAACGTACATTGCAGTGTCCTTCGTAATAAAAGTGGGTGTACGTTATACGGCGAATATACTTTAAAATTAAAAAATGCAGATTCAAGATATAGGTGCACGTTATACGCTGGTTGTTACGGCACACACATATATATATATACATATACATATATATATACATATGAATATACATATATATATATATACATACATATATATATATATATATATATATATATATATATATATATATATATATATATATATATATATATATATATATGTTCTATTTCAGGTGACTCTAAATATAAAAGAAAATTCGTTTTTACGGCCTTTTAACGTGGCGGTACCGAACGCATTCGAATATCTTAAGGGGTTTCACGAAGAAGAAATTGAAAAGTTAAATTGAAATGAAATTATTTATTTTTGATTTTGTATGGAAAAAAAAAATTATTTTCCATATTTACTCGAACTTCCTCCTCCTCATTCCTATACTTTAATTATAGTTTTGCCAATGTTATTTATTTCCCTTTGATGACATTTTTTTTATATTTCCATAAAATAAAGACATTTTTTAGCTGTGCTCATGTGAATAGTATCACTGTAAAAATAGAGCAAGGCAGACGTTTTCGGTTACAACTAAGTAAGTGCTTTTTTTCTAGTGCAACTAAAAATAAACAGATAAAATGAAGAAACAAACTAAAACTAAAAAACACTACTTACTATAGATACTCTTAAATATCAAAAATGCATTAGCCTGAAAGTTTAATCAACACTTAACGGGTTTTTTCTTGTTTTATCTTAACAGTTTTTACAAATTAAAAAAAAGAACAGGATGGATTGTATAGTTAATGCTATATCGATAATGAAATTCTTGGCGGAATTACGTAAACATATAACGATCGAAGAAAAAGATGGAGCCTTTAAAATGTTGCCAATAAGAAATTTCACAATTTAAAAGTATTTTAATATAAAACAAAATACACATTTTATTTGAAATACTGGAACATATTTATGCATTGTTTTAAAACTTTATTCTGTAAATAAAATATATTTCTTATTCTAAAAAAGAACTGCGACCATATGCATTTTTATTTAATATAGATTTAAAACAAATTTTAACTCACTTTAAATAAAATAAGCAGTGAATCAATTGCAATCAGTCAATAGCATTTAGCTAAAATTTAAAAATAAGATAACATATTTATGTGAATTTATTTTTATCCAAATTTATGAAATTAACTTTAGAATTTATGGAGTAATTTTGAAGAGAGAGTATTACATTGTTTTACAATTATATGAATATTTCTTCCGCCTTGTTTAAAAAAAATGCGGTGTTACCTGTTATTTGTTTTATGAGAGAAAACTAAACACATCTTTTTCATTAGGAACAAAATATAATAAACAACTGGTTTGACAAAAAGTATATCTCAATAAAACTATTGAGTATTGCATCTTTCATAGATATCTATATTTTCTTAATATTAAGAATTGTATTCAAATCGTCCTTATAACTAATTAAAACAATTAACGCTTCTATGGGGAAATAAATATTTTATAATGAAACTGACGCTCTATTTAACTTAAAAAATTACCAAACAATAATTTAAGTATGTTTTCTAGTAAACTGTAGAAATGTAGAGAAATATCCCCCATGATTTCAAATTTATTTAAGAAAATATAAATATATTAACTGCTGTTTGTAAAAAATGCACAACGCCATGAAGGAATCAGCAGAATTAAGTGAAATTTAATGCACAAACGACTTGTATTAATACAAATAAATGACGAAATTTTTGAAGCAAAAAATACAATATTAAGTGTCCAAAATCAGTATTTGGTGTAGCCACCACGCGTTGTAATAGGTGCTTCTATACAAATTGGCATGGAGTCAAACAGATTTCGAATGTCTTCTTTTGGAAGAAAATTTCATATTGCTTGTATGATCAGAAAAATTTCGTCTTTTGAAGCTGCATTACGCGAATCACGAGCGAGACGCTGACGAACCAAATCCCGCACGTGCTTAATAGGCAATATATCCGGCAAATAAGCAGACCAAGGAAGAATTTGCATGTGTTGGGCTGAACAGAAGTCTCGAACAGTTTTTGCAAGATGTGGGCGTGCATTATTCTGCTGAAAGATAGCTCTAGAGATGACTTGAAGGAAGGGAATGACTTCGGGCTGTAGCACTTCACGGATGTACATGTTGCTATTAAGAGTATTCTCAATTTGTAGCAAATTGGATCGTCCATGATAAGAAATCGCACCTAAAACCACAACTCCGGGTGTTAGGCTACTATGTCGATCGATAACGCACTCTGGAAGGTAGTGTTCACAGGTATAGCGTCTGACACGAATGCGGCTATCATGGTCCCACAAATTGAAGCGTAATTCATCTGAAAAGACAACTTAGTTACAATCACCTTGCCAGACTCTGTGCTCATGAGTCCATTGCAGACGCAGCCGTAAACGGTTTGCTTTGGGGGGATCCTGTATAAAGGCACCCTTGCACGCAATCCACGGTACAGAAGACTTGAACGAATTAACGAAGCCGACATTAGTACTGTAGCAGTACACCAACGTGCTGCCAAAACTGCCTAGAGGAAGCTGTACAGTCATTCACCACCACGCGGAGCAGGTGTCGATCATGGCGCGCTGACTTCACCTTCCGTCAGCCTCTGCCAGTTTTTCGAGTTGTTCTGTGCTAGTCGGTCCATTGCTTCTGAACTCGCCTTACTGGGGAACCGTTCCGCTGCACACGATTTCTTATTGCGCGATATGAAAAGGCTGATCGGCTCGAAGGCTGATAGTCATCCCCCGTTCAAACTCCGTAAGTTGTTGGAATTTCTCCGTATTTCGTCGTGGAGGCATACTTAGGTCTCACTAAACGCTCAACACTAACACATAATAAAATAATAACAAATAACAAATAATCGAAGTCCTGCTACAGCCCTCTATTTATATGCTTTCAGTATCGGTTTCAGAGGGCGCTGCGCATGCCATGCATGCATGGTGGCTCTGAAACTTTACTATTTTACGTAACATCCTATAATTGATATTTTCTACAAAGTTCATTTAATTCTGATGATTCCTTCACGGTGTTGCATTTTTTACAAACGGCAGTGTATACCTTACAGAGGTTTGTATAATACATAGGAGATAACATGACTAATAATAAAATTATAATTAAAATTACAACTATTACTGAACCTTCTTTTCAATCATACATTCTTGCTAAAATCGAGAGAATGATTAAAAAGTGTATCAAAATAATAATGCAAATAATTCATTGGTGCTTACATATATGACACACATAGAAAAAAAAATTAGTTACTTGATTTCTTTGCATTCTTTGGGCGTTGATCCACGGTTCTTCTTTGCTGAGTTTCATCCTCCAATCTACTCTCTACTTTTCCAGGACCCAACTGTTTCTCTGAAAAATAAATCAAAGCAAGAAATCAAAGAACCTTCTAGGGTTTAAAAAAGGCTTAGATAAGAGTGAAGACATTTTAATGGCCTAGCAATATTTTCTTGAAAACAAATAATGCAGCATTTAATTTGTGCAAACATTATTCTTTACATAAAATGAATACTTTGTAAATATGATTTCAAATGCTTCAAACGCTTTGTTTTCCGTTTAATTTAAGAAAAGAATGGAGGGGGGAGCATAAATATTTTGATTAAAAAGATAAACAAATTTTGGGGCTTAACTTTGATGATTATTTTATTCAAATACAAGGACTTGATAACATTCACGCTATACTAGTTTTTTAAAATCCTTTAAGATCAGTTGTGTATGGTGGCTTATATATTTTAAAAATCTCCTAAATTACTAAAATTTCCAATATTTTTAACTTCATCTTTTTACACTGCAAAAAATGATTAATATTATTAAACGGTTTCATTTAACTCAACAGCCTTATATTCTAAAAATGCTTAGTTGTGATATTCTCTCATACACGTTTTCATATTTCAAATCCGATAAATAAACTTCAATTTTAATTCAAAATAAAATATACAAAACAATCGGTTATATATTTTATTTCTATGGATGGAAAAAACTTTAAAATAGTTTATGTTATGCAGCATTAAGGAGTTCATAAAAATTTACAGACAAATTATGTAGTTCAATAGCGCACACAAGGGGGGGGGGGCTGGGAGTGCAGACCCCCAAAGCACTTGGTATTTGTTCCGCGATTGATTATTATTCTTATATAGTACGTAAAATTTAATTAAGTATTTGTTACTAATGATTAATTTTATTAATTAATGCTAATTTTTTATTCAATAATTATTTTTTTACTGTGTTTTGTTCCCGAAAATCGACAAAATCAAAAGGAGCATGATACAAGAATGGCGAACTTTCGACCCCGGCCCCGCCCCCCCTTGAAAAATTCCTGTGTGCACTACTGATGTAGTTCATTACATAAGCAGTTCAATTTTTATCAAAAATAAAAGAATTTGTTAACATAGGCTTAATTGATGCCTTCAAAATATTGTTGAAGAAATTGCTTGACTCAGCAAATATCAGTTCCTATTCTGCTAGCTTTTAACAGATTCCTCTTTTTAATGCATGGCTGTAATAGACTTCTTTTTAAAATAAAATGATTTGGAAACTTTAGCAAGTATTCTTGATTGAACAAAGTATGTCTGTCTAGTCTAATGATAGAACTATAGCTTCTGCAAATGTGATATTTAAATGATAAATATGTTTTCTATTATCTTTTAATAGTTCATATTTTTGAAAGTACGTACATCATTAATTCAAATGGACCTATGTATTATTTTATGTTAACAACAATAATGCTAGGACAATACAAATTTATAAGTCTAGGTCCCATGGCAAACGGAAAAAAATCTAATTGTCTCTATGCAAATTTCTTTTTATATATAAAAAGCACATTTTAATAGTCAATTTACTTAAACACAGAAAACTATTAAAATTTTTCTATTAAAGATAACTTTTTTAATTTTGAAAAAAATTATCTGTAACTATATGAAAATCTAATAATTATCTCTTTCTCTTAATATTCTTTAATACACTGAAGATTATATGAGCACATTTATTATTTACGCAAAATTCAATTAACGGATTTTTATACATATACATTGGTTATATTTTAATAAATAAATTTAATGGACTGAGTTGCACACAAAGGTTAAGAAATTTATGCTGGGGTAAAACTGTATGCGTCTTACACAAATAATTAATTTATGATCTATTTTTACGAAGTAATTGTTAAGACATTTTCTTGCTGCGTAAAAATAAAGCAAAGTGCAATGTAAAAGCAACTATAAAGCAATGTTTTAATTTTAATATATCTGAATTTTCTTAACAGTCAGGCATGAAAACATGTGGACAAAAATAGTTTGTTTCAATACAAAAATGAAACAAACTATTTTTGTCCATATGTTTTCATCATACAGGTGTAACTGAAAAATATGCTGAAAATATGAATAAAAACAACCTTTTTTGCAAACTACGAGGCATGTCAGGAAAGTAAGTATCATTTCGTTCTACCTCAACCTTAGTGGTAGTTTTGCAGTTCAATATTTGCGCATGTGTTTCTGGTTAGTTGCCAGTTTATAACGACGCTATTACAACCGAATTGTGTTGATTTCACGCTTGTTAGTGAGCATTAAAAATGTTTAAGACGTTTGCTGATCCCACCAATTGTGAACCACGCTTTCTATAATCAGTTTTTTAAAGCAAGGAATGTTGTCAGTTGAAATTCATCGCCTACTAGCAGATATTTATTAAGAAGAATTTATTACGTGGAGTGTCCATGACAAAGCAGGTAGAAGACAACCTTCTGTTGTCAATGATGGTTTGGTTGAAAAAGCGATTGAGAAAATTCGTAAAAACAGGCGGATCACAATAAGATTGCTTTGTAATGAGTTTTTACTAAGAGATGTTCAGCAAGAGCGGTTCACTGGTCATATCTTTGAAGAGTGCATTTAGACAAGTTGGTTTCTCGATACGACAAATTTCTGAATAATGATGGTAACTATGTAAAAAATAGTTTCCGACATCCTCTTTCCCTTAAAATTAATTTTCTTTTAAAAAATCATTTTTTATGAGATTTTTTCCAAACCGGTACTTAGTTTCCGGACGTCCCACGTAGTTATAAAAAAAATGCAAATTTTACCTGATGACACAACTTGAGACTCATCCCGCAGGGAATTTGTAGTAGGCGCTCCATATTCCTTCTTGTCTATGGTCGTTCCTTCAGATGTATGGCTCTCAGTTACAACTAGAAAATAATTGCCATGTTCATACTCAAAACTTAAAAATATTTATAATTTTTCAGAGTACGTGCATCTTCCAAAACCCATACACTTATTATGACCATGGCACCATCATTTTACAAGAAGATATTATTTTCTATAGTTATGTTATATTCGATGAAAAAAATCTCAAAATTTGGAGGAGTGGAGTGTGTCTTCCCACACATCATTGATATGGAGGTAATAGACCCACATTCTGGCTCTAGCCTTCAAGGATGACAGAGGCTCACAGAATATACTCTCGCGCCTTACCAGGATCCCATCAAGTGCCTCTGGTTCTCAGAGAACGAAAAGTTTTCCTCCATCTTGATCAAGTTTCAGGTCTTTCAGGTTTTCCCTACGAACATAATGAATTGAAAGGATCTCTCTAGAACAGATATCAATTTGGGATCAAATTCTTGTGTTTGGCATTTTAAGAGTTATTGGTTTAATGGATATTTTCTGACTTTGCCAGACTCTGAAGTAGTAGCTACAATGACATAAACTATTAATCTGTAAATTAAAATTTAATTATTTAACTATAGATGTTATACATAAGATGTTTTTTTTCAAAAAATTGGAGATACGACATATGGAAAAGAAAAGTAAAACTTCAATCAAGACGTTAGAAACGTTGGTTTCAATCTCGAACGTGTTCGCCAATTCTTATGTTCGTGTAAAATGCCATTTCAATGACTGCATCAGTTCAAATATCCAGCAAATGTAAAGTGAACCACATCATATGTTTTCTCTATGCGAAAGGTAAGCCTCTTGCTCCTATTTACAAGGAAATAATTCATTCTATGAATATATTATAAATCGAAAAAAATATGTAATATTTAATGATTTTTCTGGAGATAGGGTTCGATGTTCGCATAGTAGAATAGTTAAACCATCTGCGATCTTTCACACTCTTCAAAAAAACAGATAAAGTGATTCCCGCAAAAAGAAACTAAGAGAAACATTTCGTCATTACGAAGATGAGATCAAAAATGGAGTTGAAAAGTGGTTTCGACAACAAATGGACCACAGTGGGATTTAAAAGCTTGTATTAAGACTCAACAAATTATTGGATAAAGGCAACAAATACGCAGAAAAATAAATATTGTACCAGTAAGTAATTTGAATTAAACGTTCTATCAATTAAAAATGCTTTGCGGGAATAAGAAGTGTTGCGTCTTTGTCTTTCAAAAATCACTCTTTTATAACACTGTTATGCGATTAACAATTTTTAATTATTCTTAGAGCTACCTTTACTATTGAGAGAATAAATGTATCATTCAAATTTTGATGAATAGAATAACATTTCATCCACATGCAAAATTTACACGTAAAAATGTATTTAGAAATTCACAAATTATTAAAAATATTTTTTTCGTACTGCAAAAATGATATTTTTAGATTCACTAACTTAAACATTTTTATTCACTTGAATAATCCAGGAACACAAACGAAAAACATTTTCAACACCATTGTCATTTTGAGAAATTCTGTGTCGTTTTCGAAATCTAGGTAATGACGTGTGATATCAAAGAAAGTTTTAAAATCAGTAAAAGACAAATGTTTCGTCAGTTACATTTGTTTAGCTTTCTTAAGAGTCATTTTGGTTCATCATTCACTGTCGCGTCCTTTTGTTTTTCTTTTAACTAACCGCTTTAGAATTAGAGACAAATAAGCAGTGAAATTGTAGCATTCAATATCTGACAGAAGGTGTACTTTACAACACAGTTCAATGAGATAAAACTGAGAATCAGACAATTAATCAAACATTTCTCTTTTGGATGGAATTTGCTTTAAAGTGTTTCGTTCTTAGAGTTCTACACAAGATTTATTACCAGTACTTCTGAAGAGTGTAAAATGATTTCTATTCAAAGTAAGAAAAACTCGTTTCAGTTAGGAATTAATCTGAAAAATTTGATTTTAGTGTGAAACTAAAAAAAATACTTTCCATTGATTACTAAAATACGAAATGTACTTGAATTAATTATTTTCAATATTATCCTAAATATTGCCGAAAGCAACAAACTATATTTCTTATTTCTGGTTAGCCTTAGGCATTTTACAAAGATGTCCGTACATTACATTTTATTAATTTTTGATTAACAGGAATTTTAAATTACCACTGCATTGATTAAATTAAGGCAACACAGTAAAGAAAATTTAAATTATACATTTTCACAAATGCATTTACTGTTAAAAATTTAAGACCTGGAAATTACAAATCTTCATGAAATTTTTTACGAACGCTTTAATATTATTATTATTACGTTATCATTAATATGTTTTAATTATATATATATATATATATATATATATATATATATATATATATATATATTCTCTTTATACGCATGTTGACCTAATATTTTGAATAATCTCATCATTTAATGTCAGCATAAAAAGAAAAAATAATATAAATCAGTAAAAAATTCTGATGGCATTTTTTTTATTTTATTTACCCTAATGCTATTAACAAATAAAAATAACAGTTTAATATCATGTTTTGATGTTTTTTCAAATGAAACATATTAAGAAATTTTATCGAAAATACTGACGAAAACTTATAATTTTTATATTAAATATCAATTTTAAATTGTTTTTACGCATTTTTGAAATTTCGAATCAAAAGACATTTTGCGTGAAATGAACTTGCTAAAGGTTTCGAAATAACACAAATCCTTGATGAGTACGCTTAGGTTCACTTTAAAGTATTATTTAATTAACCACAACAAATTGATAAAACATTTAATTTTCTACTTTCAAAATTTTAGGTAATCACCAAGTTTTTGTTAGATCATTGAATAAAAAAATCAAATTTATTTGATCTTTAAATGTATTATCACCATTTTGTAAGACCAGAAATACCTGTACTTATGCATTATACAGTCGATCGATTTCTCCAAATGAAAAATAAACATCACCAATTCAAAAAATGCCGCCAAGTGAGTGAGTGAATATTAATGTCACACTGATCAGCTACTCGAGGGCTTTTGGTGACAGACCTCGTAATTTTGAATCATGGTCAAGTGAAGAGGACGACACCTGAGCTGACATTCCCTTCTCCTACCACACCAACGGGAGAAAGTTTGAGCTGAAAATGTCTCCAACGGCTATCATCGTTATTAATACTGTGTTCTAACATTCCCTGGAAAGATTTCCACTAATGTCTGTATTTCCCAACATTGGAAGCGTTTTTTGATTCGATGAAATTGGACAACGTTATAATACGTAACAATTGAAATTAGATGCCGACACAATTTACAAGTTCATAATATTAAAAAAAATTAAAAATAAAATGAACGTATTTTTTTTTTCTAAATGAAAGAAATTAAATTTTGATTGAAATTTTATAGACAAAGACTCTTGTTACCAATGCGCTATTTGCAAAATAATGCTGATCCAGAAATAACCTATAAATTTTAACCCCATTCTCTTCCTTTAAAATGTTAGCAGCTTATTCGATATGCAATTGTATGACTACTGTCAAAACTAACTAGTCAATAACCATAGTTTGGTGCTTCAGTTTAAATAAATTCAATAAAGATTTATAATAATTTGCAGGCAGAGGAATTTCTGAGTTAAACATATAACATGTGCTTTGTTAATTAAGCTTTTCGACCGAAATTAAATCCTCGCCTTTAAAGACACGTAACAGAAATTAATTCACTTCAAGCGATTAATGCAGTCAAGAAGTGAAAGGTTCCCACTAATTCAACAATTCAAATTGTATTTAATTTACCAAGCCCTACCGAAAATTAAGAAATGCAAATACCTGGTATAAAAATCAGCAAATACGTTTCCATGCCACAAAATTAGGCATTCAACCTTTTATACTATTTTTCTTGCTTTTATTAGAATTTAGATTTGCATTTAAATGTGTATTTTAATGTTGAAAGATTACAAACGTCATAAAAGTAGCGAGTTTTAAACTTACTGAAAAAAATTACTAATGAAAGAATGAATAAAATAAAATAAAAAAATTGATATATATATATATATATATATATATATATATATATATATATATAATTATTTCTGAAATTTTGGACTTTGTTGGTTTGTTTATCAAAAACTTATTGTAGTCGAAAAGATTGTTGGTTGAAAAAAATATTCTTTTAGGAACTCTGCGTCTAAAGGTGGTGATGTCACGTGTCATGACACCAGATGTCATTAAGTCGCCAAATTTGCCTATAAAAATAGAAGAATCTAGGAAAATGTATACGGTTGTGGGATGATTATTTGTTTCGATAACTTTAAAAGTTCCTAGAAGATTCTCCCCATTACATACATGGTGTCTCGAGTTTATTGGGACAAACTTTAAGGGGAGACAGGGGACATCCACAACTATTCAGATTTTCATGTAAATCATAGTCGGAAACTTCTACGTTTAACTCTAGGCGCAGTTGCTGACAAGGACATTAGAGGAATCAGATATGTACCACTGTAGTCATTTAAGCTGTCATCACCAGGGGAGGAGCAGGGAACGTTTTACGAACACCATGCTGGCAGATATGCACCTGATTTACGGATTGGCAGAAGGAAATGCACGACAAATAGAAATATTGTATTACCAAACTATTCACAGAACTATGCACCAGATTGCCGGATGCTTACTATTTTGAATAACAATTTTTGTGTGAATATGGATCATTACGAGGTAATAAGCATAAAGAGGGCGGGCCAGGAATGACTCAAGTGAGTGAGTGAGTGAATATTAACGTCTAACTGTTCAGCTACACGAGGACTGTTGGCGACGGACCACGTAATTTTGAACCATGGTCAAGTGACGTGGACGACACCTGAGCTGGCACCCACCTCTCCTAATACCACACCAACGGGAGGACGTTTGAGCTCTTTACAGATTTAACGTGCATCGTTCCTCGACTTGGCGAGTCGTTAGTGGTACTGGGCTCGAACTCGTGACAAGGCCAGCCACGATCCGATATCTTGACCACTTGGCTACTGCGGCCACCAGGAATGACTCGAACGCACGGAATCTAACAAGAATTGTTGAATACCTTTCGAAAGAGGCTTCGTTGCTGCCTTAGGTAGATCTCGGAGTAGTGTCCATCGTGTTTTTCAATGTAAATGCTTGCACTCATTCCATCTTCGAGGAGTACCACCACAGTCCATGTAATATCTTTGATCAATAAATTTTTCATATTATCTTAGTCTTGCGTCTTTTCGTTTCTTGTTCCTGCCACACTATTTTCCCATTACGTTTCCGACTACGATCTACGTTACTATGCAAATCTGAATCATTGTGATGTCTCCTAACTCCTCTTAAAATTTGTCCCAATGATCCTTGGACGACAACGATACAGAAAAACAACTTTGGATTCAAACATTTGACAGCGATAGAACGTTTCATTTACATCTTGCAAAATTTTGATTACTGATTTGAAATTCTGCGTTCAATATTTATGGGAGTTTTCAATCTGGGACATCGTATTGTGTATTTATTTCTTACTGGAAAAAATTCTTAAAGTTCTGTAATGTTTCTGTATAAATTGCGATTCATTTCGAAAGAACTAAACTATTAATTGCGTGGACTTTCCCTGTTTTCGAAAGTCAATCTACCATGTAACAATATTTAGAATACACGTATCTTCAAATCAGGGGTTACAGAGAGAGGAATATCCCTTTTTCTATAATTACTCTAACGTTTTAGGAGAATTGAAGGAAATTTGTATTTATACCGACGATGCTAATGATTTAAGAACCAATGCAATTCGCATTTATTGAAGTTTGATTTTCAAATCAGATATTTAATATTTCGAGAGGGAAAATGTACTTGATTGATTCGTTTAAATTCTAAAATACATCATGAGAGTATCCTTAACTAGTTTATCTATTTGTTACCTTACTCTAGCGTGAATTTTATACAGAAATCTTACCTCTTTGAATTGGAATAAAAACTCTGTACGGGATAGTTGACATCGCAGTTGTGGTAGTTGTTATCTGTTCTGGAAAGCAAAACTTACATTAAATATGTGGAATTCTGTGTACTATACAATTTTTAAACCAGTCATTCATTTGCTACTGAAATAGGGTACACTCCTGTTTAAATTAATTTTTTTCTGAAAGGATTCTATGTTGATGAAGTAATTAAATATATAATATCCATAACTCTATATATTTTTATTTTATACTTGAAAAAAAAGTTAATATGATGAGTGACAAGTATTTTTTTCCTTGAAGAAAAGCAGCTGAAAAAAATTAGTTGCATTATTAAAACTAATCAGTGAACTTATTATACAACACCATTTATAAAGTAGTTCTTTTTTAAAGCATGAAACAGCACTCTCTTTACTTATTCATTTTTCGTGAATCAATCATTCCTAATAATATTTGCTTAAGTATTATAATAATTAATATAAATATAGATTAATTTAAGGATATTATAGACAAAATGATTTAATAACGTGTTTTTAAATACAACATAAGTAACTGAATAATTTTATGAAGACGATTATATTGGAGTTTTATTAATGTAGCACTTCAAATCAAAGCTCAAACTATTTCTTTTGATGAAAGTTACTGTCATGCGTATTAATGTACAATGTAACGAATTTTTATTTTAACATTTTTTTCTTTCCATATTTATATAAAAAATTGATTTATTAATTTGATTTATATGTGCATGTAAAATACGCACCAGATGTACTGTGTTTCTTTTAACCATTTTAAGAATTTGAATTCGGAACAATTAAAAAAGTGGTAGCCACTAGTTATAGCACTTATAAAAAATCCCAAGAATCTTATAATAGTAAAAAGTTGTGCAACTAGTTACCTATCAACCTTACAAAGCCTTCTTTATCTCCAAAAGTGTTCTTAGCCAGACATTTGTAGTGACCAAAATCATTGTCACTGACGTTTCGTATCTTAAGTTGCATTATTATCTTGTAAGAATCTTCTTCTTTTTCTATAATTTCAAACTTGTGGTTGTTAATCAATACGACATCATCGTGACGTATCCATGATGTCAGAGGCCTTGGTGAAGCCTCTAAGTTGCAGCCTAGAACAGCTTCAGATCCTCCAACGGCATACACCATCTGGTTTGCAACTTTTATCTTGGGAGAAACTGCACAAAATTAAGTTATAAGTCTTTATGCATTATCTATTAATAAAAAAAGCATTATCATTAATTAGCTTTAAGATTTCATGATTATCATAAGTAATTTTGATAAAATTTTCAGCATTTGTATTAAATAACACAAGATTCCCCCACTTTAATTTTAATGAATTTATTATGCCAGTTTTATCGTACTAAAGGCTATTATTGAAGTCAATACGAAGTCATTAATCATTTCCATAAAATTAAGAAATTATTACGATTAAATATTATTAAAAAGATTTTGATTTCATTTTTAATAAATATTTAATTAAAAATGTAACATTTTTACTCATAATTGTCAAATAATTTTGATGTTTTTAACAAACTTCGTTGTCTTTCATTTAGTCTTTTTAAATCGATCGTTATCGTATATAGTTAAAAGAAATTTGTAATTTTAATCTGAAAATTAATAAAAATTATATATTTTAAGGTATCCGACTACCCTAAAACCATGATTTTTTTCAAAAAGTGGCAAATTTTTTTATGACTTTATTTTATAGACCATTTTATTAACTTAATAACAATACCAAGTGCTTTATTTTCCCTCCACTAGAACAAAAACTACAAGCGTTTCAGTAAAAGCAAATGCCATAACTTTACACAAGATGTCAAACTTTAAAATGCGTTTTACTCGAAATGTGTTTTTTTCGAAAAACTCAAACGGGGACCGTGATTGCTCAAAAAGTTTTTAAAATAATTAGCTGAAATTTTTTGCTTATGTTCTGCATAACAGTAGAAGTGTTTTGATCTTCAGATTTATCAATAACTGTTTTATTTCAAAATTTGCAGTTCTGTATGTGAATATAGTCAATGTTTTTTTAAGCAATTTCGTATATTGACTTAGATAAAGTGCTCTAGTTTTTGTAAAAATTAAAATATCTCTTTTATCGTGAAGGTCACTTCAAACAAGAATAACAAAGTAACACATCAAAATTGAAAAATTGAGAATTTTTTCATAAAATCTTTGTACAGAGTGGGCCCCGTTTATGTAATTTTTCGTATATTTTTACTAGTTTTTTTTCCCATTTAATAATAATAATTTTTTTTCTTTTACCAATTTTAGGATTTTTTTCCTTAAAATATAGTAAATAAATATAAAAATCACAAAAAGATCTCCATATCTCCTTTTTTTCAAAAAAAAGTTGTCGCAAGTAGTCGGATACCTTAAGAATTTCTCTCTAATTTTTTTTTCACTTCTCAAAGATTATAAGTAGAATATGTTTCATGCTATACCAGACCAAGCAATTAACGTGAAAGCGAATATTTTTTTAAATTCCCAAGTAGTTATAAGTCCAATTTTTCCCCAATGAATGATTTGAGAAGTTATTTTATAAAAGTTTACATTTACAAATTTAGTAAGAACATTACAAAAAATCAACGAAATTGCAGCGAAACTAAATATTTTCAGACGGTAATTTAAATTGTGTTTTTTCGTTTAAAATTATATATTATATAAACTATTGTGATTTACTTGAATTTAAACTTATTTTGCATACAATAAGCAATTCCATCTGTGTGTATAGAAATGTACTCTAAATCATTATTTTTTTCATTGAAAATTTAAAATTAAAGCAATTTCCAATTTTGTGTGATCAATACATACGAATTAATTCTTATATATATAACAAAAGGAAATATGATTTTTGTATGATCATGATATTACTAATATTTCAATTCAATATTATCATTAATATTGGAGATTTTTTGCAAACATTTTATTTAAAAAGCGTAATTGATTTATCAGTTATCCAATCAATCTCAGTTCGATAATTTATCATTTCATTAAAAATGTTAACAGATTCAATGTAATGATTATTGAAAGAAATAATCCAGTAGGGCACAATTATTATTCGATTTTTTATCTCCATCATTTGATTAAGAGAAATAACTTTGATTTATCTTATTGAAAGAATTTATCTCTAGAATATTTTAATCGAATGCTTTTATGAGTAAAATGCAAAAACGATTCAATAAAATAGTTAGCATAATTTAATTTCAAATATTTATTCTCAGTTTTTTACAAGTAAGGAAATTTATTCAAGCAGCCAAATGAACAGCGAAGTTTGTGCTAAAACAACTTTTTTGAAATGCATTTACATAAATTGATTATACTTTGAAGTTTCAGATTGTAAATTTTAATATTAACATTCAAAACGGAGAAGATAAATGAATAATTGATGTTTAAAGACTGAAAATTTAAATATAAATATTTTCTTAGTTAATTTAATTTAAGATAAAATATTTTTTTAAGAATATTGTCTTATTAGGAGAGAGAGCCTATGAAAAAAAAATATTTTTTAAAAATATTTTCTCTATTTTACTTTAAAAAATATAGCTTCTAATTTTCAAAATTTCTCTTACAATAATTTCGTAATTACAGTTACTAATCGATAATTTTTTTGAGTTTCTGGTAGAAATTATATTTTCGAGTTTTCAATAACACTCAAAACAGTTTGATTAATTTATTATCGTAAGTTCACTAAATAATTACTTTAATCCAGTTATTTTTTTATTTATCAACAATATCCATACATTTACCATTATAAAAATCTCAATTTATTACTGAATTTAAAATTCAAAACTTCATTGGGGTAAATTCCTTACTTTACTTAAAACAGTACTATGACAATGATTTAGTTTTGTTTCCATATAAAAGAAAACGCACTGAAGTTTAAATGAAAAATTGAAAACTTTCCAGTTTCTTGGTAACTAAAAAAATTGCTCTTAGATACTTTTACTATATAAACAATATTTATGATGTTTACACTTTAACTATAACGTTGCACACATTAAGTATACCTATAACACACATAAGACCAGTTTTCCCATTACTTTAAAACAATGCATTTCGAGCTACATTTAGAGACATTTACGGAAAGTTAGAAGAATTTCAGTAGCACTTCACATTTTTGTTTCAATATCTCCGTAATTTCCACATTCATGTGAAACGATGCTTGTTTGCTTTTTTTTCTCCTAAGAAAAGGAGAAAGCATTAAGTACAAAACACAATAAATGTAGCATTAGAATATCAATCTTTTCTGACCCGAAGAGCGAGAAAAGTAGGAACGGTTCCGGAAGACCATGGTGTAAGTTAGGAGTACATAATTTCAAAAGCGTCATAAAGACGATTTTTGTTTGAGGAAAATAAATTTATGGCCCATTAGGAAACAATGGCTATGCTACAGCATTATCGTACATCACAAAAAGTGCGACTAAATTTTTCTCAACTTACAATTCACCTGCAGGAGAATTCTTTTGCTGACGGAGGGGGGTACTCCATTTTTAGCGATGCACAGATAGGCCCCCATATCCTCACGGGTCACTTGGGTCAAGTTCAAGTACTCACCTTCAACCCGTTGCACTGGAAAGTTTTTAAAAAATAAATAAATATGAGAAAAATATTATTTAAAAAATGGATTTCATAAAAAGATTCTAGGCTTAAAATAAAATATAAACATATCAAGTAAAATTTATGAATTTTTTTTTATGATTTTGCAATATTTGCAACATAATGAATACATAGATTTTTCACTATAGTCCATACATAGACCTAAATAAATATTTAATTTTTTGAAAGATATTTCAAAAGCAGGATCTTCTAGAATTATTTTTCTAAATTAGTTTTAAATTGGTACCTAAAGTAATTAAAGAAAGGTTTGGCACATTGTGCCTGTAAAATGATTTTGGTTACCCATTATTTTTACTGTGTAAACATTTGATCGAATTCTAGTTTATATTTAATCATTTTTATAGTTATTTTCCTAGTAATATTCTGTTAAATATTTTTGGAATTGAGATTGACGTATCAAATGAAATTCATTTAGCTTATCCTAAAATTAACTTCATTTTAAGGTTTCCCACTGCTCACTTGGAGCTGTTCAAAGTTAGGACATTTTATATTTTGAATTTTTCTTTACATCGTATTTATACATAATATTTTACACATAATATTTTAAAATATAATTTACAGATACTAAAACCTATAAAAGAATTTATAAATTAGAAATATTTTTTACTAAAAAAATTAAGAATGTATACATGTTACTTTCCATGAAATTTCATCATTTTTTCATTCAAGGAATCTATGAATAGGATATTATAAACTTAACAAAAGGATCTTGTTCTCTTCTCATGAGCTTTAGTAGAGTACAAATGACAATGTCTACATGTTTTTGTAAATCTTGCATACGGTTAACACTTTTGGTCATTCGAACGTTATCTTAAACAATTTTCCTTTAGCTCGGAAACTTACAGATCGTGCTTTGCGTTTAAGATTTGAAAATCCAGGAATCAGTTGTCATATGAGCCAACGTTGAAAATTTAATTGGTTTTGAGATCCTAAATATTTGCCACTTACATTTAAGAGAAAGAAGGAATTGACAATTGTCAGATTAATTAGGAAATATGGGATTCGGTGTCACCATACTTTCTGGAAAGTCATCCAATTTTATTTTTCCCAAATTTAGTCAAATCCCATGCATATAATCTCATTATGTCATACGTTGGAAAATAGTTTCCCATTGATATTTAAAGATTAATGCTGTTGGTGGGAAGTGAACTTCCCCCTCGTCTTTATAAAGTGTTATAAAAAATTATATTTCAGTGAAAACTGCAGATTTTAGAAATGTTAATTCACTTAATTATTATTTTATCTTGAATACATCTTTAAAAAGTTTTGAGAAAATTATTAATAGTGAAATGTTAAAAAATGAACATAAAAAATGAACGAAGTCATTAGTTTTTAATCACATTTCTTGACTGTACTCCTCTGTAAAAAAAATCTGATTTTTAGAAGAGACACTTAAAATATTAAATTTCAATTTTCCAGAAAAACTAAAAAGGAAACTAAATATCTAGTATTTTAGTCTTTTGAATAGGATGCACTTTACAAGAAAAAAAGATCTTCCATAACTCGAGCGGATAATCATTAGTCTTCAAGATACAAACCTTAAAGGTTTGCTCTAGTTATTTAATAGTTAAGTCAAATAAAAAATATATTTTAGATTCCCTTTTAAAATCAGATCCGATGCTAAATACTCGGTAGTATACAGTTAAATACAAACATAATTTCTAATTATTTCGAAGCAGATGAGGCAAAAAATTAAATAAATTAAATACACATACATACAAATATTTACGAAAACGCACTATCCAATGAGCAGATATTAACTCCTCTGATCAGGCTTGAATAAGTTAAATATTTCACAAGGGAAACAAAGTATCAATCTGGTGTGGGAAAAAAATAAGCCATTTAAGTAAGAACAAAATCTCTCAATTTAATGCAGAATGAGCCAAAAAATTATTAAACGATGTCTGACCTATCAAATGAATCAAAGTTCATATTTTTTATTTAACGTACCATTTATCGTTCTGACATCAAGGCCCGAAGTGATATGAATTATTAATGATGCGTTGCATTTTACTTTCCTCCAAGCAAAATGACTTTGCTAAGGGTAAATCATTTCACCTAACGATAACGATCATCCCCACTCGCGTTTTCGATCGTTTTCTGCATTTTGTTAATATTAGATTCACGAGATGGCAAAGGGATTTTCTTGCATAATTTAATGCAACAACACGCACAGATATTATCTTTGCTTACATGCCACCGTAATATTCGCTTGCATTAATATCCTCGATAAATGCATACACTTAGAATAAGGGAATTGCTTTAAGTAAACGGAAGAAGTAAGTCTGACAACTTAAATTTTTAACTGTGATTTTTTTTCGTCGTTTGATTACTTCTTCTATTAATTAAAGCGAAACGTTTACTGAAGTGCTAAAGGTGGAAAAAAATGACAAATCTCCATTATTCTTTATAAGTAGCACGTGTTTATAATACAATGAATAAAAAATAGATAATGTAGGTTCTACTAAAAAATGAAAATCAAAAAAAATTCAAATTGGATTCTGGATTTCAGGAGATTTGTATATTAACACTTTTTTTTAAAAAAGAAATTATTTATGCCTGGTAAAATTTTTATTTAGCCCTAATTAATTTATAATGCTGATGAATTGTTTTATTTAAAATTTTTCTAAACAATTTTATAGAAGAATAAGCAGCTCTATTTTCTATTATACAACCAATAATTGGATATATAAAAATAAGTCATTTAAATGTATGATTCTAAATTTTGTAATTTAAATTTATACCACTTATATTTTGAACAAAAAATTTTAAGAAAACTGGGAAAGGAGCAATTCGGAAAAATAATTCTGACTAGATTAAAATTTTCGAAAGAAAAAAAAATCGCTATTTTATTGTATGTGTGATAAAATGGTATATTTAAGAATAAAATAGACATTAAAAATTGCAATCAAATTAATTCTTCGAAATATAATAGTTGTGCTCCAATCAAATATAAGAATCAATAACTAGAACATTCTATTAAATATAGCATAAATCAGGAAGGGCCGACCAATGGCACGCGTGCCACTGATAGTACGCGACACAATATTTTTGGCATGCCACCGATAAAAATTTATTTGATTTTAGTTTAAAATAACAAAGTTCATAATGTGAAGTATTACGTTTAAACGCATGTGATTGGTCCTCGATGCCGAGGGGAGCACATTCGTTAGTAATTTATTATCTTGACTTGGTTACGTTGTGGGCTGCTAATGCTAATGATGCGAAATTTTTCTCCGCATAGCGTAGTAAATTTCGTTAACACTACTGTATTTTAAAGTTTATTTGTGTTATATTTACGATATCTAACCGTTATTTAACGTGGCTAATTCAGCAAAAAAACAATAAGTGCAAGATAGTTAAAGTAACCAAGAATTTTAAATTTGCTGGACCGAGAAATATGACATGATTAGTAAAGGCGACAAAGCGGTGTGTGTTTTATGTTCCGGAACAGTTGCATGTAGAACATCGTCTGTAAAATGGATTTCAGACACATTTAACTCTTTGAAGAAGCTGGCCCATGCTATTTTAACCATATTTTCAATTACCTATAGCTTAAAAGTCATTATTATCAGAGATAAATAACATTAAAAACTCGCTTAGAAATCGTTTGGCATTTCAACATGCATTCTGTTAAATGTAATATCTTACAATCCTAATATGTTATTTATCATCTAATCTGCAACAACAGAAGTCACCCTTATGTTACTTTAATTTAAATTACACGTATAACTGAAGCATTTACTAAAGGGTGTTTTTTAGAGGTATACAACTTTAAATTGCAATAAAACAACGATGTATTATTCGATTGACATGATTTTTTTTATTCGAAAGATAATCTTGTGGCATTACATTTTAAATATGATTTCTGGCATATGACTACCACGGCTGGCTCGAATGTAGTCCAATCTGGACCTCCAATTTTCGATGACTTTTTCCAACATTTGTGGCCGTATATCGGCAATAACACGGCGAATGTTGTCTTCCAAATGATCAAGCGTTTGTGGCTTATCCGCATAGAACAATGACTTTACATAGGCCCACAGAAAATAGTCCAGCGGTGTTAAATCACAAGATCTTGGAGGCCAATTCACAGGTCCAAAACGTGAAATTAGGCGGTCACCAAACGTGCCTTTCAATAAATCGATTGTGGCACGAGCTGTGTGACATGTTGCGCCGTCTTGTTGGAACCACAGCTCCTGGACATCATGATTGTCATAAAGCGCAACAAACAGTCAATTTTTCTGGATGTAACGGTGTTTCGACATACACTTGTGGAATAGCTTCACTCCAAATGCGGCAATTTTGTTTGTTGACGTAGCCATTCAACCAGAAGTGCGCTTCATCGCTAAGCAAAATTCGCTTATGAAAATCGCGCAACCATTATTTTCGAAATAAAATTGCACAATTTGAAAGCGTTGTTCAGGCGTGAGTCTATTTATGATGAACTGCCAAACAAAACTGAGAATAAATCACTTGACAGCTTATAAATTGGTCGCCATCTTGGAAAGTAATGCCAACTTAAACTTCTATACTTGGAAAAAAACACTCTATACTATACAGTACAAAATGTATTTTTTGGTAATAAATAAAGAGTTTTGAGTTGTTAGCTTCATTCTTTTCTCAATAATCAAAAATCAAAAATATTTGACGGCACGTCTATACCTCATTAAACGTTTCTTTAGAAAAAATAGCACATTGATATATAAAGGTTCGCCACCCCTGGTAAAAATAGTTCGCAGATATAATGGTACTGCATCGTATTGGAAAATAAAATATAAAAAATATTTAAAGTTATAAAAGGATTTTTTAATGAATTCAAATTGAAAACAGAACAAATATTTAAAATTATTCATATCAAAGCATTCATATAAAAAATATGAGATTTATAAATGTTACTACAAAAGAATGCAAATACTTAATATATATTTCAAATAAATTTATTGAAAAAATACATTGTTGCAGAATAATAAAATACTTGAAAACTTTTAACAAAAACTTATTTTTCCATTCACATAAAATCTGTTTTCCTTGTCATTTAACATAGCGCTGCTAATATTAAAATACATTTATTTATAGGCTGCATAGAATTTTTAATTTATTCTCGAATTACGAAATTGCTTTTCATTGGGTGGAATTGTGTTACAAAGTAGTAAGCACGTATTATATTACATAATGTAATCATGTATTAAACATAACATTATTTACATGAAAAAAATATTATTAAAAATGTTGTAATTTGCTTACCTATATTTTTGGTGTTACCAACAGATCCCAAGTTGATGTCCTTGGACTTTTCTCGCCTCCAGGACACTTGAGGAGGAGGATATCCTGAAGCACTGCAGCGAAGGCTCACCTTCGCTCGTTCCTCAACAACCGTATCAGTGCTAGTGTCCGCCTCCAAGATGGATGGCGGAACTATAATGTTTAAAAAAAAGAATAAGAAGAATAATCATGCAGAAATGTATGGAAATTACTCTGATGCAATTTTGATAGGAATTATTAGTTAAAAAATTGTTTCTTATAGTATTAATTCTCTAATCTTATGTACTCTTACGCTAATCTCTAAGTATAGCTCATGAATAAGCCTTCTGTATCATAATCAATACAGACGAATATTAATCTGTTAAGATGATCCGACTTTCTACATTTCGATATTCGTCCATTAGAACTTATTTAAATGTACACCAATATTTTTGATTACAGTTTTAATTACAGTGAGTCAAGAAATGGGATCCTTTGCTAGACAACAAGTGTCTGCTTGATGCTTAGAGCAACTTGAACTGTCAATTCGTCTATCTTTAACGCAATATTACACACAGGCAAGACTGGACGCAGCAATGCCGTGAAGTTCTTTAATCATGAAAGCCGTATCTGCATCGTGAAGAATGCACATTGTCAGCGTAAATTCGACATAGTCATACTGACACATCACCAGGAGTGCCTTTGGGATGAACTTCTCAAATAACTCTTGTTAGTATAGGCCAGTGGTTCTCAAACTTTCACTACTGGCGACCCAATTTTCAATCATAATTTTTATCGCGCCCCCCTAAAAATAATAATGTATTGAATGCAATAATAATGCACTTTGGGCACTAAAGCTACAATACGATCAGAATTATAAACCATACAAATTAACAAGATAAGCATTAAATTTTGTGTGTATCTGTTACTTTTAAGTAATATATATTAATATATATATTTTTTTTTTACTTTTTAGTTCGATTCACTATTAAAGCGCGTTTTTTGTTTGTTTTAAAACTATAATTTATTTTATAATTATTTTTACTATACACGATAAAAATCACAATTCCAGTGAATAATTTAATTAAAAGAAAATATACTTACCTACTTTCAAGGACTTTTCAATTTTTCTTTGAAAATTTGAGAAAAAATCCAATAAAACTAAGGAAAATGTTCCAAATATGCGTGTCCTTAATAAAGGACGTAAATCACAGACACTTTTCGCTAACACAGGAACGTTATTTTCCACATCAAAACGTATCATATTTTGTTCACTTTTTGGTAGTTTTCTGTAGTTTGATGATCTACAAATAGCATTTTGAACTTTTTCTTCCTTGTGTCTTTCTTCATAGAGATCTTTAGGCAGTATTTGAAAATTTCAAATCAACTCAAACGTTTCATGTCTAACGCTTTTCTGATATTTACTTTCGCTATATATATATATATATCTTGATTAATATGCATTATTTCAGTAGGTTCTTCAATGACTTGATCAGTTTCAACTTCTTCTTTCAATAGGAATCACAGATGCCCATTTTTTTTAAATATTCTGCTCATTTACATTTATAAACCATAATAAGTCACACAAAACTGCAATCAAAACCACAAGATTGTTCATGGGGAAAGTGTAGCATGTGTTCTAAGCAATAATTTTGTAAAACGTTTTTCATTATGCGATATATGTTTCAAATTACTCAAAAATAAATCTTGGCCAAATAATTCTTCAAAGTGCTCAATATGCTTATCCATATATCATAAAACTATTTCACATGAAAAAAGGCGAAACAGAAATATATTATTTACAACTTCCCTGAAAACATACGACGGAGATAACCATACCAGTAAGTTCGAAAGTCAGCTAAAGTAATATTTTAGGTTAAAAGAGACGTAATAAAAAAAATCTCTCATCGTGGTATTACAGCAAAGCAAACAAAATATTTTTTTTAATTTGGTTATTGGATCAAAGATGGCTAAGTGGAATCTTTTATTTCTGATAATCACCAGATGATAAACGTAAATTATATCAGTGTAAATGTGTATTTTTTATTATATCAGAAAGCATTTTGTTTTACTTCATTCCAAAAGAATTATTTTTGGTAAACCTTTTGTTTTCAATATGCTCGCGCCCCCCTCGCAGGGTTACCGCGCCCCCCCGGGGCGCGCCCCACAGTTTGAGAAACACTGGTATAGGCGACACTTTGAACAGAAGAAGTTTCAATTCTGGTGTGTTAAGGCCCGTCGTTCCAGCCTTTCTTCGAACTTTGCGAAAGACAACGTTTAAACAGAATGGTTCATTATCCTATGTTCGAGTATTTTTCAGATCTTCCTTGATACAGAAAAGTGTTCGGCTAATTTTTTTTTCTTGACCGGTATCTTCCCCAGGCCTTTCCCCCAATAGAAAACCTCAGGTGGATAGTTGGCTCTTCACCTCACATCAATAATTGCAGTCGATGAACTGTGACATTATGTTGAAGCTGCATGGACAGCTGTAATGTACATGTCATACAGTCCGACTTAATGCCGACTCATGACTTAATGCCGAGACGTATAAGAACGGTTACTGCTGACCCCAATTTATCAGGACCTATACTTCAATTTTTTTTAAATATTTAATAACATATTACCAATATAATATATTTGTCCAATAAATATTTGTATTTCTTCTTGGTTTAGCAATTGCTATGATCAGTAGTGTAGAATTAACCTTTTATCTACCGACGGTACTTATAAGTACCACTCACTTTAAAATTACAATGAATAATCACTTTTACGCGCGCGAATGCTCTGACGAATACTTTGACGACGCAGGAATATTTTTTTTAAATCCACTCTTCCATGATATATGGCAGCACGGGTTCTATGATGAGTATTTTAGTGGGGAAGGCGAATAGTTTTATAGCAGAAATTGCATTTTCACCTGACGGCGTTTTCAGTAGATTGCGAAGATCAACTATTTTTAGAAACAAAAATGACAATGTCAAAAGGTAAGCGTCTTACTTTTTTTTTTGTATGTTAATGAAGACCTCAGAAAACAATTTGACTACTTATTTTAAGTGAACAATGGGGAAAATTAATTTTACAGTTGAATATATGTAATTAATTAATTAGCTCTAACGGATAAGTTTCCCCAAGTTGAGTATTTTGTTCATGTATATCCCCTAATATTTAATGTAGTGATTCAAAAAATATTGCATGAAAAAAAACTGCAGTAAAATATAATGCGGTAGATAAAGGTTATATAAAATAAATATGGGTACTTAAAACAGAATAGCCTTAGATATTATCAGAATATTACCCTTACAACTCATATTTCGCAAAAATGCCGTGTCATCTACTAAGAGCTTAGTAAAGAACATGATGCTTTTTTAAAGCACAACCTGTTATTCTTACAAATAATCTAATTTTCCAATGCGTTTTGAAAGAATCATGGATAAAGAGAATATATAAGATTATATGGGTTATTCGTGCATTATTGAATTTGTATATTTCAAATGCAGTTATTTACAATAATGAAAGTGCATATTGTTTGAAAATAATGTGAGTTTTTTTCGAATCGTTTTCTCTTAATACTAAAGATAATATAATTCTTAGTAAAATAATATAAAATTAAATTTTGAATTTCTTTTTTTTAAAAAAATGTATTTTATTGTGATTATGACCAATGGCGTGAGTGAGTGAAAATTAACATCGCACTGATTAGTTACATAACGGTTTTTGGAGACGGACCTCGTAATTTTGAACCATGGTCAAGTGACGAGGACGACACCTGAACTGGCCCCTCTCTTAATTACCATACCACACCAACGAGAGGACGTTTGAGCTGTTGACAGAATTAACGAGCATCACTCCCCTACACGGCCAATTGGTTTCCGAATTGCTCTTGTGTATATATCAAGAAAAGAATAAAAAATATTTTCAAGGTGCTATGTTGCATTGTATTTACATATCACTAAAAATTCATTATTAAATTAACAAGCAAGGATACTTGCATCTCTCAAATTTCTTTGTTAATGTGTTTCTTTTCAAAATTTGTATATGTATTAATCTAAAATTAATAGTTATTGTCAACATCGAAAGATGTCTTGGGAGTCTAGGCATCAATTTAAAAAAAACAAAGATTCAGAAAATTATTTAAGAGCCTCCAAATTATTTATCCAAATTCCAAAAAAATACAAAAGACAGAAAAAATTGAAACTGAACAAGTTTAATGCACACATATGCATCGAAATATAAAAATAAATAATATAAAAAATATTAGTTGTATATAATGAAAACTGAATTCATTTCTTTGAACTAGCAAAATAAATTACATATAATTTAATTACATAATACACACACACTATATATATATATATATATGCAATTTAATTACATTACCTAAATCACAAAAAAAAATTCTTTTCTCGACTGTACATTTTGAAAATTGTAAACAAAGCAAATAAGCATTATTATTTTATTTTACAGCAATTTTTCAATTCAATTTTTTTTCTAGTTTTCCGATAAGCTTTAGAAATGAAGAACTGGAATTTGGTAAATGCTAGATTATAATTTTTAAAAATATACATAGATTAAAAAAAGTTTAGAGTATATTTTATAATATATTGTGTTATTTTTTTTTCAAATTAATAATGAAAAAATCAATGAAACAAATATTCTTGCATTTTTTTGAAGAAATACTATTTATTTAACCATTAGCATTTTACATTAAAAATGTTTAATGAAATTCAATATATTAATATATATATATATATATATATATATATATATATATATCATTAGGCGTTCTAGCAGTATAAATTGATTTCTTACGTGTAGTTGATGAAATAAGTGGGAAAAAAGATTATTTAATATTCGGGTATGCATATTGCTAAAAAAAAACTTTTAATAGTGGCAATAATGCAATTTTTCTATTAGAGAAAAAAGTTGAGTTTATTTTTTTCTTAATGAATCTTCTTTTGAAAAAACTTCACACTCTACAAAAAACATAAGAACATTCATATTTTACTTTTGGGATTAACTTACCAATATTAGTTTTTATTAATTAACCATTACACGAATTTTTCGAGAATTTAACTTGTCATTAAAAATGTGATAAATGACTTACAAAAAACATGTTTTTTTCATTGGGAACTCGAAAAAAAATTTTTTTTCTTCCTTTTTATTTATTATTTCAGGAAAGAAAAATTAGTTCATATGAGAACAACAAAAAAAAAATATTTCTGGAAAAGAATGAAAAAAATTGCTTTTAAATAAAATAATTGTCATTAAATGGATTTTTTTACTGAAAACAATTATAAAATCCCGGTGCACCACAAAGTATCACACGGGGCCATATCACATAAATTTATGACAATGATTATTTCTTAATATTTTGTAAAATGAAAAATAGAATCCATTATAGGAAAAACAAATAAGAAAACTATTGGAATATGCTGCATTTAAAAACCTATTTTATTGCAAATTTTCATAACTAAACTCGCAATGACAATGTCTAAAAACATTGAAATTTTAAATGTAGAAGCCAAACATAAAGAAAAGGAAGAATTAAAATCATTAACTGTCACTGCAAAAAATATGGATTTCTCCCAAACGAAATTTCTTCTCTATGCATCATGTTCTGTAATAATGTTATAATAAGTAATTGCGTTAGATGAAACAAAAGTTATGTAAGGAATTACGTTATGTATTACAGCAAGTTGTTATAAATTTGTTATGTAATATTAGTCTCTAAAAAGGTGTAATGATTTGTATCTATACAATATCCACTTCTAAATATCATGCATTATTTTTGACCAAAAATATGTAAACATATACATTTTTATAAATACAGTCGAACCTTTATATAACGAAGTCACTAAATTCTGGAAAAAAAGTTCGTTATATGGAAAATTCATTACATATGTGTTCATATTTTAATATATTTTATAAACCACATAAAACAAATTTTAAACTCATAAACACTATGTACTAAAAAAAACTAATTATTCACACTTTTTTTGAAATTAATGTATGTTTATATTTTATATATCTTACCCATAAATAAATAAAGAAAAAAAATTCAAGGGAACGAAGAAAAAAGTATGTCGAAGAATATTCACTGTATTTTCAATATTAAGAAAATAGTTTTATAATAAAATAAATGAATTTTAAGGACATTTTATAATTTAAAGAATATAAGTAATATGAACTATATATATATATATATATATATATATATATATATATATATATATATATACATTATTTTATAATTAGAACACGGGGACACGGGAAAAATCCACTGAGGATGAAAGAGGATATCGAAGATGTTCCTAGTAAACTGGGCAATGGGGGTTAAAAGTTGCACTTCTTGGATAAACATCCAGAACTCTATTGCTTTCGACGAGTTAGGATCTAATGAAACCAGTTTAAAATTTATGACCACCATAAAGTGTGTTAAAGAGAGAATAACTTGAATTTTTTTTTTCAGAAATACTTTGAAAAAAGAGAGAACAAAAATTGAATCACAAAAGAAAAAGTTCGTTAAGAAAAAAAAAATTCGCTATAGAGAGGTTATTTTAAGAAGAAAATCGTGAAAG
This sequence comes from Trichonephila clavipes, assembly GCA_019973935.1. Lineage (NCBI taxonomy): Eukaryota > Metazoa > Arthropoda > Arachnida > Araneae > Nephilidae > Trichonephila > Trichonephila clavipes. The sequence goes on along the minus strand of BMAU01017296.1, from coordinate 722,509 downwards.
TTCAATGTTCCAGGAAAAGTTCGCTTTATAGAAAAATTCACAATAAAGAGGTTCGACTATATATTAAGATTCAACAAAAAATTCGAAAACATGTTTTATTCGAATAAAATGGGATAGAAATTTCGAAGATATAGGTACAAAATTTTTCAAATTACCTTTTAAGAAAAAGTTATTTGAAGTACAAATGGATAAAAATATATTCTGTATAAAAAGTTATGTGGATTTGAAATTTTAAGCTCGTGTTCTCTCATACTGGAAGAATGTTGCAAGTCAAAGAAGAAAAAGCAAAATTCAGAAGTCACCATTTTCTCAATGGAGATTTGATGTGCAGCGAGGTTTTAAATTACTGATATTTTCTAGTTCCATTACTGCATTAGAATTGTTTTGATTCCAAAAAATTTGTTTTGGAATGCAGGTCCAAATATTTTTAAATATCAGTAGAATGAAGGGGGAAAAACAAAATCCTAGAATGCTAAATAAAGAAATGATGACTAATTATAATTTAAATTTAATCCTGCAATACAAAAATAAAAAAAACGAGTGCATATTTTCATTAATAGCTGTTAATTGAAAGCATTAATTAGGTTTTTCATTTATTATAAATTTCAACTCAATGTACGGCCAAAATTTAAAAAATTTATGATTACTCTTACTGTACGATTGCTCTTTAAAAGTGAATTTAATATGATTTTTTAAAATCTGTGACATTTTATTTCTCTGAACAGAATTAAAATAATACAAAAAGTACATGAAGCAAAGGTTTCTAAATTATGATATTTTTACGACACAACTAATTAGAATTTAATTTTTAATTCTGCAATACGTCACTGAAAAGGATTATATTCATCATCCATTCGTTTATTGCGATAATTCGTATCAATAATTGAACTCTCAATTTTCTTTAAAGTATTCTGCATCAAACGGAAACTTTTATAAAAGAGATTTTTACTTTATTGTTTTTGATAGCCTGATCATTTGATTAGGAATCGGTTAAATTTTGTTTTGTTTTACACGTTGTATTTCAAATAAAATTAATAATCAGCTGAACGAAATGAACGAAGAGTTAATATTTAAATTTATTTTTGTCCAAGTGGATCCATTTTGTTTAAAAGATTTTTAGTTCCTCATTTCTAAACAAATATTTTTGGGTTTAACTAATACTTCAACATTTCGTAAACTCTTCTAACAAATTCTTTGTACAAAACAGTATATAGTACTTATTTATGTCTTATTTATCTTTAGAAGATGCTTAATATTTCAAAGTTCTGTCTTGACATAGAAATCTTACTTTTTCTACTGAATTATTTCTTCTACCTGCAGAGAACAATAATTTTTCTTAAGGGGTGTTGGAAAGCAAAATTCTTATTTTTTTGACAATTTGAGATTTTTACATTTTCAAACTGTATAGATTTTAACCTTTCTAAACATACCTTACTTTAACCTTTAGGGTACTTAGAAGCCCTTAAAACGTATTTTTAAATAATCATTGAATTTAGGCCACGCCCATTTTAATGGCGAAAATTGTAAACAAATTACTTTGCTTTTGCTTAAATGTGTAACGACTTATATAAACCAAAACATGTATCTTTTATTTTAAATTGAGCCTTTTATTTTTTTATTTCCTATTTGATTAGAAGTCTCACTGTATACATTAAAATCAATTTATCTAAAATTGTAAATTTTAATGTGCGATGTACCTTTTCTGAGAAACTACTGTTCACAGGTATGTAAATTTTTTATGATATATTTATAATGATGGCTAATATATACTGAAATGAGCTTTTTGTAAAAAACCCCAAAATTTATTTTTTAAAAATTTTTTTATGTGAAAACGGGTTAACTTAAACTATGTTTGATAAAATATTTCATAATTTATTAAAAAATTCAAAATTTGCTAAAAGCTCATTTTAGTATAATGAGATGGTGAACTTTAATAGTATGGAAAATTTCAAGCATGTACATAAAACAGATTTTTATAAAAGGTACATCGAAAACAGCCAATTTAACATTGTCAGTATAGAGAAAGAGAGGTTTCAAACTCCCCTTTACGGAACAAATATTTAAATAATTCCTTTAATTTACTGATATGCATAAGTGTTATTATGTAAATAATGAAACAAATAAATTCAGAAATTATAACAACGGTTGTTGTTATTGCTCATGCCATCTGTCTGACGTAGTCAGATCGAGGCCTACGAAATTCATCGTGGCAATGACCTAGAAGTACTCCCGTCGTTGGCCTTGAGCACCATACAGGTGACAGTACGATTTAGCTCGGCAAAATTCCCCGAAGGGACGATAGATGGCGACACCACCTATCTCCACCTCCACAATTTCTGCATGGAACTGAAGGGGAGGGGAACTGAATATTCTCCAGTCCCCTGCACTCATGACTCAGCCCACAAGACTTCAGACCCACTGATTTAACGAGCACGTACTCCGTGTGTATTCTGAGGGTATTTGGTGGCATCGGGCATCGAACGCAGGCCTTCCGGTCTGGAGTCTGATGCTCTAACCACTAGGCTAACAACGGTAAAATTTATTATCCAATTTTATGCGTGCGGATTGTCAACCATTTTACTGAACAGATTAAACTAACTTTTCAATTTATGGGAATTTAAACAGAAGAAAAGTTTTGCTGATTTCTGATAAATTTATCGAATTTTATTTAAAATTACATTTATATGTGTTAATACTCAATAATTATAATAGTAAAAAATAATTCTTCATATTAAATTAGTTATATTAATAGAATGTTGTTTGGCACAATATTAATAGTGTTCTATATAATATTCTACTGTTCTGTTCTATTGTTCTCTTTACATATAATGAAATACACTTCTTAATTAAAATTCCACTACCAAGAAGGAAAATAAACAACAAATATATTGTACTTATACAGCATAGTAGGAAAACATGATTAAATTTGTAGACAATTGGGGGACACACATGATCCGAAATGAGTACAGCAGCTAAAACGTCACTAACCTCATAAGCCACCGAGTCGAGTTGTATTTCGATGACAAATACAGCAAGTCATTCCATGCTGCTTCAACTATATGCCACATTTTATCTATCTGAGTGAATGAAGAGTGGTGGCGACCCAATCTCGCTGTAACTTATGACCAGATACTTTCAATGAGTGATATATGTGGAGAGCGTGATATTAGAGGGAACAAATAAACACCCTCCGTGACGAGATAGTTCGAGAAACATGCGGCTTCACTATAAGGTAACGTCTTTGAAGCCTCGAAGATTGAATGTAATCACCAGCCTTATGATCTGTAAAAAATGTTGGATGATCAAATTAGAATATGAGCAAAACATTTTTATGTCGTGTACCAAATGATAACATATACTATCACACCAAATGCAGCACCTGTAAGACGATATAAAACGCACGCAGGTAATGTCGGTTATGCTCCATGCCTCCATAAATTATGGTGTTCTAAACAGAACCGTGTCTCTTCTGATTTTATTTCACTCTTCTAATCAGTTTTGTTGATAAGATCACTACTGTCGACTCGCATCTTGATGTTACCATATCAAGATAAGCCGAAATAATGGTCACCCTGAAGATAGTCTTTATTGCTTCATACTTTGTTTCACTGACCGTGCAGTTATTTGTCGCTCTGCAAACAAGCCCATTTACCCACTTAACGAATGTGTGTGTGATTTGGCTTTACGATTCAGCAAAGTCATCTACCTAACTAAACATTTACGTACATTAATAACTGAAGACACTTGTGAGATCCTGCAGGAGGATCAGTATAAATCCATTGAAATTATCGATTCTATATGTATACGACAATCATTGAATTCCAACCCCAATGTGAGAACCACTATAACAGAACGATAAAAAATTCCGGATAAGAGACAATTCTAACGCTATCGAATTATGATCAATGCTGGTAGCCGTTTTTTCTTATACAAGGCAAAACACAATCTTCTCAGAAGTAGCCAACAGATCCCAAAATTAAAAGACCTGCTGAGTCTGAGTAACTTTCTTTTCAAACAGAGTTTGAGAAACGAATTCTCCCTTCTGCGCAGTTCGAATGCGCTTAAATGCTAATCATTTGCAAATAGCAGCATCTACTTTCCAAGTGAATTTGACATTTGTATTCTTCTTTCTTCATAGTTTTGCAACTTTAATGAAAGTGGCGTAAGTTATGAAAAACATATATATATATATATATATATATATATATATATATATATATATATATATATATATATATATATATTTATATAAATATATATATATAAAATATAAATATATATATATTATATATACTTATATATATATAATATTATATATATATATATATATATATATATATATATATATATATATATATATTATTTATATAAATATATATATATATAAATATAAATATATATATATTATATATACTTATATATATATAATATTATATATATATATATATATATATATATATATATATAATATATAAAAGAAATATGTAATATATATCAAAAACAAGAAATAATAGATAAAGAACATAACAAGAAATAGCGTAATAAAAATATAAAAGCTGAACATGAAGAACAAGATTATAGAAAAATAAAAAAAGAAACTACAAAAAAGAAGAACCTAGCGAGTCAGAAAGCAATTTCGGACTTAGGACCGAATAAGTGGGGTTAAACTAGTTTGACGGCGCCAACCTTCCTCCTTTGAAACTCGGTAGGAAAACCAAATAAAATAAAATAAACAAAATTTAAGAGTATGGATAACTCAGAGAGCATGATAAAACCACTCACTACTATTATGTAACAAACTCTCCCAAACTCTTAATGCAGAAAATTCACAAAATAATTACGTAAGAAAAGTAGAAAAATGCTAAAACAATTACATAAGAAAAGTATCTTTCAAAAAATAATTTAACAAAATTTCTTTTCTCACAAAGCTTTTACGAAGAGAATCAAGCGTCTTGCCATTAATGAAAATCAATTATTCACAAAGTTAAAAAATTCGAAAATACATAAACACATCTTTTGAGCTGACTTTTAAACCAGCCAGCAAAGACAGGTATAAAATGACGACAATCAAATATGGTAAAATTTGAATTGGTTGATTGTCAAAAATGTAAATTTGCTAGGCTCTAATTTGGTTGGTTGTCAACAATGTGTAAGATGTTCAAGATGTGTGTGGAAAAAATGTAAACTGTGATATGAGTGTTATGATATAATCTTCACAGCAAAACCACTAACATGCTGACTTTGAAATCCTATTGTTGTGTGGTGGTGTTGGAATTCGAAGTAGCAAGACGGTTAATGTATTTGTGATGAATATAAGTTCTTAAGAAATTAAAAGGGTATTCATGATCTAAACAACATTGAAATTTTTTTTAATATTATTGTATTTATCTATTTTGTGGGTAGTTAAGTTATCATTTCTAAATAAAAAATTCAAAATGATATTTCTGTAAATTGATATATGTAAATTACTATTCCATTCGGGAATTTTAATTATATGGAACTTAAACGAATCTCTTTTGTCAAAAATGTTACTGACTACATTATTATTAATAAGATGCAAGTCTAAATCCAAGAATTCCACCATATTAGAGTTGAAGTTAGTTTTAAGGAGCTTGAGATAATCAGGGTAGAACGTAATATTTGGTTTGTATTCACTATTTTTACCAAAAATTATTATATCATCTATATAACGATAAATTAAGTAAGAATCATTTACAACATGATCTATTTCAAAAAAATGTAAATATAGGTTCGCTAAACAATTACTAGCTGGACCACCCTGAGGTAATCCTTTGATCTGTTTATAAAGATTCTGATAAAAAAAAATGTAATGAAATTTTCTTTTAATACGAGGTTAACAAGAATATTTCATTTTTCCTTTTTCATTGAAGTATATAATTCATATTTATCATAAATTAACTGTAGAAACTTAATCATAACGTCAATATCTATAGAATTAAAAAGGTCCTCGAAATCAAATCCATGCATGGAAAAAAATTAACATATCATAGTAACTCTAGCAATCTCTAAGCTATTTTTTAATTATTGCCGTGTTTTGTAAATTATCAATTAGATTTTGAAGAAGAGATTGTAAGATCTTCCCAGACTTCGTGATATATGTATTGTATCCATTAGTGATACTACGGAATTTTATAGGGCTTTTATGAAATTTTGGTTTTAAAAAAATACTTGGATATTTAATATTATTTAGTATATTATTTAATATATATATATATATATATATATATATATATATATATATATATATATATATATATATTATATATACAGAGTGTTTTTTTAAAGGTATAGAAGTTTAAGTAGGCATTACTTTCCAAGATGGCGACCGATTTAACAACTTTCAAGTGATTTATTCTCAGTTTGGTTTAACAATTCATCATGAATTGACTCACGAATGAACAACGCTTTCAAATTGTGCAATTTTATTTCGAAAATAATGGTCGATTTTCATAATGTTAGCGATGAAGCACACTTCTGGTTGAATGGCTACGTCAATAAACAAAACTGCCGAATTTGGAGTGAAGCTATACACAAGTGTATGTCGAAACACCGTTACATCCAGAAAAACTGACTGTTTGGTGCGGTTTATGGGCTGGTGGAATCCTTCTTCAAAAACGATGAAGGCCACAACGTTACAGTCAATGGTGATCGGTATAGAGCAATTATTACTAACTTTTTCATTCCCGAATTGAACAATCATGATGTCTAGAAGCTGTGGTTCCAACAAGACGGCGCAACATGACACACAGCTCGTGCCACAATCAATTTATTGAAAGACACGTTTGGTGACCGCCTAATTTCACGTTTTGGACCTGTGAATTGGCCTCCAAGATCTTTTGATTTAACACCGCTAGACTATATTTTGTGAGGCTATGTAAAGTCATTGGTCTATGCGGATAAGCCACAAACGCTTGATCATATGGAAGGCAACATTCGCCGTGTTATTTCCGATATACGGCCACAAATGTTGGAAAAAGTCATCGAAAATTGGACGTCTAGATTGGTTTACATCCGAGCCAGTCATGGCAGTCATATGCCAGAAATCATATTTAAAATGTAATGCCAAAAGATTATCTATCGAATAAAAAATTCATGTCAATCGAATAATACATCCTTGTTTTATTGCAATTTAAAGTTCTATACCTCTAAAAAACACCCTTTATATATATATTAATAATTCTATATATCTAAAATATTACCCTATTATATATATTATATATATATATATATATATATATATATATATATATATATATATATATATATTATATATATATATTATATATATATATATAGTATATATATATTATATATACATATATATATATTATATATATACATATATATATATATATATATATATATATATATATATATATATATATATATTATATAATATATATATATATATATATATATATATAATCTAATATAAAAAATTCAATATATAATTATATACATATACATACACATATATATAAATTTACAGATATATATACCTATACACAAATATATAAACGAAAATATAAAAATAAAAATAAACATATAGTTATATACCTAAGATAACTAAAATAATGAAGAAGGCACATGGTATAATGACAAACTCCTGGCCTTAGGAACCAGGATTGCAGGTTTAAACAAGTTTTGCGGCCAGCCAACCTTCACCTGTAATTTGTCATACTATGTACCAAGAGGAAAGGAAAGAATTATATATCTAGAATTTAAATATTAAAAAATCATTAAACTAAATAACATAGGAACAAAAACATAACCTATTAATACGGAGTGTAAGCGATGGCCAAGAGTGCAGTAACGTGTTCCCGCCAAATAAGAGGCGTGAGAGCAGAACTGCATAAAATTAATTGCGATACGATAATAAGAAATTATATATATATATATATATATATATATATATATATTACATATATATATACTTTTAAAAAATCATAAAAATAATAATCATATAAAAATTAGTGTAAAATATAAAAGAAACTCAAAAAATATATATTAAAAAAAATTAATAAGCATGTGGCGCCATCTATTTAATAATTGTAGAATAAATTAGATATTCTCTCTAAATTTAAAAAAAAACAATTACAAAACATAATAACAGTAAATAATTACAGTAATGCAAATTGTATCATAAAAAACCATTATAAAAATAATTACAAAGAAAGTTAGCAGGATAACCATGTTCAATACAGTGATTAAAATTTTTTTAAGATTTAAAAAAATATTAGCTTTATCGCTAACTAATACATTATTGCGATAAATATAGTTAAAAATAATATTTCTATATATAGATATTGATAAATTAGAATTCCAGTAAGGCACTTTGATGATACTAAAATTAAAGGCATCTCTTTTATCATAAATATTACTATGTAGTTTCAAATCCTTAATATACAGTGTTACATCTAGGTAATTTGTTTTGATTGGATTATTATTAATTTTAACTAAGTTTAAGTAAACCGGATAAAAATTAATAATGGGATTTAATGGATCATTTTTACCAAAAATAATTCAATCATCAATATATCTAAAAATGTAGTAGTCATTATTAATAACATAATTATATTCATAAAAATGTAAATAAAGATTAGCTAAACTATTACCATTTGGACCCCCTTGTGTGAGTCCTTTCTCTTGTTTATATAAAGAACCATTAAAAAAATTGATGTAATTTTCTTTTAAGACAAAATCTATGAGAGTTTTAAATTTGTTAAAATTAATATTAAGGTTATACATACTGTGGTTTTCTAAAATTACTTTAATAATATCATATAAATCAACGGAATTGAAAAGATTTTCAAAGTCATAACTATGAACTGAATAAAAATATTTCTATTATTAAAAAAATCTATAATCTCTTTACTATTTTTAATTATAGTTTTATTACATTGCTGATTAATAAAGTTTTTTATAATATTATGAAGTAATTTGTCTGCAGTAGTAATATATGTTCTAAAACCATTTGTCACACTTCTAAATTTAACCAGACTTTTATGGAAGTTTGGAGTTAAAAAAATATAAGGATACTTAATTTTAGGAATACAAAAACCTAATTTTTTATAAATGGCAATAATACGATTACTAATTTCATTATGTGACAAATCTTTTTTAAAAGAACCATTATTTAGAAAGTGATCATAAAGAATATTATTATATAAATACTTACAAATCACAGCATAGTTACCAGGTACTTTATCAATGTAAACTATGATAAAATTATTTTGTAATTCATAAATTTTCTGTTTTATATCTTTAAAAGTAGTTTCATATTGAGAATGGTAACTAAAATTCATAAGATCTTTTAAAATATTGTACTTATACTCATCAAATGCCTCAATAGGTAGTCCAAATTTAATTGCAGATTTTGTAATAAAATTATCTATATCTTAAATAATTTGTTTTTTAACAGTATTGTTGTTATTAGAAACATTTAATCTAAAATTAGTGCCTTTACTCATTATATCTCTTAAAATATTATCATTGATTATGTCTAAGAGTTGCCAGTTACTACATGTTTATGATGACCAACAATAAAGTTAATATAGTTTTTACATAAACAATCTTCTACATTAATAGAGGGCGAACTATTGCTGTAATTAAAGATAAAACTGCCCTTCGTTTTGTTATATTTAAAAGCTTTCTTTACAACCACGTTTCTAACCGGAAAAAGTGACAAATGTCTATTAAATACATTAGAAAAGTTAATTTTGTCAAAAGTTTTATTCATGAATAATAAAGTGCAGTACTCTGTAATAGGTTCATTAATTTTTTCTCAACATAATTATTGAATCTATTAACTAGATAGTTAATAATGTCTTTAACAATGTGTACTGCATGACAAACCTTTAAAGAATCATTATTTAAGGTTTTATATAACAATGCAAAGATATTAAAGTTTTTTTTCAAAATCATCAATAAGAACTCTAATATTGTCATTTAATGAATTTTTATCTCTATTTTTCCTTTTAGTTCTATTACTTCTAGATTTTCTTTTAGAATAATTGTTTAATTTATTGACATTATAAAAAAATTCTTTATTATTATTCTGTAATATTATTTGCAAAGTATTTTTAGCAAAATACAAAACATTAAGGCCATATGTATAGATTGTATTAAAACTCCTAATAAAGTGATTTTCCCACCATAATCTGTGCTTAGTAATTGGAGCAATTTTAATGATAGACAGTTGAACATTTTTGAAATCATGCATATGAAAGTGTCTAAGTTCAATTTTATTAGAATTATTGGAATTATTAAAGAATTTAACATCATGGCTATGCTGATTAATCCTTAAGTTAATAGTATTGGATTCTATTATATATATATATATATATATATATATATATTATATATATATTATATATATTATATATATAGATATTATATATATATTATATATATAATATATATATTATATATATATACATATATATATATATATATATATATATATATATATATATATATATATATATATATATATATATATATATATATATATACATATATGTCAAGTTTGAAAAAGTTTAGCTTCAAAATTAAGTAATAAATGAAAATAGAGCGAACTTTTTACCATCGCGTAAGGATTTGTGGGGTAAATAAGCCTATTTAAAGCTGGAGCGAGCACTGACGAAAAAGAAACCATACTCGAAAAGGCTTAGCTGGTGACTCCTCGCCGAAGTGCTGATAATTGTTCTTCTTGGTTGCGCGCCAAAGGGCCACCATGTTGGATTTTATGTGATTGAGAAGAAATAAAGAAGTATTTTAATGATGATTCCCTCCTCATTTTACCAGCAGGGCTGGGGCCTGAATTGTTTATATATATATATATATATATATATATATATATATATATATATGAGATAGGGCACTTTAATAAACATGGATTCAATAACATAACTGTACATATACTTAAAATAGTGCCTATTATTAAACAGAGTTTATGGTTCGAAAACTTTTGTATATGTTCATTTAGATCATATTATACTTATGGTTTGAATGTTATCTGGAATGTTGAAAATATTTTGCTATCTTTTAAACAAATATCCGAGGATTCATTATATATTCCGAATTTTGATAAATCTATTGGTAAGGTAATAATATTGGTACTGCAAGGATTTCAATAGCTAAACGTAGAAAAATAGTTAATTGAGACATGAAAATCCTCAAGAAATTTATGTTAGAATTAGCTAATAAATTTGATGATAACTACAACACAAGCTTAATTAAATTGTTTATGCTTGGCATGAATAAAACTGAAATTAAAATTAGCACAGATATTTTAAGCAGATGTAAATTTCGGGATTCTCATGATATGGATATGTGATTCGAGACCTTAATAACTATTTAAAACGAAAAAAATGGATATTAAATTAGATACAAGTGAAAATTACACTACAAAATATTGTACATTATTATTTATGAAAAAATCCTAAAAATTTTGTTAAATCCTTTAACAAAATACATTTTTCAGGTATATTTCAAAAATATCTCTCTTTCAATCCTTTTTACCTATTAAAAATATTATTATTAAAAAGGCTTTCAAATACAAGAAACTTGGTAGATTTATATTTAATTATAATCAAGTCTCGGAGCTCCTAAATACATAATCATGTAAATTTAATTTATATCAGGACTATATTGATCATTATCATCAGCACATTGTCACGGGAGACCTTGGCATCGTGAAAGATGGTTTGTTAAGAGAACTTGGTACCCCAAAAATCACAGATTTATCGTTTTTTTTATTTTAATTTAATCTTATTCTTTGCATTATTATATTTCGATTGATATGTCACTTGTGCATGTCGGAAAGTTAGAAGTTGAATAAAACTTCATTTGAAAAAAAAATAGGCAATTCAGCCACGCCCCCTTTTTAGAAAAAAAAAGCTAAAAAAAGAAGCGTTTTGATAAAAAAAATCTAATTTATAAAGATAAATAATAACATTAAAAAAAGAATATGCAATATATAAAGCAGATTATTTCCGAGGCAATGCATACAATCATTTTTGTTCTTTGTGAAATGTGTGCATATTGAAATTAAGGCATTTTGTATTAATAATTTTATATATATATAATTTCAGTTCTTATTCCTGATAGATTTTTCATACAAATGTAATACTTTAATATTATAAGAAGAAAAACAGCTAAAATTTCTGTTGTGACAGAAAAAAAAAATTTAACGTTTTTCTTGATTTTTCTTGTGCAATTAATACTCTCTAAAAGTTGATCATTTATAAAAATGTGTGGATTTAAAAAAATATGAAAATACAATTATTTTAAAGAAAAACGTATAGCTTATAACTTAAAGTGGTATTTTAAGTTTAATTATGCTTATAATAGTTACTTTTTCAGAATTATACACTTTAAACTGGTTTTTCTCAGTTTATGTTTTTCGAAACCTTAGCGCATTCAAAATGCTACTCCTTCGACAATTATTTACCAATCACTTCCATTTTTTTCCTGCGTGTTAAAAATAATGCATGTAATAAAATTAGGAATCCGTTTTGCTATAAACTGAATACTCTTTTTTTAAAAAAATAAGATGTTAGACATGTTGGCTTTTTCGTTGATTTTTAGCTTGTATATCAACATTTTATTTTTTTTTTCTCAAAAACGAATGAAGTTATTCTAAAATTGATCCCTGAAGTTGTTTAGAACATCCATAAAAATATTATAAAAAAATTTCAGGTCAAAAAATTAATTTTTACAAAAGGAGTAGGATTTTAAAATTTTCCCAATTTTCTTCAAAAAATTTAAATTTTTAAAATTGTGTGAATAATATATGAAAATTTTCATCTGATATAATTTTCTTGAATAGAAACATTGTATAAAATGCTAAAATATAATTTTTAAATACGTAGATAAAGAAATTTGCTCAAAGGGTACAAAGTTTTCATAAGAAATTTAATGAAAAAAGTTACCGGTTTTAGACTGAGGATCACAAAAAAATCAATCTAACGTTATGAAACTAATCATAAGGGATTTAGATAAATTCTACCTTAGAATTGCAATTAAATATGGAATACAGAATGAGGCTTTCAAACAATTTAGATCTTACTAGCAACAGAAATTCGTGAAATAGATTTCAGTGTTGAAATTGAAATTATGTATACAGATCTTAAATCATCAATAGAAAATATCCAAAATGACTTCGTGATTACATATGTTGATAAGGTCTCTGCTAATTATGGAATAATCTGTAAATATTTTTAAAAAAAACATTAAGTAATCACATTTTAAATAATAATGCATTTCAAAAATCAATTCAAAATAATAGAGAAGATGATAATCGTTTTTTCGCTTTGAACAAAAGACTGAATATTCATCTAAATAATATTAAATCTCAACGCATTTTTTTAACAACAAAATTGAATAAAAGCCCTATAAAATTCCGTAGTATCACTAATGGATACAATACAGATATCCAGAAGTCTGGGAAGATCTTAAATCTCTTCTTCAAAATTTAATCGATAACTTACAAAACACAGCAATAGTTAAAAATAGCTTAGGGATTGCCAGAGTTACTAAGGATATGTTAATTTTTTCCATGCATGGATTTGATTTCGATGACCTTTTTAATTCTATATATATTGACGATATGATTAAGGTTCTACAGTTAATTTATCATAAATATGAATTATATACTTCAATGAAAATAAAATTTTATATTCTTGTTAACCTCGTATTAAAAGAAAATTTAATTGCATTTGATCAGAATCTTTATAAACAGATCAAAGGATTACCTCAGGGTGGTCCAGCTAGTAATTGTTTAGCGAACCTATATTTACATTTTTTTTTTAAAATTGATCAAGTTGTAAATGAATCTTACTGGATTTATCGTTATATAGATGATCTAATAATTTTTGGTAAAAATAGTAAATACAAACCAAATATTACGTTCTACCCTGATTATCTCAAGCTCCTTAAAACTAACTTCAACTCTAATATGGTAGAATTTTTTGATTTAGAGACTTGCACATCTTATTAACAATAATGTAGTCAGTAACATTTTTGACAAAAAAGATTCCTTTAAGTTCCATATAATTAAAATTACTGTATGAAATAGCAACTTGCATTTATCAGTTTACAGAAATATCATTTTGAATGTTTTATTTAGAAATGATAACTTAACTACATACAAAATCGATAAATTCAATAATATCAGAAAATTTTTTCAATGTTGTTTAGAACGTGAATACCCTTTTAACTTCTTAAGAACTTATATTCATCGCAAATACATTAACCGTCTTGCTACTTCTAATTCCAAATCCACCACACATCAATAGGATTTCAAAGTCAGCATGTTAGTGGTCTTTTTGTGTGAAGATTATATCAAAACACTCATATCACAGTTTACATCTTTTCCACACACATCTTTTGAACATCTTACACATTTTTGAAACCCAACCAAATTAGAGCCAATCAAATTTACATTTTGACAATCAATCATTTCAAAGCGTACCAAATTTGATTGTCATATCTCTTGGTATCTATCTTTGCTGGCTAGTTTTAAAGATAGTTCAAAAGATATGTTTATGTAAATTCAAGTTTTTTAACTCAGTGAATAATTGCTTTTCATTAATTTCAAGACTCTTGGTTCTCTTGGAAAAAAGCTCAGTGAGTAAAGAAATTTTGTTAATTTTTTTTTTGAAAAGTACTTTTCTTATGTAATTGTTTTTGGATTTTTCTGCTTTAAGATTTTTGGAGACTGTTGCAGATTAGTAGTCAGTGGTTTTATCATGCTCTCTGTGAGTTTTTACATACTTTGAATTGTTGTTTAGTTTATTTGGTTTTTCCTACCGAGTTGGAAAGGGGGAAGGTAGGCGCCTTCAAACTAGTTTAACCCCACTTACTCGGTTCTAAGTCCGAAATTGCTTTCTGACTCGCTAGGTTCTTTTTTGTAATTTTCTATAAATTCGATCTTCATGTTTAGCTTTAATATTTTTATTACGTTATTTCTTGTTATGTTCATTATCTATTATATCTTGTTTTTGATATATTTTACAAATTTCTTTCATATGTATATATATTTATGTATATATATATATATATATATATATATATATATATATATATATATATATATATATATATATATATATATATATATATATATATTATATTGATTATAAATGTATGAAATACATAACACACTATATACGAATTTCGGGCGAAATGAAAAATAAAAAAACATTGAAATCAAAATATTTATAAAAATGTAATACTATACAAATAGTACAAATTTAGGACTAGGAATTGCCTGCTTTAATAAAATACCAATTTTAAATAAATTATTATTTAAGTGTGAGTTATAATTGAAAAATTGAAATAAAGAGGAAAATATAACTTTCCAATTGAAGACTATGAAATAAATTGTAATGAGCATCTGCACTGTTTATATCTATCAGTCAACTATGTGTAATACAAAGAATTTAATAATGATAGTTAGTCATAAATATCTTAATAATATTGTAGTTCTATAAGTAATCCTTACATATTATTATCTAAATTGATATTTATTTTATGACTTGTAATAAAACATAGTTTTGATAATTATTCTCACAGTTCGTTCATCTTCAATGGTTAAAGCACCCTCCGCTGAATTTAGTTAACTTACAGCTGACATTTTGGTTTCCTATAGCTGTAAAAGTATATACTTTTAATTTTCTTCCACACGCCTTTTTAAAAAAAAATTGCATTTATGTACTTTCAAAACCTTAATATTAGCAACACAAAATAATATATGTATACAAATGTATACATATATCCAATATGTTCTTGCAAAATTAAGTATACATTGTGAAGAAAAATGTTTTATTTCCGCCTCTTTAATTAAGAGATCTCGATTAATTTGAATTATTTGAGTGCTTTTGTGTTAAATTCATTTCTCAAAATCACTGTAAGAATATTAAAAGAATTGAGCCTTTTATTAGGTTTTATTTTGTGTTTTACAAGAAATAATGAAATTATATATAACAAGAATTCAATTATATTAAGTAATAATGATCAAATTAACATAAACGGAGAAGTTTCACTTCCTACACCTTTTTTTATTCTTCGCGAAAGTGGAAGAAAAAACTCCAACTAATACTTAAGTATTTTCATAATTAAAAAAAAAGAGTAATTCAAATAATCCTTTCGAGTTTTAACAAGTGTTAGTACAATAAACATTTCTCAATGGCGATAAGTAAGAGAGAGAAAAAACAATATTTTTCTTACCAATCGCACATGAAGACTGTTTTAAAAACCTTATCATATTCAATTTTATGAATGAAAAATAACAAAGGAACCGAAATTAAATGAAAGAATAATAATGGAACAAAAAAAACTGTCTCTCTCTTCCCACCTTCCGTACTGTTCTTAACGATTAATTTTGAGCACATGTTCTACTCTCCACGTGTGATTAATTTCTCGTTTAAAACTCATTAATTAAGAAAATTTATTTTTTCCTTCCTGGTGATTGCTCGACATTCTTTTACAAGCGATCAAAAATAAAAGAACAAATCTTCCTGATATAGCGATCTGGCGACAGGGACGAGTATTAATGATGCCACACTGAATTAACCAAAGAAGCTGACATGTCGGCTCGAACATAATTTTAGAATGAAGTTCTCAATTAATTACTTTTGCTGTTTACAAATTAGTTGGTTTCTTTTTTCAATTTATAATTTTCCCACAGCCACTTTCGAAGTCGAATGATTGTAAAAGGAAGGAATGCAGCAAGTTTTTAATTCTTTCTTTTTAAAGCGAATCAAGTGTTGCTATTTTTCTATTTGTATATCGAAAGCAATGAGACAAAGATTCTAAAACATCGTATAAGCACGTACATGTTAGGAAGAAAAAGAAATTGATTTAAGAAGCACCAGTATAATAGCATATGATCCAACATTGATACTGTTCTACCATTATTTCATTTATTTGTGTAGTTCTTTTCTAGGGGGATTCCTATATTATATATATATATATATATATATATATATATAATTCAGATTTATATCGCTTTCTCATCATTTATTCTTTCCAGTTTCTAGCGTTGTTCAGATTGCAGAACTAAACGAATGCCGAGCAATTCCATTCCATTTGCTTTTATATTTTGGCTGTTCATAATGTATACGAAGCCAATCTTTGGAATAAATCGCTGGTTATTTAAGGAGCTAGGAAAGTTGTAAAATGTAATTACTGAAATTCTTCAGTTTCATTGTATACCGGGCTATTATTTAAAGTAAAATATTGAGTCTAAAAATTGAAGCAAATAAATTAAAGAATTGCACTTTAATGTTTATTTGCTTACTTCACCTCCATCTGAAAAAGAACTTTAAAGGAGTGTGAAGTTTGAAATGGAATGTTCTCGATATTTTTTTAGTAATATTTTGATGAGTACCATTTTATTTTTTTTTTGTTCAACATTAATAAATCACATACATTAATTTTATTCAGTATTGGATTTCAATATTTCTCAAATAAATAAATAGTACTGAAATTAAAATTATATTAAAAACATTATAGGATAAAAAGAAAATTCTTTTTTTTCTTGAAAATGCTATTTATAACGCATTACTTATCGGTCATAAAATAAATTAAGAGACTCCAAGATGTTAATCCGCAAAGGTTGAAAATAAGTAAGTGTAATGTACATGTTTTAAAAACGCTAACAGTACGAGAGGATGTTATAACTTTTTAAATATTATTAGAAGTGATCCAGATGCTTTATATTTTTAAGTTGCCAACCAGACATAAACATTTATTTCAGCAACTCTTGCCTTTTCAAAAGCTGAAATTAAAATCAGATTGTATTGAAAAGCAGCGCTCCACCTTCTGAATAGCGATAATTATGCTGTTATAAATCTCCACTCCCGGAATGTTTTTTTTTAATTCTAAAAATATAAGATTAGATATAGCTTGCTGTAAGATCAAGAAAATAGGGTGAATGTAATAAAATGTTTAAAGCAACATCGTTTTGATTCCTCAACCACCCTTTGAAATGTGAGTAAGTGTATTATCGTCAAGAAGACGGCATTTTTACAATTGTACTGTGCGGTTTCGTAATCAGAGCACTACACAAGTTCTTACGGTGTGCAGTAATAGGTAGTAATGATAGTTAAGACCTCTCGAAGTAGTATATTAAGAGACAATTTGAAATGACAATTTGAAAAACAGACCGGACACTTATTGCAGACTTTTACACTTTAGTCTGCATTCTTTGGTCCAATCACATGTTCTCTCTCAAATGTTGACATCTGCTCATACTGTCAGTGAATCAATCAATGATTTGTCTCACGTAAGCCAATTAAATCTCATTCGCTTGAAATTTATATCTTAGCATTGAATTATCCCTTATTTTATATACCATATGGATGCTCCGTCGCAAAGAGCTGGAATTCTAGACAGTCAGTAATTGGCCTTCAAAAGTTCATCGTTCCATTGTGTAATATACGGTCTATGTCTATTATAATGAGGCTTTAAATACATTTCTTTCTTGCTAAATATAGTGATTGGCTTATGAGACAGTAATATATATCAAACAGAAACTTTAAACACGTTTTTCTAAAAAAAATTAATACTAATACATAATTTACATGATAAATGAACGATTAAATAAATGTAATGTAATATGTAAAAAAATAAATGAAACAAGTTTCCTCCACATATGCAATGTTGGAGGTTGGCTTTTGTTTAAATGTGTAAATTATGTTTTCAGAATAATCCATTAATCCATTTATTATGCATTTCTATATATTAAAATATATAGAAATAAAAGAACAAAAATTGATCAAGAAAATGTGAATATTATAATAAAATAATAATCCAATACTATATTGAATGATAAAAAAGAGAATAAGAAATATTGAAATATAACAAACTGTCATAACAGATGGCAATCGGAAGAATATAATACATGATTTATTTTTAGTTTATTTTTGCATAAGTTTCAATCTTGCTCACTATTGACTTTGTATTCGCAATATTTGTATTAATCCATTTTGAACTATCGAAATAGCTTAATGTATAAGAAATTTAAAACTACTTATTTTTAAAATTTATCTGATTGTCTTTGATAATAAAAATAAATCTTTCTAGTCCCATTTTCTTTCTCAAATAAATGAAAATTGATTGATTATTCTCAAATAAGCTGCTCTTTCAAGTAATTATGAGTAATAACTTGAAGAATGTTTATCTTTTAATTAAGACATGGAAGAAATTTAATACCATATTAGGCAAAATTAGTTTTTCCATAAAGATCATATAGGTTTAAAAAAAATACAAAAATACCTTACGTGCTATTCCAATATTTTATGTTTAACAACATTAGAAAAGGTTAAAAGCTTACAGAAGAACTTCAAAAATTATAAATTGTATTGCCTGCATTTTATTAATTTATTTTTACATAACGAGTTTTTAAAAACAGCAGTGAACAGTTTATATGTTCTTGAAGAATGTATCCCATACTTTTAACAAATTGAAATTCAGAAATGAAAACTTCTATAAGAAAAAAATATCAGGACTATTGGCTTCAAAAATCCTGGCATTTTTTTTTCTTTCTGTGAGTGAAAAAAACACAAAAATCTTTTTGAACATGTATTAAAAAACTCTTATCCATATGTTTGCATCATTTTTATTTTATTTCAAAAGTTAAATAAATTGATGTTTCCTATTTGGAGAGTACACAGTTTTTAATATTTGTTTTTAGAGAAGGAAGGAACGGAAATAGTGAAATTCAAGCTTTTTTATATAAACTGTTTACTTAAAGTATATATTCTCTTTGTTTAACAAGTCTTCAATTCCTCTATGAAAACTTTGATCCTTATACCCTAAGAAAAACATGTGTATGAAAAGGGCTTAGGTATAAGAATTTACATCCGGAAGTTGAGAAAATTTATTGAATGTACTACGCAGTAAGGGTTTAGTTTCAACATTATTTTTTATAGTACTATAAACATTATATTGGCATTAAGACCAACAAGCATACATAATTAGATTGTTTTGCTGTATGGTTATGTTTTAGTAGTAAGTAAAAGGTAAATTGAGAAAATAATTTTTTGTACACCTCAAAAAAAAATCCTCCGTTATTTTCCTTTTAAAAATATTTCAATTAAAATTTCATTTCTTGCCTTAAATTTGTCATTTTATGAAGTCAATTTTCATGTACTTGTGTGTAATGAAATAGAACAATTAAGCTTTGTCTATTGAAGATAAAAATAATTCACCTTATGAGAACAAAACGTGAGAAAAACTGCAAATCATAAATTATGCATAAAATTAATTATTTAATAATAAGCAACCTTTTTGCACAGCAAACTAACTAAAAAAATAAACCAACTACTACTAAAACAAAAATCAAACTGTTGGAATTAAATAAAAAATATCATCATTTGAAAAAATAGCTTGTATTTTCAAATAAGATTTTTTAACATATAATTAATCACTGCAAAAAAATGAAAAGTCCATTTTTCATAATGGTGTAAAATAGAATCACAAAAATTTATGTGTGAAACCAACGTCGCACTCTGAGGTAACGTGATGTGTTTTAGTGTGATGGATCTTGTAACTTCTGAACCGTGATTAAATGACCATGATGACACCTGAGCTGGCCTCCTCTTAACTGCCATACCATGCCAACGTGAGAATTCTGAGCCTTGACGACAGATTTAAAGTAATTTGATCCTTTTATACGACGTGTTTTCAACGGTATCAGGTTTCGAACTCACGACTTGGCAATGCTGGTAATGAGTTGGTGACCATGTCCATGTTAGGCTACCGTGGCTACACACATACACGATTGAGTGAATATTTACGTCGCACTGTTCATCTACTTGAGGGCTTTTGACGACGGATCTCATCATTTTGAACCATAGTCGAGTGACGACGACGATACCTAAATTTGCACCCCCTCTGCTAACTACCACACCACACCAATAGAAGGACGTTTGAGCTTTAGACAAAATTAACGTGCATCTCTCCCCTACACGGCGGATCTTCAGCGGTACTAGACTCGAACTCATGACACGCTGGCCATGAGTCCGTTACCTTGACCACTAGGCTACGGCGGCCACAAACAAAACACACGCACGAGACGAATCAGAAATTTTACTGAGGAAATTATTGATGTGAATTATTTGTATCGATACGTATGACCATGTTTTAGATCAATATTATATAATTGAATTTTGAATTAGTAATTATATATGTGATAACTTTCCATGTATTTAAAACTGCTGCGTTATTTAGTAAGAAAGATATATATATATATATATATATATATATATATATATATATATATATATATATATATATATACATATAAATACGTATTATTCCCATTAAATATTACAAACTAATATAATTTGTAGAAACGAAAAACAATTTAACACAAATCCAAACATTTACAGTCTGCAATACTAATTTGCAAGATCTCAATAACACAATTCATAAAAGCAAATTCGGTAGTAAATTCACTCCAGCGAGTAGCAATCGGCAAGTTGTAGTGTTATCAGTTGTGTTAAGACACAATTGATAACACTTTAACTCTCCGCCGGAGCTTGTCAATAACTTAAGCGTTACAGACATTATTCAGATTTATAATTCATTTCAACCAATCAATCGTTGAGAGCACCAGATGAAGTCAATCACACAGTATATTACGTCTCATCAAATGATTACACTGTGCATCCATGGCTTGGGAGCTGGGTGTAGGCAAACACATCGACAAGCTACAATTCAAATCTCTAATAGGCAGTTAAATTTTGGTTCAACTCTATCTGTAATTATTATGATTAGGCATTCATATTCAAATGTTTAAGATGGCTGTAATTGCATCATGTTGAATAAGCCTAGAGTGTGGGGGGTGACCACAGCTCAAACGGCTCCTCCCATCACTTTGAGCATTTGAATGTTAATGCACAGTTCAGTTTGGATCGGAATTTAGCGAGTGGGACTATTTGGATCGGGTATAATCTAGTTTAGCAGCATTTGAAGGATACACCCAACTTTGGAAGGTGTTTAAACAGTGTCTCTGGCAATTCCGACTTAGCGTAAATCACAACTACCATTCTGGAATGGTTGGGATAGTCGTAAAACAACTATGTTCTAATAACCTAAGTGAGGATTGGAAAGGCATTGTGTGGATATTCTCCCACTGTAATGAATTATGTAAAGCTCAGAAATTGGGTGAAGGGATATAACAAATACGTACATTCACAATAAAACTAATTAATATGTACCAATAATATTTTTTTGTTTATTTCTAAAAATCATCGAAATAAATCATTAATAAATTTGTACTTATTTACTTTTGGAAAATTATATTCATCGCAGCGATTCCCAATAAAAAATAAAATATAAATAATCTTGTCCCTTTTTTTCTAACATGAGAATAAAAATTTACGTTAACATAACTAATAATAAGAAGAAATGAGTTCTTTTAATTTATTTTTAAATAATTTGAAACACACTTATTCCTTCTATCTGTCATTATAATTGCTTAAAACACACAACAAATAAGAAAAGATGATACTTCAAATACTTAGATGAATAAAAGATAAGGAAAGTGGAAATTAATTTATTGAGATAAAAGCAAAAATTAAAGCAAATAAAACAAAAAAATAAAAATAATAAAATAAAAAATAAATTCCTAAAAAAAAAAAAGCAAATTGCAGAAAAGCAAAAAGAAAAAAAAATTAAGAGTTACTAAATGTAGTGAAATTGCCTTTATCGAAGTTCCGCCAATTAACCAAGTAAATCTAAAATGGCTGGAATGATATTGATAATCAAAATAGATATATTCGAATGACAATTAATGGAACATAATAATATTAGTACTGAAATAAATTACCTTATGAGCTCATTTTTTTTTTATTAATTCATCATTGAAGTTTACTTTGTATTCATTGTATTCATAATTGCATTTGGTCTTAAAGAGAACTAATTTAGTTCAATTTCCCCAGATTACTTATTACTAACACTGAACCTAAATTAATTTTTGCACAATGAGTAGTTCTCATTGAAAATGTTACTAATAGTTTCCACTATTTCTGAAAGTGACACATTTTAACTATTATGCTATATACCGGGTGGGCAAACAGTCCGTAAAGATTTTAAAAATTCATAAAATCCGGAGAAATGAACGAAAAAAAAAACTGTTTGCAGGATCAGCATTAGTATGTCACGGGATTTTTTTTTAAGTCAGAAAAAAAAATATTTCGAAAATCATCCGGCAGGTGGCGCTGATGTACGCAAATAAAATAAACAATGCATAAATAATGAACAGAAAACTTTCACAACTTTATTATATCAGAATATGTTCCGCATGACCACCACCTCAGGGGAGAAGACATTCCAGACGAGTGACAAATCCAGCAACGGTAGAGTGCAACATGTCCGGATGTATGGAGGATACTTCTCTGCGGATCGCATTCTTTCAGTTCCGACAGACTTGATGGACCGGATATATACACGCGAGATTTCAAATATCCCCACAACCAGAAGTCTGCCGGGGTTAAGTCTGGAGACCGAGGAGGCCATGGGTACCTGCAGCGCCTGCTAACGATTATGTCTTCCCCGAACGTCTGTATCAGGAATGCCTTAACCGGGTTAGCAGTGTGACTGGTTGTTCCATCCTGCATGAACGTGACATTCGAAATCTGACCTCGTTGAATTAAACATGGCACGACAGCGTTAGATAACGCTGAGCATTTACTGTTTCCGTTATCCATCCATTTACTGGGCACTGCGTTTCAAAGAAGAAGGGTCTTATGATAAATGAACCCGTGAAACCCCACCATGCTGTCACTTTTGGGGAATGCAATGGCTTCTGTGTGTACTCACGTGGATTAGAGGTCACCCAAATGTGACAGTTATGGTTGTTAACGTCACCATGAAGCGAGAAATGAGCTTCATCTGTCCACAAGATGTTAAAAACCCAGGTGGGATCCTGTTCCATTTTAGAGAAGGCCCACTTCGCAAATGCTTCCCTCTGTGTGGTATCTGCTGGCAAAAGTTCATGGCACGATTGCAATTTGTATGGGTACAGCTGGAGGATTCGACGAAGAATATTGCGGACAGATGATGGTGGTAAGCCCAATCGTCGGGCAGCTTCACGAGCACTGCTGGTCCCTGAAGCTGCTTCGGGCGCAATCGCTTCCATTTCGACAATAATGCAGGGTGCACGTGCTTCTTTCAAGCATGGTCGTCCGGCTCGTGCTCGATCCTCCAACTTTCCAGTTTCCTCAAAACGTTTAACAAGCTTTAAGAGACCTGCAGGTGTTAAAAGGCCTCTTCCACTCTTCACATTTTTCTGAACTCGGAATTTACGCAAAGCAATGGTCGCTGATTCCTCGTTCATGTAAAATAACTTCACCAACATAGCTTTATCCGGCGCACTGAGCATCCTTGTTCACATTCACTGTTTGTAATGGTGAAATTAATGTGGATTAATTGAGAGAAGTTTTTACGGACTTTTTGCCCTCGCGGTATATATATAATTTATCCTTTTTTTAAATCATAAATAAAATTATTTTATTCCTGTAATATATTTGTAAGAACTTTATATTTAACTAAAATTCTAATTATATACTTTTTATCTTAATCATAATTAAGAGCAACTTATTTCGAAATACGCGTGTCTAATTTGATTTAGCATTAAATGATTAAAACCTATATTTTGCCAAATATATGCTTGATTCTTCATCAATAGTCCTTGAATTTTTGATGCATTTATTGGTAATGCCAAGTAAAAAGTATCTTAATAGCCTACACGTGTCTTATTAAGCAGCTGGATTTTTTTTTAAAAAAACGTAATTCCTAAAAGTAACTACCCATAATCTTCTACATTTTACTTTTTACTGGATAAATTTGGTAAAGATATATTAATGTGTTTTGAATGGGAATTATCTTTGTACATTCTTTTTTACATTATTTGCCCTCAGAAAATCAAAACATGGATATGATTCAAAACTAAAGAAAAGTACATCTTTTAAAAAAAATGGTTTACAAAACGATTTTATAAGAAATGAAAAATGTGTTTCAATCGTAAAATTATCAACATAAATTAAAAAGATGTATTTTTAAGGTTACCTTCAGTTATCTAAATGAATAGAACCTGAATTCGGAATATTTTTTTCAGACATAAAAGTGCTCAAACATTAATATTATATTATGGCTTCACTACCATGTAAAGAGAGAGAGAGAGTACTCATTTTTATTCCAGTTGACAAATATTTTATTTTATTAAAAGCTAACTGAGCTATCCATTTACATGTTGAAACGAAAAATTAATTATTTATGAGATGCAGTAGGACCTCTATATAACTAAGTCAAGTCGCTAAAAAAGTTCGTTATATAAAAAATTCTTAAAATAGAGGTTCATCTTTTTATAAACTTAATAAACTATATAACACAAATTTTAAATTCATGAACTCTATATATTTAAAAAAGTAATTTTTTACTCCATTTTTAAAATTAATATATGCTTATTTTATATATCTTACTTATCAAAAAAGAACGAAAGGAAGAAAAACTGCAAGGAAAACAAGAAAAAAGAATGTCGAGGAATACATTGCATTTTCAAAATTAAGAAAATAATCTTATATTAAAATTAATGAAGTCGAAGGACATTTTCTAATTTAAAGCATACAAGTATTATTGAACATAACATTATTGTAAAATTAGAACACGGGGAGAACTCCACTGAGTGTGAAATGGTATATCGAAAATGTTTCTAGTGAGCTGGACAATGGGGGTCTTGGATGAAACGCCTAGAACTCCTTTGCTCTTGGCGAGTTAGGATCCATTAAAACCAGTTCATGATTTATGACCGCCATAAAATGTGTTCAAGAGAGAATAACTTGAAATTTTCAGAAATACTTCAAAATAGGGAGAGAAAAAATTGAATCCTAAAAGAAAAAGTTCGTTACATAGAAAGTGCCCTTCGCTATAGTGAGGTTATCTTACGAAGAAAACCGTGAAATGTTCAAGGTACCAGGAAGAAGTTGGCTATATAGAAAAATTCGCAATATAGAGGCTCAACTGTGTTTTGAAATTTTAAAGAATCTATATTTAAACAAATGTATTAGTTACAATGTCACAAATTTTTATAAAAAGTAAGTCATTTTTTGGTCCGAAATGTGCTCCACGTTATGTTTACGTTTTCGTGCATACGGCGAAAACGGCCTTAGAAGCATTTGGCTAAAAACTTTCAGTGAGCCAGAAAAGAAAAATTGTGAATGAATATCACATCCATCGTTCAAATTATTTTTCCAATAAAAATACAAAAATACGAATACCACATATTTCGTTTCATCTTATAACTACCCATTTGCATTTATTTTTTTCGAAACATTTTGTTTGTAATTGTACTGAAATTTGTATAAAGAGCAATTATTATTATCTGACTCTCAAACATTTTTAGCTAAATTCAAATTTAAAATTATTCTTCCGTAGTTCATTAATATTTTTAATATTCTCTTTCAGAATCCTACAAAACAAGAAATTTTAAAAAAATAACTTCTGAGAATTATTTTTTTTGTATAGCGAAGTTAAAAGTATTACATCAGTTACCTTCGTCAAACAATATTAATTTTGATACTCAAGCTTATAACTAAATAAAGTTGAAATAGATTCCATTAGTTTAGATTTCAAAATCTTTGAGCATAATAATAAAAAATAGTAATGTGTTTCATTCTCTCAGTCTTTCAACTGTTTTCTTCTAGTAAAAAATAAGTGAATAAATTCGTAATTCTTCCTATCATTTAACTTTTACTTTAAATGCATATTTACATACACCTACGTTAGAATTTTCAGTGACTAACTACATTTGGAATGAATAAATACGTTTTCTCTAGAGCAATTTATTTTTTATTAAAAGAAAACTAAAATATTTCCAGTTATAAACATATTTGCTTATTAGTTCAATGAATGAAGTCTCATTTTCCTTTTAATGCATCAGTACACATTAATAATTCCTAAAAGAACACAAGAATATAAATTTTTCATTTAGAAAAACAAAAAATTATTACCTCGCTTTTGCAAAATCAGCAGCTAAATGAATATTATTCTACATTCCGAAAAAAAACTCACTGAAACATTTAATGTGCACATGATATATAGCGAACATTTCTCAGTGTTTATGTAATGTGATAGTTATGAACAGTGGAAGTCAGAAGTTAGGCAATTCTCGTAAATCTTTATGAAATACTCAATAAATTATTTTAACGATGATAAAAAAAAGTCGTGAAATATAAAACGAATCCGAGTTTAATAAATCAATGATACAATAATTCCATGTTCAAACTAAAAAAATGTACTATAATTCTTCATACTATCACTTCACTTAATCAGGTTTTTCAAAGAAATGTAGGATGAAATATTACACCGGAAACAAAAAGAATATTTTTAATTCAAGCGGAAGGGAAATATTACTGACTATTTGTCACGAAAGCTTTAGGGGAATTTTATGATAGATAGACGATTTTCGATCTTTAGAGGAAAACTTTTAAGAAACGTTTATACTGAAATCAGCGCCGTAGACAAGTTATTACAGATGTTCATAAATAAAACATTAGCTGGAGTTGGTAAGCTTTTAGTTTCTCGGAAAAATATAAAAACGTGTATAAACCATAAGAGATACAGTTTAGTTAGTTTTTTAAGAAGTTAGTTTTTGAAGAAATATATTAATTTTTTTAAAATTAAATTTATTAATTTCCTGATTTTTTTTTAAATTAACGTTATTAAACTTATTAACTTACTAATGATTTAGTACAGCATTCAAAATGTTTACAAATAAATATAGAATTTACTACTTTTTAATTATAACTTTTATAAAGAGGCAATTTTGTTACAGTTCCAGATATACTAAATAAAATTATTTATTTTGAATGGACTCTACACAGAAGCTGTTGAAAATTGATAAACGTGATTCATATTTCTTTGCCCAATGGCTTTATTATTTAAAATATTGTTACGTAGATCCGGGTTCGTGGATTTTATGCAAAACAATCACAAATGAAATAAACAGTTCTTTAACAGCGATGCGAATTTGTTATCAAAAATCCAATCCTTTCAATACAGGATTCATCGGCAATATCCACAGGGTAAAAATCCGAAGGTCTTCACACCTTCAACAGCAATCAAACACAATAAACAGTGTTTAAAAATACACGTAAGTAAATATTATTCACAAGTACAGCCGAGTTAATCGCTCGTAAAAACAATCCTCACTACTCGCTGGCTTAATCAAGACTTCTCGCTGTACCGGCGAGCATCCTTTTTATAGGCACGACAGAAACTTCTAGAAATATAACCGCTCGTGTCATTGAACGGACACTAGTGGAGAGATCTACTACTTTCTAAAAGATTACAGAGGGTTCCGAACTTGCCAATATGGTCACCAATGACGCCAAAATGGCCGCCAAAGTCGCCAAATCGGCCGCCAACTTGGCTCTACTGCCAAGTTCTCATTGAATCACCCTTATAACGTAAGGGGCGGCACTGCTTGTGAATAGTACAATTTTAACATGAAATAAATATAACATAGAGTAATATAAATCCATTAAACACTCAAATACAAATTATTTACACTATTTACACAAAATTCGTAACAATATTTATTATGTTTTTTTAAAAAACTTTTAAAAATACCAAAACTGGTTAAAATGAAAAATATTCTATGAAATTATTTAATTTTCTAGCACTATTTAAAAGAAATTTTTAAATATGGCACTATAAATACTATGCATTTTAAAACTATTTTTATTGTCTCTTTTCTGATAAGTTAAATAATATTTAATGAGAGAAGGATAGTATAATCGGTATTGAGTTATGTTAATTTCGCGTCAAAATTTCTTGCATTACTGAAAAAGTGAGCATCATTAAAATACATCATAGCCACAAAGAATAAATACAAAATATTATTTTCGTTTCATCTCAAACATCTTTCACAATTCAATTTCCGAAAATGGCAACATTTGAAAATACTTGTAATCTTATGGATTTAAGTAAAAATATATTTAGAGGGAACTTTTAATATTCGAAAAACTCATTGAAAAAAATCCATTTAGTATTCTGCTACGCCAAACTTGAACTCTAATTTACTATTTATATTTATTAGAGAAACATATTTTTGAGAGTTATTTCTAAATGAGTTCCGTTCAATATTTTTATGAGATATATTTTAAAACTTCTTTTACGAACTGAGCATTTTATCAAGCTTAATTCTTAAGTAATAAGAGTGCTAAATAGAGAATGTCTTGCAATTTTTTAGAGTAAATTAATTGGAATTCATAAAGCTAAACACTCTTTCTGATACCAAATAGAAATTTAGACGCAAATAATGATTTTCTAACAAAATAAAAATATTTATCTTATTTATTCCTCTGTGTATAAATATGACAGAGTTGTTGACTGATGTTTTCCTCGATCTTTTCCTTTCTTCAATTTACACTCCCTTTATCAGCGTGAATGTTTGTTACCAAATAATTCACTCTGTTGAAAATATACTCATTTAATATATTTATCCCCTAGTAGCATTAAACATTAAAATGATATACAATGATAGTCAACAATATACAACAAAGAAAGGACAACAATAGTCGCTGCTCAATCAACCACAGAATTAAGCAGAATTTTTGTGGTTAGAAATGACCACAAGCTGACATATGAATGATTATTGAAGTAAAGATCAATTGAATAAACGTCGTGAATCATCCCATAATGTCATTTAATTCTTAACTCTATATATGTTATGCATGGAGCTACGAGCAACAGTCTTTTTTTAATCCAAGCAAGTATATTGTTTCGTATCATGATTAAATCAAACATTTGGGGGGAAAAGAGAATAATTATCTAGTCTTTAAATGAGATGTCCCTGATAAAAAATGACCTTAATGAAATTTGTAAAATCCGGGTCTTTAAATTTTTTTAACACACGATAGGTACATTATTGAGTTTTCCTTTTTTCCGTTCAGACTTATTTCACACACACAATTCAGTAAATTTTATTATAAAATTTTCTCTTACTCTCTAGCAGAAATCTTTGAAATAATTTTAGTATAAAAATGCACTTGAGATCACGAAACATGTTATTTTGGAACAAATCGCATTAATCCATTTTTTCTTTAAGCAAAGGACGTTTTCTTACTCACCCATGACGTCAAGAAATCCATCTTGACTGATCATTGGCTCAGTGTTTATTTGACACATGTAATAGCCTCTGTCGAGGACGCTCACGTCTTTGATATGCAGGTACCATTGTCTTTTATTGCTGTTGGTGATCTTCAGTCTCCGGTCTCGACTAATGACATGCGTATCGAGAGTCAGGAGAGTCTGGGTGTCCACCTTGATCCATGCTACCTGAAATTTAAAGGCATAAATTAATATTTTAAATTTCCCGAAAGCTTATTTTTAAATATATTGAATGCTAATGTTTTTTTGCTCACTTACACATCAGCAACGAATGCGTTTTGAAAGTAAATAAGGGTAATGAAAAAAATAAGGTACTCATTCCTTTAATTTAAATTAATCATACTTTATTATAAGTCTTTATAACCTGATTCAAAATATGTACTATGCTTTCATTTAAAAACTTGTTTGTTTATTAACTAGCATGTACATTCCTAGCATTACTTTTAATACATAATGAAAGCAATCTATATAAATATAAACATAGTATTAATAATAATACAACATTCAAAAATTTAATGAAGTCAAAAGCAAAAATATGTCCGTTACACTATATGGTGCAATATTCGCAAGGATATCCATAGCAGACGCATAATCCTTTTTAGAGGAGGGGGAAAGGCGAAAAGAATGTTTCGTTTGAAATCTAGATCATACAGTATATAAACATTAAAAATAAAATCTAAAATGAATTTCGAGGAGCACATTATCAACAACTGTAACTCCATCATACAGAATTTCAAGCAACTAGGACTTCCCTTCCGCCTATACACACATGCACAAACTCTTTTTGATAATATAGGTTCATAAAAGAATTGGTGTACTTCTAATTTTTGTCTATGCATACCATTTTTAACATTGTTTTTGGTTACGATTCGGTCCCATATTATCCTTTGTATTAAAGTTTTTAATTCATTTTAACATAGTTTCATTAAAATACTATCAATGTATAAATATTTACATGACATTATAAATACTGGATGATGACTCTGTCGAAAAACATTCTTTAATTTTATAGCTATTAAATGTTTCCAAATCAGGATAATTAGAATAAGTATATGTAAATATTGTTTCACATAATAAAATATCGTTTGAATATTTGACTGCTTCAAAAAGGAACTACCTAAGTGAGAAAAAGTTATCTGAATCTAGTGCGAACCTCGAAATCGAAATTTGACACGCTGTCTTTGGAGCATTGACAATGAATGAGAGTTGTCTTAAAATGGTAAACGCGTATGAAGTAATAATAATAAATTATTTATATTTGGATGTAATGCAGGTTTTGAATGCGAAATATACAGGTTAATAAATGTGCTATAAATTTCCTTTTAAAAGCAGCATACAGAAACATTTTTTTAAAAAAAAAATAAGATAGTGGTAACTAGATATAATTCAAAAATTATTTTAAATAGTTGAATCATATTTACCACTATCTTTAAGTAACATTAGTTTCTTTTCCTTTATAGATTTCTCTCCTTTAATACAGATTTCATTTAAATAATGTATACCGTAGTTTGGGATACCTTATGGATGATTTACATTCCCTCTACTACACATAATGTTAACACGTTGAAACTACTTTTAATCATCATCGATAGTAAGAATTAAGCAAAATATCTGAAGCTTCGTTTCTATAGTATTATCTTACACATTTCATTGTAATTCCCTGTAATTAATTTCATATTTATAATATTAAAGTGAAATATAGATCTTTCGTTTCTACTGTGTAGTGCTTCATCTTTTTAAATAATTGCTGAAATACAATAATAGTAATGAATAGTAGGACAGTGTTTCTCAAAAAATTGGGTGTACCCCCTAGAGGGCGTGATAGCTCTGCGAGGGGGGCGCTAGCATATTGAAAAATTTGAAAACACAAAAGATTATTTAAAAATATATTAATTTATTAAAAACAAACAAAATACTTTGTCATAATAAGAAATAAAATTAACATTTTTACACTGCCATAAAATACTTATAAATGTATCAGTACTGCACATAATGTATTCTGTAATTAATTTAACAATACTAAGTTAAGAAAAAATTTAATAATTACGAGTGGTCCCATTGGTTTTTCTCATTTAATTATATACAAGAATTAAAACTTATCTTTATAATTTGTACCGTTTTTAAATAATTCCTTAACTACCAGTTAAAAGTGGCGCGATTCGCTCCCCAATGCAATCGTTTCTCTCGAAGCGAGCGTATGTAAAGTTTTTTTGGGGGGGAGGAGAAAAGAAATAAATAAGGAGAAAAACCTCTGATATAAGTATATCCTTCACAACCTCTATTAAAGTCCTTTTATTGCATTTCAAAGCCTTCAGAATAATTTAATGGATAGCAGTGCACAGAAAAAATCGGGCTTCGGAAAGACGTATGTATACGCCCGGGGCATTTAATGCACAGGTTGAGTAAGATGTATATATACGCCAGTGGCATTTAAGAGGATAAAGTCGTATTGTAGCTTTCGCGTCAAAGTATAGTATTATTGAATTCAATGTATTGTTATTTGTGTAAGGGGGCGATGAAAATTATGATTGAATATTGGGTCGCAAATATTTAAAGTTTGAGAACCACTGTAGTAGGGAAATGTTCTTCCTAAAATTACTCATTTGAAAATATCTGTGATGATTGGAATCCTTTTTTTAACATTTAATGACTCATAAATTTTAAGAAAAATTAGTGACAAAAAATTAGTTTCAATAAATTATATAATACAATGTTCTATTAAAATATAAACGTGATTTTCTGCGCATAATAATAAAAAAAAAGTCATAGCTATAAATGCCTTATAAATTTTCTTTTACTAATTAGTACATTTTATGTCACATTAAAGTTTTTATAAAATTCTATACTACTTAATTTATTTATTTTCACAAATACTTTCCATAAAGTAATCATGACAATAGCTTGACTTCTAAGACATTAAGCAAGCAAATACAAAAAGCTCTGAATATTTAAAATTATAAGATACAAAAAGATGCGTGTTAATTATAAAGCTTTTTGGCGTTTAAAAAAATTGCAAAAAGCATGACTTATTTTAATTTTTTATTTTACGTAAGCATTAAATTTAACATTTAAGATTCTTTTAAATATCATTAAGAATATAGATTTCAAAAGCTTATGTTTGGGGACATAAAATTTTTCGAACAAATAATATATATATTATGTCAAAATGAATATTTGCATCCGAATCAATAGACTTCGGTACTTTCAATATTTTTAAACAATATTTTGAGAAGAGATTATAATGCATTTATTGTTCAAGATAATGTATTTTATTAAAGGTTTTTAAAATTATTCTGAAAGGAGCTATACATTACAGATATTAAAATAAATATAAAGATTGTTTTATATATGTATATTGTGACGGATTGTTAAAAATAAAATAGGATAAGTTCGTTTTTTACTTATTACTAATCCCTATTGAACTCAGAAAAATAAATTGCCGAAATTATATCCAAAAACTGTTATTATATTATGCATATTAAAATTTTATTAGATAGTCAACAATATAATTGATTATATTCTGCCTTTCTCCTTACGAATGAAATATTGCAGTCAATAAATTACCCATTTGAACTTTTAAATGAAACTACTATTTTCATTATCAATGATTCATCTGCAAAACATTTATTCATTTGATATTCATTCCCAAATGTTAAACTTGAATTCATCCCAATCAAAAATAAAATGTTTTGCGGCGGATAATTCACAATTTAATTCTGAGAAATAATTAAGTCTTGTTTACAAGAGAGAGAGAGAGGATATATGGAATTAACTAAAGTATCTTAAATTAAAATAGCCATGGAAATAATTTATATTATACCATGTTTTAAATTAATTTGAATGTTAGGAATACTGAGAAAGTTTGACAAAGTATGAATTACATTTAATGTAAACATGAAATTGAAATAGGAAAGTTGATGTTAATCGCCATAAATTCAATAAAATAAATTGAAAGCATATTCTTAAATTTATTAATTATAGCTTTGTTTCTATTATGTAATTAATTAATTGAAGTGAATTGCTAATTATACGAATAATATTGTTGAACAATGTTTTGTATGAAATTTTCTAACAGAAACATTTATTCAAGCTAATAGTTTTACATAATCAATTGTATATAAAGAATACTTTAGAAATTATTCCTTGCAGAGACTTATTATGACAGAATAAATATTTCAATACGAATTTTAAAAAAGTAATGATTTATTTAAGGTATCAATTAATTCAATGATATACACATTTATAAGTGTAATTATTCATTAAGATTTTGTTACATTTGATTGGATTTACGTTTTAACTTATTTCTCATTTACATACTAAAATGTATCTGCGTTCTTATTTAATATCAAACAGAATGACTTAAATTGAATAATTTGATTTAAAGATTTCCACGATTTCCACTTTGGAATAACTTTACAAACAATTTAGCATACATTTACATATGAGGCAATTTATCATAGCTCGATAGTTAATTTGAGTTTAATATTATTTATAAATCTAATTATATTAATAACACACTAATAAAGGGTTTGGATGTACTACAAATTAACTCAATTTCGTTACTCTGAAATAAAAAATTCATAGGAATTTATAAAGATATATTCAAAATATTTTTGGTGTGTTCGCAAATTAATAGAAATATATTTTTATTTATTTATTTTGCCATTTTTGAAGCCAAGTTGTTCAGAATATTAAATTGTAAAAAAACACATTTTCTTTACATTTTTTTAATGTAATTAAAATATTAATCAAATAATTTGTAGCTTCTAGATACTCTGAGAAAGAGAGAAAGTTCACGGTTTTTTTAGTAATAAATATATTTAATTTATTCCAAAATATGTGACATATAAAAAATAACGTATAAGTATAATTTTTAAAACACATTTAATGTACCATACATTCCGGCGTACAGCTTTCAAACTGCATTTTTTAATTGCTGAATAAAGTGTACCCCTTTTTTTAAGAAGAAAACTGAAATGGATAAGTTGAAATCCTTCATTCGAGATTTTACCCCAGGTGTTTGAAAAAAATAGTATGCTTCTAGAACTACAACCCTTTAAGTTCATAAGGTATTGTATTTCTGTTAAATAAGCAATATTCTTATCAATGCAGAAGTCTAATTTATATTATGCTCATATTTTTTAAAGCTGCCATTTTTGTACCCAGCGCGTAAAGCATACTCGTAAATTTCGATCTTATTTTTTTGTTTTGTGTTAAAAACACGCGTTATACACCAGAGGATACGGTAATACTTATTAATGCTTAAAGTAACCAATATACAGTTTCCATACCCCACACATTTGCATATTCAATACACAGAGCATTATATATAGCTTCATTAATTTTTTACCTCATTTTAGTGCAACTTATAAGCATTTGACTGAAAACTATTAATTTACAGGTATAGTAATCCACTCTTACATTGTTAGGTTGCGTGAAATTAAACTTTGAAGCATTCAATCTAAATTTATTATTTGAGTTTCCTGCAATCAAATGCTCAGATATTAATTTATTAATATGTAGAGGAAGTCAGTGATAACATGTTTCAAACAAATTTTAAACTTTGAAATCTTGAATTTTTTGAAAAATGCTCAAGACATAAAGTCACTTATAGCATTCCTAACAAAGTGGATTACTCAAGAAGAATAAACTTGTAATACTTTCTGGATAAATAATCAAATTTTCCGCGGATTGTTACAATTTTCCACGGTCAAGTTATTAAAATTGTTGGTTATATGAAAATGATATTATCATATTTACAATTCCATGCGTTTAGTTATCCTTACAAACTAAACAAAAAGATAAGCTCACAACACTATCTGATGAAGATGGAGAACTTAAGCTTGAATCAAGAATGTAATTTAAAATTTATGAAATCATCAGGACATATTTTTTAAAATTAGCTCATGCATTTTCGACGAGAACCCTTCTAGTTTAAAATTAAAACTTTGAAATCCGAACTAAGCTTTAAAATGTGTTCACGTTACTTAATTTTATGCGTGTGAATTATTTTAGAAGAAACAAACTACTTTGATCCAGGAATCGTAAAATTGCATCTTTCTTTTCTGTTTGATAAATACATTTTATTATTATTTCATTAATATTATTTCAAAGTGCTTCACATCAGAAAGAAATATTCAGCTATCATCAATTACATCTTTTTCTTATGGAATTTAATCGTAGACGACTACGACGTGGACTTAGCCAACAATTGATAATATTTTCTCAAATTAATGTAGATTTAATTATTTGGTGTTTTCAATAAGTTATTTGTTACGATGATGTTTAAAAGAAAACATATTGCTGCCCATTAAAATTGAAAGGAAGGATAGACATTAACAAAACTTTATTTATTCAATGTACCCAGCATTTTAGGAAGAAAATATGATTACATTTGTAGGCAATCTCAGGATGTACAAAATCTGAAATTAGTACATCTAAAACGACTCCAACCGAGCATGGAGTCGAGTTGGACTTAGATGACAGATACGGGCAGGTCATTTTATGTTGTTTTATGTCTGTGTTGCACTTCATCAATGTTAGTCACCGGAAATGGGTGTTGACATAGTATCTCAGCAACCTATGAGCAGGTGTTTTCAATGGGTGAGAAATCTGGGAAACGTGTAGGAAGGGCTACAGCCGAATATCCTCTGTGTCAAGGTATGTCTGGATACGATGGGTTACGTGCAATCTCGCGGTATTTTGTTAAAATATAAAAACCAGAGAAATATAGCGTAGATATTTAGATTAAAAATGCGACGAACAAGAGTTGACCTGTACCTAATGGGTCACACAGGTGCACGGAATTTGTGATGATTTCCAATGCAAGCAGGCCACATGCACCCTGACACAGATACGCTAGTCACGGTATTGCATGCTGAGCTGAGTCTTGTCTGAAAATGCAACACGGTGCCACTCATGCATCGAGTTTTGTCGTATGGTACACAACTATCACGGCGTATCTCTATGCTATAGGGTCAAGGGAAGCTGCAATAATGGTTGATAAGCACAATACTTCCTGATCCAGACGTCGATTCACTGCCCATGCGGATACTTGTACCTCTGCAAACAAGCCTAGTTTCTAATTTAAGGTCCGTGAAGTGGTTGTATGGTCCTACAAGTCAGATGTAACTGCATGCCAGTCCTTTTGACTGTTAGTGGTGGGAGACCTTTAAAATTTTGCATGGCATTTTGTAACAACCTTCTGAATCTCCTTCGAGTGCATATTCACACGACAGTCATTGGATGCAGCTCATTGGAGAATCAATATTGCAGAACGATATGCCGCACTCTGATTAGGCCATGAGATCTTTCATCAAATTCCTAAACTTGCTGGTAGCCATTTCTTAATCTTATACGAGGTATAACCTGATCTTCTCTCACACACCCAACAATCAAGTGCAATTTCTGAATGATAAACTTTCTATACGTCCCTTTAATACAAAGGTTGAAATGAAGTTTTCTTCTACTGTGCCGTACGTTTGCGCTTTAATGCCAATCATTTGTATATTTCAGCACTTTCTGCATCTCATCAAATCAGAGGTATGTCCATCCCTCTTTCAGGGTGTTGCAATTTTAATTGCCAGTAGTTCATACCATATAAAATAGTTAAAAATGATGCATTACTAAAAACATTTTTCTTTCATGTAGAAGTGTATGGAAATTCAAAAGTTTTTCATTGTGTCTTTATTTTAATAAATGAATAACATTTAATAATAGAAATAATTAATGATATCCTGTAAAAATAATATAATTATTAAATTTATCAAAACTTAAGTTATTTTTACTTTTTCTCTTATAGTCTTTGGCATTTTAATGATCTAAAATACAATGTAAAATGACTTGCATAAAGTAATAATATGAGTTTAATTTTCCTAAATATAGCTTTAGCTTAAAGAAATGAGGCATTAATAACTTCAAATTAAAAAAAGAAAATACTGGTACACTTAAGATACTTATACAAGACAATGGATAGATCTTTTCATTTGCTTTCACGTGTATTTAAAAATTCAAGCAATTCATATAAAACTGTATAATGATAAATATTTTAAATCTCATTGTATTCTTTGTACAATGAACTCACCTTTTCTTTCGCTATCTTCGAATTTTTGCTAAATGCTCAAAAACCAGTTGATGAGCGCGGCTCATTCCGAGATAACAATCTCGGTGGTGTGTTGTCTTCATGGAAATACGCCAACAATTTCAAAGATTCTAGAGTAATAAAGACGAGAACAATGAAACGACATCGGATACAAAAGAACGTATTTTAGTCTCCTGTATCATTGGCAAGAGGCTGGATCTGGTTCTTCCATTTAATCCCGAAGCAGAGCCCTCCAACCAACCATTAGAGACGAATTGAAATGATGAAACATCTTCCAATCTAGCATGAAGATAATGATTCCAGATGAATTCCTTCTCGACGATAATTTTTCTCTCTCTTTCTTCGCCTCTTTTTTTTATCTTTCGCCATTTTTGGTCTGCACTTCTCCCCTTTATTTAGTCGTTTTATACCTTTCTTTTATCAGCCTTCCATTAAGATAACGAGCAACTGGATTCCAAAAAGAAGTTATACTCCCAGCATTTCGTCAAATTATCTGAGAAGTTTTCTGAAGTGAAGAAACATGTTCGGACATGACTCACGAATCGGTTTTGAAAAGAAATTTTTGCCGGGATGAGTTTAATTGGTTCATTCTGCGTACTCAGTGGTGCATTTATTAATGATATTTCGACTTCTGAAATCAATTCCTTATTATGGAAAAGAGAAGGGAAGAAAAATTATCCTGGATTCTGTTTCACTTTCTTGGGAGACTAATACGATAATTGCGGAGTGTAAAAATGCTATCGCATTTTGTGGTGTTTAATTCAGGGAAATGTAAAAATTATTCCCTTGAGTTTGTAATATTTATAGATGACTTATTATGGAATTGTTAAAGAATTGTGTAGAAATCCATAACTGTATTAAACGACACGGTATGTGATAAATAATTATAAAAAATATAGATTTAATTCAATGGAACCAAATCTAAAGATACTAAAATATCACTTAATTATCTTACTAATAACTTTTATTTTGAGAATCCTAGTTTGTATATATAATGACACATAGTTATTAAGAAGTAAGCTAAAATGAAATGGAACTAGAAAACATATTCAAAAAGAGCAAAATGTGTTTAAGACAAAAAACTGTAACTTACCCATCGAAATGGGTGCTATCTTTTTTAAACACCAACTATTTATATAAATGTTATCAAAATCATCAAAATAAAAATTATTAATTATTAGTTTTTGATATATTTTTATAAATTTAAATGTTTCATTTTTTTACTTATTATTAAGTAATTGTGTAAAAATCCGAAATTTTATGAAATGATATGATAAGTGGTTTATTTTTTTTTAAAGAAACAAAGTTGAAACAATGAAACTAAATCTAAAACTACTAAAAAATCACTTTATTATCTTAATGACCTTTTTTTTGATAATCCTGGTATTTATTTAATACAGTAATGCTAAAGACAACAAAACTAGAGAAAAGCTCATTCGCAAAAGGGCAAAAAATAAATAAATAAATCTTCGTAAAAAAAACGTTATCTAACCATCAAAATGCAAGCTAATTTTTTTTAAAAAAGGTCCATTAAAACTAATTTTATACATAAATATTATTAGAATTATCAAAATAATTATTAGGAATTCAACAATAAGTTTTCAGATCCTTTTATTTCGTTTATTATAAAATTTTATATTCTGGCATTCAATTATTATTTATTATTAATTATTGATAAAATTTTATAAGCTAAAACGCTTGTTATTTTTACTTATTTGAGAAATTTCTACGCACAGTTTTATTTCATTCCGAGCGAGAGTTATGTATAAAAGAGAACATTTGTGTTACATAAATTACAAACACAATAGAGATAATGCGTGCATACTGAAAGTTTTTTAAATGAAGCAAGAGAAGAATGTTGCATTTGAAATCTCAATGCGTAGAATAAACTCATTGTTATTCGAGTGAAATGTTCTACGTTTGGTATCTAAAGAAATTAAGGTAAAACAGCCTGTGGAATATTATTATCATATAATTGCACTTTAACAATGATTTTAAAGACAAACACTTAAGTCATGTGTCTTTTCTCTCACTTACAATTATACTAGTACTTCACCCAATTTCAACGTAAGTAACTCTTTTCAGAATTGTAACGCTTCGATTAATTTCTTTAATAGGATTTTGATAAAAAATTAAAACAGAAAATTCTCTCAAGTCCTTAATTTGAAATAACAACAAATGTTCCATAATTGCTTTTTGTTGAAACCTCTTTTCGAGGGTAAATGGGGGAAACAGTACGATCATTTATTTGAAGAAAAATTATCTAGCAATTTCAAATATGATTTCCTTCAAAATGCTACAATGCTCGTATATTGGATTGGAAAAGGAATTAGGAATTTTAGTGTGTTCGTACATCAAGCAGTATGTAAAGTAAGAATCTATTAAAAGTCCATTTGCCTAGCTTCATGTACAGGTGAGACACAAGAGAGATAAGGAAATTTTAAAAATATTGCGCAAACCTCTTTAAAGGTTAAAAATACATTCGAACTTCTATATAACGAAGTCATGAAATCCCGAAAAAAAGTTCGTTATATGGAAAATTCGTTATATAGAGGTTCATCTTTCAGTTTTCTTGATAAACCACATAAAACAAATTTTAAATTCATAAACACTATATAGTAAAAAAAGTAATTATTTGCACCTTTTTGTTAGTTAATAATATTTATTTTACATAACTTGTGTATCAAAAAGAAAGAAAAACTACAAGAAAATTTTCTTGATGCCTTTAACCACTTCCTGAAGAATTAATTTTTTTCTTCGATGCTCAAGCACTTACGTTTTGACATTTTCAAGTTACAAGAAACGAAGTTACCATTACGACTGATCAGCACTACAAATGAATGGTAACTAGATCCAGTACACGGGGACACGAAACAGCTCCACTGAGGGTGAAAGGCAATATCCAAGATGTATCCAGTGAACTGGACAAAGGTGGTCAAAGGTTTCACTTCTTGAATGAAACGCCCAGAATTATATATTGCTCTCGGCTAGCTAGGTACATAATAAAACCAGTTCAAGATTTATATGACCACCATTAAATAAGGTAAAAAAAAGAATAACTTGAAATGTCGAGAAATATGTTAAAAAAGGGAGAAAAAAGTTCAATCACAAAAGAAAAATTCGTTTCATAGGAAGGTTATTTTACGAAGAAAATCGTTCTTGGTTCCCAGAAAAAGTTCCCTATGTAGAAAAATTCGCAATATAGAGGCTCGTAATATGGAGGGTCGACTGTATCTCAGAAAAAGATATTGCTTACAGCTTGCAGGTGATCAACTCTATTCCTTGATACAAATTTTGCCAATACAGCTAACACGAAGACTATGAGACTCATAATTTAAATTGGAAATAAATATTTATAGTTTACAAGTTTTATAATTTGACAGTTATCTACATCA
Organism: Trichonephila clavipes; assembly: GCA_019973935.1. Classification (NCBI taxonomy): domain Eukaryota; kingdom Metazoa; phylum Arthropoda; class Arachnida; order Araneae; family Nephilidae; genus Trichonephila; species Trichonephila clavipes. The sequence continues at coordinate 680,806 of BMAU01017296.1, read as the reverse complement.
AATATATAACGTAACTGACATTTCAGTTTCGATAGGCTTCTCTGGGAAAAAATATTGGGGTGCAGGAAAGATGGTTTGTGTGTGTGTGTGTGTGTGTGTGTGTGCGGGTCAAGATAACTTCTTCACTCAATAATAGTGAAGGAGTAGGAGTAACTCGGAGACCAATTTGATGACAAAATTACTCGCCAAATGAAGTCACTAAATTTGGCTAGAAAATTAAAAACATCTAGAAACATCCAGAAAAGTTAAAGAGCATCATTTTGTGAGAAAACTCCAGTACCCACTAAAAGAGTCTTTCTAGACTACATAAGGATGATACAGATAAGCAACAAGAAAGTCTCTTGGAATAGCAGAATTATTTGCTAAAAAAGAAACAAATAACACACAGTTCTAATTCATAATGGGATAAATTAAAAAAAACTCACAAATGTTGGTCACAGTATATCAAATTCGCGTAATAAATTTTGAGTAAGGCAATTGGAATGGATAGTCTATTTTAAAAGTTTAACTGCAATGATTCTTCCATACATCGTCTTTGTATAGACTGGAAATGATCTTATAGGTATTATAAGGTTATTTAGACAATAATCATATTAGATACTTATGGATATTTATGTGCGCATTTGACGATTTAACGAAATTTAGATATCAAAATCATCTCCATTTTTACCCACAGTATTAATGAAAAAATATTATTAATATTGTGTGTCTGAAAAAATATCTTTCCTACATTCTCTTTCAGTAGAAAAACAAACCAAAATTCAGCCATTTCCATGCAATAGTTTTATCATTATATTTTTAAAGTGTTTATATAAGTGATAATTTTATCTCTAACTAAATTATTTTAATTCAGAAGTTAACGTTTCTATCAACAAGTAGTTAATTCTTCCTCAAAAGTATGTAATCAAACGAAGGAAAAAACATTTATATTTTAAATATATATTTTTATAGCAATATTCCATAAAGCATCAAAATCAACGATTAAATTTTCTTTTAAAATTATGATCTTACATTTATTAAAATGCTATAAATAGATTTCGTTTTTACCTTGAAGGTGTCCAAGTTTTCAATGGTGCATTTCAGAATTGCTTCTCGCCCCACTGTTGCTGTGGTATTTGGAATGGGTTCTGCAAAATACGGTTCACTTGCTGCAGATGCTGTAAAGAAGAATGAATTTATTGTAAAAACAATCGAGGAAAAATATTGATTTCATTAAAATATTACTAAATATAGACAAATAATTCAATTCATGAATCTTACTACTTAAGAATTAAAATAAATTTCGCAATAATTTTAAGTTTACTTTTCAAAAATATCTCATAAAAACTACTTTCGAAAGATATGCAGAGAATATTTGTAACTATACAGCTGTATTTTTTTAGAAAAAAGTTAACATAATAAATTAACAAAGCAATATAAATTTTTTAAGTCAATTCCTACTTAGATTAACAAAGAAAAATTTTATTTTAGCTACTTTTTATTAAATAGGGGAACAATTAATATAACTATGTATATACATATGTGTGACAGAATCACAACATTAAGTGGTAATTAATTTCTATTAATTATCATTTAAGTATTTTATTGTCATCCAAAACAATAGTCTACATAAAATTTCAGTTTAACTGAATGCTTTAAAAAGTGTGGAAAAAAAACCTTTTCAAGTTTTGACTAAAGTCGCCAAAAATTATACAAACGGGGCTGTATTTGTAATTCTTTAAATAATTAGTTTTAATCAATTAATTTTTATTAATTATAATTAAATTACTGTATTTTCATCCAAAATAATCATGTATAAAAAATTTCAGCTCAATTGAGCGCTTTAAAATGAATTTTATTAACGATTTAAAATTTCACCAATATAAATAAATAAATATATATAGAGTGTGACCTAATAGTAGGAATTGAAAAATAAAAATAATTGATTAGTCTGAAGGGCTCTTTATTAAAAACTATAAAGGGGTTGTAGTTTCTCAACTCCTCACCCTCTTAAGCTTTTCATTGTGATCTGCGCGTGCGCGAGACCTCCAGCAATTGCGAATAGTGCTTACTCGCGCAGGCACCTAAGATGCAATCTGCGCATGCGTTAGCTCTTCTAATACAGTGACCCTTTGCATTCAATCTGACTTCACACTTCCCCGGCAGCACACGCGTTCTTCAGAGAGCAGTTAACGGACATGAGTATAAAAGCAAGTAATGAACCTTAATAATCGCCTCGTTCATTATATATATATATATATATATATATGACAGGCCCCAGGCCTGCTGGTAAAATGAAGAGGGCATCATCTTCACAATATTCCTTTATTACGCTTTCATCATATATAATCTAACATGGCGGACCTTTTGCCGCGCAACCGGGTGTTAAAAATACAACATCGCAGCGAGGAGACACCAGCCAAGTCCTTCCTAGTATGCGTTCGCCTTCGTCAGCGCTCGTTGCTCCTTTTAACAGGCTTGTTTACTCATAAATCCTTACGCGATGGTAAAGAGTTCGCTCTATTTTCATTTATTACTTCCTTAATTTTGAACCTAAACTTTTCAAACCTGACATATATATATATATATATATATATATATATATAATCATACTGTCTCCCACATTGGTGACCCAAACAATTCACGAATAACAACCTACATTTGACTTGCTATTAAGTTATTTTACTGGAGCAATGGCTGAAGTCACCACAGTTAAAATTCCTCCGTATAACTTCAGCGATCCTCAACTCTGGCTCAACATGTGCGAACGAAATTTTGCCCTCGGAGTACCGAAGCCGATTACGGACGTGTACACTAAGTCCAATTACATCGTCTCAAACCTGCCACCAGTAGCCGCCGCAATTGTAAGAGACTTAATCATCACTCATGATGAAACGGAGCCCTAGGGTGCCATTAAAGCTCAACTGATCCAGCGAACCGGAAAGTCATCGCAACAAAAAATTCGGAAGCGTTTAACCGGCGAAGAGCTAGGAGACAGGAAGCCTTCAGAACTCTTAAAACAATGAATAGGCGTGCAGTTTTGCACAATGTTCCGAAAAAGCTTTTGTTGGAACTTTTTCTTCAGCAGCTACCGACCTCAGTGCAAACTATCTTGGCATCCATCACGCCAATAACCGTCGAGAAAACCGCAGAAGTTGCCGACAGAATCCTCAAAGTGAACACTCCTAACGTTTCGCTTTCGACAAACGCCATCGCTTCATTCAGCGAAAACCGTATCCTCCAAGAGATTGAGAGACTACACAAAAGAATCGACGATCTTACAATGCGTCATTTTCACGTTTCAGGGAATCTGGTTTTTGTTGTTATCACAGAAAGTTTCAAGAAAGGACCAAGAAATGCAATTCACCCTGCAGCTACAAAAAAAATAATACACGAATCCAGCGAGGGGTAATTGCGACTACCTTCTTCGCAGCCTCATATTTCACGTCACCTTTTCATTGAAAATATATCATCCAACTACGCTTTTCTCATTGATACCGGATCTGACGTCACTGTTCTCCCAGCTTCGATTTATGAGAAAAGGAAGGCAACAGTATTCAGCATCTATCAGCCGCTAATACATCTCCTACCAACGTTTATGGTATGCCACTTTTAACTCTCGATTTAAATCTGAGAAGGGTATTTAGATGGACTTTCTTAATAGCATCTGTTTCTGTGCCAACTATAGGAGCTGATTTTTTGTACCATTTTAATATTTCACCTGATCTTTGCAATAGGAAATTTGATAATGCAGCCAATTTTAGTGCAATTTGTAAACTTGTTTATATATACATATATATATCCTGAAATTCTTTCTATTAAACTTGTTTCTGGTGAGTGAATTTTTTCATGATGTTTTGGGGGAATGCCCAGAGATTGTTAAACCGCCTTCTTTCTCACAAGAGGTTAAGCATAATGTTAAGCATTTTATTGAGACATCTGGTCCACCTGTTTTTGCTAAGGCAAGACGTTTAGCTCCTGATCGCTTAAAAATTGCCAAATCTGAATTCTAACACATGTTAAACTTAGGCCATATTAGACCATCTAGAAGTAATCAGGCATTACCTCTTCACATAGTACCTAAAAAAGATTCTAATGATTTGAGACCAGTAGGTGACTATCGTGCATTAAACACGCAAACTAAAAAAGATAAATATTCTATTTCAAGCATTTTAGATTTCAATGCAAAGCTACATGGCAAAAATATTTTTTCACATATAGATTTAGTTAAAGCCTATCACCAAATTCCCATAAATGAAGATGATATACATGAAACTGTAATCATAACCCTATTTGGATTGTATGAGAGTACTCGAATGCAATTCGGCCTTTGTAATGATGCCTCTACTTTCCAACGCTTTGTTGATAAGGTTTTAAGAGGATTAAATTTTGTTTATGCTTTTATTGATGACATTTTAGTTGCATCATCATCTGAAGCCAAACATATTCAACATCTTTGGTTGCTTTTTCAACTGTTGAATCAATATGGACTGTATATAAACCCTTCTAAATGTACTTTTGGAGTACCCACCTTAAATTTCATTGGTTTTCAAGTTTGCAGTTCTGGAATTAAACCTTTAGAGGATAGAGAGTGGAAGCAATCTTAAAATTTCCTCAACCAACTACCATCACTCAATTGCGTCGTTTCTTTGGAATGCTGAATTACTACAGACTTTTTATTAGACAGGCTGCCCATATCCTTACACCTCTAGCAAATTTTTTAAAAGGCATCAGGAATAAAAAATGTCCAAAGCGAAATGTCAAAATCAAAACCGAAGAAGTGCTAGAATGGACGGACGAAGCTACTACAACTTTTGAAATGGTGAATCAAGTCGTGGCACATGCTACTCTGTTACATCACCCCATGCCAAATGCATTTCTTAGCATTTGGGTTGATTCTTCAGATTTTGCTGTCGGTGGTGCATTAGCTCAATATCATGAGAATGTCTGGCAACCACTTGTTTTCCTATCCATGAAATTGTCTGCATCCCAAAAGAACTGGTCTACATATGACCGAAAACTCCTGGCCATATACACAATGGTCAAAAGGTTTCGGCACATGTTGGAAGGAAGAGAGTTCGTGATTTACACTGATCAGAAACTTCTCATTTATGCTTTTCAACAGAAAGCTGACAAATGTAGTCCACGTCAACTTAGACACACACATACCTGGATTTTATCTTCCAGTTCTCTACAAACATACAACATGTTCCTGGAACTTAGAATTTGGTAGCAGATGCATTATCTCGGATCGAAATTGATTCCATTTCCAAAGCAAGTTGTCTCGATTACAAGGACATTGCTGCAGAGGAATAACTTAAACAACTCCTGGAATCCAACTCAACATCCTTAACACTTAAGCAACAATATTTTCCTCTGGAAAATATTACTCTTACTTGTGATGTTTCCACCAATGTTTCCTGGCCTTTCATTCCCAAGGATTACCACAAAATTGTTTTCCAACATCTGCATGGTCTTTCATATCCTGGAGTTTCTGCCTCTATGGAAATAGTAACTCAACGTTTTGTGGCCAAATACTAGGCACGATGGGTTAATTCTTGTCATCCTTGCCAAAGATCCAAGATCCATAGGCACACTAAAGCACCAATCGGTATCTTTGCCTTACCTGATGCAAGAATTTTCCAATTCCACATTGCTTTCATTGGCTCCTTTTCACCTTCTTCTAAGGATCAAAATTACTGCCTGAAAATAGTTGACTGCTTTACAAGATGGATGGAAGTGATCCCAACTGCTGATATGACTGCAAAAACTGTATGTAGAACTTTACTATCTGTTTGTATATCACGTTTTGGTTGTCCTGCTATTATAACAACAGACCAAGGTACAAACTTCGAATCAAGTCTTTTTAGAAAGCTGAATAATCTTCTCGGCACAAACAGAGTACGAAACTGTGCCTATCATACAAAAGACAACGGTCTTGTTGAAAGACTGCATCGCCATCTCAAGAGTGCCATCAAAGCACACTAGAATTCAAAGTGGAATTAAACCATTCCAATTGTACTTCAAGGCATGCGTTCTGCTGTTAAAAATGATATCAATGCCACTTGTGCAGAACTTGTCCATGGAACTACTCTCAGATTCCCATCTGATCTTTATTCCACAGACAATCAAACTATCAACAAATCACTACCATCAATCAAACTTATGCCTCATTTTTACGTGAGAAAGTGAGAGCACTACAACCAAGACCTACATCTGCTCATTCAATTAGCTCTATGTTTGTGCCAACTAATTTAAAGAGCTGTTCACATGTTTTCTTGAGAGTTGATAGTGTTCAGCCACCACTTTTGCAAAATTATACAGAACCTTATGAAGTAATCCGTCGTACTGACAAAGTGTTCACCATCGTCATAATTGGAAAAGAAAGGTAGCTTCAACTTATAGTGTAAAACCAGCTTATGTCTGGGATGACACCGGTGATATCCCTCTTACTGGAATATCAAAACAACAAGCTAATGAAACTGATCCACATTCAAAAGACAAAACTATGTCTCATGTAAATCAAACTGAATCTTAATCAAATGAGAAAACTGTTAAAAAAACTAGAATTGGAAGACATGCCAGATTTCCCAAAGATTTGGAACGATATATGATATAATATATATGTATGTATTTTTATTTTTCTTTACAGTTAAATTGCCTTTTACATACATTTCAAACAACACTTAAGATATTTATATTTCATATGATATTAACTGGTGAATTATGTATTTTCAATCATTTTAATATTTTTTTCAATTGTTTATTTCTGTGTTTACAAATCTTAAAAGCTATATAGGATAATCTCAGATTACTTTAATTAATAGCACATGATTTAATGTTACAAACTGCTTTTGATAAATGATTTATCAATAATAATATTTGTCTAATTATTTTTTTTCTTCCAAACCTTAAAAAAGGAAAATGTACATTATGTATCAAACATTGTGTTTAAAAAAGAAAAATCCACATTGTATATCTTAGATTTATTTATTTGTTATTGTGGTTGATAGTAGAAAATTTTATATTTTAAACTGGTGTTATACGTATGTATGAACAAAATTTTACTTCTTAATTACTTTATTACTGATACTACTAATACTTCTGTATTAACAATTTTATGTCTTGTATGTAACTGTGCAAGAAGTTAACTCTTAGAAATTCAAGTTATTTTTAACTTCTTTAAAATACTTCTCAGAAATAATGTACATATTTTGTGTGTATGTAAGTGTTGTCAACAATATAGAAATTGCCTGTGTTCAACCAGTATTTGTAAATATATATTAATTCCTATGATTTATATGAGTCTGTTACTAGTGATTGATTACATTTTGATTAATTAATTTAAATAATGAACTATCAAGTTATTAATTCCTAATCTTATTAAGAATCCCAATTGTTTGTTTACATTAGGATTAACACTTTTGATTCTTTACTTTCACAACCCAAAGGATTTATCTTACTACTGAATTAATGTAATAATTCAATTGTTATTGTAAAATTGAATTAAGAGTAAGTTTTTCATTTAATATGCATAGTTAAATCATTCTACATGCAAATAATCTGCAATATATACCTTGATTTCATATGTATATTACTATTGAAACTTATAATGCTATTTTCATTGACAGAAGTACGTCATTTCATATATAGTACAATTTCTAAATGTACATATTTTAAAATCTTATCTTATTAAGTGTTTTATGCAAACCATTGTTTTTATTGTATTGTGTAGGACAGGATATTTGCATTCATATTTATTTTAACATTACAATAAAACATACATTCCTCTCATGTAAATTTTCAACCCTTACAAATTGTGTTTTCCATTTCCATGTATTTACTGTTTGTATATTGTTTTATGTAACATTTGTTTTATTTGTGTAATTTTATTCCGTACTTATCTATCGCTCGCCTGCTCTCTGTGGGGTATTCAGGACTGCGGTAGCCCAGTGGACAAGGTACCGGATCATGGCAGGCATGTCATGAGTTCAAGCCCAGTACCACTAAACACCCGCCGTATAGGGCAGCGATGCACGTTAAATCTATCGAGAGCTCAAACGTCCTTCCGTTGGTGTGGTGTGGTAGTTAGGAGAGGGGGTGCAAGCTCAGGTGTCATCCACGTCACTTGACCATGGTTCAAAATTACATAGTCCGTCGCCCAAAGCGCTCGTGTAGCTGAACACTGCGACGTTAATCTTCACTCACTCACTCACTGGGGGATACTCTGTAGAGCTTCTCAACTCCTCACCCTCTTGAGCGTTTCATTGCGATCTGTGTGTGCGCGAGACCTCCAGCAATTGCGAATAGTGCTTACTCGCGCAGGCACCTAAGATGCAATCTGCGCATGCGTTAGCTCTTCTAATACAGTGACCCTTTGCATTCACAATCTGACTTCACACTTCCCCGGCAGCACACACGTTCTTCAGAGAGCAGTTAACGGACATGAGAATAAAAGCAAGTAATAAGCCTTAATAATCGCCTCATTCATTAATCATATTGTATCCCACAGGTTCATGCACTATTGTATTTCCGCAATAATGATTTATGACAGGTTTTACCATTGGATCGGTAATGATAATTTATAAGTGATTATATAACCCACATCCCTAACCAGTGATACCTATCTTATTAACTAGCGTTAAATGTTTAAACTAATTGAAGAATATGCATGAATTTTTGGTTTGAAGAGCTTTTAATAAAGGAATTGAGATTTAGACGTGGTGAACCCAATTGTATAAATATTTTGTACATCTAACTGTGAACAATTTTTCTCCCTAAATCTATTGTGCAAAATTTACGTGGTCGAATTTACCTTTTTCAACATCTTTTAGTATTGGGAAAGTAATATATATAGCAAAATTAATATAGCGCAAAAATCTTAAAAATTTTTTGAGTAGAAGCCTTTTGATCACCAAATGTTTAAGAAGCGCATTTAACCTTAGAGGATACATTTTTAAGTCCCCAAAACTCCAGAAAATTACAACCAGAATTCATGAATTCTAAAAGTTTGATCTATGTTTAAAATGACAAATTATACACGTGGAAAAAAATCGAATAACAAAACACTATAGTGTACAGTTACAATAAATTAATCGATTAACATTATTTAATTTTCTTTGAGCTGTTAACATTTATGTGAATTTTATCCAGTTATGTTGAAAATTTCAATATTTACTAAGGGTAACCCATTTCTCGGTTATTTTACATGTTAACAAAAACAGACATGACTTAATGCAATAATATTGATAAAAGCTACTTATTTATATTCAAAAAAATTGGTGACATTTTCTTTATCAGAATATTGCCAAATTTTGAAGAATCTTATTAAGATCATAGAACATAATGTTGTGGATTATAAGTCGAAAAATTTATTGTAGAAACATAATGTGTTATTTATATGCGTATAGCAGTCATTTATCTGGTCACACAATTATCAGCCGTCACTTCCCAACCAGAATTTTCTCTCATTCCTAGTCCTTAATACACCTTACACGATCTATCATCACTCTATGATATCATCGAAGATATTAAATATACCATTCTGTGCGCAAGCTACGTAGAAATCAGTAGAGAAGGTAGTATTTGCAGAATATAGATGTTTATTAAAGGTCAGATAAACACTTTCATTCCCATATAAATGTTATAATTTGATGGTTTGACCTGAATAAAGCTAAATTAAGTCTTTTAATAATCAGTGTTGAGAAATTAACTTTTTCTTATTTCACTGACAATTTTTTTCCATTATTACATTTTTTTTTTAAATTTAGACATAATTCAAGGAAATAATGCTTCAAAGCAGTGGGAACAAATGAACCGTATCACTACCAACACCCGTTGTATACATGCTTATTTACTTTAAAAGAGATAAATCTCACAATGAAATCAATTTATATATATATAATCCAATATAAAAGAATTTTTTCAATATATAATCATATACATATACATACATATATATATATAAATTTATATATATATATATATATATATATATATATATATATATATAATTTAGATTAATATATTTATTCAAGTATGGAATGAAAAATCATGTACTTAATCAAGTAAATAATGAAAGTGTTGATTATGCCAGAATGCTTGAGAATATATTTTATTTTAATAGTTCATATACATTAATCGAGTAATACATTGAAAATTGAATAAAATAAACGCAATATAGAAAAACAAATACTTATGAAGAATATTCAAATTAAAGAATATTCAATTTCAATGTTTACGTGATTTATCTTTTGATTTTATTAATCACAAAATATATTTTTGAGAAAAATCAAGAAATTGTTATAATTAAGAAATAATTTAATAGTTAGCAAGAGATTTTAAGAAAACGTTGATAGATGTTTTTTTCTCTTTCTTTGTAATCATCCTCTACGGATTTTAATAAATAAAAAACATTAATATAAGTGCAAAACCATCATAATGCTAACGGTTTTACTTGAATAAATTAAATAGTTTTGATTATCAAACATAAGATATTTAGAAAATCTTATAAAAAAGTATTTTGAATAGACTCTGTTATCAATGTGATTTATGTTAAATATCATATTAGTAATAAATTTCCCTCTTTATATTTTTCATAGTGTTTTATGATATATTTTTGAAGAAATTTACTTTCATCGAAGCAATCCTAAAAGTAAAATACTTTGCGTTGCTATAATAATCATTTTGAAAAATCTTCGTAAACATACTGTTTATTTTTAATGTTTTCTCTCTTATAAAAAGGAACCTCTCGGTACAATTTAATATATATTTTTAACGTAGCATGTCTTCACTAACGAAACTTGAACTTCCCTTGTTAATTTACTCGTCCATTAGGTAAGCAGAAGATACCATCTCAAATTACCTTTCATCTACTAACAAAAGCCAAGCTTGGGTCATATTGTCCAAAAACAAACAATGCGATGCAAAGGCCGAAATTTGATCAAAAACATTCCCACAAAACTTTTTATAGAAAACACCACCAAGAGAAGGGTACCTAAAAAGCAAACAATTCTAAAAACGACAAAGAAAAGAAGAAAATAAGGAAAAATTACAGAAAAAAGTCAAGCCATACCCTCTTAACTGTTATATCTCCGTGAAACAACGGGAAAATAAGAACGCAAATAGAATAAATGGAATATCACAACCCACTCTCTCTAGCCTCCCTAGTGGTTTGTCGCAGGCATGAAGGTTACAAGAAAACGGAAAATTCCCCAAATGTTTTCTGAAAAGTTTCAAACAGCGTCCCTTGTGGACCCCCGGGCGGGAACGGAAGGGAAAATTCGAAAGCATAACATCTGCTTATGAAATCCCTAAAGCCTAGGCTGGGATTTAGAAAATCGGAGAAGATAACGCGAAATTTAAGAAACGGATTTAACCGACGCGAGATGCGCGCAATTTTGCGAGTTGTGAAAGAGGGATGAGTTGGAGGATTTTCCCCCAAAGTACCACCACTTCAACAAAAGATAGGTTTCCGAAAATGGGATCATCGTGATTTGCACTTGAGGGGAAAAGAAATCTGGTTTCAATTCTTATTGATGCTTGATGACGATTTCCTCCTCTTCCCCTCAACCCCTATAAAGCAAGTTGACATTCCTGTGTTGATATGCAGAATGTGATCTGTAAGTTGTTCTATGGATGACGGTTTGAAAATATTTGTAAGAGATGCAATCGTACATCCAATTTTGACATAATCCAGTTTTATTGTAGACGGTGATGTTGCAATGTATCATTTTGAAATTCGAATGGTACATTTTATAATCTTGGAATTGTTATTCGACGCATACGTTCCTAAGACTTTTACACATATTTTTCAAGCTTATCTTCACAAGCTTTTGTATCTTTCTGTACTCCAGTAAAACTGATAGGGTAGCATGTTTTTACTATTGGGAGCAGTAGTAAATCTTCCATTTGCTATTTTGTATTATAAGGCTTTAAATCATTCTCCTTTCTAATAGATATCATAAATTCGTGTTTTTCGCATTTAATTTTTGAAAAACAGTATTCTTGCTATGGATTAAACCGTCTACATACTGTGAGTTAAAATAAAGGAAGATACATTTTAAGTGTTATCCGGAGGTGATAAGTTATTGATGACTTATACAATTCAACTTTCATTTCCAGTAACTATCACGTTTATTTCTCAGAAAAATCTCAACAAACATAAAGTAATTGATAATTTTCAAGATATATCTATTAGGAAACTATGGAGTAAAACTCTATTTCTAAATTTTGATTTACAAAAAACTGGTATAAAGTGCTATACATAAAACACAATCTTTTTGAAATATTATAGTATTCTTATAACCCAAATTCGAACTGATTGTATCTTTTGGAAATTTATTAGATAAAAGTTTGATAAATCACTACTTTCGAATACATCCACCCTACTAGTTTAAAACATACATTTCTTTAAATGTTAAAAAATGATGGTTATAATTGGCTCATTTTTATAATTTTCTCCTTTGGAATTAAGGTACGTCAGAGTTTTCCGTAATTTGGAATACTGATTAAAGAATAATCCATTAAAATAAAAGGTCGAATTTTGTGATCCTGTTTGTAATAAATGTTATGAAAATAAATCCACTTAACAGATATCATGAATTCTAAATAACAGGAAATTCTCAAAAACAATTAACCTTATTGATTTGAATAATGTAGTTCATAATTATTTCAGCTATAAAAAATGTTTAAAGATTATTTTCAAAATATAATGTAAAACCGCAAAAAAAAACTCTTGCATAATTCATGAAATAAAAAAAATATGAACAATTTATTAAGTTCTACATTTTTAGTAATTTCTGAATAAAGTGTATTATATCATGTTATTCTTTCAAGCATATTTATGAGTGCATTGTTCCTTTCTCCTCATTGCTACAAATTTAGTTATAACTAGCTAAGGCGAATACTTCAAAGAAAGTTGCATCTGCAGCATCGAGATATAATTGTCTAAATATAATTTAAAGATTCTTAAAACTTGAAAAACATGTCGAAATATGCTTAAAAATTTTAAAAAATGGTGTAATTCAGAAAAATAATTGTAAATGGTAAAAAAAATTATGTGTGATAATAAGCATAGAAGAATAGGGCAAAATATACAAGTATATAAGACAAATAATAAAAATAAGTATGTGGAATACTTCATTTTCTTTAGAAATAATTATTTAACTATATATATATATATATATATATATATATATATATATATATATATATATATATATATATATATATATATACAAAATAATTATTCAAAGATAGTAAGACTATTTAAATGTCAACAAAAACAACATATTGCTGTTGATCTGATAGTAGACTCATTTGAAGCATATTAACTGTAAACTGCTAAGAAATATTAAATTAATAATTTCAGTCAACTGAAAAATTATAGATTAGAAGACGTTAAAAATTTAGTTAAATTGACTGAATTTAACTTTCTATAATCTTCGCTAACACATAAAAAGTTCATAAATTTAAAATACAAAATTATTTTGTCTTTCTAAAATTGATTTTTTTAAAAACTTTATTAGATGTTTTCAAACTCTTCAAAAAATTAGCATTATTTAATTTTTTTATATTGTTCAAAAATTAGTGTCATTTCAAATATTTTATATTCAACACACATTTTCAGTGCATGATACGAGTAACTACTTAAAATTGGCTGAAAATCGATTAAAAATAAAACTTCTGTATTATCGCTTCAAGGTATAAAAATATAGAAATTAATATTTAGGAAACTTTTGCTGACCTGGGATGTTACATGCAAATATTATAAAAATATCTACAAAGACAGCAATAAAGATAATTGTTTAAAAAGAAAAAAAATCAGAATTTCTCTACACTATTGCACAAAATTTTAAATAGCTATTATTAAGATTTTTCAGGGATGTAAACAAGCATTCAATTAATGTAAACATTTTTAATGATCATAACTAGAAAATCTTTGATAAGGGGGAATGTTTTACAAGAAATTTTGTTAAAAATATCTCCATATACTTCAGTAATTAGAAAGAAATTACCACAAATCTTATTAGATGCTAAGAAAGTAAAATTAAAGGTCAATCAAAGAAAAAAATAACAAACTCGGTTCCGCAAAAAGAATTCCAAATATAACTTAAACAAAAAAAATCAAATGCTGGAAAGAAATCGAGATGAATGAAACCAAATGAGCGGGAAACATCAAAATAAAACCAAACCAAGAAATGATTCCCACAAAATGATATTTTGAGAAAAATGACTAAATCCCAAAATGCCAATCGCAAGAATACTAAAATTCATCAAAAAATGCTTTACAATCCAGAAATTCCCATTTCATACCAATATGACTTAAAATGAATTTTCAAAACAAGAAACATTGATATTATGCATTATCTTTTAATACTTTTTCCTCTACCTCAGAAGCAAATGAAATATGGTTGCAGCGTGTATATTCCCAGTGGCTTATGTCATTTTGGGGTTTTACTCTTTCTTCTTTTTTTTTTAAATAAATGTGTTTGAAAAAATATAAATCTGATCATTTTTCGGAAAAATCAGGAATGAAAAAAAAAAAACTTATTCCGTCCTTAAGTATTACTCGACGTTCATATCAGAACTTCTGCTATGAAAATAAAAGGCATCTTATAGATGGGGAAAGCAGCAGAAGGATTCTCGCTCTTGGGCATTAACGAGCAACTTTTGAAAGGGAAAAGAAACAGTCTAAAAGAAAGCAAAGGGGAAAAAAGAAGGAAAAAAGAAAAGAAAATAGAGTTAAAAAAAGTCTCAAGAGTAAATAAAAAAATGAGCTGTAAAACAACGTTCCATCACATTTCTATTCCATGCGTATACTATGGGGGTGATAAAAAAAGAAAAGGGGAGGGGGAAATCAAAATGAATTGAATCCAATTTCTTCAGAGAAAAGAATTTTCGGAGTGAAAAAAGTAGAAAAAAACATACACATACATAACTGGGAACCGGAAGAAAGAATATGTATTTTGGACGAAAAAAACATCGTTTGAATTTTCATTTTTGCTCTGTGAAATCTACTGGATTCCGAAGTGCTGCAACAGAAAATTTATTACAGTGGACGGGCCGAAATGTATGTGGTTGAGGAAACCAATAGAATACAAAAGAGTTTATTTTGTTCGCCTCTAAGTGCGTCTGAATAGAACTTTGCTGGGAAGAAAACCACTTCCCCCTTTTTTATCGATATTTTGGTGGAACTGGCATCTGTCCTTTAGTACACACCCCACTAACTCCTTTATATAATGACGTTTCTAACGCAGGCCTGCAATATGCTGAAACCCAGACATTGCAAATAATTTTTGACTCGTAATTAGCTGTTATATTTTTCTTAGTCTTCCTAATACAAGACTACCCGCAATTTTAATGGAATGATCATTTTTATTCCTTAAAAAACTCGAAGGCCGTTGTGATACAATGAAAAGTTAGCCACGGATAAATATAAATGTTACAGATAACTTTTATGATTTCCAATTCAAGAAATCTCAATGTAAAATAAAGTTGCTTTTTTTACTGCAAAAATGTATTACAATTAAAGCATGTTTTATTTCAGCATTTTGTTTTGGGGCATATAATTCACTTTTTGATTCTTCTGCAGCTGTTTGTTTGTTATACAGATATTTTTATCCTTATTTTTTATGTACAATAATGTGTTCAGCAACCTGGAACATTAGTTGGCAAATCGTTTGGTTCGAGGGTCACATTATGGAATTGGATGATACCGGAGGGAGTGCACTTTCAAAATAATTACATTCATAAGTTAACTTTGAATTTCAAATAAATAAATATATATATATATATATATATATATATATATATATATATATATATATATAAATTGCGTCATCAAGTTCAATCAATATTAAGTAAATAATATAGTGATAGGTTTATTTAATTTATTTACTATGCTAATTTCATATCTATAGCTTTCATATCTTTTTTAGAATCGCTTTAATAAGACAAATATAATCCATTATAATTTTCTAAATTTTTTGTAAATAGGGAGCGAGATTGTTTACTGAAATTCTCATCACAACTTGCAAGTTAATGTCAGCCAACTTGCATCTCTATTTACTATTGCTGATCATGCGGGAAAGATTTCGCTCACAAATATGTACAGATTCAGAGAATACTTTGTCTATTTGATTTTCTGACTGTTTTGGTGGGATTAAAAAAAACTCTTTGCTGGCCGTCCACCCCTGACCTAGAGGAATTCTTGCGGCTTAATAGCTATAAAGACGGGAGTTAAGATTTGATTCCAGCAAACTATTAAGCTCTCGTGTTGATATTTAAATTTTACTAAAATAAAAAGAAAAAAATAATATTCGAACAAAATACATCTCTCCCAACATTTAAAACATTTTTTTATCGCAAGAGTATCTCTGAAACATGTCAGCATAAGGTGCCCTTGTTCAATGATATGTACGAAGTGACATAAATTAGTATCTTCCGTAAGTAACACAGTCGTATTTTTGATAAAACGTGATTCTTCAAGCATTTTTTCCTTTGTACACACTTTCACTGCTAACTAACTTAAGTTCAAATAAGTAGTGAGTAGTTTTTAATTCAAAAATGGAAAATGAAAATATTCTTGGTTCGCACAAAGAAGACTGAAAACTATCACTTAAAGCAGTGTTTCTCAAACTCTCAATACTGGCGACCCAATTCTCAATCATAATTTTTGTCGCCCCCCCCCTCCGCCCCTGTACAACAATAATGTATTTACTGCAATAAAAATGCACTTCGAGAGAGAGACACTAAAGTTACAATACGATCTTAATTATAAACCGTACACATTAAGTTTCACAATTACGACATCACTTACCGCGCCATCTGGTGTTACTATATTAAAATAGCCTACAACAGTAATCTCAAACATATAAAACAACTTTTGCAATGCATGTTGGAACATATACATATTAATATGCATATATTTACACATTTGTTAGCCCTCACATTAGCGTTATATAAATAGACTAAATAATTAAATTCATTTGATGATTCTATTCGAAAGCAGAAGTGCTGACTTATCATGCACGTAGAATAAAATAATGATAAGAGAAAATAAATGGTAATGTCAGAATAACTTTTGGAAGAGTTAAGAAAATTGACATTAAAAAAATATAGACAATACACAAGTATTTATTTCCACAGCACATATTTTGTATCGTACTTACATATATACAGCAATGAATGAAATAATATATCAGGAGGTGAACCCATAACAAGCACATTTTAAATGACGTTGTTAAAAAAGGTATTTTGTTACAATTTGAGAAGAAATTAAATTATTCTGATATTACAGATACCATTAGAAATGGAAAAGTGCTGTTTGCGTCTTCGTTTTCATTTTTGTTATTACTCCTATTTATAAAAACAAGCATTATATCAAAAAATAAACATTTGAAAAATGTCAAGGTATGGTTAATTGGAGTTCATTAATTATTCAAAAGATAATAAGTTTTGAAGTATTAGGTGAAATGGAAATGATGAGAAGAACATTAATTATGGAATTTCTAAGGGTTTACAAAGAGTTATTCAAATAATTCAAAACACTAATTAATAATTGAAATAATTTTTCAGACCAAATTAAAACTATATTGAAATTTAAAGATAAATTAAACACATTTATTAATTTAGGAAAGTTGAGATATTATTTTATTACAAACATTTTAGTATATAAGAATAAAAAAGAACGATAATAAAAATTTATAAAGTTTGATATTTTACTAAATCAAAAAAGAATCAGAGAAGACTCATTAAACAAAAATAATGAATTATAAATGGTTTCATTTTATTCTCAGAATTATAACTAAGCTACTTTTGAAAAAGAAAATTTTTATTAATGATTCAAGCATCATTTTAAGCAAAGAGCAAATTTCCTTAATAAAATCATATATATATATATATATATATATATATATATATATATATATATATATATATATATATATATATATATATATATATATATATATATATATAAAAGAGCAATTTCAAAAGATTTTAGAATACGAAAGAAATACACATATTGCAGTAATAATTAAATGTAATTTATATAATATAATTTTCAAAAAATTTGAATATTTTACATTATTAAAATTTTACAAGTATATATATCATGTTTTAATTAGTGTATAACCTTAATGAAAATCATAAGTAATATTTTAATTTGTGCATGCTAATTAATTCTGTGATGGTTTTCTGTAACAGTTTTCATTCTCTATTATAAATAGATTCATCAGAAAAAGAGGATGCTCTTTGATTCTATAAATAAAAAATATGCAGTTGAGAGTAGAATCTTAAAAATAACACTTGGTATTATTCTAAATATTCGTTTTTATTGAAAAAATCATAACTAATGAATTTTTTCGCCTTTGTTACATAATAAATTTCTTAATACTTTCGAAAATATTGAGGATACTCACACTATGTGTCGTGACTTTGTTCAATTTTCTACAACTATGAGAGACGTTTGGCGAAATGTTTATACGAAAAAGTTCACTATAAACAAGAAGAAATTATTATGAAGAGAAAATCAAAACGAAATGCGATTACAAAAAAAGTTATGTATATAATAACAACTCGCTTTTCACTCGTGTTATTTTTAGCTTCACAAGGTATTCCTCTTTTCATAGATATTAAATATCTTACTTTATATATATATATATATATATATATATATATATATACTAGGAAAAAATTGTTTCTTGAAAGACATACATGCTTATACGTGAGTGTAAATGAACTGAAAGTAGAAAACATTGAAAAAAGTTAAATTTAATAATAATGTTGTGAAAAAAATTAATTTTAAAATGATAATAATAATCATATACATAAGCTATATATGTATTTAATAATATCTATAGGAGAGACTTTAAAATGACTTGAACATTAAAGATGAAAGAATCATACATATATTGATCAGAAATATAAAAAGATGGGCGCTGCAGTATTATCAACAATGCTGACTGAGGAAAGCTTTTATTTTTATATAAAAGTGGGTCTTAACCAGTGTAGTTGTAATTGGAATTTAATTGTAACTATTGTAATTTTTTGTGATATGTTGATATTTGTGATTTGGGTTTGTAACAGTAATTTTGTAATTTAATTGTAGTTGTTGTAATTTAGTAATTGTAATTATTGTAATTTAGTAATTGTGTTTGTAAGTATTGTTTTTTAACTGTAATTTTAAAATAATTTGCAATGAATTCTAAGATGAAAGTTCGGAAACCATTATTTTAAACCAAATATGGAAAATTAAAAAAAGATTATGATATTTTTGGAGAAACGTCTTTTAATAACTTATCAATATGAAAGTCATTCATACTGATAAGTTATTAAAGAGTTTTCTCCAAAAATCAATATATATCAATATTAAATATATCAATATGAAATGCTATTAGGTTATCTAAGATACAAGTACCTGCTTAATATCTTGCATAACCTAATAATCCTACTGAGATCATATCTTCTACAGTTTGCAAAAGCAATCTTTATAATGGAACAAACAATTCTAGAAACAACAATAGTCATACTTTGAGTTCCGAAAATTTTTCATTGTAATTTACCATCTCATTAGTAATTAATTCTTCTTTGAATAGAGGAGTTCGCTTGACATGCTTTGCTATTAATTGTACTTCTTAAGCGTAATGGCCCAGTGCAAAGAAGCAAAAACGATTCTCAAGGTCAGCCCTGAGTTTTCTGAGCATTAATTAAAAATTAAATTAACGATTTCCTTATTCTCGGTAATTACGTTTGACACTTCGTATGTTTATGTTTCCCACAGAATTCATTAAATGGCTTAATTATTCTCAAGAATAATTTAAATGGATTTTGAGTGAATGCCTGAATTTTTGAGATACGTTTCAGAAGATTGCAAAACCATTAAATGGGAAGAATTCTTTAGATGAATTCATTAAAAGGATTTGCTTAAATACGGTCAATGTAAAATCTAGACAATTTTGAAAAAAAATATTATTACTGAACGGAAGATTACTTTACGCTTTCTCATATTGTTATCTTGAAGTAAAAAGAAGAACATCAATTATTCTTATATTCTTTGGAATTATGCCATTTGAATGAATTACAAACTTTAAGCACATAAGGACTTTATTTTAAATTAACCCTCTTATTATTCTTAATTACTTATGAAATCAATTTAAAGAAATAATTAAGATATTTAATATAAATAATAGAATGTTTGATGTTTGAACAATATTTTTCCAATATTTGTGTACTGGTATATATTTAAAAGATTTGAATATCCTAATGTACTTTAAACATGATAAAAACTTCGACCCTCTATTTAAATATAAGCTTTAAAAACCTTAAATAGAAAAAATAAATTTTTGCAAAAATTTGTTAATTATGCAAAACATTTATAGAAAAACTTTTTCAGTATTTCTAATATTCTACTAGACAAGCAAAAATAAGAGGACAATTTTCGATGTAGTGAAAAACAAATTGCCCCACAAAAATGCTCAAAATATTTGTTTAGTACACTAGAATTAAAATTAACAAATTTCAATCAATTCCTTAAAATTATTTACCATTTACTAACATTCCTGCGGTCTTTTAGTAATAGATATTGTGCCTGTTAGTTTCAGTCCAGTAGAAAAGTTTTTACAGTCGGGAAGAAATAGCATGTCCAATACGTTTATAAAAATTCAATTAATATTTTCAATTCTCAAATAAATAAAGTGTATGAAAACTTACTCTGAGAGAAAATAGAAATCATCTTAAACATGAAATAAAGATAGAAATGATGCATTAGTATTATTGGATTTTTTTCCTTGTGATACAATACAGACAAAAAAAAACATAATATATTCACAAATGAATACTATTGGCCTTATTATAGTATTTCTATCCTATACCTGAAAACTAACTGTTAACATTTTCATATTCCCTCTATTTTTAAAAAGCTTATAAATGTTTAAAGTATATAAGGTTTTTCATAAATCAAGTAAAATATTTTGCAATTTTAATACGAAATTCACTTGCATTCTTTCGGTAGAAGTTTATGAGTTAATTCAATGATGTTTACAAATGTTATTTAATGCTCTTAAGTAAAATCTTTCTTGGTTATGTTTTTTGTTGGATAAAAATCCCAGAACGCAGTATTTTGGAATTTTATTATGTAGATAGTGTAATTCAAATGCATATTATTGCTTTTTTCAGATATCTTTTATCCCTAAAATTTTTGAATATCTTAATTTAGCAAATAATTTTCTACTTAATTAAGATTTTACATTATTTTCAGCGAACAAAATTAAACAACAAGAAAATACTTTTGATTTTTTAAATTAACAAATGAGGCATGATGGAGAAAAATTGTATATAATGAGTAACATTTAGAAAACAGTATAATCTCTTTATACAATAAAAAGTTTTAAAAATTAAATAATCTAAATATTTATCAACAAAATATTTTGTTCTATCTACCCGAATTATAGGTAAGATAAATGATAATTTTTTATGGTCCATTATGAATTTATAACCTCTGATATTTCTTATTCTAGAAACATTTTCCGTAATTTAAATAGTTCATGAGGACAGTAAATAAAACTTATTACGATAAAAGACTATCTTTAACTTTTCAGCTGAATTGAATTATTATCAAATTAGTTTAAACAACAAAGATCACAATTCACACACACACACACATATATAATATTATTAAAAACATTTTTTTTATACAAGCTGTTAGAATGAAAATGTATAGTTCCAATATAAAAACTTAATATCCCATCTATTTTTTGTTTACTGAAAAATACTTTGCATATCTATATAATTAACAAATTATAAAAAATTAAAACTAAATTAGGTGTTTTGGTTCCTTTCTTGTCCCTCCTTCTTGATATTACATTTTAATTATCACTTATAATAATATTGATTGACATTAAATAAAACAAGAGCCCGAGACAGAATGGACTTCTTTAAGATAGGTGGGGTGACAACATCTATCTCCCCCTCCACAATTTAGGCATGGAACTGGAGGGGAGGGAAATATTCTAAAGCCCCCTGCACATGTGGTTTCTGCTGTAACCACTCACATGACTTTTAGACCCACTGATTTAATGATCAGGTACTCCGTGTGTGCTCGGAGGGTATTTGGTGGCATCGGGCATCAAACCTAGGCCTTCCAATCTGGAGTCCGATGCTTTAACCACGAGGCTACCCACGGCCTACAAGAGCTGTTAGTAACGAATTTTGAACACGGTCAATGTATATAGACCGGGGCGGGGAAGGGGGCAGTCTTTTCCGGGGTACTTTTAGTTTTTTCAAGGTGCTGCTGTCCACCCCGTGTCATTGGCGCGCCTGAGGTGGCGTCTACGGACCCGGGGATCGATTAATTATAATCTCACTTACATAAAATTTAATTAAATATTTATTATTAATAATTTTTGTTTATTAATCAATACAAATTATTTATTCAATAATTTATTTTGTACTGTTCTTTATTCCCGAGAATCTGCAAGAAAAAAATATGTTTGGCTGCGTATTAAGGTATGATACGAGAATGGTAAACTTTGACCCTGGATCCCCCTTAAAAAATGTTTGCGTCCCCCAATGTCCAGTGTCGTAGGTGTGGTGAAGTAAGTAAAATATGTTCACAATATATATTATAACAATAATAAATACGGAATATGTACTTACCTGCAAAATTACAATAAAATAAACGTACACATTTAAGTCCCATTTAAAGCAAAATACAAGATACAAACATAATAATAATACCACAACTATAATACTATAACTATAATATACTAAACATATCAAACGATTATCATCAAAAGATACAAAATACATTAAAAAAATTAAAAATTTTCATCTAAAATTAGCTCTCGTAAATATAGTCAGTAGAATACTTAGTCTGTATACTGTCAGTTAATCTTGAAATATTTCCTATTAACTGCTAATCTTCAGGCGGCGACCCAAAAATTTCTTAGCGTTTCACCGGTTGATCGTGATCGACGTAATGCCCTTTTCTGATGCGGACGATTTTTCCCTCTCTCGGTAAACTATTCTTTATTTTTTCTTTGAGCGCCATCATGAGAATTTTGAATCTCTACTGATTTTCTCTCACTTCAGTCCTTTTACATGATGTAGTTTGCGGCATCAAGCATTCAAACTAACAACTGGACAAATGTAACTACGAGTTCGTGATCATGGCTATTCACTCACCACGACAGTGAGAAACCGAAAGACATTATCTTTATATGTTGAATCGTTTATAACTATTGCATTATAAAATAGACATTTAAATGGGCATGATTTTTTAATTACAATTTTCGTTAATATAGAATTATATTTTCAAAGAATTATTTAACATTTGAAACTTAAAACACTTCAGTGCATTTAGTTACTTTTTAAAATTAAGAGACAAAATAATATAATTCAGATTCTAAATAAAATTAAATGAATGTTTATTTGAATAATATAATCAGATATTGGTTTCATTTAAATTCCCTTTAATTACCTTTTATAGATTCGTATGTATGAAATGAAATAATATTTTCTAAATAATTAATTATATTTACATGGTTTTAAACAGTGAAATATTAACAATAAATGAATCAGAACAAATCTCAAGTTATGCATGTCGATAACTTATTTACTGCAGTACTTTAAAGCATTTCAATATGCTTACAATTTTGATCCAATTGATTTCAAGTGGAATTCAAATTCTCAAGATATTAAGTAATGAATAAAATTTAGCGTAATATTTCAATAAAAATCGATATTTATGTATTAGGTGGTAGAACAGTCATGAATTTTCAGTTGTTTTATGGAATTTTTTTTATTTATTTAAAAAAAATCTATTAATTTATGAACTTTAGCAACTATTACTTTTACAAATACATAATAGATTACTTTTGTATGTAACATAATACGTATTAGAAGTGTTTGCTCTAAATATTTCGTTTAAGTATTATACATTTGCATTTATATTTAATTCGAAAATTCCGTCATTTTTCGTAAATATGAAGGTACAAATCAAAATTTCTACACATTGTTCTTTAAACCTTTAAATTTTTTTTCGGATAATATTAATTAAGATCATAAACAATTGCTCCAAAACCATTTTTCATATGAACCTAAGTCATATACTAATTAATGCGAAAAAAATTATATTGTATGTATAACATTTTTTTCAACAATAATGCTACTCAATTTTTATTAACTACAATTAAAAGATGGTGCCATTCGTTAAATAAATTGAAACCTATTTTAATTTATATTTGCTTAGTTACTTGTGTGTATGTTATTGATAGTTATCTTTCTTCCAAAAGATTCCTATGAATAATTTAGATTTTTAAGTATAAAAAGCCTTATTTAAAATTTATCTTATAGTAATTATTTTACTGCGCTGCTTCTTTATGGTTATGTATTGGAGATAAGATTTAAATAGCGATATTTTGCGGGATCCTTTAATTATTTTAATAGAATTTTTATTTTTATTTTTTTAATTTCCTACAATAAAAAAGCACTTACGTTAATTTTTGTTATAATTTCTTTTATAACAGCATTAGTATATTCAATCTTCTAATAATGACATATTCATAGTCCTATTTCCTTTCCCTATAGCCCAATAGTACAGTAAATTACAGGTGAAGGTTGGTTGCCCTCAAAACAATGTTTAAACCTGACATCTTAGTTCCGAAGACTCAATTTGCTATTGTACTTCTATGCTATTGTTTGCTATTACTACTATTTTTTCTAATCTTCTTTCTTGTTGCACTTCTATTTATGCTTTACATATGTAGAACTATAGCTATCAAGTGTACATTATTATTATTGAATATATATATATATATATATATATATACTAGCCGTTATATACCCACCCACTTCACTGGGTATTTCACGATGTTGCATATATGTATACTGTTTACATATATATTAATTATTTATATCTAGCATTAAGAATTCGATTGTATTGAAAAATATATTTATAACTGTTACACTCTCACCCCTTTATATAAAAAAAACATAAATTATAATGTCTAATTTCTATTTATGTCTAAAATCAAAGTAGAAAGATATTTTCGCTCGCTTAACCTAATAATCAAGTGGATTTCCACCAAAGCAACTTTCAGTGGATCTGTACTAAATAAAATAAACATGCGTGCTAAATTTTAAATCTAAATCTAACAGAGAAAAAACGGAATTTTTATCATCAATATCTCGTTGAGAGCATTCTTAGCGGATTCCGATTCAACAAAAGAAGCATGCAAACCAAATTTTATTATTGTAGTCTCAGCAGTTCGAAAACGGTTATTTTGTCTATCAATACGCCCCAATAACTTCCCCCGCTTCCCCCTGGAGTTGATTTCCGTAAAATCCATTCTTAGTGGAACTCTATTCAACTAAAGAAAAGTGCTCAACAAATTTCAAGTAAATGAGTTAAATTCAAAAACAGGAAATTTTCTATAACACGCCTTAATCCCTCGCAACCTCTCTCCTTTGGGGGTCCGTTTTCGCAAAAATCTTTGTAAAAGGAACTTTATTCCATGAACAAAACCTACCTTCTAATTTTCAAGCAGATGGTTCTATTAGTTGGAAAGCGGAAATATTTATCTATTACGCCCCTTAATCCCCCTCAGTGACCCTTGGGGATCAATTTTCCCCAAAACTATTTTGTAGCGGATCTCTACACCATGAAAGGAATTCGCTTACCAAATTTTAAGACTGTGCGTTTAATAGTTTAAAAATGGAAATAATTATCTATACCGCCCCTTACGCCCCCGCAACGCCACTTAGGAAACGATTTTCACAAAACCCATCTTATGACAGATCTCTACTCAGTGAATGGAATCTGCTTACTCAATTTCAATATTTTACGTCTAATAGTTTAAAAAAGTAGTTAGTTGCCTATAACGCCTCTTAATTCTCCACAACGCCACTTGGGGTCGATTTTCACAAAACCCATTTTGTAGCGGATCTGTAATCTATTAAAGGAATCCGCTTACCAATTTTCAAGACTGTACGTCTAATAGTTTAAAGAAGGAAATAATTATTTGTAACGCCACTTAAGCCCCCGCAACGCCACTTAGGAAACGATTTTGACAAAGCCCATCTTATGACAGATCTCTACTGACTGAATGGAATCTGCTTACTCAATTTCATGATTTTACGTCTAATAGTTTAAAAAAGGAGTTAATTGCCTTTATATATAACGCCACTTAATTCTCTACAACGCCACTTGGGAGTCGATTTTCGCAAAACCCATTCTGTAGGGGATTATACTCTATGAAAGGAGTCCGCTTATTAAATTTCAAGACTGTACGTGCAATAGGTTAAAATTGGAAATAATTATGTATAACGCCCCTTAAGCGCCCTCAACGCCTCTTGGAGGTCGATTTTTGTAAAAATCATTATGTAGGGTATCTCTACTTTATGAAAGAAAGCTGTGTACCAAGTTTCACGACTGTACATCTAATAGTTTAGCAATGGAAATGATTATCTATAACGCCCCTTATACCCCCGTAACGCCCCTTGTGTTTCGAACTTTGCAAAATCCTTTCTTAGCTGACGTCTACTCCATGAAGGGAACCTACCTACCAAATTTCAAGTTTGTAGGTTTAATAGTTCCGGAGATATCGTGATTAGTCAGTGAGTGAGTGAGTCGCTTTTCTCCTTTTATATATATATATATATATATATATATATATATATATATGCACACACGAATAATATATATATATATATATATATATAAAACTATGGCTATAAATAAACTATTATGTATGAATCTTTTTCTCTTATTCAGTTTTAATTTTTTCATATATGTTGTTGTTTCTAACACCACATGTCTGAAGGTGTCATTGTACAAGGTATCAGATAGTGGCTGGCATGTCATAACTTTGAGCCCAGTACCACTTAAGATGTGCTGTGTATGGAAGCGATGCACGATAATTCTGTCGAGAGCTTAAACGTCCTTCCGTTGGTATGGTGTAGTGTGGTGTGGTATTAGGAGAGGAGGGTGGCAGCTTAGGTGTCGTCCTCATCACTTGACCATGGTTCAAAATTACAAGGTCCGTCACCAAAAGGCCTCGTGTTGCTGGACAGAGCGATACTAATATTTATTCATTCATTCTGACAGTGTCAGATCGAGGCCAACGAAATTCATCGAGGCTAATGTCTAGAGATTTACGCCTGTCGTTAACTGTAGCTTTGAACACCAACCAGGTGACAGTACTAATTTACTCGGTTCCTCCCCAATTTTGAGGGAGAACACCCTGGGGTTGTGAGGGCTCCCCACCTGTCTTTCTCTTTCATCAACCTCACGTGAGAACTTGAATCTGGATGGCTATACAGACCACCTCAATGCCGCAAAGGCATTGTACATTTACAAACATACATGCCTTCTCCGGGATTCGAAAGTAATAATTGCATTTAATATTAAAAAATAAAATAATTGTCAACTTACACATAACTGGGATAAATAATTTTAGAATGTAGACCAATTAAACAGATTTCTCTGCAATGTGCTTACACATTTATCTGAAATAATTATTTGAACAATACTTTTTCTTAGAATTGATTATGCATCACAAATGTTAATTTTATAATCACTCCTAATATTTTATATGATATCTCATTTTTTTTAAAAAAAAGAACGATATTAACTAAGTCAAAATATTCAATTACAGTTTGAAATTTTGAATCAACCGAATAATAAGTTACTTTTCAATTGATATTTTGTAATTTATTTTTGACGGAAAACTATCTGGGAAAAGTTCTAATCCCTAGTTGGATTAACTCGACCTCAGTGGATAATAACTAAATTTGTTTTTGAGTTTTTTACACCCATACACCCATACATAAAAGTATTTAAAATATATATGAAGGGAAATTCAAATACTTTTCTTAAACAGAATAATGCATTGCTGTATTTTCTAGAACATATTAAACTGTATGAAGGCGCAAGATTCTTCGGAAAATTTTTCAAAAATGTCTTTGAAACCTTTCTTTCGGATATTGTAGCGTTGAATCGCAAATGAGATTTCATATTTATTTTGTCAGATAAGGTCTTAAAGCATTTTGTTTGATAAAACTCTGAAAATATTTGGCGTTTTCTGAGAATGTATATCCAGTGTTTGCCTAAGGAAATGGAAAAAATATACCCTTTTCGTACATCGACTTTTCATTGCCAACGAGAGCATAGAACATATTACGTTCCGGTCCATGGATAGAACGCTGATATTTTAGAATTTCATGAAACTAATTCAAACGGCGCACGAAAGCAACGTTTGAGTAAAGAATAATATTTTTAACGAGTTTCAATGAAATGTGAAAGAGGGCTTTATCCTGTATCCTCCCAAAACACTGAAGAGCTCTTTATAAATTACGTCAATGGAATAACTTTCATAAATTCTTTACAATGTTAAATAATTATAAATCTTTTACTGCAAATAATGAAAACAGGTATAAAATCCAATTTTTCAATGCAACATATTTCTTCCATTAATGTATGAAATGTTCAAACAACTATTTTTTATTCCTAGCTAGTTTCCTTTACGTATGATTTCTTTTTTTGTTATTTAAATAATGTCGCTTTCAATAGATTTATATTTAAAAATCAACTTTTACCCAGTTTTTAAGTCATATCAGGAATATTACTTTACTTTTAAACATATCGCTAACAGAGTGCATTTAGAGGGGAGATATCAATTCATATCGCATGGTAACTCCAGTTTCTTGCAAAACTGGACTAATGGGCTCAACTTTATTTTCTCACGAGGTTTTTGAGAAAGTTAAAATTTTGAAAAGCACAGTATTTCATGCGCAAAAAGAAAATTTAAATATAGGTTTCGCACAAAATAACATGTACCCATACCTTCAGAAAAGAAGTAGTTTTCTAAAATTATTTTTTGATGTGAAATAATTTAAATCACTCAATACATTTTATATGGGATCATTTAGATATTTAATAGAATTTGACAGTATAAATTTGCATATTCTCAAAATTATTATAAATAATGTATTTTTTAATTAAAAAGAATTCAAAAAAGTATTATTACCCAAATATACCAAAATATTTATAAGTTGTTAACAAGGAGTTTTAAAACTATATACAGTAGGTAAAGAACTTATACATTTTTAAATATAAAAATACAGATGTTAATATAATTTTATATAATAAAACATTGATAGCTAGGGGTTTTTTTACTTAAACTATTAAATTACAAAAATAATAGTTTAAAAATAATAAAAATCCACTCAGAACTAACGAATTAATTTAAAAACAATACTCAAATATTAATAAAAAAATCAAAGTACAAAAATATGAGAAATGATTACAATAATAGCAAGAAATAAGTAATAATATATTATATGCCTATCATAAAAATAATAAGTTGGTCGGAAAAGAAAAACTATGTACAATTAAAATGCAATGTAAATACTATTTTTATCAAGAAATTTGAAAAAGAGCATTACTTTAAAATTGAAGAAAAGCTTTGCTTCGGAAATTATTTAATAATACTTTAAAATAAATAAAGAAAGAAGAACCTCTTCTGATGTAAAAAAATTAAAACAAAATACATCTCGAACTCATTTTTTTATATTAACGAAATAAAAACTGGATTAACAGTAGATTTATCAGTATTCACGTATCTGTGGAAAAATAGTCGAAATTTATAAAATACTAACTTTATTTTAAAGTTGTGTTTTGATCAATAAAGAGTTTTAATTAAATACGATAACTTATAGCCCAATACTTTATTCTTATTCGGGCATTCAGAAAGTAAACAGATAAAGAATTATTTATTTTCACTCTTATTTCAACATTTAAGTATAAAATACATATTTAAACAACTAAGATTTAGCTTTAAATACTTTGTTGACTTTTCCTTATAGATTCAAGAGCAACAACTAATCAAAGGTACAAAAAATTTCGAAAATGTAAGTGTTTTTTAAGATTTGCGGAATAAGATTTATGTAAGAATTTGGATTTCGGTAGTGATATATTATCTTTTCATGTAGAGATTTATCTACAAAAGGGAAAATACACATTGGTAAGAAGTGCATTTCAAAAGAAATTAATTTTCATTTAGACAATTTTATGATGAATGCTTTTTCTACGATATCTCGTTCTACTTAAAAACCCACATAAGATTTTAATTTTGTATATAACTTTTAAATTATAAAAAGTAAATCAAAAATTAGTTAAATTAAATATTTTTCCTAATTTGTAATTGATATCAATTTTTCCTCTTAAATCTTCTTATAATACATCAGATTCTGTATTCGGTAATTCTACATTTTTAACAGCTAAGTTTTTATATCGTTTTTAGACAAAAACGAATTTAATAGGAAAAAAATTGATATTTATAGAATGTTGTTTTAATAAGAATAATTTTAAGAGGATAATGTTGCGCATTTTAATAAATAAGTTTTTAAAAACAAAAAAGTTAACATACAATTTTAAAAAAAAATAAAAACAAGACCCGTATTGAAAAATTTGATCAGCGCTAAAAATAAAAAGAGATAATACATAAATTTATTTGAAGTATCTTTTGTAAAAAAGAATATTACTTCAATATCTTATTAAGTACTTTGAATTTTATATTCAATAACAAAGGATGTACATACTGATAAAAAAGATACTAAAATCATATTTTGCAGGGGAAAAAAAATAATAGTTTTTTTTTCAGCAGAAGTATCTGAATGCCAAAATTTTAACTAAATTACCATTTAAAATTTTTTTTATTGTAATATTTTTTGTTGCATACCTCAAGCTTTGCATTTGTATAATTAACTTGCATTTAATTTAATTGCTGAACCAAGTAGCGCAACAGCCCATGAGGGCCAAGGCTTATTGTGCATATCTCAGTTTGTGTGACCTTAGGCTCTGGGGTGCATATGCAGGTGTTTTGGTCAAGTGGTCAGTCTAACGTCAAATACCCAGTATTCAGTTTCCAAGCAAGCTTGGTACTCATTTATCGACCCACTGAAGGGATGAAAGTTGAGTCGACCTTACCTAGCCCGGGATTAGAATCCAGGACCTGTGACGTGGAAGAGTGATACACTACCACTCAGCTACTGAGCTTATTTAATTTAATTATTTTTCTTTATTATGATAGATTGAGGAAAAATAAGATTGGAAATACTAGGAATTATAAAATGCAGAGATAATACAGAATTATATAATCTATATACTACAGTTAAAACTTGAAAGGCGTTAATGTGCAGATTAACTAGCTAACCTGTAGATATACATTTGCTCCATTAAAATGTGGAATCAAGAGCTTTCTGCATTTGAACTAGGTAATCTTCACATTAGAGATTTCCATGGCGTTATAGTTAAAAAGTCTGTTTCTCTTATTTCTCTTTTCTATTTGGAATTTATATTGAACAATGACTCATCTCAGAATAATTTATCCTAAACATTTAGAAACAGAGAGTCAGAGACATGAAATGTATTCTACAAAAAACTCCTTGAATTAATTTGTAATAAATTTAATCCCGACGGCCAGCATCTTTTGGGTGTGCTTGTCACAAAAACCAAACTCTTTACACTTCAAAGTGTCATCAATCTTCAGATTGCATAAACAAGTAAGCATAATTTTATCATGTTTTGCAAATTTATTTCCTTAATTGCGATAATATTTTGAACCGTTTGATTCCTTATATTTAGTTTTTCAATCGATTGATGATTGAAAAACTAATTGTGTATGTGTGTTTGTGATTGTTCGATTGTATTAACTTAATTCTATAAGCATCAAAAAAATAAACAACATTTAATTTATGATTTTAAAAACGTTGCTGTTGTTCCACATGTCCATATTTTAATTTTAACGAGTACCTTGTAGATAATGTGTAGATTAACGAATGTTCAGTGGATAATGTGCAGATTATCTAGGTAATTCACAAATTAATTAGGTAATTTGAGAAATGAAACAATTTTCCAACAAATTTTTCTTCTCTAGCAGATCATTTTGGTTAATGTGCAGATTGCCTAGATAATCTGCAGATTAACTGATATCTGTGGGGGGTCTCAGGGATGTTAAATTTCTCTAGAGGTCTGAAAATATAAACGATTTTCAAACGCGTATAATTCTTTTAAATTTAAATTAAATGATTCGAATCTTTTACGACTTGTTTAAAATAGAATGGGGCTTCAGAAAAGAATAAAATGTTTAAAATATAATAATAATTTTAAAAGTCATAAGCATATGAAAATTCTATAATAAATATTAAGTATTTTTTGCTTTGCGCACGCTATTTTCTAAAATATTAGCCTCTGATGTATAAAACTTTATAGAATTATACACACACACACACAATGCATCATACTCTTTAAACCCTACCTAATTTTAGTATTATATATATTTTGTGTTTCAAAATATTTGTAAAATATTGCAATTTTTTAAATATTTTTTTAAAAATGTATAGTTTTTATTTATTAAAATATGTAAGTTATTATTCTATTTATATAAAAGTAGCTACAAATTATTAGGAATACATTTGTCTTTATAATTCAACTTATAGCTAGTAATTAAACCTACTCTTTTAGAAAATAGCATGCGCGACGTAAAACTTAATAAATATTTCTTATTGAAAAGTTTCTTATTTTCATATGCTTATAATTTTTAAAATTATGATTATATTTTAAACATTTTATACTTTTCTGAAGCCCCATTCCTTTATAAGTAATGTGTAAAAGATTCGAATTATTTAGCTTAAACTTAAAGAAATTATCTCCGTTTAAAAATTGTTTATATTTTCAGACCTTCAGAGGAATTTAACACCCCTATGACCCCTTAATGGTCATGAGCATGACACATATTCATGAGATTTTAGAGTTTCATTTTAGACATTTATGCCTAAGATTCTTTCTGTTTGATGTACAATAGCTTAAATATTTTTATATATGCATATCCTCACGACATGTAATTTAATTTTAAAAAAATCGTAAATCACATAGTTGAGAAATATGTTACACAGTATCATCTACAAACCTTAAGCTACAGTAATCATGCGTTTCGCGTCAGTATTATCATTTCAGTGCCAATGAATTATATACTAGTTGCATTTAAGTCATCAAAGCACTTGAACAAATATTGAATTCTCTTTGGTATTTAAATTAGAGGAAATATCTCCAAGTACCCATTAGAATTTCTATGTTTATTTGTATCCATAATGTAACAGTCATTAAACTCAAAGACTAAGTTTTACTAGAATAAAATTCAAATATTTTTATATTCCGCTGCAATTTTTAAAAGCTTTATTTTTGTGTAGTAACATATTGATAAGTTAACATGGGAATTAAGTAACGCATTAACCAATAATACTGTTTAAAGTATTTGATATATTGGAATATGCTGAGTGGTTTTATTATTAATTTAGGCCAATTGTAATTAAATACAACTAATTAGCATTAAATTCATTCGAGAGTAGATTAATTTAAATTAGGCATTAATTAGTTAAAGCCTATTTATAATCGCACTGGCTTAAAATGCGAGATTTAATATCCGTAGCACTTATCGATAAATAACATATTTAAATAAGTAAGTAATAATTGCACTATTACTCCATTAATAATATATTTCATATTTGATAATATTTTTTACTATTATTTTATTTTTATTATTTCCGCAAGTGAAAATTAATAAATGAACGGTAAATAGTAAGTTATCGAGCAATATTTAAGTATTTTGTTAGAAGACAAGAAATTGTTATACACATAGTTTATAAATAAATACTCATTTTAAAAAAGTATTCTTACGATAAATTTAGTGTTGTTTAATATTAGAATTTAGTTTAACACACACAATGTGTAATGAACCCATGATTTGTATGGAAACATTTGTTTTAAGCTGCATTGATATTTTTATCGTCAAGTAAAAAAGCCTTTGTAACATCTTCAAAACTTTTCAGTGAATGATACAAACAGTAAATAAATATTGTTTTCAATCTCATGTCAATAAAAACTCATATTTAAATATTTATGAAAGTGCAAATCATCTGGTAAGTATTAAATTGAAAAAAAAAATCTCTTTAGAAACCCTTTTTACAAAACATAAATTCAGATTCAATAGAATGCGTTTCAAGATGTAGACATTTTAACTAATTGTTTTTTTAATAAAAAATCAAAAGTAAAGGGCTTCATTTAAATTGTATTTACTTCGTGAGTGAATCGATGAAAGAGTAAATTCTTTTTAGATTGGTAATTATTTATTGCAGTAATTGTACACATATTAGCGATAAAACAGAATAAACATAAATAATACTTAGAGAAAATTTATTTATATACATAAAGGAGAAAAGTGACTCACTCATTCATTCCCTCATCAGGATATCTCTGGAACTATTAGACCTACAGACTTGAAAATTGGCTGGCATGTCACTTTCATAGAGCAGAGATCCGCTAAGAACGAGTTTTGCAAAAATTGAAACCCCTAAGGGGGTTTAGAAAATATTTCCGTTTTTAAACTATTTGACCTACAGACTTGAAATTTGGCAGATAGGTTATTTTCATGAAGTAAAGATCCCTTACAAAAAGTGTTTTGCAGAAATTGAACCCTAAGGGTAGTTGGAGAGGAATATATTATCGTATATATATAAAAGAAATAATGGTAATATTAAACATTGGTAAAAAAATAAAACTTTTGTAACTGAAAAAAACAATAACAAATTACCAACTATTTTTTTTTCTATCATGGTTTCTTTTATGCATATTTTCTTACACTATCGTGTATAAATTTTCTGCTGATAGGAAAGGTTGGTATCCCATAAAACAAGATTAACCCTACTTCATTGCTCTAAGTCAGTGACATATTTAGAAAACACTAGCTAGTATAACCAAAGGTTCGCACGGGTGAAATGAAAAATTAAACTATACAGATTGAAGGGTAAAGATGGTTTTAAAGAGTTAATTTTACGTGAAT
This sequence comes from Trichonephila clavipes, assembly GCA_019973935.1. Taxonomy (NCBI): domain Eukaryota; kingdom Metazoa; phylum Arthropoda; class Arachnida; order Araneae; family Nephilidae; genus Trichonephila; species Trichonephila clavipes. The sequence goes on along the minus strand of BMAU01017296.1, from coordinate 645,926 downwards.
TTCAAATTAAGCAAAAAAAGAAGCTTTTTGTACATCTCAGCTGACAAAGAAAAACAGATTTGTTAAATTTTAAGCCTGTAGATCTAATAGCTGATTAAAAAGATTTTTCTTTTAAATATAACAATCCGTAGCATTCTCTGTGTCGACTTTTGAAAATACCTTCCTAAGTTGATCTCTGCTCAACAAAAGTAACACATTGTTACAAATTCTGTGTAATGAACGCTTCTTAAAATAGTGTAAATACACTCTATAACAAAAAATGACGCACCAAGAATGTATTGTCCGATAGAGACAAACATTGGTGGTTAAAAAGGTTATGCACAACACACAGAATAGAGAATGATTAAAATTTCAGGAAAGATGAATGCTTTATTTCAGAGTTACATAGTTACAAAGCAAAGAGCTTGATAAGGTGTTGGCCCACTTCTATCCTGGATGCAAGCTGCCACATGACGTGGCACAGAGTGATAAAGCACCCTGATGGTCTCCTGTGGTATTTCTTGCCAAATTTGCTCCAATTGTCGCGCCAGGTCATCAACATTCACTAGTAGAGGTAGTCGCCTTCCCATCATATTACAGACATGCTTAATTGGAGAAGGATCTGGATCTGCTGGCCCAGGAAGAGTTTAATAAGCTTTAAAACAGATCATAGCAGCGCGTGTGGTATGTGGTTTGGCATTATCTTGCTGAAAAATGTCAGAGTACTGCAAAAGTAACGGTAGCAAAACAGTTCTCAGACTGCCGTCGACACACCAATGTGTTGTGAGCCTCTAATGAAAACCAAAGGAGTTCGCTTAAAAAGAAATGGTACCCCAGACCATAATTCCTTCTTGAGGGCCTGTGTGGAGCTCAATAGTGAAAGCAGGATCGGAACGTTGCCCTGGTCGTCTCCAGACACGTCATCGATGATCGACAGGGCACAGTTGGAAGCGGGATTCGTCGCTAAACACTATACGTCCCCAGTCAGCATGATTACAACCTGATCGAGTCAAGCACCACTGTAATCTGGCTACGAAGTGTTCAGGCGTGAATGTCAAGTAGCGTAGCGGTTGGTACGAGTGTAAATTTCGCTCTATCAGCTGTCTGCGAATGGTCATTGGGAGTTTCGTGTGCGGGTCGCACTTTTAATGGTTGATAACGATGAATTATGCGTTGTAACAGTTGATCTGATTATTAATCTGTCCTCTCTATCTGATGTGGCCCTAGGTCAACCGCTACCATCGTGACGCTGAAATCTGCCATTTTCCACCTATTCTTGCCAGCATCTTCTAATGGCCGCATCGCTTCGACTCGTATGACGAGCGATTCTCCGATTTGCGCAAAAAAAACCTGCCTCTTTCAGTCAAATGATATGACCTCTTTCAAACTCTGACAGTTGTTCGAAATGAGCTCGAATCCCTCAGCGAGGCATTTTTTTCAGTCATTGAAAGGTATCCTAAATTCCAATGCAAGCGAATTTTTGACCATCAGACTGAGAATCACTTCTTATAGACACCTGCTGTCTGTGCAGTTCCGATGCATTGTAGCTCCCGCTATTCATTCATTGTACACCAAATTTTAATCATTTGCATGTTCGGTACAAATGTCTTTGCATACAAAATTTCATTACACTCGGGCAGTTCCTTCTTGGTTCGTCATTTTTTTTTGTTATAGAGTGTAATTTATATATGGATATGCAATGTGTTAATATTACTTTGTTGTATTTATTGTATATTAAAATTGTAATATTCGCAAGCAACTCCATTCTTTCATTATAATGGCGATTCAATGGAAACATAACGAAATGCTGCCGATAGAGCCAAGTTGGCATCATTTTTGGTGAACCTGTTGGCAACTTGGTGATTGAGTGAATGGTTCAGAAGTTTATATGATATAGTGACACCTGGTAGAGAGCTTCAACAAGGAGGAAATCACACAAACCTTCCTCACAAAAAACACATATACATAGCAATTTTCATTGTGGTCGGTTGAACGGTGTTGAAATGATGCGATTTCATATATACAAACATCCATTTTTTATACCCATAAATAATTGTTTTCCATTTTTATCAATTGACTTTTTCACATATACATTGTTTTCAGTTTTAGAATTTCCTCTTTCTCAGTTATGTAGGATGTCACTTACATCTTAATTGCTTCTAACACACAATTCTGAATCCTATTTAAAATTTGCATACATTCATATCAACTGCTACAAGCTGTGTGCCTAGAAGAGGGATCGATGCATTCGGTGCGTGACACACGAAGAAAACATTTTCAAAAACCCAATAAAATTACCTCATCAAAAAGAAACGATACATCTCTTTCCTTCCAAGCTGCAGAAATACCTTCGTTCCAGAATCAGTGAGGGCGTTTGAAAAACGCTATGATTTCAATGTTTCGATCGCATTTAAATGCACCTTACCTAACATTAAGCTTTCCCGCTACGAGTACGAGTTCTTTTTAAGTTAAAATCGCATTGCTTGAAAAATAGGTTTACGGAAAAGAAAACTAACTTCATATCTTGTCCCGCTTCTTTTTGATGGATGGGGTTTAACTGGTTCACAAAGTTGGAATCCTGCGGAATTGGAAACTTAATTTCCTGAGAAGTACGCTACCGAGAAGGTGGAGTTTTTATGCTTCTCTGACCCACCCGGTTATTTCTTTGGACATAGTTATTTTCTTTTCTCCTGAGTAATTTAATTTCTGAACACAGGCATTGGATAAATTGACATAGGAAATATTTTGTCGTGCTTCTTTTTATTTAGGAGGAATAAAAGTAAAGAAGAAGAAAGAAAAAAATGCACTATCTACTTTAAAATTCGAGATAATAGGCTGTTCTCTCTTTATAATAAAAATTCCTTTCCATGAGTGTGTGTTATCTAATAAATGAAGTAATAGTCAATGCAAGAATTTCCCTTGTTGAAACTAACTCGTTCTTTTACTATAAATCTCCGAGGCTCATGAAAAAAAAAAGGTTTAATGCATTTAAGTTTGAGCTATGCTTTTAAAATGTTAGCAAAAATTATTTAAAGGTCACGTTGAAACAGAAGGTTAAAAAAAAGCAGGTTCTTTAAATCCGTTTGCAGCATGAAGCAAATGGGGATAGTTGCAATAATTACATTAAAAAATCATTACAATAAAAAATAATCGATGACTCCAATTGTTTGAATAATAAAAGATTTATTAACCTTTTAACTGCTGATTAAAAGATGTACGATTCACACACCAGTGCCACCGTTTTTTACATCGGGGCACGTATGTGGTATATCGGGAGGAATAAAAAAGGCAGAAATAAGCAATTATTTATTTTATTTATTTATTTTTGAAATTGTAAATCCTTCGCAAACACTGTCAGGATCATTTTATTGCATTCTACACACATCGGAAAAGATTTACTTATAGCAGCGCAAAGGAGGCAGCGCGTATTTCGGCAGTTTAAACAAGACGGATATATACGCCGATGGCAGTGGCGCACACTGGAATTTTTAACGGGAAGTCTCCAAGATTGAAAGTCCACCATTCTCGTATCATGCACCAATACACCGCCCAACATATTCTTTCAATTTTGTAGATTTTCAGGAATAATTAATTCAATAGTTAATAATTATTGAATAAATAATTAATAGAACAAATTATGAATAACATATATTTTTAAAAGTTTTAAGTGCCACATACATAGAATTATAATCAATCAAATAAATATCAAGAACTTTGGGACCTTCATTAGCCGACGGCAGTTAAGGGGTTAATGAACAGGGACGAAAACAGATGACTACACGAAGACCTATCGATGTTTGTACACAATTATATATTAAAAAAGATTATTTATAATAGTGCAAAACACACTCGTTATAAGCAAGCTTTAAAACATTCTAGAGAGAGAGAAATGGCTATTCCACTTCACTAGCAGACATATAAAGTCTCTCAGTTAAATCACAAACAGATTCTGATCTCGACAGGGCTCTCTTCTGAACTGCACCAAGCTTTGTTTCAAAGGACCTTCACACAGCCTCATGGTAATTTGTAGAAAGATCGATCCTACAGCCTTCTCGATTATTCCTTCGCTATCGTATTTGTCACCAAGAGCGATAAAATCGTCAATCTGGCAACCATAGTCACGCCATCTGTGATTGCTAGAATTTTATTTTTCAAGTTCACGTTGAGTAGGAAATTTTGCCTTTAAAACTCAATTTTTCCACAAGGAGAGTACTGATGCAGGGAAAGAGAGACATTCATATATACGTAACGTGTTTCAATATTTACACTAAGAGTTATGTAGTCAAGCTTCATGCCAATGAGTATGAATTATTTTTATATAAAATATTATATGTGAAATAACTTTGATAAATATGCTTAATTTGTATAAAGATAAACAAATAATTTCTTCTGGAAGCATTTAAATTCTATTTCGAAATGAAAATAATTCAAGATCATTGCTTTAATAAATGAGTTATTTTTAAAATATATTGAATAAAAGAACTTAAAGAACTAAAACGAATTATCACAGACTATAATGTATCACCTCAATATTGGAGATAACAACTACTCTTATTTTGAAAACTTGAACTCTAAACACGCTATATCATCTCATATCTGGATGACCAAAACAGTAAGAAGCAGAACATTTGATTGTACCTAAACTGTATACACGTTTTATTACTATGCATCAGTTTTAGTTTATATAATCTTTTAAAAGTGTGCATTAAATAAAAAAAAAATACAGTAGCGTATTTAACATCTTTGTTAGAATTGCTGTGCTTATTAAAGAAAACTGATTATCGAATAATAAAATAATAATTATTTGTTTATTTATTTATTTTGTATTTTTAAATATTTTACTTCTTGCACAATTGATATATAAATTTGTATTGTTTCTTGATTTTTCTTTTATGCATATAAATAATCTCGTAATACATAAAAATAGCTAATATAAAAAATTATATTTTATAAAACAAATTTTTATTAATTGTTATTAATTATTTTGTCAGTAAATTTATCACTTATTTTTACAATTGCTGTCACATATTTTTACTTTAATACACTTTAAAATTTATATAATTTATTTCTAATAGGCTGCGGATTGGTGTTTTCACAATTACATACCTAGTACATTCCCCGGATACTGGTACCTCTTTTTAGTGCGACACCATATAGACGGATAACAATCGTCCCAGGTAATTTTGACGACCAGTTTCCTCACTAGAGGGAAACACCCGAGCTTTGACGATGCGAACCTGTGCTAGGATTTAATTTTTTCGAGAGTACCCGAGCCATACAGATACTCTAGGGATATTTTACATACCGTATAATCATACGACATGGACACTGACGATTTCCTGCAACATGAAAATCCACCGACTTAGGCGGGGGTCGAACACACAACCTTGGTTGAGGAAGGCCAGCGACAAGCCAACCTCGCCACCCAGCCAGCAGTTATATAATTTAGAAATTGAACATTAACCAACTTAGAAACAATACCTAAGGGGTTACTTTTTGGAAGAAATATTTACTAATAACATTTGTACTTCTGTCTAAATCTAAATAACGTGAGTTATTTTGATTTTCAATGAATAAAGTAATATAATAAACCAGTGGTGCACACAAGGGAGGGGGTCCAAACTCTTCCGAAGTCCTTGATTTCTTTCCGATTTTTTATAATTCAAAGTATATTGTACGTAAAATTTAATTAAGTATTTGTTTTTAATGATTAATATTATTAAGTAATGCTAATTATTTATTCAATGTTTAGTTTTTTACTGTGTTTTCTTCCCGAAAATCGACAAAATCAAAAGGAACATGGTACAAGAATGGTGAACTTTCGACCCCGGACCCCCCTTGAAAAATTCCTGTGTGCGCTACTGTAATAAACCGATACATTTAAAGTGTATCTGCTTAAATCAATAAAAAATGTCTTAAATGATAAACATTCCAACAACATTGTATAAATAATAGTTTTTATAACGTTATACAAATAAATTTTTGCAAAATACTAGCTTAAAAAAAAGGATTCAACGACTATAAAATTTTATATTATGAACAGGAGCCGTATCAATGATATGGGGCCCCCAAGCTACAGGAGCTCCAACATGTGCTATTATAGTTCCAGAAACAAGACCATCATATCGAAACAAGGGCCACGAAGGAATTTTGATACATGACCCACTCAGAACTAGCTACGCCAGTTATTAAGAAAACGGATCACAAGTCAAAAACATGTGAAGAAAATTTAATCAAAACAAATGCAATTCTTGTGTTTAAATTGTTCCCCTTCTTTTTGATACATCTTTACTAATGCTTTATCTTTATTAATGCTTGCAAAATTCCAAGAGAATTTGCCAAGCTCTTTTACATTTACCAACATTATATATTTTACCTTAAAAACCCTAAGGAATACTATTGATGCAAAATAGAGCAATTAAATAAATAATAAGTAAAAAAGAATGTTTTAAAAATAAAACAAACTACACGTTTATTGTACTAAATGGAAAAATGTATATACATTGTACATATTTAACCAAAACAGACAAAATATGTGATAAAATAAGTTTAGTATAAGCAAACAGTTTTAAAACCTAATTTAAAGAACTGTCATTCATGTTTTTCATTGTCAGTCTACTTCCCCTTTAAATAAAAATTCAAAAGTATTCTACTGATGCTGAAATTGCGCAAAACTGTAAGAAGAAGAAAACCTTGTTTATATTTAGAATTATAACACCCTTACCGACATTTAATATGCGAACAGTAATCAAAATAAAGCAAGGAATATTAATTGGAGAGAGAACAAATTATTGTTCGAGAAATGTCTTAAACAATACCCTGAATAAACACATTCCTTATATAAAACGGAAACGTACAAATCGATTATGTGAATTTGATCCGAACATAAAAAGCGTCTGCTAATATTGTTTTAGGTTAAGTAAAGAAAGGAGCAAAATGTAACTATCTCAGATTTCATTCGGAGCTTTTATCATCTGTTTTGTTCTTGAAGAAGCAGACTTAATTCTCCTTTTATCACACCTACGTGCCTCTTCTTAAGGAATAAAAATGATTTATTATTCTTAGCTGTGCACCCGGACCACCACTTCATTTAATCTTCTAAGAAAATATTTGGTTCTCAACTTAATGGGGGTCGATTAGCGAGTTCCACCCAGAGCAAAATTAGCCTTCTCACTTGCGCAGAATAAATGTTCTGCATCTCTCTGTCTGCCAGATGATACGGTCAAATCAGTTAAGGGTGTCAGAATTACGTGAAAAATGCGCTTGCATTAGAGAAATAATGTCTGTGTACTCTATGGCTGTATTTCCTATTGTTATAAAACGCTGATGTTTCTATTTACGAAAGTTAATATTTAGAAGGGGGTGAAAAGATCGTGTCCATTTCGTTCGCTTTTCGAAAAGAAACAAATAGTTCCAATAAAATTGTTTTTCGTCTTTCTTTTTCTTCTATTCGAATTGGAAATGGGAAGTTTGTCTTATACGCTTGCAAATAATTAAATTGATTTTTATGGTTCTCCTGTACCCGTAACTGCAACAAAATCTAATTCGTTTGTTCGTGAAAAATAATGGGCTTGGCACAGAAATGCTTCCGAGCTGCAGTTGGAGTAAATATTTTGTTTTAAGCGGTGTATTTTTCCCTATTATATGCTTTCTACTAAAATAGAAACTAATTTTGTTGCAGTAAAAGACTAATTTTATTTGCCTTATTTAAAAACTAGAAATTATCTAAACTTATTAAAGTAAATAGTCACTGGAAAATAATTTACAATCGCGGAAGAAATTATGTGTTATTATTGAAGCTGATAATTTATTTATAAAAGAAAACTTTATTCACAGTTTCTTTTATTATTCAATTAATACTTCTATGAATACCATATCTATTTTTGTTCGTATAAATTTGGTACCTCACTATATATATTGGATTAAAAGTCATTAGTATTTAGTTTGTGTAAATTTATATCCTCTCGCAATATATATATATATATATATATATATATATATATATATATATATATATATATATGTGTGTGTGTGTGTGTGTGTGTGTGTATTTATAGAGAGAGAGAGAGGGACAGAGACATAGAGAGAGGCTAAATTAAAAACTTAACACGAATTGTTTATGTTATATTAAAACAAAAAGTGTGCTTTAGAAATAAAAATCTTCATATGAAAAATTAGGGGTCAATGTAGTAATAAGGGAGACAGAAAAGCGACTTTCTACGAAGGCGAAGACATTTCGGTTCCTATTATATATTATTTGACATTAATATAAATTTACAAATTTTATTATAGTATAGTTATAAAAAAAAATTTTAAATCAGTTTCAGAAACTAAAAGTAAACATGTAAAAATTATTTAAAATTCTATCCACAGAAAACAGAAAGCTGAGAATCAGCATTTTGATTGGTTAAGCGGATAAGAAAACTTACGTGTGCCCGAAAAGTATGGTATTTTATAAAAACGAAAAAACGATATTTTATTGCCTGTCACCGAGCACTATCTTCTCAAATTTAGCCAACGCTTGCTGACTTCCCTCTAGACCAGTGACACTCAATCTGCGGCCCGTGGGCCGAATGTAGTCCGTAGGCATTTTTTGAGTGACGTGGTCATGGCCCATTGCACTAAGAAATTCAATCATTGAAGAACAATGTACAAACAATTTAACAGAAAGTTCTATCAATCAAGCAATTAAATGTGTCAATTTTGCTATCACTTTATTTTTTTAATAGTAGAAAGTAAGCTAGAGGCTTGGCTGTAGATAGAGGAAAATAGAAATTATCCCATAACTCAGTAAAAATTCATAAGACATATATTTTTATGTGTATGTGTTTGGTAAAAAAGTTAATATAGCATTAAGATAAATGCCCCAAAATGAGTTTTAATGTTTTGATCATGTTTGTTTGTCGATTTTGCTTTGGTCTTATAATGTGCTTTTTCCATTATTCGCATGTTGCGACCCGCATGAAATAAGTATCATGTGTTTGCGACCCGCGTGAAACATCTACCATATGAATGCGGCCCGCGAGAAATAACTATCATGTGTATGCGGTCCGGCGTGAAAAGAGGTTGGGTTTCCCTGCTTTAGACGAAGTTGGATGTAGGGAAAAATTCAGGTGCACCTATCAATAGTATTAAAGTTGAGTGGGTTGAGTTTCGTCACAGTCTCATTCATGAAAGTGGCATTCAGACAAGACAGAAAAAACCACGATTTAAGTTCATTTCTCGAACTTAAAGACTGGGTAAAGACCTATATAATTGGTTCCAGTTCTGGATATATTGCGATGATTCTTACTTATTTAAATAATATGATCATGTCCACATTTTCACAAGTAAACACTGCCGACTGTCTTTGACAGATGAATAAAGACGAAAAGAGCTTTTGACTCCGCGTCCATCTTACATAAAAAATCTTATTTTTCGTCTATATTATTTTCTGTTATAAAAATGAATAACACATCGATGTTGTGCCCATCCTCTGTTATTATAGCCATAAAATGTTAATTTCCTTTTATAAATCAGGCACATGGTTTTTTTTTTTAAAAAAGGTAAAAGAAAAAATCAGCCATTTGTTCTTTAATTGAATAAGATTGACAACAGCACGAATCATATTTCTTCGTTTCCACCCCCATGATGTAATTCGACTCAGTTTTAGCGGAAATCGAATCTCGGATATTCTCCTGCGCGTATCCTTTGCAAATAGATCTTTTCACCCAAATGGTTACTAAAGATATAAGTTTTAAGCTGACAAACCATTCAATGAAAGCTTTATATTGATTCCAAGGTTTAAAAACAAAATAAAAGTGTTGAAGATATCGTATTAATTTTAGTCTAGTGAATACTTTTTATTTTGATTTCAAGGATATTTACTTCGAAATATTGGAACATAACACTAGATCTTAAGCGATTAAATAATGAACAGTTAACTAAGCAATTAAACAACAATTAAGATAGAAAATTTAAGTATCTAATGGAATGCAAATTTCTTAAAAATTGCATTCCTCCTCGCTAATTCGGGGAGGGGGTATATGCCGGGTTACCTATCTACCTATATATCTCTAAATCACCTATTTAAATTTCTCCAGACATTGCTGAAATATAGTAGCACTACGTAGCTTAGCATTATCATGAACGAGAATAACTACTAGAGTCAATATTCTTCTTCTCATTATTGTCGTCATAATGTCTGAAAATTAACCACTGCAGAACGAGTAGTTGGCGAGAGCATCTATTGTGAAAACTATTTTGGGGTTTAAGCTCAACTCGAATGGATGAGCTAACATCTAGAGTTGCACACGTTATGGTTAGTGAAACGTAACTACCCAATGCAAAAATTCCCACTTTCTCAAGGCGGTCTCAAGGGTAATAATTTTGTCTCTCAAGAGCTAAAGATATGAATAATTTTCAAATAGATTTAATTTTTTGAAATTAAAATTAAATAATTCAAGTCTCTTACACAATATTCATAAAGGAGTAAGGCTTTAAAAAAGTAAAAAAATGTTTAAAATATTATCATAAATTTAAAAATTGTAAGCATATGAAAAAATAATATTTCTGTAATAAAGAAATTACGTTGTGCATGCTATTTTCTAAATTAGCAGTCATTGGTGTAGAAAACTTTATTAAATGTGTCATGCCCTTTAAGCCCAAACTAATTTTAGTGTTGTATATCTTTTATATTTCAAAATATTAGAAAAATATTGACTTTTTGTAAAAAAAAAAATTAAAATGTAATCTATTTTTATTTTTAAAAATAATAATTTTTTATTCTATTAATATAAAATAGCTACAGTACAATAAGGATACATTTAACTTTATAAATCAACTTATTACTAGTAATTAGAGCTATTATTTTAGAACATATGCTCAAAGGAAAACTTAATCAATATTCCTTACAGAACTGTTTCTTATTTTCATATGCTTATAATATTTAAAACTATGATTATATTTTAATTATTCTACACTTTTTGAAGCCTTATTGTCTTACAAATATGTGTAAAAGATTCTAATTATTTAATTTTAATTTAAAAGAATTCTATCTGTTTGAAAATTGTTTATGTCTTAATCCCTCGAGACAAAATTAATACCATTGAGACCCTGTTTGTTTAAAAGCTAGAAACTCAAATGGATGTTGAAAAGGTGAAAAAACTCCACCTTATATAACATAAAAATGTAATATATTCTTCCTTGAAGTACTCTATGGGATTCAAAATTTTATAAAGAAAGACATCTCTTTAAAAAATATTTAAAAAAAAGATACGAGTACCATTTACAAAAAAGCCAAATAGGAATATTGACATCACACACACACACACAAGAAGACATTAGAAATAACCCAATGAAACAAAAACAAAATACGAAGGAAAAAAAGAGACATCTTAGATACAAAAAAAAGTAAAATAAATTCTTAAAAAATAAGTTATTTTTAAGAAAAAAGTGTATCTATCATATTAAGCAAGAGAACAAATATCACATACACATACATCTATTTTTAGTGCCCTATCTTTACGTGATATTCTCCAAAAAAGCTTCCAGCTCAATTTGAACCTTAAATATATTTGCGGTATCTCTTTTGAGATATTACATGTGTGAGAAAACAAGAATGTTGCATCATTACATCCAAACTGTCACATCGTTAATCAGTGGGAGCATCTTGAATAATTCTTCTGTACCCCTTGAGGTTGACGTATCTGCGATGGTGGATTATCCTTCTACGACTTAATCAGTTAAGCCGATTGGCATCGAAATCGGCTTACACGATTTCTATACTATCCGCGTTGAGAGGAAGAACTTGAGGTAAATACAGAAAAGCAACATCAGTAAAGGATAGTTTGAGATGTCAACGGTTAACTGAGGTCATGTGGATTCGCACTTGATCAAGCCCACAGTCTGAAGTATCTTTTTATTGCTCATATAATTTTTTGCTAGATCATATTGGAATTTAGTGGTTCTTTTAGATTTATTTTTAGAGATTTGATCGTCACTACTTACAAATTGATACGACAATTTTAATAGTTCTCAAATCGAAAGAATTAACAAATACTGTACAATAAACTTACTGAATATTTCTGTTAGAATCCTTTAATTTTTGAGTGCTACACTAAATAGGTATATAGAATAAATAAAAAATATTTTATGATGTATTGAGTAAGAATAGATAATGTAAATGATCCATTAGCCTTGATTATTTCCAATAATTATATCCGCATAGCTATCGATTTGTAATTTAATAATTTTAGCTTAACTAATTATGTTTATGTATATTTTCATGGGTTGTTCGTTAGGGACATAGTAGCTCTTCATACATTTTGATGTAGTTGTGGAGGCCCCAAAATATTCAAGACGATATGTTGATTACAAATATAAATGCATTCATGTTGATTCTCGATTATGCATAATACAAAAAAGCGTTCTCATTTACGCATAAAAGCAGCAAAAAAAATTAAAAAAATAAACACGTGGTAAGCTCTTATGACGGATTTCTCCATTTCAAGATCTAAACTTATGTACGGAAATTTCGACACAGTTCTTTGCTAACATGATTTTCTGTCAAATCCGGTGGTTGATGCAATCTAGCATCAGTTCGCCACGAAATCTGTCAGCGCGTGATACTATTTTAAGAACTCAAGTTGCAGTTAAAATTGCATTCCTGTTAATTAACCTAATTAGATTATTCACTTGGCATCCCAGGGAGGAGGGAGGTCAGGATTAAAATTAATCAATTAAAATTCCTCCCAAAAGAAATGAAATAGAGAAATTGTATATATATATAAGTATATATATAACAACACACACACATATACATAAATACAGATATTTCGTAGACAGCTGATTTTGATTCCTATTAATACTCTTCAGCAAAATGTTATATTTAAATGAGCATTAAAAATCATATTTTTCACGTTAGAATACAAATATAAAATGCATAATTTAGATCAAAACAACAATAAAAAATAAAATTTGATCATCAATCTGAATGTGACGTACTAATGACTGACGAAACGAGGTAATATGCGGTGTTTTGTAAATGTGAGAAATGAAATACGAAAAAAAGATTTTTCTTACAAACTTTGATTGGCCATGATTAATAAAAATAAAACACGTATAAAAAGAGATTGGAATGCATCATTTTTAATTTGTGGCAATTCCAAACAAAGTAGAGATATATTTAAAAACAAAGCTTGTTATACGATAATATATATTTTAATTAGTTTAATATGTACTAGTAAAGTCACAAAGCAATGCGCGAAAACTTTTTCAATCTTACTCATAAAATATTTCTTTTTCAGATTTCTTGGAAAATAAATAATGTTTCTTTCACATTTAATTTCTTTTCAATCATTGTCATTCTAAACTACTAATTGACAGATTACTTGAATGAATATCTATTTTGACTTTGGAACTCATGTGTATTTCCATCACTAGAAATTACTAATATCTAAGGAAAAAGATATTCTACTTAAAGAAATACAATTTTCTCTCTCTTTGGACGAATTTTGAACCAAACTATTCCATTTAAAGGAAGTCAAATCCGCTTAAGACAGGCAAATATTTTTATTCATCTTTTAAGCTTTTCTTATTTTAGTTTTTTAAACATATTTTTTTGTAATTGTCACAAAGCTTTGCAAAAATGTTCATAAAATTACTCGACCTCATCAGAAATTGGAAACTCTGATGGGAAAATATTATTATTGTATGTGGGATGCTATTATTATTATAACTGCAATCTTTTTTCTCCGATCTGTAAGAGCGTAAAGTTAATCATTTTCATCTTAATAAAACCCGCGGAGCACAAAATGAGGTTTTTGTTTGGCGCGTGTGAAAAAAAAGTTCGAGTAGGGTCTTGTCTAAAGAGAAAAAAAGAAGAAAGAATGAAAGTCCATTAAAATCAGGAACAATAATGATTTTGTGTGGATGAACGAGATAACTCTCTCTGAACCTTAATTTCCTAGTTTGTCCTATCAGCTACACAAATAAATTCAAATATTCAAATAGTTTTTAAGTAACATTTTTTTAAAAATAATATCCGAGCAAACATTAAATTTAGTAATGGATAATTGTTTTCTTTCCTTTTTTACACTCAAAAATTCGATTCGTTTTAAATATTTATATTATTGTTTGTAACCCCTAAGGGCTATGGGCATATTCATCAGAAAATAAATTGATCGAAATGTCAGAAAATGAAAATATGTTTAAGGAATAGAGGAATCTTAATTCACCCTTTTTCTTTTAAATTATTTGTGTATTTTATATAATGGTGTTCAAAACTAAAATTATATAAGTGCAAAAATTGGTTCATTTAAGAAAAAAATAATTTAATGCCAATAAGTTTGGTACACATATCTGTATCAGAGCGTGTGCGTGTGGTATGGAATACCAACAAGAACAAAATAAGTACAGCAATTAAATGTAAAAGTGCAAAAAAATTAACAAATGGAGCAATAATGGTCATAATAGGATATATCCTAAAAATAGAGTGTGGCCACCATAGAGTGTATCACAACAAACCCTCACATCGTCAAGGAGAGTAAGGATGAGAGACTATGACAGAAACTCTCATTCTTCCAAAATTGACAATTTTAATATCTAAAAAGTCATAAGAGAGGCATTGGCTCTTCCGAGAGCATCCCAAAGTTCTTTTTGTAGCATTTAGGACTAGCGATATCGTCAACCTCACCATACTATGAATATACGCTTCCTGAAGATAATCATTTTCAACTACATCTTGCTAGATGTTACTGTACATAAAATCGAATTGCGTTCCAGCAAGTCTTCGAACGCACTCTTTGAGTGTGTCATCCCGATAACGCAGAGCGGTTACTGTGCCAGCATAGATAATGTGATGTGGTGTACATGGTCATTTACCATTACTTCGACTAATATAAGATTGTCTTTGATGCAAAGAGGTAGATTTTCGAGTGTTTGAAAGACAATAGCGTTCATCAGGCTCTATTTGATGAAAATTCGAGGACAAGAGCCTAATCTTGTTTTTTAAAAAAATTTTGTTTCCAATCCATGCATAACAGAGGGACTCTCTATTGACATTTTGAGAGGTGGACATACACACCACTAGTCGCTTTGTGTAGAAGGCCCTCTCAATAATTGCATATGGGATGTCATGGAATACCTTACCATGTTTTCATGTTTTTTCTAAGTTTTTTCTCATGGCTGAGTATCATGGTCATGTGATGATGCCTTTCGTATTTCTAGAGGTATTTTTTATATATAAAATATAAAACATTTCATTTACCAAGATATATAAATAAAAATCATTTTGGTTACATAAGTATAAACATATTGGTTATTTAAATGCTACTCGCTCTGCTTATGTAATAAACACTAGGAAAATGATATTGTTTTAATTTAATTTATCTGACAAATAAAGAAATTTAAAAATACGTGCAATAAAAAATGTTCTTTTCAATCAAAACAATCTTTTTTTCAATTGACGCATGCAGCAATAATTTAACGTTCAAAGAATTTGTTTATTAAAGTAACTGAGAAAAGCAAAACGTAATTACCAGCCAACAGTATATATATAGAGGCATTAAATACCATCACTTTCCTTATTCTTTATTATCTATTTAAATGATTCAAATACCAGTTCATGTGATTATGTTTCAATACAGGTTTATCTTTTCATCATGAAAGTAACAGATACGAATAGCAAATTTCACTGAAGGTAAAGTTGTAATTCGTGAAATTAGTACACAAGTTCGAAAAAAATTAATCACTAACTTTTTTTCTTTAGAGCTAGATCGTTTTGTTTTTTATTAAATATTAAACTTATCACTTCATATTCTTATTTTCACACTATACGTGACTACTTTATAAAACAAATTTATCAATAAAACATTTCAATGATATTTTATATTTTTAACGAGAAAACTGTGGCGTTGTTTTTATTATAGTGAAAAAAATTCTATAAATTTTACTTGTAGTAAATATTTTTATGTATACATATTAATAGTTTTTGATAAGTATTCTTTATCCAGCTGAGATGTTGCATGCAAAATGTTTTGAAAATACTTGAATATAAAATATTTATCGAGAAGTGATTGTGAGATCTTCAAGATAATGGAATATTAGTATATATTAACAAAAGCCTCTACATTAGAAAGAAAACAGTATCCCTCTAAAGAAATATTGTTTTTCCCTATGTCAGAACAACAAATTTAAAAGCAATTATTGAAGCAAAGATACGTTTTCTATTGACATATGCAGAAAAATAATGGGAAAGTAGAATAAAAGCAACTGTTTATGAAAATTTTCAGAAATATAGAGTTTATATGAGAGAGAAACATACAGAGAGAAATATAGTCTCTTAAAAGTTCTAATATAAACAGGATTGATAGTAATTATTTTATTATAGGAACTCTCAACATCTTATTTTTGTTTAATAAATCTGAACTAGTTTACATTTTTTTTTAAAAAAAAAGCTCTTTATTTCATTTTTAAGCTATCAATACTTTGAAATAAATTTTATCAGTGCTATAAAACGCAATAATAATATTAATGTGTAATATGATGATGTTAACATTAAAAATATTTTTGTATGAAGTGAGATCTTTTAGTTATACCTTTTTATTTATTTATGGACACCACAAAAATATTGATTACATGGGCACAACTAAACCTTATTTCTATTTTTTAATTTAAAATAAATTCTTGACACTTGATTTCAGCTTACGATTAAGAATACTTTTTTTGCATCTGTGAAAAATATCACAGAAGAATTTGAAATTGGTGGTTATTAATTAATTACTGCATTATGAAATTTCATTGGCATGATTTGTTTCGCTATAATAATATTTAAATTTTTCCTTTTCATAGTTTATTTCATTATATTAAATACGAATATGGGGGGAGGGGTGGTGCATAAACATCAAATCTAAATTTGAATAAAAACAAATAATATAAAAAAATTAGGTCAATTCCTACTTAGATCAACAAAGAAAAATTTTATTTTAGCTACTTTTTATTAAATAGTTACAATTATTATAAATATGTATATACATATAGGACATAATCACAACATTAAGTAGTAATTCGTTTATATTAATTATCATTAAAGTATCGTATTGTCATTCAAAACAATCGTGCATATAAAATTTCAGTCCAACTGAATGCTTTAAAACATGAGAAAAAAATCTTTTAAAGTTTTGCCCCATGTCGTAAAAATGAGAGCAACGTGGCATATCTGTAACTCTTTCAATAATTAGTTTCAGTTAATTTATTTTAATTCATTATAATTTCATTCATTATATATCGCATTTTTACTCAAAACAATAGTGTATAGAAAATTGCAGCTCAAGCGAGCGCTTTAAAATGTGAGAAAAAAACCTTTTCATTTTTTGACACAAGTTGCCAAAAATGATACAAACGTGGCGGTATTTGTAATTCTTTGAATAATTAGTTTTAATCTATTTTTATTAATTATAATTAAATTTCTGTATTGTCACCCAAAATAACCATGTATATAAAATTTCAGCTCAATTGAGCGCTTTCAAATTATTTTTTTAACGATTGAAAATTCCATGAAACAAATAAATAAGTATATAGAGTGTGAGCTAATAGTAGGAATTGAAAAATTTGTATTATAACAAGTTTTTATTATTTTTTTTATTATATATTATATATTACATTATATACATATATAAAAGTTCTGAAATATTTTTAAAATTTTTATTGAGAAAATTTTTGAATAAACAAAGACTTTTTTTTAAAAAAAAAGTGACATTTTACATTTTTTAAAAACAAAACGTCTAGAACTGCAAGGAAGCATATTAAAAGTGTACTTTATGTATTCAAAACAGCAATATTTTTTTTGTTCAAAAATAAATATTCTGAAAATATTTAAAATTAAATCAACAAATGCAGGCAAGAAAAATCCTTTTTTTGTATTGTATAACAAGAAAGATATATATATATATATATATATATATATATATATATATATATATTATTAAGACAAAAGAAATCCTTATTCAGTTCAGTATTTTTGTTTTAGTTTTTTAATTATGTAACCTTTCAGTGCCACACGAATAGATTTTTCGAAGGGGGTCCAGGGTTGAAATTTCAACATTTTTGTATCATACCGCAATACACCACCAGACATATTTTTTTTTTATTTTGTCGATTATCATGGGCAAAAGACAAAAAATAAATATTTAATATTTATTATTTAAAGTAAATTATTAATAGCAAGTACTGAATTAAATTTTACTATATACGTAAGATTATAATCAATCAAAACAAAATCAAGGGTGATGGGGGAAAGGTCCGTACCTGTGGAACCCCCTTGTTTGCATCTGAACATCCCCTTTCTCAGTAAATTGCAACATTGATAACAGTAATAAAATAATTAAGAACAGATAAAGTAGTAGCAGAAAATGATATTTATTCAATGCTATTTAACAAATTTTTAAATATTAATTATTTTTACAACAAACGAATATTTTCATGCACTTGAAAAATAGAAATAACGTGAAAGAAGTATTCTGAATATATAAATATAAATGAATTGTACAATTTTCAGCAAGCCGATGTTAAAAAATCCATTTATAAGTATAGTATAAAATAATTCCCGAATTAAATACAATAGTTTGAATAATCATACAAAACAGTTTCGAGGCAAGAGCGTTGGTACATTTATAGTTTTTAACCATTTGTCATGGTTATTCAAATTTTTAAAACATTTACAATTGCGAACGAACAAAGGGCTTAATGAATTCTGACATTATTGACAATTAAAAACCATTAACCAGAAACTTTAAAAACCTGAAATTGTGTCGGACAAGAAAATGTGCTAATATATTAATATTATAACATTTCATTGTTATTTACTTTAATGATAATTATCAAATGAATTAAGCCGAACGTTGATATTAGGATACCGTAATTAAAGCAAATAACGATTCAAATAGTTTCAAAGATTATGTATATATATATTTGTATAGGTGTGTATGTAATTCATATTTTAAATTTAACAACTAGTTAATAAAATTCTAGATATTTTAAAATCGGCAATGCATTAAACTCTTTGAAACGGATATAATCACTTTTAAAATATTAAATTTTCAGATGTCAATTAAAAATGTATGCAATCTATAAATTTAGATAAAAATCGTATACAAGTTTACAAATTCCTTTGATGAAATTTAAATCACATAACTCATATCTACATTTTACAAAAGCTGTCAAAGATAAACGATAATTAGTACAAGAGCATCAAAGATATATAAGCTTCCTTCTTACTTAAACTTGAGATTAAAAATATTCCTTTATATCTAACCTAATATTCGTATTTAAAATAAATTTAATAATAATAACTTAATTATATTAGAATCAGGGATATGTTTTCTCAATGTTGATGCGCAGAAATGTAACATTAAAACAAAAATTCCTTATTAATACTTTAACAACTGTGGTTAAATACATTTAAAGTTAAATATAGACACTTATTGAAGAAATATCATAAAAAAATAAATCATATTGTATTCAATTTAGCTTATTGGCTGTTATTTATAATAGTGACATGCCTTAAGGAGTATATTTTAAAATGTACTCTTGAAATAACGTTCGTAAAAACTTAAAATCGGAAGGGAAAAAAAATATACCATTTTCTCAATTTTATCAGCAATTAATAACAGTCATCGTAGAAGTTTGTTTAAGGTCATAAAAACAAAATTGATCATAAAACATGTCTTTAATCAACGAAATACGAAATTTAAATACGCAAAGATAAAATCCCCGAATAATTAATTTTATGGTGAATAAAAGTAGTGTTATCACAATATGTAAAATCGATATCCCGCTGTAATCACTTAATTGCGCAAAAAGGGAAATTATATCCAATTTTGTAAATTGATGTAATAATCTGGGAGAAATTTTAGGGATTATTTTATAGGACTAAAGGGACTTGTCGCTTTTAAATTATAAATAAAGGTATATTGACCTAAGTTGGATGCAGAATTAAAATTTAATTATGGATCAAAAAGTTTTAAATGAATCCAAGAATAATAATGGGTTATAAAACGTTATAAGGGAATCTTCTCAAATAAGTCCTTCTATAAAAAATACATTAAAGAAAGGATGGCTAGACAATTTATATGCACTTATTTTCATTCAGAAAATAAATGGTACACCAGAATTGGAGATAAATATTCATATCTTTTCCGTAGACAAATACATACATGTTTCTTGATTCTGATCCCCCCTCTTTTTATGTTAATTGATTGACAAACTAAAAAGAATATCTAAAAAGTTATCTCTACGAAGAAGCTTATTTCTTTTTTTTTTTCTTTCTTTTAACTAAATGGCAACAAAAAAAATATTTGGCAAGTTTAAAGATTCGTGTGATCAAAAAGGCTTTGCAATATATATATAATTCTATTTCCAAAAAATTATATGCAGGGCCTTTCTGAATTCCTCATCAGTATTTAGTGAATAGTAGGCGTGATAGGTAAAATATTTCACACATGAAATTATGGGCTCAATTAAACACTTAAGGGCCCTTTTCCACAAGTCAAATTATGCTGCGTATTCGCATACAAAAGGTGCAGACAGTCAGGAAACAGTTTTGAATAGAAATCGTCAGGGTTTCGTCACTCTTCTGCAACTGGTACTCCTTGCAGTCCTACTCCTTCAAGCACACGAAAATTACGTTCTCCTTCCTTCTCAATATACGTTTATCCATTGGGCGCTTGAAAAGGACGCGGAGTGGTCTAGACCCGGATGAGCTGGTTATAAATTTTGATCCATCAGGGCCAAGGGGGCCTATAGATCTTCTGCGCCCAGGACCCGAAATGAGCTTAAACCGGCATTATTCCCTCCAGTTGAACTCATTTAAAAGGTTACGCTTTTCACACGCGGCTACTTGTGTATTGAAAATCGAGAAAGCTTTTTATTGCTTCTCTTCGGATTCGACAATTGTACTCATGAGTCCAGTACTCCCTTTCCCCCTGCGTACTCCATTTTCAGTCAGTCAGCTCTGAGTCTGCGTGCAGAAGGAATTATCTTCCTTCTTCGCACTATAGATGTAGTAATAAGAAACGAGTTGGCCGGCACAAAGTTGCCTAAAGTGAAAAAATCTTACGGTGCACCAGGAGCTTTGTATCCCTAACTTCCATTAACGCACAGAGTTGTCTGGTGTGTGCAACCAGTCAACAATACAGCAGATGCATGAGCCAGTAGTATATATTTGATTAACTTGAAGATATGCATATATCTCATTCTATGATGGGAGAAAGCAGACTTACAGCTACGCAAATGAATGCACAGCATTATCCTAACCTGCGTGGGCCACAGTGTGAAATGCTTTCACATGTCTACAGGCAACCGTGTAAAGTAAGAACATTTGTTGATACTAATGTTGATCGGAGAAGCTTCTGATCGACACTATTAGTTTTAGTTGAGGAAACTGCCCTACAACTGTTGAAGACTTAGCACATTAAATATTCCTAACTAGTTGAGCGTACTCAATAATGTGCCGGATACTAAAGATGAAATACTAACATTCTTTTCGTTTGCAAAAAGGGTAGTGTTATTTGGTCAGAGATTTTTTTTTTGTTAAGTATAAATTGCAGTTTAAGATGATCATAAAATTTTAATTGGCGAATTCAACTCGTAATGAAAACGAAAATTGATTTTGAATATGATAAATAAATACACACGATATTATTTTCACTTGTACTCTCATGCTTTAAAAAAAGGATATTTTAAATACAGCCAGTAGCAAGGAAAATCTCTCCTTATATTAATGTTTTCCACAAGTATTTTGGTTTTAAATATTTAATTAATTTTAAATATTTGAATATTAAACCATGAATTTCAATTAGTCATGCAATTAGATTTTAAACATTATACGCAATTAACTTTAACTTTTGCATTTTCTTTAAAAAAAGTATTAAACTTTGAACAGTAAATTCAATTAAAGATGCACTTCTAGAAATCATTTTATTTGACTTAATTATTATTTTTAATTTTAAACGAACTGCTAACTTTAACTACCCGTGGCTCAAAATTATTAGGTACCTTAATTTCTACTCCTAATATTAATGTATGAGGTGTTGGCATACTTATACATGAATTATAATTCCTTTACTCTCTTAATTGTAAGACTATTGTAATAATAATTACTATAATATTAATATAATTGTATACTTAGCCTTAGAGGATTTTACAATATTTATTAATTTTTATTACCCAATTTAAAAATGTTATTTCATATATAAAAGCATGTCTAAGTATACAATTTTATTACTATGTAGTGGTTCATTGGTGTTAAAATATATTTCTGTTACATAAACATAACGGTATCACGCATTCCACAGGATCAAAACAGAAACATAATAGATGAGGAAACATATATAAAAATTCAAATGCTGCCTGAAGCATTATTCCTGTCTGAATTATTCGGGGTGATTTGTAAAAAGCAAAGCTATTTAAAATTCTGATAAGCTATTATATCCTCAAGAGAAAACTCTTATTTTCTACAAATATAAAACCCAAAGCAATATTTTATAGAAGCTACTACTAATCCAAGAAGAGGATATACCCTCTTTTAAAGTTGATAAACATAAATTTCAGAAGGGTTTTTTAAACAAATTTTATCCTTCAACAATTCAATCTGTTATACAATAGGGAAAAATTACGGGAAGAAATACATCTTCAGGATTGAAAGGGGAATTTGTATCATTCAAATTGAAAAGCATTGTTAGAAATTACTGTAATAGTTAGCTGGCTTCGAGTGATAAATAAAATCAAATGAAAAAAAAGAGAAGAGCGCAGACAACAGTGGACAGGATTTAATACCTGTCTACAATTTTGCATGTTTCTTTTTTATTATTTTTCCACACTTAAGACTTTTGCCCATAAAAATTATAAGCAGATATTTAATCCAAATATGAAATAAGAAACGTTTTCTAGCTTTCATGCGGCTTTCAAAGCATACGTCTTTTATGCTTTCCGTCTTTATGATTTTGATGAAACAAAACACCAGTTTTATTTTGACTCGGATAGAGCGTTTTATCATCACGCGCCAGACTAAGAAAGAGGGGAAAAACCGTTAAAACCTTTACCGGTATCATTCCACTTCGAAGAGTGCAGTAAATTCGCATTAACCGACTTCTCGGTCCCATAATCTTCAATGGAGTCCTTTTGGTCTGATTTTAGCGATTCAGAAGATCGATCAGACTACCCTTCAAGCATCTATAAGTTTTAAAAGGCTTATTATAAAGCGTCTCTGCGTTTGCGTTAAAGTGCCGGTACTTAACATTCCCACAAAGAGTTTTAGTAAGAACAAAGTGGTTCTGGTTTTGGAACGAAACACATTTTAATACTTTTCTTACTACGTTTTTCTAAAAGGTTTGTCTAGAATAAAAGTTTCTTTCTTTTCTTTTTACACCCTACCTTTTTCCTTACTTTGATCAGCGAGCATCACATGGTTACTGATTGAAGCAAAATATTCCCATGTTGAGGTTTTTCTGAATTTTGTTATAAAAGACATTGAAAGAAGTCATTATCAAAAGTCATTATTTTAAAAAAATTATGAATGAAAATTCGATTTTATGGACATTTTTGTAAAACAATTTAAGGAGTTCTTTCCTTAAAAATAAGAATCATATGACCCATCGAATGCAAATAAATAAAGAAAAAAATTAAGAAATAAAACTGTAATTATGTACGATTATGGAATTTGCTTTTCAGCTATAACTGTAATGCATGGTGAAACTTTCTAGTATATTAATTCTCCTACCGCAACATTACGTATCACACGCAAGATTGTTTTATAATCATTGGTTTCCATATCATACAGCTACTTATCGAATATATGGCTGTTCATATATTCGATGATGCAATTATTCTTATTCTAAAAATAAGCGCAGCGCGCAATACATAAAAAAATAAAATAAGTCAATTCCTACTTAGGTTATTAAAGAAAAAAATTACTAAATTTTATTAAATAGTTAAAATTAATATAAATATGCGTATACATATGACAGTATCATAATATTAAGTTACAAAATAGAAAGCTATTTTCCTCGTAATTTTCCATTTTCCTTTCGATATATGGTGTTGTAATATTTTTTTGTTTGTTACTATTATTTATTCATGAAAACATTTAATTATTCTAGTAAAATAGTATAGTAAAAAAGAAATCACACATCCTCAGAAATTAGGCCATTCCAGGTGCGATTCGAACCCACGACCTTTGGATTAGAAGTTCTACGCTCCATTCCATGCGCTACAGGGACACAATGAACAATTGTCCTTTCTATATATGCTGTTGGACTACTATTTATTCATTTTTTTAAAATTTAACTAATGAATTAGCATCAAATGCCCTACACTACAAGTTTTAAAAATGATTTTGAACTTGAATAGATAAATAGAAAGTATTTTATTAACGATTGAAAAAATTTGAACACACACACACTGTATATATATATATATAGGGAGGGAGTAAGCTTGTAGAAGGAATTTAATAAATGATTAAAACTATAAAAAAAAACCTACCTGTGGGTTAAATTATGTTTTTTTTTTTTTAAAAATGAACACATTTATCTATTTTTTAACAACAACAAAACAAAGCGTAAAGCAGTCTTCCCAAGTTACAATTCAGTTATGTGATGACGAAAAAGTAATGAGTAAAAAGTGCAAAACAAGTGCAAAATATGGTAAGAATTCAAATGCGATGAATGCTGTGAAGAAAAATTGAAATCGTGAAAAATGGCAAAAACAACTAGATATATATATATAAATTATAGTTAGCGTTTAAGCGACTCACTCATCACTCACAATTAGATCTCTGGAACTGTAAGACCTACAGACTTGATAGAAGGCTGGAATGTTTCTTTTGTGGCGGTATGATATCTATACTAACTAGAACCAACATCACGCGAAGACAATCGTTTTGGCGTGATCGGTAAAGTACTCGCATTCGTTCGGAACGGAAGGTACCCAGATTGAACCTTCCGTCCTTCACTTTCGTTAAAAAATGAGCAAACGTAATATAAAATATAATTATATGTTCAAGTGAAGGGAAATATAAGTTATTTATAGATATTACGTCAGAGTGTTTAAGGGTAAATTTTCAATTACTCAGTAAGGCACGTGTAAATAACTAAGATATTCTTTAACTAGAAATGACCTTTAAATCTGCAAAAAATTCAATATCTAATAATTTTAACGAGTAATTACTAGTAAGTTTGTCAAAATATAGATTTTAATTCTTTAACACCAGATCAAATGGCACACTTTCAAAATGAGTATTTGGAATTATGATTTAGAGGTAAAGTATATGATTAATATTTTAAGTACCGTAAAATCCGGCGTATAACGCGCGCTTTTAACTCAAAAAATAAGATCGAAATTTACGGGTGTGCATTATACGCTGAAAATAAAAATGAGAGCTTCAAAAAGCTAAAAAAATTACTACTACACACATGGAACACATGTACATCTACACACATGGAGATACTGGTTATTATAATGTTTCATATCAGAAGAGGTCTATGGCAAATAATTTCGTATCGACCTCGTCAAAAGACGAAAGATAGAGTAGTGACGGCATAGGGAGCCCCGTGTTGTCACTTAGGTCGGGTCGAATTACAGATTCGGTTCCGAGAATTGCAGAAATCCTGGGAATTTCACATTCTTAACAATATGCTGTACCAATGCATTTTAGGCATTGATTTTATGAAGGAGTCCAAATTGACTTTAGATTTCGATCAGAAATCCCTGATCATTCCAGATGACCAAATTAAGCAGTTACCAAAAGTGGAAAAGCCGGTCGAGATTGACCTATCAGATACAAAGCTCGGTGAAGGGTGAAAGCAAAAATTAAGGAATTTATTTAATGGTTTTAAAGGGCTATTTTCAGATCAGCTGGGGTTAACTCATGTTTTATACCATGAAATCGATACTGGGGACAAGGGACCGGTAGTGTCGAGACCCTACCGATATGATAGGGTCAAACAAGGAATAATCGATTATCACATTGAGAAAATGTTGCAAGAGGGTGCGATCCGTCCTATTCAATCCTCATATGCGTCACCAGTAGTTTTAATGCGCAAGAATAATTGCCTTCCTCCGGATTCTCCTGAGGCGTATCGATTCGCGATTGATTATCGCAAATTTAATGCAATAACTAAATACCCCCCGATATCCATTACCGGTGATTGATGATCTAATCACAAACATTCCGCATACCGGAGTGATGTCCACATTGGATTTAAAAAGTGGTTATTTTCAATTGGTGATTAGTCCAAAAGATATCGAGAAAACCGCGTTTATCACTCGCAATGGCACGTTTGCATTCCTCAGAATGCATTTCGGCCTTTCAGGGGCGGCGCCAAATTTCCAAAAAGCCATTGATACAATATTAAATACTGTTATTGGTCGTTTCGTGATGGTTTATGTGGATGATGTTATCATCACATCTGAAATCGTTTAATGAACACTTAGATCATTTGAATCAGGTATTTACATTGTTGAGAGACGCAGGGCTAACACTAAATAAGGATAAATGCCACTTCGCACGTGACAAATTGAAGTATTTAGGTCTCGTAATTAGTAAAGAAGGAATTGAAACAGACAATAGTAAAATGAAGGCAATCACAGAAATGAAACCTCCTAAATATAGCGAGGAAGTGTCGAAATTTTTAGGGATGGCGGGGTGGTATCAGAAATTTATACCCAAGTATGCAGATATATGTGAACCATTATATCGGTGGAAGAAAAAGGGGGATAGATTTAAATGGTCGACAGAAGCACAGGATTCTTTTGATAAGATAAAACGACCATTAACAGAGGCACCAGTTTTGCAATTGCCGAATTTTACAGAACAGTTTAATTTATTTACTGATGCTAGTGGGGTCGGAATTGGTGCTGTGCTTAATCAAAATCACAGACCTATTGCATTCGCGTCTAGAACCCTCAATAAAGCGGAACGAAACTATACTGTTACTGAAAGCGAATTTTTGGCGGTTATATGGGCCTTAAATAAGTTTAAAACTTATTTCGGATCCCTGCCGGTGAAGGTAATCACAGATCACGCGGCATTGAGAAAGCTAACGAATGGGAAAAACTTATCTAGTCGAATGATTAGATGGGCACTCAAGTCATCCGAGTTCAACATAGAATGGGAACATCGACGGGGGTCCAAAACGTTGTCGCGGACGTATTGTCTAGGAATCCAGTAGGCAATCTGGATGGATCACAGATTTCGTGCGCAGCTTTTCGAGCCCTTGCCTTAAACTCCCCAGAACAACTCATTCGAGAGCAAAGGGTTAGACACATCTATCGAGAGATTTAGAAAACCTGAGTTAGGACACATCTATCGTTATTTAGAAAACCCAGAGGACGGTTCCGTTAATGCGACTATATGCGAAGGTTGGTCCCAGGATTTTAAACTTATAGATGGTCTACTCTTTTAGCGAAATATTCTACAACTC
This sequence comes from Trichonephila clavipes, assembly GCA_019973935.1. NCBI lineage: Eukaryota > Metazoa > Arthropoda > Arachnida > Araneae > Nephilidae > Trichonephila > Trichonephila clavipes. The sequence goes on along the minus strand of BMAU01017296.1, from coordinate 618,492 downwards.
TTGGAGAACTAAGAGTGTATATTCCTAGATCGCTTCGGCGAAGCAATAATGAAAGTGTTTCATGATCTGCCATTAGCAGGCCATCTATGAAAGAGGAAGACCTATTTAAAATTACGCGACACATGTTATTTTCCATATATGAGGAAATATATATTTGTATATGTATCAATCTGTGACCAGTGTCAAAAATTTAATTACAAAAACGCGCTACCAGCTGGTCGTTTAATTCCGATAGTATCGAATTATCCCAATGAAATTGTAACGTTAGACCTTTTAGGCCCCTACCCCGCATCCCGACCCGAAAGATATAGATTTTTATCAGTAATTACTGATCATTTCACTAAGTGGAGTAAGCTTATTCCTTTACGAAAAGCTTCGGCCCAGGCCATAGCTAACGCCCTTTTTGAGAATTATATTTCACGTTACGGAGCTCCGATTTCTCTAATTAGTGATAACGGCCCCCAATTTTTATCAGAGGTATTTAAACACTTAAGTCACAGTTTGGACATAAAACATATGAAAACGATAACATACAGGCCGCAGGCGAATTTAACGGAAAGAGTTAATCGCAATTTAGTCCAGATGATAGCCTGTTTTGTAAAAGAAAATCACGAAAACTTGGACCGATTTCTTCATGAATTCGCTTTCGCGCTGCGCACTTCAGTGAACGAAACAACAAATAAAACTCCGACTGAGTTATTCTTAGGTAAAAAGATTATAAAATTAATAAATGTCACAGAGGGTGCTGAATATGTAGGAAGAAACATTGAGAAATTATTCGATGAAGCAAGGCAGAATATGCGGAGACAATACAAACATTGGGAAAAATATTATAATCAGAAAAGGAGGGAAGTTAACACCAAAGTAAATGATTTGGTGTTGATACAAACTCATTTTATAAGTGCTGCGGGTAGGAGAGTGGTTGGAAAGTTTATGCCTAAGTTTGAAGGGCCATATAGAGTGTTGGAGGTTCGGAATAACAATTTAATTATTTTGAAGAAGGGTCAAAGGGTAACAGATAATAGTGATCATGTGCGAGTGTACCGTCCACGACAATCCGACACCATTAGTTCGGACAGTCTTCTTGAGACACTATATGAAGGACAGAGGTCCAGTGATAGGTCAAGTAGATCGCAACCAGGAAAACTCAAGGGATCTAAGAAAACCTCGAGTGAGGAGAGTAACGGTCATAAATCAAGTAAGGATAATGCTGGATGGGAGGATCCGAGATTGAAACGTAAAGTAGAGTCAAATGGATCAGGGGACAGGAAGGATTTAAAGAGGTTCAAAATTTGCAGAAAACGTTCTCTGCAGAGGTCCGAACGTAGGAACCAGAAAAGACTGACCCCTGAACCAAAACAGGGGATAAAAAGAGAAATTCCGTTCTCGGTTTCATCTCGAAATTATAAAAATAAAAGACCTAATAATCCCTCCCAGGGATCACAGTCTATTGCAGGTCCCTCTCATCAACAAGATTCCAGGCAGGACAAGCCACCTACAGAAGGAAGCAAGCACGAAGGAAGTGGACAATACAACAAGGCTCGGGATACAAAGACAACGAAAAACGGAACCAACAGAGCAGCGGAGAGGAGGCCTGTCCGGTCTAAACAAGCGACAGCAGTGAGACCTTGTCCGTACTACCTACGCAGCTGAATAAGACAACCCTAAGGATTTCCAGAGGAGCGGAGGAACATCGGAAGGGAAAGTATCCCACAGAACAACATCAGGAGAAGGAGTCTCAGTATGGAAGCCTTAGGCGGAGATCCAGTGGATAGGAGCGAATAAAGGGAAAACAAAAATATCAGGTTGTATCGTTTCTCTCTTTTCTCCTTTCGAACAAGTGGTCGGAAGAATTATTGCAATGAAGCAAGTCACGGGTGGATTTTTAATTTAAGAAGCCAAGCAAAAGTGGACACTACAATGAGTGTGTCTTTTCTTGATGAGAAAAATCAGCTCTTGTATTAATTTTTTTGTATAAATATGGAGAAAACATTTGTAAGAATGCATTTGTTTACTTCTATGTATGACTTCGCTAAGATGCGACAATTCCTTTGGTTGTTTGTTTTATTGTTTTATTTTTTGAAAAATGTTTGAAATTGTATGTATATGTATATGTATATTTTATCTCACATCTGGTGACTTGGGACGCGGCGTAATTAGGTAGAGCTAACATTTAATACTAACAAGCGCAGCATGTATGGAATGGGAATGTTAAGGAACCAGATGCTTCAATTGATGTATATGAAAATGTTATGTAAAAAATGAAGGAATCTGTATGTACTATAGATGTTTGTTTTTTCACACAAAGAAATTCTCATTTCAGGGTAGCTGACCCTGAGCATTGTATATTCAACAAAAGAAGCAAGATGCAAATCCGAATATGTTTTATAATATTTAAAAAGATTTTTAAGTAGTTAAGTAAACCACTCAGGCAGGTTTTTTATCACTTCGGTGGTTTTTCCCTCGCCTCAGAGCCAAATGGGCGTGGTGTAGGGAATCTAATTCTGTAAATGTTAAGTTCTTTAAAGTGTAGTTTTAGGTTGTAATTTGTTTTCCTTTCCCTTAAGGAAGAAGAATTTTTATAGTATCTGATTGGTAGATATATATTAAAGTCGTCGGGACTATAAATCAAGTCTAGGAATTGGTTACGTAATTTATTTTTAGGCCGTTTGTGACCTTCGAATAAATCCCGTTTTCTTTTTGGAAGGAATTGTGACGAATCTGTACGGAACCTTTCCACTAATCTTCTTTGGCGTCTTTTTGGGAAACATAAATTCGCGTTTATTTCCAATCAACTCCAAAAAGAAGTACGGGATATTTAAATTAGATAAGGTATTTAAGTCGAGCGTTGCGAGATAGGAAGAGGGACGATGGAAGGCTATTGAGCTAGTAACTTTAAACGCATTACTAGAAGATTCTAGGAGATTAGATTCGTGAAGACGTCGGGCTGCGAGACGTACCAGAAAGCTGATATAAGCCAGCGGTAAATATAATTTACGTACGCTTAAAATAAGCGTCAATTTAAGCGACTTAGTTAAAGTTAATGAAAGTTAAGAATTCGAATACGTGTATTTCTCGGATCTCATATTTCGGTAGACCTTACTTGAGCTTAATTATTAATTAATTGCATTATTAGTAATTTAATTTAATATAAAATATATTTAAGCGACGCAACATAATATTATTATATGTTATCAGAGATTTGTTTGAGAAAATTATAATAATAAATAAATATTATTATTATTCAAAATGGCTCTTAGTGGATCTTTGCCTCAAATTAATCTTGTTGTTCGAGGTGTGACCCAGGGGGGTCATCACATAATATGCGACAAAAAAATTCGTAAAGAAGTAATTCGAGAATTTTTTTTTTAATCTGAAATAATTTATCAATTTAATAGAGAAAATGAAAACTAAGTTTACCTAATGTAAACAAAAGCTGAAATACTAAGAGTTCTACTTTTAAACTGAATAAATGAATCAAAAACTTATTGAGAAAATGAGAAAAAATTATTGAAAAATACACAATCTCCACTTTTCAAGAATAATACAGATACACAGAACTCAAATATATAAATCAATAAAATAATTAAAGCACGGAATTTTTTGGTATTTTTTCAACAATTACATTGATTCCGTAATATTTTGATGCGTAAGATGAAAAACAATACTAAAAGCTTTTCGCAACAGTTCATCTATTTTCGACGTTTAGTGACTTGCCTTTGTTGTAAATTTTCATTTCATATTACTATATGAAAATTTTTATAATCGGCGCTTTTTCTCAAAATTAGTTAATTAACTCATCAATTTTAATTAATAATGTCGTGGAGTTCTAAGAAGGAATTTAACCTCTCTATTTCAAATAGTCAATGATTAAAGTGAGCTATCTAAAAATTTACTTACGTCAGATAAGAATTTAAATGATTACTTTAATAAAAATTTTGTCATGATATAGAAATCCGATAAATATTTTTAATTATTCTAGGGTAATGTAATTTTAATACTAAATACAACTATAAAATCAAACCCTTTTTTTAAAACAAAAACTATATCTTAATTTTAGTTTTTGATGTAGTTATAGGAATTGAATTTTAATACAAGAAATAACTTCTGCAGACATTTCAGATATCCAAAAAGTATATCACATTCCATCCTTTACAAATCCATGATATTGTCCTGTAATTAATAAAACATTAAAATTGCTTTGCATCTTCTTCTATAAACTGCCATGTTATTAATTTTTTTAAATAAAAAATAATTTTTTTAGTAGTAAAAGGAAGAATCAAAACGGAAGTAAAAAAAAAATATTTAAATTATTTCATGCGATTCTAAGTAGAAAACAAAATCATCTCATTCAAAAATGTTTAACATTCTTCTTTTTAAAATGATGGAAATTGAAAATATTGTAGTTTCCTTTCACATATATTTATTAATGTGCTCAGGTTTTAGTTCCTCGAAACAAAATGTTTATTAAAAAAGATTACAACCTAGATTTTTAAAATAAAGACAAAACACAAATAGTTTTCATTCGCATTTGATAAGAGAAATTCTTACTCGATAACATTTATTTATGTGCGTTTAAAAATGGTGTGTAATATGCCTTGATTCAAAAGTCAACCAATGAATTCGTTCCATGATTAACAACGTGCTTTTGTATTCTTTTTTCCCTTTAGATCTAATCCCCATCTAGTCTAGTGAAACTAGACCAGATCCATGAGTCCATAAATTTGTACAAAGTCTAAGAACAGCAGGGGGGGAACAACAGCCTCCTCACAGGGAAAACCCCAGACATTGCAGAATGTGCTGATGAGAAAAAGCTTTGATGTTACATTTGGTGCAAATTGGGAAGCTTCTCTTGCAACCCTCAAAATTCGTGCATCTCAGATGACCAGTCGAAAATCGTGAAAATACCGTTTGATATAATCTGGAGCCCTTGAATGATATGGCGGGTACAGGGTGTCTTTGAAAGTACCATGGGTGTACAGGAGGGCCTACACAGGTTCTACATATTAATTCATTAGCTTTGGAGTAGATATCAGTCGACGTAAGGACCCTGTGGTCTTCCGGATCCACATGATTGCTGGTAGCCTCCTTCGCAAGTTCGTCCGCTACTAAGTTCCCGGGCCGGCCTACATTAGAAGGAACCGACTGTAGATAGATAGGGTGCTGATCTGAAAGCTGCTGAAAAAGGTGTAGAATACTCCTGCTGGTGCTGTCGCCGATAGATGACCAATTCGATAAATGTTGGATGGAGATCGGCTGTCTGTTAATATCCAAATTTCAGAAAAGGCTTGATTTCTTATGTCGTTAACTAATGAAAGACCAGACATGATAGCTATTAGCTCCGTTCTAAAGATAGAAGAGTGTAATTTATGAAAAGAAAAACCTATAAATCTCAATAATTTGACCAAATCTCTTCTTTTAAGACTAGGAATAAATAAAATTCCCACCGTCCTTCTCATTTCATGAACAAAAGAGATTTTCACTGCTCAACAAATGAACAGTTCATTATCTTCTTCCGACGACATTCGGTAGAGTTCACCATAGATAAAAATAAATGAAGTCAGCATAGCAAAAAGTTTCGTTCTGAAGAGCAGCTTTTTTGAAGACCAGCCATTTCTTAAATATTATCATTTAAAAATATATTTTTCATGCAAACATGCAAACTTAGGACAGATTAGGATACGTTCGGAGTTTTTATACACATCAGACCTTCTATCAGTTTCTCCAGTTCGACATCTAAATAAATTTATTATACATTATATGAATTTGGAACAACAAAAAATTAATACACACCTCTGAAATACGTTCAATTCTGGATGGTGTCAAATATTCTAAAACACTGCAAATAATTATGATTTTAGAATGCTTATACGTAGCGCAATATATTGTTTATCCATTAAAATAACTCTAGGTATTATAACTTATTAGTATTTTAATAAGTGATTTTAGCATATATTGCAATTAAAAAAACTCCATAAAGGTATTGTTAAATACCTCAACTTCATTTTAAAAGTAATTCTCAAGTTTTTTTCTTAAAGTGTTTCTGTAAAATTGGAAAAACTTATATATTTCCTAAGACGTGTGTACTTAAATAAATAAATACAATGCTAGAAACAACGTAAAATGAAGTCGAAAGTGTTTAAAGTTATATTAGCAAAATCAACTTATTCTCTTTTACTTGCATTTGCATTTTTGCAAAACTAATAGAATAAAAAACAACTTATACATCGTCAAAAAATGTTTATTCCACTAACTTTAGAGATTCCAAGGTGATCTTTGAGCGTATTACTCTTTTAGCTGACACGTTTGACGTTTATTGATTTTTCATGCCTACCTCTTTTTTTCTTTTTTGCGTCTTTTCTTACCTTATTATTTTTTTTGTTTATTTCATGCTTCTTTGTTGGATCCAACAACGAATAATATAATACGCTGGATAACTATATTTTTCAAAACTTAAATATTGGTTTTGAAATTGCATTCACATGACATTCTTTCTTTAAAATGTTATTTAAATATCTGAATATTCCTTTTTTTAGGTTGTTTTATATACAAATTTTACTTGGAGCGTACAATAAGTTTTCAATTAATATCTGTTATCCATTCTCCAAAATTCTCCTTTCATGTGCATTTCCTATTCTTTTGATATATTTTTTTTCTAAAATGTTATGCTAACATAAAAGTTTATTCTAAATCCTCCAATGACATTTTCTTCATCTTCGATTGAAATGTAAACTTTACATTATATTTTTATATGTAACTGAATTTAGCTTTTATGTTCTTAAATTACATATCTGTTTTTACATAACCTTATAGGAGTGTTTCTCAAATTCTCTCTCTCTCTCTCTCAATATTGGCGACCCAATTTTCAATCAGATAGTTTTCATCACGTCCCCTCCCATATATTAAGAATATATTAAACGCAATAAAAATTCACTTTGACGTAAAGCTACAATACGACTTTAATAATAAATCATACAAAGTTTTAAGATAAGTATTAAATTTTGTATATGAAAGGTTAAAGTGGTACTAGTAATTATTAAAATTATTTTTAATTTAGTTTTGATAAATTAATGATCAAAAATATTGTATCAAAAACATCATTTAATATTTTTTACGTCAGAATGTGTATTTTGTTTTGCTTCATTTCAGAGAAAATCAATACTTATTTTTAATACCTTATTTTCGACTTTTCAATATGCTCGTGCTCCCCACGTCAGTATATCACGCCCCCTAGCGTGGTGCATCTTACAGTTTGAAAAACGCTGTCTTATAGTACATGTATGTGGTTAAATCTTATAATTCGTATTGCTTTGAAAATGGCTATCACGGAGTTTCATTCAGTTACATTTTGACTCCTTTTCCATACTTTTTTAATGATTTTATTGCAAGAGAATACGTTAAGGTAAAATCGTTTTTATTATTACCGGCGAGTCGTGGGTTTGAGTAAGAATTTATCAGACTATTGATGTATGAAATATTGATAACCGAAATACTATGCCCTTACATTGCGTAAATGTAATGTATCAGGATTGATTCACGTTCCCCCACACTGCTTGAGGATCTAGCCTAGTTGGCCATGCCTTCTAACGTCCTTACATCAAACCTTATCGTTTTTTCTCTGCTTTAGTAGTCACTTTTATAAAGTATTAAATATACCTAGACTATTTTAAATATAATAGTATAGAAATATTCGATACTTAATTTTCAATAATTACACGAGAATCATTAACTCTATGTAGCTTATTCTTTGTAAATATCCTGATATAAAATTACCATATGCCCCTGCTGGATTCAAAATTGGAACATATTGCAACAGGTTGGGCTTAGAACAGACATCTGTAGCGTCAAAAAGGTATACATATTAAATACATGTTGATCTTAAATAAAAAGGAAACATTATTTCTCAACAGAATCATACATTACTGCTGTATATCTATTATGTTTCTGTTGTTTTTCAAAGTATGACATTTCATAGTATAGAAAAAAAAAGAAGTCCTGGAATAGTAATTATTATTGAGAGATATAATATGAGCTGTTAAAATTTTTTTTAAAAAAAGCAAATGGCCTCAAATGATATAAATGATTTTAATACAACTGAAAATGAAGTAAGTTATTCAAACTAAGAAGGACGTGTTTTAAAATTTAATAGTTATCTAACTAAATTGCTTCTGAAAGTTAATAAATACGACAAATTTTCCATATCAGTAAGTTAATTTGCGGTATTTTTCTCTTTTTAACATTTACAAAAGGAATATTATGTTCAGTCGAGCATTCAAGTACTAAAAGGTTTATAAATAAAATACCTTTTTTTAACTGATAAAAGAGGTTCGGATAAAAAAAATGTTTTGTAAAAAGCTCATCACTCGAGAAAATAAAGATAATTAGTTTTATGATAAATAATGTTTTGTAACTGTCTTATTCTGCAGAAATTTCTTTTATTAAAAGCTTTGAACTTCCATTAAATTTTTTTCATTTACTTCAATTGCTTTCTCAAGCGTTACTTTTTAAGTTCTTTTAGCGTCTTCTTTTCTCCACTTTGAACAGAATTTCATTTCATAAAGCAAAACAGTTATCAAATTAGAAATATTTAATCAAATAATTGAGATTTAAAAAATATATTTTATTTTTTTAGACTTTTATTCCAGATCTTTTTGTAATAAATTAGTGCTGTTGAAGTGATCTAAGAATGTAAAGATTATTATTTCAAAAATTAAATAATAAGTTTTTTTACTGAAAGGGCCATGCATTTTGTAAAATATATTGGTTTGTTAAAATACATTAACTGTAATAATTTTCTAAGCAATTATAATAAAATTATGATCATTTTATATTCTTAGACAAAATATTTTTAAAAAAAGATTTGGCTTTGATAAATGTATATGATCTCTTTTATTGTAACTACTCTTGATTTGCTTAGTTTTTTTTTTTTTTTTTTTTTATGCTTGTTAACACTTTATGGTAGTAAGTTCTAAATATCAAAACTAATTCATTTTTCAAAATTGTTATGGTTCTTCTAAACAATGCCAAAAGATTTACTTAACAAAAATTTCATTTCCCCCAAACAGAAAACAATAATCGTAGCCGCTGTGTTTTCGCTTCCTTCCCCAAATCAATGAAACACGACACCCAGCTTTCCCTCGAGGGAAATCCTTTTTTACTGCATTGAATTTTGAATGTTTTGTGTCTAATGTTGTTTTGCCGAACAAATAATTATTAAAAAAAACTTTCGGTTCACGTGTGATTTATTTTACTTCAAATAATAAGAATTGAGTGTCACAGGAAAATATTTAATGAATATAAGATTTAATGTGCTTGCCTTACTTTTTATTGCTATAACTTTTATGCAGTAAACAGATGTTTTAGGCATATTTAAAGAACCAAACTTATCGAATATAATAGCATTTACCAATTTCAGTTTATTTATAATTTTTAACTTCACATAACTACAGTTATAAGTAAAATTAATTTCTTAAATTCATAAATTTTTACTCACCATATATATACATATATTGTGTTTTATTGTAAAAATAATATATATATATATATATATATATATATACCATATTTACTCGAATCTAAAAATCACTTTTCTTCCAGTGCGTGCCAAGCAACTGAAAATCTGTTGCGGCTTAGAATCGAATAAAAAAATCACTGGATGGAGCTATTAGAGCAATTACAGATTCATGTATGTATTTAAAAGTTTAAAATACTGGTAAAATAATTAATTATTCCCTTCTTATAGTTATCATATTAAAATAATTTTAATATTATAAAATTGGTTATTGATAAATCATTTTACACTATTTTTCATGTTCCACAAAAACTTGTTGAGAATTTAAAGTGTAGCTTAGAATCGATAGTGGCTTAGATTCGATTAAACACGGTAATATGTTTTATGGTCTATTCGCAAAAGTTTATCCTCTCCAACACGGGTTTCCTACCGTCCAGCAAAATCGGCACAACGAACGTCCATCTATAGAACAACGTCGCACCATTATAATGACCGTCTCAACCGAAAAACGTATAAAAGGTCAACGAAGTAGATGCTTATTAAAATGGTAGATGCTTGAGAACCATATTGCTTTATCAATTTGGGCGATAACCATGTTGTCGTAGAACTTTAACGATTTATGATTAAGCAAGATTTACATTTTATCAAGTCCGAGAGATCGCTTCTCATAAAGATACATAGAAATTGATTTTTACCATTTAGCTTCTCTTGTCAACATATCGCGTAGTTATTTCTTGTGTTTAACTTAATAAAAAATAATTTATTGCAATTTATTCATTCATTATCATTTCGAGTTCGATTCAATGGCTTTTCTACCCCTGCTGTAACGGTTCTCTTCAAGAACCCCAGCAATCAGTGAGATCTCTACCTCAACCAACACGTGGAGGAGGTATACTGGGACATAATTTCAAATATCAATAAATAAACAACTGCAATAATTCATTCTGCAATTTACTTTTTTCTCACGTATATTTTAATGCACTTTTTGAAGTGGTAACTTCTACTGGCACGATTTGCTTTAGAGTGAACTTGAATGAACATCACGCTCGGGAATGTAACGCTGATTCGGCTCTTTTTGTCTTCAGTCGGACATACACACTCCTTAAAAGGAAAGGGACGTTTCCCCTGCCACTCTGAAACCGGTAGTCTGTCCCCCCAACAATAAAAGTAAAGTAAAGTTCCTATAAATAACTTCGATCTAACCCCCATTACCTCTTTCTAGAACAGGGGTGGCCAACCCAAATGACCTCGCGGGCTACTTCAGAAAAACTTTACAATCACGCGGGCCGCATATAAAAATGTATATCTTTACATAAGATTTGGATCCATTATAAGCATTTTTTGGAGTGAAAATTTAAAACAGACTGATATATTATTGTTTTCATTGTTTTTCATGTATACAAACATAGATAGTATAATAATAACGCAATGGTCAAATAATGTTTAATTTATTTAATTAGTGATATATTTGTTTCTCAACTCTTCCACTTAGTTTTTGCAAGTCGATCTCAATGCATGTGTAATTTGCGTCTCGTAATTGATGTTGCAGATTTTCGCGCGTTAAGTTTGATAAATTTCAATTTAGAAAAAAAAAGGGATTCGCAGTAACATAAGTAGCGTGATTATAGGATTTATTTTTTACAAAAAAAAAGAAAGAAAGAAACACTTTTTAAATTAAAGATGTTGAACAAAATAGACGAATTTTGTAAAATTGCAAAGAATCTCACGGGCCGCACAATTATACATGTGGCCTCTGGGCCGCGGGTTGGACATCCCCTGTTCTAGGGGAATGTGAATGCGGGATTCTTTCTAATCCTAGTTGAAGTATGAAAATGAAACGTAATATTTTTTAAAAATAGGCTTAGAGAGAAAAAAAAATCTTCACTAAAATTAAACATAAAATGTAGAAAAATTACAATTTCTTATAGAACTAAGTAAAAAGTATAATTATCAAGTAAGTAGTACTATTATTATTAGGAACATTGCAGTGATCTTAAGAATAAAAATCAATTTTTGTAAGCGAATCGGAATAGCAATGAACAAATAGTTAAATTAATAACATTACTTAAATATACTTTGAGTCTCTAAAAATAGAAAATTAAAACAATTAAAAATTTAAAATAACAAAATTAAGTATACAGGTATTAAGAAAAAGTTACATTAATAAATATAATTAAAATATAATTAAGAAGACTTTTCCTGCAGCAGCACCGGATATATCTGTACAAAACTCCCATACATTAACAAAAGAGCTAGTGTAAGCCCGAGGTTATGGGATATAAATCTTCTGATTAAATCCCTTTTTAAGGATTTAGACCTAGATTCCTCTCTTCCCAATCAACTACCTGTCTTACTATCTCTTTGCATAAATTAATTCATGGATAGAAATTACAACCAAAATTCACAAAGCCGGAGCGGGTCTTCTGGACAAATTACCTATGATTTTAAGTGGGAATATTAAAGTAGAATTTTCAAAACACAAATCAAAGCCTGTAGTTGATATTTTAAAATCAAAATTCAATTTAATTACGCCAAATGTTCCAAATGAACCACGAGGATGTACGGAACAACGCTTGACGGAGTTTTTTTATAGATATTTAAATGAAATTTTGAATCTCTAACCCATTTCAGCTACCATAAACCTATTGTTTCCTTCTTAGAATAAAATTAATTCCCAAATATGATTGCATATTTCGCACAACAATATTTCTTTATGAGTGCAGACATATGAATAAACAATTTTATAGGCAATACTGACATCTTTTTTTTTTTTTTATTCACCTAACTAAACCCTGAAATAACACTAGAAAATTTGAAATAACTTCTATTGTGTGGTCATAAGCACACACATTTTTTTTTGTTTTGTAGAATTGAGGAAAGGTAATCAAGAAAAATTTTTAAGTAACATAATTTTTTTTTATGAAAACTATTGTATTTTAGTAAAAAAATAGTGCATTGATTTTCCTTTTATATGAATTTTATCTCCGAATGCAAAACAGCCATCTGAATTACGATAGTAAAAAAGAAGTAATCACTCAATTTATAAAATTATCCTTAGATTTCCGTAAAAGAAATATAATTATCTCAAAAATGAATCATTACATCATTACTTCAAAGGCCTCAGCATTCCTTAATCACACCGAAAAATCTATTAAGCAAGATTCAGTCAATTAATTACGTGTTATACTGATTTGAAATAATAATTATTTTGTGTTCAACAGGAAAAATTTGAACAATGGGATTATATCTTAAATAGCAATAAGACTTATTCCATTGTTCCCGAGTTCTCCGATATATTTATTATGCTAGCTGAGCTTTAGAAAGTATGGCAAAGCTCCCTAATCGCTAATGAACTCATAAAAAGTAAAACACTGTTAATCAATGAATATGTTTGGTCCAGACTAATCATTAAGGATTTTGATTTTATTATTAGTTTTCAAGAAGAACACAGTTTACTTCACAAATTGCGTAAGAAACTAGCAAGCTTAGTTAATGCGAAGGAGATAGAAAGAAGAAAAAAATATTTGTACACAAGAAAAGAACCTTTGTACTTCCATTAGATGATTAGGTATATTTTATTTTTTTTACGTGTGTGTGTCTTAACGTTATTACCCATCTATGTCATAAACGCAACTGATAAAAACAAAAGCAACGCTAGGAATGTAAAACAAAAACATGACAGCAAGCGCTGAGAGACAAAAAAAAGTTCAAATCACATTCTTGCTCATTAAATTAACTAGCTTTCTTCGGTAGAATGCCTGTAGTAATCAAGTAGAGAGTTAAATTAAAATAATTAAAGAAAAAATGCAGAATAACTGCCGTAAAAATGCAAAAGGAAAATTATTTAAGGCAGGGAAAAAATAAAAGAGAAAATTATGCAGTGTCACCGCTCTTACAAGGGGAGCAAAAGAAAGAGAAAAAAATTCATAAGAGTAAAAAGTATAGAATAAAAATATTGTCACGTGAATTTAAAAAGCGAAAAAGAAAAAGTCTACCACTGACTCTGTGTTTATTAAAACAACGTTAGAACATATTTCTTTCAAATGCGTAACAATATGTTTGGCTGATTTTATCTCTGTAATTGAATGCGACTATTTTGAAACAAAACTCGAATGGGGAAAAGAGGTTTTTATTGTTATGGGGCTATTTTTCATTCGTTCATCAAACAACGCAATAATCTTTTCGGGCGACGCAAATTTGAAAGTTAAAAATTATTTACTTGTCGACAATCAGCTACGATTTCTTTTCAGTTATCGGCGGGAAGTAAAAAAAACATTTATTTATTTATATAAAAAAAAGAATTAATTGAGTGTGTTATAAATTAATGATCAGAAACGCAACAGATTCAAGTTGAATCTTATTAGAAAAATTAATCTTTTTGTTAATTGCGAAAATATACATTCGCATTTTTTTTTACAATCTTTCTTTAAAAAATATGCACACATTTCCTGATATCTTCTACCAATTCAACAACACGTCAAATAACTCTAGAATTAAATGTATTCCATAAAATTATTTAATATACAGATATATTTCTAAGAGAAAAATTATACATAAATGTAACAGACAAATTGGGAGTTTAGGTTATTTTTTTAGAGAGTTAAATAATTTATTCAATGAAAAATAAACCATTTAAAACCATGTCTCTATTCCCGTATTTTTATAATTTACAATTAAATCACAAATAATGTTTTTGTTTGGCTGAAAAACAAATGAATTTTATTCTTGGTTAATTCTACAATCATCAACATTTATCAAATTGAATCTCTATGCATTTATTTTTTGGATAGGCTCAATACAAATAATATTCTTCTCCATTTAGAAATTTTACTAACTCATTTCTAAAACTGAATAATACTTATTGAGAATAAAACTAATAATGAATTATCATGTTTTTTTGGTATAATTGAGTTTATAGATTTAAAATTAATTGCAATTAAGAAATGAAATTCCTTCACATTGTACATAATTTACACAGAAGGGAATTCACTATTAGGTGTCATAAGATGATTAAAAAAAAATTCAACTAAAAACCAAGCATTTTCTTTAAATTACTTCCTAAGTTAAAATATGTCTAAAAATCAACAAAAACAAGACTACGGCAAACACGCATACCCATTGACCTGCAAAAGTTAAGGTACAGCATGTTTTTTCGAAGATTACCATGGGGAAAAAATGGAACAAACAATAAAATTCTTAATTTATATGAATGATAATAATGAATTTTATAAGAAAACTTATGCTTAAAGCAATAACCAATACTATAATTTTAAGGAAGGTAAATAAAAATTGTGCAAAAGTAAAATTTTGACAACTTCCTGTGTACGTTTTATGCATGACTGCTGACTCTGAAGAGTAGCTAAAAAAGTGCAAATGTTTGTAATGTATTGCAGATGTAAGGAAATATAAAATATACTGTATGATAAAACACCTTTTATTAAGAACAAAACTTGCATTCCTTTTAAATTGATGCTTTTATATTTTTGTGTGGGCAATACTTGTCTTCCATTTATTCATTCTTATGGGGTTCATTCTTATTGTTTTTAGAACATTTTAAAGGTTAAGAAATTATCAATCTTGAAACAGATAAAGACCACTCCCATTACTTGGAAAGACAATTAAAATGTCTGGCTACTGTTGGAGATGGATTATTGAGTATTTGCCACCATTCTGAATACCAGTGGGAGTAGGTTGTTATTTGTGAGGAAGGAAAGGGGTTGGTCTTTCCACGGGATGACGACAGAAAAAGGAGTTCCTTTGTTTTAGCGCGAGGTGCTGGACTGAAATTAGATATTAAGAAAAGGTGAGTTTCTTAGATAGAATTCTGTTTTTTGTTTTTTTTTGGTACGACGCACTATGTGTTTAGAACTATTGAAAAATATTATAGAAAAATATTACAACAACCTATTATGGAACCTTGTCAAATTGTACGATAAATTGCTTGCTTTGCAGAAGGGTGCAATGCAGAATTTTTATAACGGAATTATGAATAACCTTTACAAAACTAATGTTTGATTCTTTCTGTGTATCTTTGTTTTTTTCCATACAAGCATAATACAATAAATATGTTTCTAATGAAACGAGAAATTTCCTCTCAAGCATAAAAGAAGAAATGCTTCTAAAGAAACAAGAAATTTATTTTTTATATGCACGATGTTTTGCGAGAATGATTCTTTTCAAACGTCAACAAAAAGAAATTTTAAACTGTCTCGGGTGTTCTTTTTTCAAAAGTATGTCAAAAATGCAGCCAATTAAGAGCTTGAAGCTAAATGAAGCCTTCTCATTACATGTTTAAAAATCTTCCATTTGCACTCGCTTGTGATAGTTAATGAATTATTGCAAGATTTTTTAATCTCATACAATGCATTCTTTAAAGCAAAGATGAAATTCAAAAGAAAAAGGAACAGACATTAACAAATAAAAACATGAATGCATACATTAAAAGAAAGTGTCCCTCTGAAAATAAATAAATATATGTTAGCAATGCAAAATAAAGTTTCATATCAATTTGTTAAATTTTGGCATCTTAGTGATTTAAACCTTATGAAACGTATGAAATGTGACAGCATAGGCAAAATATGATGTGATTTCGTAATTTTCTTTGAAATTCAGGATATTTTATATCCCATTAGAAACAAAAGAGTAAAAAAAAACATTTAACGTCAGAAAATTTATGGTTCAGTAAGACCCCACTTATATAACGCGGGGTAAACGTTCCATCAAAGTTGAGCGTAATATGAAACAGCGTTAAACGAGGTTATCTCATCATGTAAATAACGGGGGTTAGGGGAAGATGGGTAGAAAATTGGTCAGGTATTTTACCATTAAATTTATTAATTATGTTTTTTATAACAATGAAACAAAAAAAAATTTATTTCTTACAAATATAGAAACACATGATTAACGAATATACATATAAAAATATCCATATAGAAAGTCATTTTCTATTTCCTCTATTGTATTATTTCTAGAACGAGTGATTCTAGTTACAGAGCTTGTCGTAGTTGCAGTTGTCAATGACAGTATATTTTCCTTATTCTTAAGAATGGTCCTTATAGTTGAAGTTACCAAATTCAATGCAGCACCAATTTGAGATTGACTTTCACCAGTATCTGATCTTCTAATCACTTGCATTCTAAATTCTAGTGAAATGCTTTTTCTTGTTGCTTTATTTTCGTGTTTTTATTATCCTTCATGATAAAAACTAAATTCATAATACTTGTCTCTCTCACCATAGAAATCATTATTTTATATAAATTTATACTGACAATAACGTCAACAAATATTTGAAACGATAAAAATACGTTCGTATAACACCTCTAGAAAGAAGAAACACAGATAAACTGCTTCTGATATCGGGAAGCCTAACACTGCATGCAATTTTGGGGAATCCCATAATTCAAATAAAAGAGCGTTAAATCGAAACAGCGCTAAACGAAACAGCGTTAAGCGGGGTCTTACTGTATTTGGGTTGAATATAACTGATATAGGCAGATATTGAACTAATGGAAATGATATGGGATGATTGACTGAACCCAATCAAAAGACTTATTTACACTTGATACGTATTTTCATATAAAAAGGGGAAAATTGAACTGCATGGTTAAAATAAATTTTTTTTTCGGAAAATCCTTGACGCAGTCAAATTAAATATTTGCTCATTTTATAGAATATGTCTCCACAAGTACACTTTCCATGAGAAAAATAACTAAAAGGAAATGTCAAATTATGAACCCCAATATTTCGAAGACATCCAAGTTTATAGATTAATGGAATTTCCAAATGTATTGTGACGTCATTGATTGTTGTGAATCCCCATTCTTCGATTCATGATAAGTTTTATAGCTTCATCAGCTGTCAAGTGACAAGTACGATTGTTGTGAACTCACACCCATCAATTGTCACAAATTTTATAGCTTCACCAGCTGGTAAATGACCAGTGCACGTGGCCATGATGCCATTGTTTATTGTTTGAACTCGGGGAGTGACGACACCCAGACTAGCAGCTATAATGGTAAAGGAGAGCCTGCACCCCATTGACAATAGGCGAAGCCTGTCTTAAAAGAATCATGTCGTCTTTTCTGGTGTTGAGAGAAGGGGATAATAGAAACAGATGGCGTGATGGACAAGTGTGTCCAGATGTTGGACAAGGAATTATGGTGCCTTGGGCCAGACTGCCCGGGAGTGTATCGGTGTGTTATGTGCAAATAGGACGAGGGAGGCCAAGAGATACCTTTGTGACCTGCCAATAAGAAGGGACGAGGGGAGTGTTATGAACCCACCCCTGGTGTTTAAAAGGGGTTTTTTTTCAGGGAACTAGAGAAAGGAGCCCGGCCCTGGATGGAGAAAAAGGAAAAAGCCCTGCCCTGGATCGAAAAAACCATGAGATGAGAGCCTTGGCTGGAACGGACTGGAAGAGAGCACTAAAGCTAAGGTCTTAGTCCGAGATTGGAATGGAAAGGAAGGAAAGACGATGAACACCGGTGGCGTTGAGAATAGAATAGACTGACTGCACCGGCTTGGCATATGAACTGTAATCTATTGCTTCACTAACAAATTGTTTAGCAAATAAAAAATCCTTTTATTTTAATATTAGGCTGTTATGGTTAGCTACTCACGACGTTACAGTACATATATTTACAAAAGTTTAAAAAAAACATATGTTTATAGTAATTTAAGACGGTATGTTAGTATTTTTTATATTATCTTCAAAAAGAAATGTTTTCAATACTTCATATCGGCGTGCTAATACTTAAAACTCCTTGTGTTTTTTAAATATTATTTCATAATGTGTGTTTATAATGCTTAAAGGGACACAATACCCTGTACACAATTATTTTTTGTTCATATAAGAATTTTTTTACATTTACTCTGTTTGAAGATACATGAAACACAACACACATCTCTGAAGAAAATAGTAATTTTAAGTAAAAAAAAATTACTTATACGAATACGTTTGGAGCCCTCTTTTTAAAAAAACATCATTTAGAAAAAAAATTATACCCTTTTTAACTTCAGCTTATATGTAATGAATGATGAAGCTGAAAGTAAACAAAACAAATATTGCCAGATTTACTTTGTCAAATACTTTCAAATTGTATAATTATTTTTAATATTATCAAAAGTTCTTTTTTAAAATTATACTTTAAAAAATAATGTTTTTAAATTTTGTTTGGCCAGTTTAAGGGCATTTAAATGCTGACTTCTGGCTATTTAAATACCTACTTTCGGTTTTCCGCGATTTACTAATTTTTAAATATCTTGAATTCTAAGTGACCTAGGAACAAAATAAGAACTGATTTATAGAGCTAAATAATTGCTTTGTTCTATAAAATCAAAAACTCAAAATGTGAATTTTTGCAAAAATTGACCATTTCAACGTATTCGTATACCTTAAATTAAAAAATTATTAGAAATGTAAATTAATATTTAAAATTTTTACTTCTTTAAAAATTTTATTATTTTTTAATATTTTTTCTAATATTCTAACAAATGGTCCTCCCAATTCTCTGCATAGGTTGGTATTACAAATGGCTTTTATGTTTACCATTTTTTTCGAGTCAAAAGTTATAGTAAAAATTAAAAAAAAAACATCTTTAGCTGAGAATTTTCATAAAAAATAACTACTCAAATTCTTGTTCCAAGCACAGAATCATCAAACATATTATACAATACAGCCAGCAAAAGTTTCAAAATTTCATATGAAATATGGAAAATGCCAACTTTAAATACACTGTTATTACGAAGAATAAAAATCTGAGAAAAAAACATTTAAAGTTTTAAAAGGTAGTAAAATAAATGAAAGAGCTAAATGCAGACATCACGTGTTCTGGTTTCCGTTTTGACATACTGTTAAAAAAAAGTTAAATAACTAACTAAATAATGTAGCTTGAGATACGAAATTTTGTAGACATATTTAGAAAAGTCCCTCAATTAAAATGAGGTAATAAAAATAAAATCGATACTTTGGTATTTTTGAAGGTAACGTGTGCTAATGAAAAATGTATGTTTATATATTTCGAATATTTTGAAACATAGATATATATTTTAATTTTTCAAAAACATGTTTATAAACCCTAAAAGATTCTACGCCTACATTTTATTACAATGCAAGAACTTATATGTTACTTGTTATGTTATAAGCCAAAGGACGCCAATTGGTGGTGAATGAATCAGTAATAGGCAATGAAAAATTGTGTCAGTCCACAGTAAAAATTAGAACATTATATTAAAAATGTCTAATACTTAAATAAACTTCTAAAAAAAGTTTAAAGTTTTTTAAACTTTTATTTTTATTTTTTCAAAATAAGTATATAATTTTTCTATAACTATGTTACCTTTAATGGGTGCATTTCACATAGGTAAAATTAAAGTTTTCATTATTATTATATTAATGGATTTCTCCTTTTTCCAAAATTCATATTAGTGTTCTGCCAAATATAACGTGGTACATGATGGTACATAATATATCTACTGGAACATGCTGTTGTAATGTGGTTGGCTACCTCCTGCTATTCTCAATAATAAATTCTTTAAAAATATTTTTATAAGTGAACTATATTCGAAAATGTATGTTTGCATATTTGTAATTCTTGAAGGTGCATATCCATATATTTATGACTCTTCTTAAGGTATTCGACTACGTTCGGAACCGTGATTTTGCAAAAGCATATAAATGGGTAATATTTATGATATTTAGTGTCACTTAGATTAGAAAATGTATATAAAATAGTTTTAAGAATTTTATTACAATAAAAAAATCTTTATGTACAATATTTTGATTAAAAAAAGAACATGAAATGACCCATTTTCAAAATATTCTTCTTTTGTGAAAAATGCTTCTATTATAATAATATTTTGCCTGTATATAGCTCAGACCTCTGTACGGAGGCACAACTAGAATTTTTGAAACATATAACTTGGAAGTGGGTTTATCCATGTTAAACGACAACAGAGGGGAGAAATTTTAAGAAAAAAACACCGAAAATTATTTCAATGGGTTGTAGCTCTAAAAATAATGTGAATTTTTCAAAAAAAAATAATACAGACTCTCTGCAGAAGTCTTTACTTTATATAAGCAAAATAGTATTATTTTAGAAGCATTTTTTATAAAAGGAGAACATTTTGAACAAAGGTTATTCTAAGTTAATTTTTTTGCCAAAATATTGTATTTAAATAATTTTTTGTCAAAATATCCTTAAAACAGCTTTATACATGTATTCTAATCTAAGTGATACTAAATATCATGAAAATTATCCATTTATGCGGTTTTTTAATATCACTGTTCCAAGCGTAGTCGGATACCTTAAATGCATACAAATTAGATATAAAACCAATGCAAAATCTGAAGAATGGCATAAGGATTGAAATGTAATTAGGAATACAATTAAATATTCGATAAATAGCTTTGGTGACACAATTTTTTCATGTTAAAAGCAGTAGCCTGGTCCCCCAGTTCCCGGAAATGAACGAGTAATTTAACACAAAATATCCCAACCCCCTCACAAAAAGAACGTATGTGCAGGGACTCTCAAAAAGCAGGTGCATGGAGCATTGAAATTTCATTCCTGGCACTTGAGCTTTCTCTATGGGTGCGTTTTGTTGTGTACGCTCAATTTATTTCTGAAACGATGCAATCTGGCGAGAATGGCAGTTTTCTTCCTCGCAAAAAATATGCCCAACGTCAAGTCCATTGGTGGGGACAATCGTCATATTGCGATAGCTCAAAATGGCCTTTTCGAGAGGGTTATGCTTTGGGCATATCGAAAAGACAATCGCCATGTTCATGAACATTTCAAAAGGTTTCTGGTTTTCTACATTAAAATCTGAATATTGAAAATCCAACATCGATGTTTGAAAACGGTTGTAAGGGCACGAGTATAAGGTTTTATGATGTGATACCATTCCATATTCCTTTTCCCAATACTCACTTCTAATCCTTAAGTAGTTCCTTTTTTATCATAGACAAATTTATTTATATTTATAATTAGGGAAAAACAATTTACTTTTTTATTTATATAATGTAAAACGAATGGAAGTCGTTTTTGTAAAACTCTAAAAACATGCCACGTCACGTAATTATATCTTTTCTATTTGTCTTATAGTAAGTGTTATAAAATTTAGTACTGATGTGATATCTTTTTCTAATTATGCGCTTACTTACAGAACTTAATCGAATCACGTGAGGAGTGTCAGTGGGTGGAACCCTCTAGGGGTAACTTTGGGATGCCAATGTGTACATCCTGGGCGTTCTTAGAGAGCGGGAATTTTCCTTTTGAGAAATGACATGGGAACACTAACAGGCAATTATAGATGTAAACGTTTGACTTTTTTTGAGGTTTTCGTGTTTTAGCATATTGTTTTATGGCGTTAATAAAATAATTTTAATCAGCCCAGACGGGTTCAGCTTATACCATGGAGAAAAATTGTATTAGCTAAGTTAGATGTACTAACTCTCTCAGAGACAACAATAAAAAAAAATCATGTTGTATCCTGTGGCACTTAGTGTCATAATGATTATTTTTCAACTATATGCAATCCACTGGCGTAGCTAGTCCTGAGTGGGCCCCATATCAAAATTCTTTGAGGGCAGTTTTTTTGGTGGGATCTCAATATCTAACGAATTTCCTTACACATTTTGGGGCCCCTGAAGCTTGGGGCCTCGTATCATTGATACGGCTGATGCGGCGATAGCTACGACACTTATATGTGATCTTTGTAATATAAAATTTCTTCTCAAATGATTCTTGTTTAAGAAGACAAAAAATAAAAGTTTCTGAGCTCATCTCAATGTTTACTATTATGTCACTGTGCTTGAAACTGCTTTCTTATATTTTTATATGGTTTTGTATGTTTAACGATTATACTAAAATGGTTGCAGAATTATAAACGTTATACTTAGAAATTTTCTTGTTCGAGAACTTATTTCGTAAGATGGAATAATGAGTACTGTTGTCTTTCTAATCCATGGGCTCGGAAACAAATTAAGGACATGGCGTCTAAATTTTAAATATTAAAGTTTATTTTAAAGAAAAAAACATTTAAGGAAAAACAGTTAGTATACAGTTAGCAAACTTCTCGGACATGACTTCAGTCCGTCGTACCCAAAGACCGAACGAATTCCTTCCTAAGCCCCCAAGGGGGGAAGGGGATTTCCGTCCCGTGTCCAGCTTGTCTACATGGTGAAACTTAACATTCCACATTCCAAGGGGGGGACTACCCATCCCCTGTAGCAGGTGTTAATGGACCTTTCCACTCCTACAGGGCCCCATATCAAAATTCTTTGAGGGCTCGTTTTTTTGGTGGGATTTCAATATCTAACAATTTTGCTTACACATTTTGGGGGCCCTGAAGCTTGGGGCCTCGTATCATTGATACGGCTGATGCGGCGATAGCTACGACACTTATATGATCTTTGTAATATAAAATTTCTTCTCAAATGATTCTTGTTTAAGAAGACAAAAAATAAAAGTTTCTGAGTTCATCTCAATGTTTACTATTACGTCACTGTGCTTGAAACTGCTTTATTATATTTTCATATGGTTTTGTATGTTTAACGATTATACTAAAATGGTTCCAGAATTATAAACGTTATACTTAGAAATTTTCTTGTTCGAGAACTTATTTCGTAAGATGGAATAATGAGTACTGTTGTCTTTTAATTCAGCAAAAACAATACTGTTATTTAAGTACAATAATAGTATTGTTTTTTGCTTGAAAACAATACTATTGTTGCACTTAAATAATAATACATAAAACAGAAAGCTTTGTTTGCTTAACTTTAAAAAATAAGTTTTCTGTTGCAAGTTGTCTTTTGATTTTCTGTATTACCATAAGCTCAATAGCTATAGTACGCAGATCTGTTTCAATTTCAGCAAATATTTATGCAAATATTTATTCAGCAGATTATGAGTTAAAAACGGTAATGTAAAAATTATATATATATATATATATATATATATATATATATATATATATATGTGGCATGCAGCCAAAAGCAAAACACAGTCTTCGCGCGCAGGCGCAGCTAATGAGAACTGAAACTGTGGAAACTTTTGAACTAGTGAAAGTAGAACAAAAAACTTTGACGAGAGAGAGAAGAAAGAACGCGAGAGGTGCGCGAGCAGGCGTTACCTTCTGAATATCATCGTCAAACTTATCTGTAAAAACTTATCTACCTTTTTAATTAATTTTTGTTTAATGTTAAAATAAAATAGAAGATAGACCAACGTATTGGACCCCTTGTTGTCTCCCACAAATTATGGGGACTCGGCCGAGACCGATAAAATTTCGATTTTGAACCAAAGTCTGGACAATGAACAACAGCGTCCGTGAAGGAGACGCTCCGCCATTTTTCGGAAACTTCGTTCAACCTGTGTAGAGGTTGAATTTTTCAACTTCATTCCGCCTGTGTAGAGGTCGGAACAAATAACAAAATAACCTGTGTAGAGGTGTATTTTTCAACGAACCATCGACAAATATTCCGCCTGTGTAGAGGTCGGAACAAATAACAAAATAACCTGTGTAGAGGTGTATTTTTCAACGAACCATCGACAAATATTCCGCCTGTGTAGAGGTTGGAAAACCCATCGACGAAAATTCCGCCTGTGTAGAGGTTGGAACCACTCACAAACACCTGCGAAGAGGTGATAAATCGAACAATTTCAAAAACTATTTTTCATCTAACGATATAACCTGCGAAGAGGTGAAATCAGTGGATTCACAACGTTTTTTCTTCATTGGATACATCGTACGTGCGAGCAACAAGGGAGCCAGAAAAAAAAAAAAAAAAAAAAGGTAGGATCTTTCTAAATTTTTCTAAAATGTATAAAAACGCTCTTAAAGAGGATCTCATAAGAGTTGTTGAGAATCTAGACGGTACTGCGGAGAGTACTGACACTATAGTTAAACTAAAGACTAAAATTGAGAACAGTAGTACATTTGAAAGTGATCCAGATTTCGTTAAAACTTTAATTCAAAACTGTATAGATGAGAGAGTATCGCGAAACGAAAGAGAGGTAACTTTAGAAAAACAGAAAATTGAGCTCGCGAAACTTCAGTTGGCAAAATTAGAAAAAGAAATCGAACTTCAATTAGCTAAAAATAAAGCATTAAGTTTAAATCCTGCAGCTAAAGTCGAAGAAAAACAGTTCGAAACTAACATAGAAAATATGATAAAAAGTATAAAATCTTTATCTCTTCCTGTTCCCACCAGATCTGAAAATTTTAATCTGTTCTTCCAATCATTAGAACGCGCATTTTTAACCAAGAAAATAAATGACGAATATAAATCTGAAATTTTAATAAATCTTCTGGGCGAAAGAGCTCATAACGTCTTACTGTATATTAAAGAAGAGGAATTAAATGACTATGAAAAACTAAAATCTATAGTACTCAGAGAATTCCAATTAACCCCTCGCGAGTGTTTAAACTCATTTAAAAATGCTGTAAAATCATCAGGCGAGACATACATCCAATTTGCTGCAAGATTGAAGGCAAACTTCCAATATTATTGTTCGTTAAGAAAAGTTAATTCCTTTGAATCTCTATGTGATCTTATAATTTCTGATAAATTATTTGAAACTTTAAATAAGGAAACTGCAACTCATATTGGCATTCGAGAAGCAGAAGATTGGTTTAGGCCTATTGATTTAGCTAAAGAGTGTGATATTTATATTTCATCTAGAAGCGGATCGCATAAAGAAATTCCTATTACTTATGGATATACCCAAGACCCCTTTAAAAATAGATCACAAAACTTTAAACCAAAGGTTAAAGAGAACTATCCCCAATATCATGAAAGAGAAAATAAAAATTGCTTTATATGCGGTGATTCATCTCATTGCGCAAGAGACTGTGAGAAGCGTTTTAAACCTAAAGAATCTAATGATCACATCCATAATAAAATAAACGTGAATACTTTGAAAATCGAGAGCGAAAAACAAAATAGCGATGAATGCGCAAATCTTCAATACGTAAACATTTTTGTGGAAAATCAGCCCGTAACAGCATTGATTGATTCAGGTTGCCAGATCCCAGTTTTAAATTCCTCACTAATTAGAGTACAAACACCTTCCGAAGAGATCATAACATTAAGTTCATGTTTTGGCGAACAGCGTATGGTAGAAGTTAAACCCATAAATATTTCTCTTAATCAACACTCTCCTAGCTTAAGTGTTGGAACGGCAATATCACCGACCTTGACCGAAGAATTTATTATACATCCCAGTGTATATTCTGAAATAGAGAAACTAGGCCACGCAAAGAGCGATGTTTTATTGAGTGAAAGTGGATCCTCTTTGAGTGCAGATTGTGGTGTTTCTTTTCCAAATGTTTCTGTTTCAAATGTGATAGAAAACTCTAGTTATGATTTGCCACATGTTATAAACTTTAATACTAGAAATGAATCGAGTTCTCTAATTAAGGATTATAAATGTAATAAAATTAAGATTACTAAGTTAAAATTGAGTATTGTAAGAGAAAAATGTTCTGATATAGTATTGTGTAAGAAAGCCAATGGTGCCATGAAAACGAGTTCCGTGGAATTTATCTCCCGCTCACCTAACCCTTTACCTATGAAGAGTGAACATCGACGGTTTGTGTTGCTCCGAAAAATTTTTGAGCCTTGGCAGTGGAAGCGAAGGAAAAAGAGAAATCGTTTTAAACAGACGTCCAGAACTCTACAGAGGAAAATATCGATGCGTTCAACCAAAGATCAACTCATTAAAAAAGACGTTCTCATGCCTGTGAAACACAATGTTTTCCTGTGGAACCTTCCGGATGTCGAAGAGGTGCCTTCACATGATGGAGAAACTGTCTAGTTCAGAAAAATTATGATATGTTTAATCTCTATATATTTGTCGTATAGTCCTTGTCTGTTCCGTTTTTTTTTTATATGTTTCAGATTCTCCTCTGGTCTCCATGGAAATACCGCTGCGGATAGCGTACGGTCAGAATGGCCGTTGTGGCATGCAGCCAAAAGCAAAACACAGTCTTCGCGCGCAGGCGCAGCTAATGAGAACTGAAACTGTGGAAACTTTTGAACTAGTGAAAGTAGAACAAAAAACTTTGACGAGAGAGAGAAGAAAGAACGCGAGAGGTGCGCGAGCAGGCGTTACCTTCTGAATATCATCGTCAAACTTATCTGTAAAAACTTATCTACCTTTTTAATTAATTTTTGTTTAATGTTAAAATAAAATAGAAGATAGACCAACGTATTGGACCCCTTGTTGTCTCCCACATATATATATATATATTGATTATGACTTTTACTTAATTACCTTATGGGCGAATAAATTGGATTTTAATCCTTTAGCGACGAATGGCGAAATAAATTTTTTTAAAATTCGTTGTAATGAAATAATGAAATTTAGCGAAATTTTGTTAATTAAATATATGGGGAATTGAAAGAAAAATGTAACATGCTTTTATTAAAGGAAGGCGTTTAAATCAGTTCTGGATGGCAATGCTGTAAATTTAAGAACGTATAATACATACTTTTTATAAAATAGGAACAAAAAAAGATAATATTTGACATTTTTTATAGCAGCAGTCGCTAACTTTATGAAGCTTCTAAGCTACCGTAGTGTTTTTAAATCTCTTTGTGAGCTACCATCCAAAAAGGCTACCGAATTATTTTTAAAAAATCTTATATTTGTTTATTGCCAATTAATTTACCATTTTAGTAAATATAAAATCAATTTTAATTAAATTGTATGTTGCAGAAAGAAACTGAAATTAAACACTACATAAGAAACATAATAATTTTAATAATAAGCAACAAAGATGTTGTAACACATTATTTTATAAACACCAGCTTAGTGGTTAGCCAACCGAAGAGTTAACGCGACGTGCCGAAAATGTCCCTGCTAGCTAATATTATCACTATCTTATAGTGACAGTTTTTTTTAAATGCAGAATTTCATATTTATATTTAATGGAGATAGACATGCAAAAGCGTTCACGAATAGCACAAACTAATATATTATTCATATATTCCCACAAGAGTACTCATGACACACAAAAAAATTGTATTAAATAGTATACCTCTACATATATCATCTTGAGTATAATAAAAGTTTTGTTTATAGTCTGCCTAAAAGTACTAAAATTATTAGTTTAAGTTCATATATAAACGGGTGTCCTCGTAAACTGTTTAAGCAACAAATATGGTTGTTTTATTTAAGAATACTTTTAATGAGATTGCATTCCACTCACCCTCAGTGAAAAAAAATGAGAAAAAGAATTTCGTTGCACAAAGCTTCTTTCGGAATCAGATACATAAAAATACCAAAAAAGACCCATCATCTGCAAATATCCAGCAAAACATAGCATTATCAGCAATTGTAGTTTAGTGACTCATTAAGATATTTTATGAGAAACTAATGTTATTCAATTAAATTACTAAATGCTGTATCTATCGAAACAAATATTTTCTTAAAAGCACCCCATCTTCAATGAATCAGAGTAATACCGTCTTAACATCATCCTGAATGACTAAGTGACAATTATGGTGGATTTTTATGGACGATTTTGATGTCTCATTTCTTTCACTGTTGAAAATTCAATTTGATCACTGAACTTTATGCTTTTCAGTAGCTCTTAAATTGACTCTATGGTTAAACGTTCTATTGAAAACATTGCTCTTTTCAAAATAAGTGGATTTGTAATTCTTATTAAATAAAAATAGCTCACAAAGGGCCTTGAATTGTCAACATACGGTGCCTTTGCGTTTCGCCAATGCAAGCGATAAAGTTGCCAAAAATGATACGACCGACGTCAGACGGAATATTCTAACCCTCGTATTCACCGCTAACCTGACCCAGCGATGAAACCAGGAGTTAAGTAACCGGCAGTCAAACCCCAGGTCAGAACTTCAATTCACAGCTCTTTTTCGACCTCCAGTTACTTGACTCTGTTTTTATTAACCTGGGGTTATTGGACGATACCCATTGGTCGAAGTAAACCCCGTGACTTCGACTGTTTTTTTTTTTTTTTTTTGCGATCTGAACAGAAGAGTTGCATATTCGTCTCTTTTCAATGTTTATTTTTCAAAATGAATACTATCGAAGTTTATTTTACGCTAATTTTGAAAAGGAACACTGGTATTTTATAGAAAATAATAATAATAATAAAAAACGAAGCGTATAGTGAAATAGCACGGCAATCTAATGACACTGATGGCACAACAAATCCGTCAATGAGTCATTTAAATTTTAAAAAAATCAACTAAAAAATGCAGCGTTCTTTGCGAAAAAATGTGGAAAACAGGGTGTGGTGAAATGTCTAAAGAAATGGAATAGAGACGGACTTTGAAATGAGGTTTTTGGAGCTGATACTGACGTTACCAATGCCTACGCCATTTAACAGCTACAGTACCAAAATCGAAATTTCAAGTAAGTAAATTTCTCTAATTATTACATATTTTAAATAAATCTTAGTCCATAAAAAATTGAAAGCTGTTATTTAATGCCCACTTCCCAGACAGACAGTCTCAACAAGAATAAAGTTGATTCTTGTTCGTAAAAATTAAAATACTGCTTTGAAAAATGTTTCATAAGTTTCTTTTAAACTACCCATTAAATAGTATTATGTAACATTAATTTAAAAAAAATGTTAGCTTTACTAAACTTTTGCACATGAACAGGAAGGTATGTAAATCAATCTACTTGTTTTTATTTCAAAAGATGCGAATTGTCTCATTTTGCTAGTTTTTCAAATTATTAACTAATTTCTCAGTATAAACAAACTCATTTTTCGTGGCCATTCATATAATGCATAGTGAAAAAGCAGCTTCTATTTCATTAAATTATTTCTGGATTTGTGTGTGTGTTTTAAATATTTATCTAAATATCTACCTTTTTTGATATATGAAGTAAATTTTATTACTCTCAATCCAAGGTGAAGATTTTTTTTAATAATGATAATTTGGGAAAATTTTGTTTTTAAAATATTGAACTGATTTATAATATATATATATATATATATATATAAGAATGAATATTATATATATGTATATATCATTGACTATCAATAGTTCTGAATTTTTTTTCTGGTTGATCTCTATAATATGTTTTATAATTCTTTGTATGATATAAGGATTTCGAAAACAGATCTTTATCTCCTAGCAGATGGTAGTCTTTATATACAACTGGTATGCTTTTATAGAAAGACAGATTGCATTGTTGCTGAAAATACTGATATATACAATACATGGAATGAAGTGAGTGCCTAGGTTTGTAACCAATATTAATCAGAATATCCAAGGTAGAATGTAAACATTTGGTGTTTATTTAATTCTTAAACATCTGCAAAAAAATCAGTATTTGCATAGGTAATCAGAAATTACTTCAGACAATGCTGTTTCATAGTTATTATTGATTGTAAGAAATCTAGATACCAAATTTAGCAGCAGCTGTAGATTAAGGGAATGTTTCTAGATATAATACCATAAAAGCACTAATGTCTAAGTCAAATAATTAATATTAGGAAATAAACAATACAAAACATCTTACACACACATATATAAATCTCATAGGATAACAATGTATTATTCTTGCTATTAGAATGCTAATTCTGGTTCACTCCTAGGAGAGCCCACACCCTTGGCATCTAATTACTTTGGTTGGCGATAATTGTGCCATCTTGGTAACCCTACTTTTTTTAAACACTGCATGTGGTAACCCTAACTATTTCTAGCATTTTCGTATATTGTGGGAATTTCGAATATTCGAATTTCATTTTGTTGTTGGGTTCCTGGCTGGCTGCGTGTGTGTGGGAATATATTTTAGAATTTTTTACTTTGTTGAATGCGAAAGGTAAGAAAGAATTTATTGAATGGTGTATGAAGGAAGGATTGATTGCTTCAAGTTATGAATGTCCTAAATGTAATGATCGGCATGATGTAACATAGTCGGCAATAAAACGCTTTCTTCGAAATTGTACCAGCCACGCCGAATGTATGTTTGACCATTACCTCGCAGAATAAATATGGCGACGCTCACACGATCATTCGCTTAGCGATGAGACCTTTAAAGCTTTTTAAAATCTGTTGTTACGCTGTACCCTCCACTTGGAAAAGATCAGCAGTAAGAAAGTAAGTGCTGTTTATATATTTTTTTATCTTAAATATTTAATTTCTGTATTGTTTACATATATTTTCTCATTACGCATCCACCTTTTCCCGCTATATTCCTTTGCCGCCATTGTAGGCTTCGCTTGGCGCCATCGTGTTCTAGCTTGGCGCTTTTTTCGGTTTGTTGCCAAGGGTGTGGGCTCTCCTAGGATTTTACCCTAATTCTTGCTGACCTATTCAACATGTCATTTATATATGACTTATAATTATTAATTATGAGAAATCTAGAAACCAAACTTAGTATCATATGTACATCAAGGAAATGTCTCTAGATAGAGCTACAAAAAAAAGCATACAGGCACACATGTCTGGGTCACTTAATTAAAATTAGGAAATGTAAAAGAAAAATCATCCGACACATTTAAATCCCGTTCAGTCAATGTATTCTTGCTATTGGAATGTCAGCAACTAACAAATTCAAAATCTCATTTTGTTACAAACTTATTTTATTGAACAGCCAAAATAAAGATAAGTATATATTCTTTTATGAATAACAATTCCTAACTTCAAAAAAAATTTCTACTAATTTGAAACAATTAATGATAGGAAAAATAAATAATTATGAAATTTACATACCTTTTTGCACTCTTCTCTGTTGACTGGTAGGTGAATGAAATCAGGCAAGAGGGGGATGCTATGGATTCACTGACTCGGTGCACTCACTACTCCACACACAGTCGGCTGGCTGACATTGAACAAGTCAGCAACTGCTGACTGCATATATGCAACAGCGTAAAATCGCAGAGCAATCAGAACTTGCTGCACTGGATTTAGGGCACTATTACATGGGATTTTGCTCTCTAATTTATCTTCAATTAGCAGAGTCAATTCTGCAACACTTTCTTTTGTCAGTCGGAATCTTCCCTGAAACTCATAATCGTCCAATTCCTCGAACAAATTACTTATTTCAACTAATTTTCTGACTTTTCTGGTTTCCAGTTTTTCTAAAAAATCTAATTGAGTAACAGTGAAAACTTTCTGAATGGTATTCATCGTAAACTAAAAATCTATCCAAACTCAAACTACTTCAAAACTTGCACAAAAACGTAAACACTCGAAAAATCGCTTACTGCGTATGTGCGGTTAAAACTAACCCGGCTGTGACGCTGGGTAAGGATTTTTTAACTTGAACCGAAGTTAAGTTATTAACTTGCGATGGTGAATAACGTTTTCAGCGAAATCCCGGTTTCCTTCCTCTAAACGTCGGTCATGTTAGCGATGAATATGGGCGTTATTGGTAACATTTTACCATCACATTTTCAAAACCAATAGTGCCCCCCCCCTATTTTTTTCATAATACATCAAAAACGGACGTGTGTACCATGTGTTGAAGCCAATAGCGCCAACTTGTGAAATTTGTACCGGTGAATTAGAAAAGTACTCACATACTTTTTCAAACCGAAAAAAAACCCAACAGAATATTTTTATTATTTAAATATTTATCTATCTATGTATATTTCGTTACAGTCCTGCATGAAGTTATTTGGCAATTAATGGGATAAATGCCGAATGGCTTTGTATATTTTTATTGCTACTCTTTTCACTTAGCTAGTGAAAATATATAGAGAGCTTGAGCGATTGCAAAGTAATTTTCCGTTGAATTTAGTAAATAGCAGCATGCGCTTCATTATCCAAATTACACACAAGGCTTTTTTTCCACTTAGAAAACAAAGCGCTGCTTTGTAAATCATTCAAAGTGATAATTAGAAAACATACTAAGTCACTATGGAAATGTGTGAAAGAAAACACGTGCTCCTATCAAAATGATTCATTGCAAAGCAACCTTGCTAATAACTTCATTTTGAGTAAGTACATTTTCTCATCATGTGTACGTTGAGCGAAATTACATGTTTACTGATTTGCTTTGTAATGATCATGTAATGACATGTAAGTAGACCATTAACTTATATTATGAGCAATTATTGATATTTATTTAATTAATATTTTTTAAATTTATTCCTAATTGTAATAACACTAGATATAGATTTGATAACAAAGATGCTAGATATAGTAAGTGGGACAATTACAGAAAAAGAGAAGGGTGTTTTTCTGTAACATTTCAATAGGAAATTGGTTAAAATGTTTCAAGTCAAAGAACTTGAATAAATAAACAAATTAAGAAGAAAAATTTATTCCTCATCATTTTGAATAAATTATTTTATTGATAATATTTAATATTGGAAAAAATGGATACTTTTTCCTTTCGCCAACGCAGACGACAAAGTCGCCAAAAATGATACGACCGA
The DNA here is from genome assembly GCA_019973935.1 of Trichonephila clavipes. NCBI lineage: Eukaryota > Metazoa > Arthropoda > Arachnida > Araneae > Nephilidae > Trichonephila > Trichonephila clavipes. Next base: position 585,602 of record BMAU01017296.1, on the reverse strand, counting down.
CGGTAAACGGAATATTTCAGCTGATAACTTTTTACCTCCATATTTTCAAAGCAAGTCGTGGTCCTTTCTTATCGGTAAAAGTATTTTTCATAATGCATCAAAAACGGATGAAAAACCAATGAGAACTAATACTTATTAATATTTTGATGTATATACTGTGTGTTGTCACCAATAACGCCAACTTGGCGAGATTTGAGCCTGCGAAACGAAAAAGGACAAAAAAAAATGCTCAGTAAAAAGAAATTGAGGTGCATTTGGATGACAATGTAACCAAAAAGAAGATATTTTACTAATTTCTTACTTATATTATGAATCATAAGAAGAGTCAAATATCAGGTAAAATCAATGAGTCAAAAGATTATTGATATTTATATTGCTTAAAATTATCAAGAATATAAGTTATTAATAGAGCTCAGTAATGATTATAAAAATGTTCATTTTAATTTTTGCTGCATCTGAAATGAAACTTTTTCTGATAATTCTCATATAACATGAAGCCACAAGAACTATTTACTTTATTACCTAATCTTATTGTTCATCTTTTCATTTATTACTTTTACTCTTATTTTTTTATATCTCGTTAATTAAAAAGGACCGAGTAATGCAATGATAATAATCTATTCTAAAATCTGTCCACAAATATAAATTAATTTAAAATTTATTAAATTAAAAGTAAGATGCTACGAACTTTGTAAAAATAATGAAATTAATTGATTTTATTAATGATAATTCAATTGAAGACTATTCATGTATATTTTATTAAATTTTTATAATCCCAGAACAGTCATAAAAATTTTTTACTCTATATCATCTGTGAAAAATTAATAACATTCCAGTAATCCTATGGCGTTAAAATGCCATTCAGATAACCATTTAAATGAACCATTCAAATAATTCCTACATTTCTAGAAAATTCAAGCTGAATTCATAAATTTCATTACATCTATCAACATATTGTTTTAAAATCTGCATCACGTCTTGAATAAGTAAAAATCTTTAAATTTAATTTGTGAGCAACACTTAATGGTATTACTTTAGAGAAAGATAACTTTTTTGATAGATTTAACGATAAAATACTCATATCCTTATTTAAAAGCACAATTTCATCACCACATATTTATCAAATTAAAATCATAGAGAAAGTGAATCAAACATAGTGAGATAACAGCCGTATTTTTCTTAAAACTTGAACAAACATGTTACGAAATGCTTAAAACATAATAAATTAAATAAAACACGCTTTCGAACTTCGTGTTTATCGTATTATTCCACCAAGCAACACATTTCAAATGTAAAAAAAAACAATGAATTTCTGGAAGGAGATAAGCTAGCTTTCGATAAGAAGCTCAATCAATTAAAGTCCATTTTGAATAGGACTGTGCTCAAAAGATAAGAATGTAAATTGGGGACTTGCCAACATACTTATTTTGTTACCCATTGTTACCCGTTTTGTTATTCCAAAGCAAAACATGGTAGTTTATTAACAAAAACATTTCATGCGCAAGTTCTTTCACAGTCAGTTTCTTTCAGAGTAAATTTTAAAAAGTTTTCTTTTTATCATTCAGCAAATAATTTGAATATTTATTACGACAATGTTTGCTTTGAGTTTTTCCCAAAAAAGGACATTTTTTTTTAAGTATCATTCAAAAATGCAAATAATTGGTATACTTTTGTCAAAAGCACTTCAATAAGAAACACAATAACAATTTATTAAACTAAATATCTTCTTCATTGTATAGGTTTCATTTCTTTCAGCACAGTTATTTATTTCGAAAAAAGATGATTTTTAAATAGATTTTTTTTTAATTTCAAAAGATACAAATATCCCGGAATAAGAGTTTTTTGGAAGTTACATGAATTATGTATTTGGTTTTTTTTGTTTCCTTCGCTTTGAGTTACTTTTCTGTGAGCAATTATGAAATGGATATTTTGCACTAGCAACTGCTAGCATTGAAGTCAATGAAGTCACATTATAATTCAACATTGCATTGGTAACCAATAAACTACATAAGTGAATGATTGCATATAGGAATTAAATTATGACAAAATTTAGTAATGAGAACTGAAATTAGAATACGCGAAATATGTATTTCTTGGAGACGATTGACCTTTTATTTATTCATAATACTCATGTACTCAAAACACGAAGACCATTTTGAACAGTTATTTTTTTTAAAAAAAATTGACAAAGGTAGGTATAGTCAGCTTTTTTTACTGTTTTTACAGTAACCAACTTGAAAAAATAAACTTTAAAAATACAAGTATTATTCGAAATACCAATCCCATGCACATAATTGTGAGAAAGACTTCTTAAATTGCTAGATAAAAAAAACTACTTTAAAATATTAAAATTTGTAAAAGTCATAAGAGTTTTGAAATTTTAAAATATTTTTAAAAAGTAAAAACTTAAAGTAATTAATTGTTTAAAACTGGTGTTTTCTTCTGAAATGTATAAGTCCCGTGAGTTCAAATAGGGTACATATAGGAGTAGATAAATAAAAGAACTTTGTATATGCACCATGTCCCCTGTAGATATTATTTGTTAAAATGAAACGGGATGCAAATTATTTGTACATTATTGCTTAATAAAAACAGCTTCATACAGTTGTATTTCATTGTAGTTTTTACGAAAGTTTACTTATTACTTACCATTATTTTTTTTATAATTTCACTCATAATACTTTATTATATTTTATTGTACTAAGGGCCCCTCGAAAGAATAAATTACACACAAATTGTTGCATATTCATATTAATTACAAATGTTACTTTATTAAATCTTATTTTTTAAATAAAAATAATGATAGAGTGTAAGACTTCTTAATGCAAGTTTACCCAAATAAACACACCTAAAAAATCATATCCTTGTGTTTTCACGTAATTACAAAGTGTTAAAATAAATTAATAAAAAGATCGGTGCACACACAAAGCAACCAATTAATCATCAACGAAAGACAATTAACAACATTAAATTATTTATTCAAAGATTACTAAAAATTTATTACAGACAATACCTAATCATTAATTATTGGGAAATAAATTAGCTGAAACTGTGTTCTTCTAATCGCATCTCTAAAAAGATACTTTCACCGAAAAGTATGCCAAAAACTGTCAGATCATAACATTATATTTTCAGTCGTGTGTGTTTGTGAACATCATACTATAAGAAATCATCACACAATTAGTCAAACCGAAGATTACTACATTTTTCCTTATTTACTGTTATTTTGCCTACGTATATTTGTTGGCAAATATTCCATTCCCCATATCAATCATTTTTTTCTGAGTATGGGTGTGGCCTGCTAATGTTTCAGTCCTTTGGAAAACAATGTAATTAAGTAGTTGGAGAACTACCAAGCTATTATAGACCAGCCGCACTTTATTTATCAGCTTGTCCAATGGTTTGCCTCTTTTATCATCTACAACGAGCATCATTAAACAAAATCCATTGCTATAATTTTGATTACTAAACAGCTGAATACTGTTATTTAAGTCATTTTTTTTTGTTTTCTTGACTTCCTTTGAAAATATATAACTAGAAGTGATTTGTTAGTATAGCTGAGGCGAAATGAAAAGCAATCTGATGTGCAGGTAGGTAGGTGATAGTATCCTGAATTAATAAGTTGACGAATACGAGTATTTAAATACAGAAATACCTCGACTTATGTCACCTCGGAGTTACGCAATTTTTAACTCTCGTCAAATCGCGTTTTTTTTTCTTTTCAAATCAATGAAACTTAGATGGAATCAGTGCCAGAGCCTGATGTAATTGGTATTGTGAAAGTTGTTGAACTTGCCAGACAAATAAATTTATAAATAGATAGTGATGATGTTTAAGAACTGCTGGATTCCCACAAACAAAAGTTGACAGTTGATTAACTCGCAGAAATGCATGAGCAAGAGTAAGACTTTGGAGGACTTGAGTCTTTAAACCCAGTTCTATTAGAAGATCGAATGGCGGTTGGGAATTTGACAGAAAGCCTTGATTTAATTAAAAAAGGGTTAAAAATTTTGGAAAATATATTCTCAACGACGAATATATATTTTCAACAAAACAAGGAATAAAAAATATATTAGCATGCTACGAGTAAATTTTGAGGAAGGAAAAAAATCTTTGAACCGGCAGACTAGTTTGTTAAATTTTATGAGACATTCTACACATAAAAAAAAAACTTCGATTTGTGCTTTCGTACTTGTGTTCTCTTATATTTTGTGACACATATTTCCCCCCTAAATTACTATTTCTTTCGTCTTTAACCCAAACTAAAAAAAAGTATATATCTTTATATACAAATTTATTCTTCGAATTACGCGAATTTGACTTACGCGGTTCCCACTCACTCACTCCTATCGCGTAATTTCGGGGGTGTTGCTATAGTAACGTTTGCAATTTGTATCACCAAAACAATATCATATTGATAATTTTCTTCATGAGTAAATTGATGCAGATTAAATTTGCAGTGCAACTAAAATAGTCTAGAAAAATTCGATGCAAGAGGAAAAGAAGTTATTCTCTTTTTGTTCAATAACGGTCTTAGAGGTTTATCCCTTCTATGATCTCGGGCATGTAAGCCTTTCACGTTTACAAAAACTTGAAAAGAGTTATATTTTCCACATTTCTGTTTGACAACACAATTAAAGAATTAAAATGATTTATTGTTTTCGAGAAACGTGTCAAGAAGAAGTAATAGTTTGTTCAGTTAAGAAAGGAAAAAATTTCGTTTTAAAAATAAAATGACATAGAATCGGTACATAAAGTTATTTACAGAGTTGAAAATATATTCTGAACTTATTTAAAAGGTGTCAGATTTAAAATAAAATTAATTTTTCTGTGGTATTGTTTCATAGCTTTGATTTTGAAAGGTTTCTATGACTCTACTGTGAAATAAAATTCTCAATTAAAAATATTAATTTATAACGAAATGATGTAATAGATAAAATAAAAATGCGATAAATGGATTGACATTGTGTTTGAAATTCTAATGTGAGTTTTATTATGCTTTTATAAATTTAGTATTTATATATTCTTTTATTTAAAAATGAGAATACTTCTGCTTGTTAGATTAAAAGAATCAATATTATTCTTTTTTAAACATATTTGTAAACATAATTTTTTTTAAAATTCTAGAAACATAAAAATTTCTCTTAAACATAAATTTAATGTATAAACGTGTTCACTTTCAATTTTAAGCATTTGATTTGAATTCTTTAAGCAAAAAATAGAGTGAAGTTAAAGTGCGTTTCAATGTGTTACTTACATAAGAATCCGTGGCATTTATATATACATATAATTTACATGTAATAAAAATTTGTTGAGTAAGAACATGCTACATTTCTCTGAAATTATTTCTTCTCGATTCCATTTTAATTTAAAAAAATCTGTGAAGTATTATACTACAGTGGTAGCGCACATAGGAATTTTTCAAAGGGGGTACCAGGGTCGAAAGTTCACCATTCTTGTATCATGCTCCTTTTGATTTTGTCGATTTTCGGGAACAAAACACAGTAAAAAACTAATTATTGAATAAGTAATTAGCATTAATTAATAAAATTAATCATTAATCACAAATACTTAATTAAATTTTACGTACTATATACTTAGAATTAAAATGAATCAGAAAATGCTTTAGGGGGGTCCTGATCCCCAGGACCCCCGCTTGTGAGCGCCACTGTACTACAGGCTTCATTTAGAAATAGCCACGCATAAACTCGATCAATGGTGGTTATTTAACTGAAGAACAATATTAAGATATATAAATCACAGATAAATCAGTTACAAATATAGTTATTTAAATTTTATAAATTAAGTTTTAATAAATACATATAAATATAATCTTACCCCCAGTTTTAAGTTGCTCTATTATAAAAGAAAAATAAAGATATGTGGATTTGTGTTTGGATAGTAAAAAAAAATGCATAGCTCATTTAGTAAATACTAAAATAGTTAAAAATAAAAATATGTTTATAATATTTGATATAATTATGCAACTATATTAAAAATAGACTCTCTCTTATTCAAATTACTTTGAAATTTAGTTTTCTTTAAAAAAAGCAATTTCTTTTCTACGTCATTTAAACTTAAAACGTTATCAATATAATTTTACAAAATTTAAAAAAAAAAAATTCAGAATAAATTATTAACATTAAAATACATAATTACAGTAAAAAAGAAATATCTTATAGTATTTTTTTTATTAATAGTATTTTCTAAAATCCCTAGCAAATTGATTTCAAACTAGAATTTTTGTTCTGCTACATTTATAAAACCAAACAAAAATATTTAATATTCCATAGCAGTTATTTAAATTTGTGTTTTCTTCTATTTTGACTAGATTTAAAAATTCCCCTCTTCTTTATGTTAATATTTAAATAATGGGACTACAAATGCTTCAAAAAAGACTGATTGCATTTATAAGATATTGCGCATAAAAGAAACATAATATAAATTACATAATGTCTTCAACAAGAACTATAATGCGTAGCTTCTGTGATCCATTTTTTAATATGTGGTACCATAATTCACATATTTTTTGTCACTTATATTATATATGACTGAAAGCAAATATACTAAATTAAAACTATTACTTTTAGTAAATTTTTCTTCTTGGTCAATTTTGCCATGTTAGAAATGATTATTTTCCGCAAACGTTAAACATTAAAATATTTAATTTGATAGGAAAATTACGAACATTAATTGTTACTTAATACATTAAATGTTCATTCATTTTTTTTTAGTTCAAAGTTAAACTAGTTTTAAGTTTGTTCAGAAATTACATCGAAAACAGTGCCCAATTGAGTTAGGAGTTCGAAAAAAACGCATAAAAATATAAATCTGAAGAAGAATATGGAATTATATATTAGTGTGTGTGTGTGTGTATATCCCTTTTAACAATATATAATCCCACTTTTTAAATCCATTACAAAATATTTGATTGAAAAACACAGTCTTTAAAACATTCCTTTAAATGGATTTATAAATTACTTTCAAATATGATCCAACATAAAAACAATACGAAAGTTATCTTTGTTTAATGTTCGTACCACTTTTAGATAACTTGCTCTTTCTTATCATTAAAACTGAAGTTACTTCACTTTCGAACGCTTTTAACATCAAAGAATTCATTCCCGAATTAGATAAGATACATCAAAAACCAGGTAACTGAAATCAGACAAAGGGATCCGGAGATAATCCTGAGCTGTTTTCCATCCATAAATTTCCATCCGATCCCCTTTTTTTTGCACCCCTGATGTAATTTCTAGTTGAGTGACCAAGAGAGAAGGACTATCTCTTTCATCCTGCCTCCCTTGCCTGCTTTCTGCTTGATACCATAAATTATATGCTAATAAGCCCATATCGCCCTCGCATTCTGGCTGTGTGATGACACCTCTGCGACATCTCTCACACTCGTAACCATGGCAACGGTGGCGTATGGTCCCGACCATTATTATGTAGTACCCCGGCACGACAGGTAATACCGAGTCCCGATTTCTTAATTAAATTTCAACCTGGCCTTTCTGGAAGATTGCCATTTCAGGCCCTGATTCGCAGAAGGGGTGAAGTAATAGCCATTTTCTAAAAGCCATCTTTGCTCGACAATTTGATTTAGTGCACTGAGAAAATGTCGTGCATAAGTTGTCCTTTAGATTTAGCGCCCTGCAAGTTGTGAAGGTTAAATGGAGATTAAATGGGTTGAGATGGTGATGCTTTTAGGGTTACGGATCATCGTATTAAAATATTGTGTTAAAGCTTTTAAAAATCAAATTTTAAATGTTTGGTTTCGGTTGTAAAATCAAAAGTCTTAGCGAATAATTCATTCTAATTAAGGTTAAATAGTAAAAACTAAATGTGTCAGTCATACTTTCGGAAGTTGTCAAACAGCCCATTTTATGTTGTGAACATTATAACATTACAAAAGAATTTAAACATTTTAAATGACTGCATGAATTTATTGTGAAGTTAGAAATTGTATCTTAAATAAACTCAAGATAAGAAACAATTTTCGAGATAAAGATTAATTTAAAAATCCTTCAGAACTTCTAATTAGCAAATTATTTTATCCATGAATTATTTTTAGTCAAAATGTCCATAAAAAGTATGAAGCATTACATTTTTTAATCGTCCTTCCAATTATAGTTTTAAGAATTTCATTTTTATTTTTAATGATTTGTATTTTACAACTCATAAGCAAACATTTTAACTTACGTAAAGCTTTATTTATGCATACATACATTTATACACATAAAATTACTAAATAAAAAATCATAACACCATTTTTTTATTCGATTTTTGTACATAACACATTATTTGCACATTGATATCAGTAATTTTTTTCAAAAATATTTCGTGCGTTCAAATAATGTGCAGGCAATTCTACTCAAAGAATTTATCATTACGTGAAAGAAACGTATTTTAAATTAGCTTCATCTACTATTTTCATTTATTTGTCATTAACAAACACGTATCTAGCAAAAAACGAGCTACAAATTAACGACTTAATTCGAACAAAATGTAATGTATTATGCATGCAACAAATACAATGTATTTGATAATAATCTCGTCGTAATTATTCATTTAAAAATATATTTAAGAAACTGCTTCCGAAAACAATGCACAAGCAACACGTCTTTGGATCAATTAATGAAACGTCAATATTTCATAAAAGGTTATCTGAATTGTATTTTCTTCTGCTGCGTAAAACAATTCCAAAAAAATGTTTATTATCTTTTCAAGTTAGATTCATTTCATGTGAAAATTAGATCTGAAAATGTATATTTCTAAATATTTTGACATACATTAGTTGAGATTTGTAAGTCACGTTAAAATTAATTCGAAATATGTAAATGTTACTGCTGCACCTCAAAAAAGTTTACTAACATATATCAATTATATTTACAGATTAAGTAATATATAAGGTGTGTTAGTCTTCAGATTGATTGAGATTGAGAATTCCCTAGTAAGATCTTAAACAAGCCAGTTATAGAAACTGCTAGATTTGTACACTATAATGATATTACAATGAAATTTAATTTTCAAAGTAGTATTACCATAATTCATTAGCCTAAACATAACATCATTGTTCATATTATCATAGTTCATTATCCTTAATCATAACATCACAGTTTATATTATCACAATTTATAGTCACATTAATTAGTATTATTTTAATAATAATGAATTATTTCTCAAATATATAATTTATTCAATTTATGTAATATAATTTGAATAAATAATATATTCTAAAGTAGAAATTTACGAAATCGTAATCGTACAGCATCGTATATGTCCGATGGGAGTTATAAATATTTTTTGAAAATTGTACAATATATATATATATATATATATATATATAATCTCCCATCATAGTTATTTTAATATTTACACTTCTCTAATAGAACTAATTCGAAAACTCAAATGGAGATTTTATATTTTCCAAAATGTTTGTGTTAATATCATCACACCAAAAGCTTATACATTCTCTACTTGAAAATCACAAATTCTAAGTCAATGGTTAAAAAGCTACCGTGTTTGTGAATGTGGTCAACAATCAAAATATTTAGACAACAATTTCCATTGCATTTCGAACCAATTTTGGTTAAAGTAACTAATTTAAATTAATTAGAAGTATCAATTTTTTAAAAAAATTGAAGTACTTTTTAATTAAAAAAATTATCAGAATTTAAACTTTTTTACTAATTACTTATTTTTAAACTTATCTCATGCTACTATTCAAACATTTAATTTTATAAACTTAAACTGCAAATGCAGGTAATACTAATTACAAATGCTTAGGCTTAAATTCTTATGTATTTAAATTACAATATATTTATCTTTAAAGAAATAATACTGTTTTTACAGTTATCAAATAAATCAAAAGTAAGCGAATACATACTTAAATTATAATTTGTTTTTAATTTTTTATATGAAAGGATTTTTGATATAAGAGCTTTGAAAAATGATATTTTATTTGCAGTAAGACTCTATCGTTAAATTAACGATGCTAAAATTCTGTATGTATGTTGAATACATTTAATTTTTATGCATGAATTCTTATACCAGCGAAGAAAATTTAAACTTTTTTAAATAATTCATTTCTTCTACCATTGAAAGTCTCAGAATGTGCTTTCCTTTTATTAATATTTTCTCAACTACTGTTGAATCAATTCCTTTATCTCAGAATAAATGAAGATTGACGTATATTCAATTTTTCAAATCCATATTCTCTATTTTTTTTTCTCGCGAAAGAAATTCGATTTTCGAAATCATTAAACACATTTTAACAACGCATTGCAAAATTAAACTAGGGAATTTCATTTGATTTTGAGAACAAAATTATTTTATTGTTGTGGGTTGAAGCGTAATTTGCAAGTAAAATTATTGGGCAATAGAATTTAAATTCCGTTGGCAAGGAAGAAAGTAAGAGAAAGAAGGTAAGGTCTACCCTCTCTGTCTCTTCAATACCCCCAGAGGGAAAAGTTCTTTTTTTCTTCCCTCCAAGCGACTTCTTTTCTTCCCCTTTTGGCTTCTACGTCTTCGTTCTGATTTGAATATTTCTTCCAAACTTTGAAAAAGGATCATTTGAATACTGTTTAGAAGTTCTAAAATGTTGCCAGTATTTGAAACCTTCCCTTCTGCCCCAAGGATGCAGGAAATTGGTTCAATTCTTCGAACGTTTTTGGCCGTCCAAGTTCTGTCTACGTTCGTTAAAGGGCAGAGTGGTTTGCAAACTGCACAAAATACCTATTTGAGAGGTCGCAAACTTAGTGCCGGTTTAAACAATTTTGAGAAATACGGAGATATGTTCATTATGGTAATGTATGCATATTCGATTTACCAAACAAGAATTTCGACAAAAAAAGACTCAGATGTTGTGTTAAAAAATAAAACAAAATATACAAAAAACCAATGTTAAATAATGATATATAGTAAATATATAATTACGCAGTGCTTCTCAAACTTTCAATATTTACAACCCAATTTTCAATCATAATTTTTATCACCTCCACCCAATTTCTTTTATGTTTGTTTTTGAGAAATTACAGGATGTAAAATTTTTGCAGAAATTTAGAGTTGTATGTTATTTTTATTATTTCCTTTTTAAAATTTTTTCTCCATATATATATATATATACTCGCATTTAATTTTTTTAAAAAATTGTAATGTTTTAATTAATGCATGCATACACGAATCAATTTTAAAAACAACTACTTCAAAAGCGAAAGAAATGCGCATTTTGTATCATAAAATATTTTTAAATAGAATCAAGGAATAGAGGAAGAAAAATAGAAATATAACATTAGTTTATTTACGAGCTTTTAATGTAAATATTCTTTTCATGAATAATTTCATTTCACTTTTGAGCTATCTTTTTGAAAAAACCACGGCGAGATAAGAGAATAATAATACAAATTAAAAGTAAATGAATACTATGTAATATGCATTTCATTATTGCACAAAACCCTTTGAATTGTAGATATTTTTTTGTAGAAAAATTATTTTTGTTTCATCAATCAAAAAGTAAGAAGTATTAGAGGTAGTCAGCGAACAATATAGTTTTTTGATTCATAGTACAAGCTAAATAATACTGGCGTATAAGAGGTTTCTCGATAGACCTACTGGTGCATACTTCAAGCTTAGATGCATTTAACCTGGGAGAAAGCGCAAACTTGATACTAACGATAGTAGCCTCGCGGGGTGACGCGGTCACCCCAATCCTTTTTGTATAATTATTTTTATTGTAGACCATTAAAATCGTAATTTCAGTAAATAATTGAATTCAGAGAAAATATATTTACCTATTTTTTTTTAACTTTTCAATTGACAATTTGAGAAAAAAAAAACCCATTAAAACTTAATCAAATGTTTCATAAGTGCGTGAGTTAAACAAAGTACACAAATCACAGACACTTTTCGCTAACATTTCAGGAATGTTGTTTATAGGCAAAACTGTCATATTTTGTTCAAGTTACTGTAATTTTACTGTCTTTTGGTGATTTTTTTTCTTGTTTGTGTCTTATTGACAGATTGCAGTGTGTCTTGTGATGTACTGGTGGCTTCATATTTTTCTTGATGTAGTTCTTTAGGTAGCCTTTGAAAATTTTCCTTTCAACTCAAACGTTTCATGTTCATCTCTTTTCTCTAATTTACTTTCGCTATCATGATTAATATACATTATTTCATCCCTTGCTTGATCAGCTTCTAATTCATCCAATAGAGATCGCAGATACCCATTTCTTTTTATTTATTCTATATATATTCTGTTCATCACGGCAATCAAAACCCTAAGTCGTTCACAGGGGAAACATTTAGCCTGTTCATAGAAAATATTTAGGAACAAAAGTAGTCGCGTGGGGAAATCGATCACTCCCAAATACCTCAAGATTGTAAAAAAAGCGTTTCTAACTCTTAAAAAAGAGAGTCATGTGACAAATACATTTTATTTCCCATGAATACTGTCATGTAGGAGGATGCTGTCCAGGCCATTGATAACAAATAAGCAGTATTAGCAGAATTAATGATATCATGAGTCTGGGGTGACTCTGCGCGTGACTGCTCACAGGTTAAGCTTCATTTATAGCTATGCAAGATTTATGTTTCATTAGTTCGGTTAGGAAAACCGTTTCAATCAAATACTTGTTTCTGACATTCTATTAACCCATTAGCACATATTCTCCTCATTTGTGAGGAGAAATTTTAAACATATTTTTTAAAAATTACCGATTATTTGTGTGATTCTAATTTCAAACCTCTAGATGGTAGAAAAGTATTGTTATGGAATATGTATTAGTTTTGTGATTTCTTTTACAGTGATCATGTTGTGTATCTTGTAACTTGATTGCATATCGAGTTCTTTTATATATAAAAGAACTCGTGTATTATATATATATATCGGTAGCGCACACAGGAATTTTTCAAAGGGTTCGGGGTCGAAAGTTCACCATTCTTGTATCATGCTCCTTTTGATTTTGTCAATTTTCGGGAACAAAAAACAGTAAAAAACTAATTATTGAATAAATAATTAGCCTTAATTAATAAAATTAATCTCATTAATAACAAATATTTAATTAAATTTTACGTACTATAAACTTAGAATTATAATCAATCGGGAAAAAAAAATCAACGGCTTTGTGGTGGAGTCCGGACCGCTAGGACCCCCCCTTGTGTGTGCCACTGCTATATAGAGATCGCAGATACCCATTATGTGTATATATATATATATATATGTATATATATATATATATATATACATATAATGCCGTTTATTGGTAAGTTTGGAGAAAACTTATAGTACTTTCTTAAAGCGCTCACATGCATACGAATTATATTTTCAATCGATGTCAAAAAAGTGCTTTGCAAATTTTCTAGGAAAAAGTCTGTCATATTTATCTGTATTATTCGAGGGCATTGGCAGTGCCGCTTTTGATAATTCAACTATATATTATTTCGTTGAAGTTTTCCAAAGTATGTGTATGTGTCGAAAAAACTTTTTAACTTTTGAATAAGTTTTCGTGAATGCATTTTTTGAAGAAATAGGGGCATATATTTTGGATCCACATCTTGAAGTAGATGAACTTGTTATGAACGTTTGGTTCTATAACATTTAAAAACTAGAAAGTTTCTTCAAAGAATTCGAAGAGCACGTTTATTGCATTAGGCTTAGCTGAGCTAGCACCAAAACATTGCAACAAGTCTAATAAAAAAATAGTAAATTGCAAATACCTAAATATAAAATTCATTTTAAAATTAATTATTTTTCAAATTATAATGTTCTATAATTTTATTATATTTTTCTTTGTTGAGTTTAATAATATTTGTTTCAACATTACTCCCCTACCAGTAACTGAGTTACGAACTGAGAAGTATGGCAGGAATAGTGTTAGATGTTAAACAAGAATTTTTTTCTTAAATATGCCTTTTAAACAATACATTATGAATACACAAAATTAAATATTTGTACAAATGTTACATACTTTTAGAAACAGTAATATTATATACAATGATAACTAGTTTGATGTTAGAGAAATGACATACATTTATAAATATTTGTAAAAATTAAGTAAACCAAAATATCATACACTTGATATAAGTAAATAGTTATAAGTTAGAGATAGATATAGGTTATTTACAGCAGATATCAGTCCTGAAATCTTACATGTTTCTTTACCAATCTTCCATGTCTTGAAACAGTGGGCTTAACATCGGTTAAGAGGTTAGTGTCATTAGCTGCTGAATTCTCATCTGATTGCCTACAAGGAACTGTTGTTTTGTCAGGAATAGAGTCTGTCATTAACAAATAAGCTGGTTTTAGTCTATCTACTGATATATTCACAGGTTTATTTTTTATTGTCAGTGTGAAATACTTTTCATATCTTTCTTTTACTGGAAATGGACCATCATATGGTGGCTCCAGGGCTTTCCTTACACGATCAACTCTCACAAATACATGAGTGCAGGATTTTAAGTCTTTATGAACAAAAATCTTGATTTTTTGGAGGCGAAGATTTTGTTGGCTTCAGCTCGTCCATAAAAGTCTGCAATGTAGTGACAAATGTTTCAGGATCAATTTGAATGGAGGGTGGGTTAAAAAATTCACCTGGCAATCTGATATTAGAGCCATAAACCATCTGAGCTATAGTATGATTGGTATCAGGTCTTAGAGCAGTTCTTAGTCCTAATAAGATTGTTGGTAATGCCTCTGTCCATTTGATGTTGTTATGAGCTTTGATTGCCCCTTTCAAAGTCCTATGCAACCGTTCCACTTTCCCATTGCATTGAGGGTGATAAGAAGTTACATGAGCTACTTTAGCCCCACAAATAGCAGCTAAACTTCTAAACAACTGAGATTCAAATTGCCTTCCTTGATCTGTAATTATTTTCCCAGGTACTCCAAATCTGCAAACCCAGTGTTCGTAAAAGTCTTTGCTAGCTGTCTCTGCTTTACAATCAGGCAAGGGAACTGCTTCCATCCAACACGAAAAACGGTCTATACAGGTCACACAAAATGTCATGCCTAGCGATGGTGGAAGTGGACCAATTAAGTCTATGTGTATCACACTAAATCTTATTTGTCTCAACAAACTCATAGACAAGTATACTATGGATTATAGAAAAAAAAGGTAATGTTTACCAGAGGATTGTAACATGCGTTATTGTTACCAATTGCATTGTATGTAGTAAAATATATTTTAAATATAAAGTTTCCATTAAGAAATTTGGAAGAAATATAGAAATTTTTGCACTCAGATTCAAACTTGAAATATATCCTATGAAATGAGAGTCAGTAAGTTTTCCGTCTTCATGAAAAACTTGTTTTCGGAATGATATATGATGATGCAAAATAAAATATCATATTTCTTTCGAATAAAATGAGAAAACCAACGTTGATGTTATTAAACAAAATAAGTAAAAAAGAAAATATTTTAGATTTATATATTTTTATTAATTTATAATATTTAAGGGCGTTGTGAGAGTTAGTGGGCGGAATTCTTGTTCGGGGGCAGTATGACACGCATGCGTCCACCGTGGCGTTCGCAGTGCGTTAATTTCATTTTCTGAGAGGAACGATGTAGCAGGGGTAACCAACCATACGATACCAGCTGTCGTTTTTTGGCTTTTATATAGGTTCCTGATTTTCATGTAGTTGTAATTTGTGTTGATATATTAGAGTGATGTTCCAATCGTGAATAAAATCATTTAATCAATAATGATTCACATTTTCTGGAATTAAGGATCAGTTTATACCATGGGCAACATTTGTTTTAGCTAAGTTGTATGCATCAGCTCTCTCCGAGACTACCAAAAAGGGTTTCGTGTTGTGTCCTGTTATTATTCGGATTTTTACCAGAAAATTCCCAAAATGAATAAGTTAGGCGCTAATAGATTAAAGAAAAAGTAAAAAGAAAAATTAAAACTTATATCATGTTTCTGTCTTTGCTACGGATCCAATCATGTCTGTGAATCCTTACCTGTCACCCAACATTCAGTAATTTTGTCAGGGATGTTACGAGGTGGACTGCCTTCAGAAGATGCGATTTAATTATATTCGAATAAATAATTTAGGTATTCTTTAATAACTCAAAAGTTATCAATTCTGAATTAATTTTAACTAACAATACAAACAATTCCAGAGGAAGAGTACTGTTTAATACTGTGGTTACATCAACGCTGAGCGGACAATATAGGCGCTCGTGTCAGTGATAGCAGTGCCAACATTTAGAACTCACTAAAAATAAATTAGCATTAAGAACATTTATTATAATAATGCAACAGTCTGATTAGCATTATATGCTGCATAATTTATATTCTTAGGGAGGCAGCCCTAATTGTAATTATTTTGATATAAAGTGTTAATGTTTATGCTTTTAACAAAAATATAGAAACAAATTATCAATTTTCTGATGTTTTAGTATAGATTTTTTTATATTTAACCAAAGGAATGCATACATATACACTGAATTCTAAGCAATTTGTTATTCGAATTATATAAAATTATCTCACAGAGAAAAAAATCTCGAGATATATAATTCAGGGATATAGACTTAAAAAAATGTTTTTTTTTTCATTTCCTCTGACATTTTAACTTTTAAATCTGTGACTTCATTAAGACACTTTTCATAACATAATTTAGGTTGAATAATCAGTTCTACAAACAATGTAGATTCTGATATTAACATCATTTTAGATTAAAGTACACTTCACCAAGTGTTTTTAAACTTTCTCATTACATTTTTAATGCATTTTTGGTTTTTATTACTTTTTTATAATTACGTTAAGTGATATTTTTCCTTTCATTACTTTTTCCACCTTATTTACTGTTCGAAGCAAGTGGGTAAAATTGTTAATACCTTCAGTATTGAATTATTAAAGCAAAAACATTTTTTTTCACATTTAACTTATGAAATTGTAATTAACTTACAGGAAATTACATTTTCAATATCTCCATCCTCTTCCATATCAAATTTCTTTGGAAATCATTTGCGTAACATTAATTTGTTTCAACCGTTGTAATTCGCTATTAAAAATGTATGCTATTATTTTTGCATATTAATGACATTTTACTGATTTCTAGCAATTTCCATCGTTATAATTAAGAACCAATATTCACAATCACATTTATTTAATAAACTGAAGAAATTTTTTAAATAATTTACAAAATGGTCGAATGTGGGACATTCACAGACAAAATGCATACATTTAAAATAATATTATTTATAATATTAACATCTTTAAAAAAAACCCGATTTATTATCGAATTCCTTCTACTTCCACTTAAAAGATTTTATTTTGTGAAATCCCATTCTTTACATAAAGCTTACCTCCCATTTCCGAATATGTTAAAAAGCAGAAAGTGTGTTTTTTATTCAAACATTGATTGAAAATTCAAAACTTGTATATAAGCCGAATTGGAAAAAAAAAGAGTTTCTGTAATTTTCAAATATTTCACCATGAGGGCAAAGGT
The DNA here is from genome assembly GCA_019973935.1 of Trichonephila clavipes. Taxonomy (NCBI): domain Eukaryota; kingdom Metazoa; phylum Arthropoda; class Arachnida; order Araneae; family Nephilidae; genus Trichonephila; species Trichonephila clavipes. The sequence goes on along the minus strand of BMAU01017296.1, from coordinate 568,147 downwards.
GTTGCTAAGTGGGTTAAATTAATTATGATAGTTTCCAATAAACAAAAAGAAATTTGATTTCTGGTATCCCTGTCTGAAATTAACACAATTTTCCATTCTCTTGTTTTTCAAAGTAAGCGGAAAGAGAAATTTTTATACGGGATGTAATCATCTATCTATGTTTCAAGCCTTAGAGGCAAAACTCTCTACATAATGATCATATACATTCAAACATTTCGACGAGTCAATGTGAATTTCAAGAACTATTCGGAAACTTAGAATTTTATACTGACTTTGTAGAATATTTGTGACATTTTTCTTCAGTTTAAATCTAAGTTCCATTCAAAACACCCAACAGGTTAAGCGATTTCTGATCTCATGCGCATGTTTAATGTAAAATGTGAAAAATTAAATTAAAAAGCTGTTTTACCCTCTCGAGATTAACAGATTCGTATACAAACCGACCCCTTTCACTTTAAAAAATGTTCCATACCTTGTCTTATACTCGTAAATATATTGTTATATAACTTTTTATGTGTGTTAAGATTAATTACATTTACAATTACAAATTGTATTATTACAAGTAACGGAAAGTTTAGTTCGTGTTGTTTTATAAGAAAGCTTTATTTGCGTATTTCTAATATTTTATTTATTTGTTTTTTTACAAAAAAAAACTTTTTTACAAAACAAATAAATAAATAAAATTAAAAAATTAAAAATTGTAAATTACAATTGTTTTACTACAAATATAAAAAAATATAACGATAAAAATATTTTAACGTAAAACACTAAACAAAAATATAATGCCTTATGAAATTTAAAAAAAAAAGATTTTTGAGTGAACTACGTCGAAAGAATTCTGACACAAAAGTTTTTAAAGTAATGCCAGCGATATTTCTAACATTTTTCTTCCCTTCAAATATTTGTTTTAGTATTGCTTCTAGGAAATACAGTATAAAAGAAACAGCTCAAGCAACGATGTTTTATATTCTTATGCACGAAGATATAAAAATATTATACTATCTCTCATACCATACATTGAACTTTGCATACATTTCCTGCTTCCATCTCGAACACATGGGGTATGCTGCACACAGGGGCAAAATCCTAGCAAAGAGATACACTAGAACGAGCAGGTTTCAAATATTGAAATTCTTTTGGAGGGGAATATCGAAGCGTTTAGCTGAGAGTATTGCAAATGTTAGCTAAGGTTCATTTTTCTTGCCTTGGAATTTGAAGTCACGAGTTTTGGTGACGAAGTTATTGTTTGAAAAGACGCAATATGCATACAGAGGAAAGGTAATCAACGGAGCATTGCAATGCGATTTCGTAAAAGTTAGGTTAGTTTTTATATTTTAAATGGAACGTTTTGAAACAATATTTAAGAATCAGCCATGTAAATTACGTTTTCAAATGTATTATGATAAGATGTTAAATTTAAAAACAGTTTTACAACTATAAATATCAAAAAGACTTTACAAACACTCTATGGAAGAAAGAATGGCGAAGTCTTGGAACCAAGGATACCTAATTTCAAATAAAGGGTGCTTAACAAAGAAATTTTTTTCAACCATTAATACTATGAGACTGCCATACGCGCAATCATTTTTATACGAATTACAAAATAACCAGTTTCTCTCTGGTCATGGTAATGTTAAATGCTATTTGAATATACAGTCGAACCTCTATATAACGGACTTTTCTATTGCGAATTTTTCTATATTGCTAACGTTTTCCTGGAACCGAGAACATTTAAGGATTTTCTTCATAAAATAACCTCTTTATAGTGAAGTTCATTTTCTATGTAACGAACTTTTTCTCTCTCTATTTTTAAAGCATTTCTGTACATTTCAAGTTATTCTCTCTTTTAATACATTTTATTTTGGTCATAAGTTTTGAAATGGTTTTTATTAGGTGCCTAATTCGCCTTGAGCAATATAATTCTGAGCGTTTCCTTCAAGAAATGCAACCTTTGACCCCATTGTCCAGTTCACTTTAAACATCTTTGATATCTCCTTTCATCCTCAGTGAAGTTGTTTCGTGTCCTCGTGTCATTGAACTAGTTACCTTTCATTTGTAGTGTTGATCAGTCAAAAATGTTAAAACGTAAGTGCTTGAGCATCAAAGAAATACTTTTAATTCTTCAGGAAGTGGATAAAGACGTCCAGAAACTTTTCTTGGAATTTTTCTTTCTTTTGATAGTTAAGATATATAAAATAAATATATATCAATTTACAAAAAGGTATAAATAATTACTTATTTTAATATATAGTGCTTACGAACTTAAATTTATTTTATGTGGTTTATGAAGTATATTGAAAAGTGACGAACCATACAACGAACTTTTTTTACGGGATTTAGTGACTTCGTTATATAGAGGTCCGACTGTATTTAATTTCAATCCATCGTCTTCCTTTGATTGTAATATTTGTAACAAGTAAAATGTAGAACATGGGCTTCTTACATGTGTTCCAAGTTAGACAGAGAGAGGAAAATATCATAAGACTGGCTCTAAAGGACATTAACATATAAACTTGCCTCTGAGTTTTCCCCAACTTAAGTTCCACCAGGAGTACTTTTGAAAAGCTCTATAATTTTATTGTAAGTATTTGTAATCATTCATGGCTTTTTTTCTTCTTTCCTTTGCAATGTGTGTGTTTCATACTTATTCCTTATACCATGTGATACTTCGTGGTGCAAGGGGTTTCGTAAAAGTTTTCAATAAAAAAATTAAAAAAAAACTCTCTGAACAACATAATGTCGTTTCTTTCTATTAGGCATGGAAACGAAAGAAAATAATTGCAACACAAGAAAATTTGAAACATACAGGTATGCCATTACAATTCATATTACGAAATGGATCTCGAATTTTTAACACTTTTGTCAATAGAAAATAAAGCTGACATTAACGTTGTCCTCTGAGTGAGTGTTAGGTGAAGGCTGCAATATAAAGCAACACGAGGATCATCAGAGACGAAATTCGTAATTTGTCACCATGGTCAAGTAGCTAGAACTACACCTGAGCTGATATTCTCCTCTGTGAACTTTCACATCGCGTTAACGAGATGACTTTGAACCTCGCGGCAGATTTAACATGCAACAGACCCTCTATACGATGGGTCTTCAGTGGCAGTAGGCTCGAGCCCATGATATGTCAGCCACAAGTCCGAAAAAAAATGATTATACCGCTGTGATCGCATGAACTGCTAATATAAAATTAGGCTCTTCTTATTTTTCTGTTACCGAATCACTCATTTTAAAAGTAAAATTTGTTTAGTATTTTGAGCAATACATAAAGATCCTTTTAAATAGAGTTTTCTCTTTATTTGTTAATGTAAAAAAGTGCGCAATTATAGAATGATGTGAAACTTAAAAGTTCTTATTTTGTAAGTTGATTTGTGAGTTATAATTATACTCGTTTATGAGAATATTAAAACATTTTTCTTTCAGAAAGTGTGCTGCACGTTTGGTTCCTGTGAAAACAATAGGTGTACGAATTTTTTATGGATTACTTGGTTAAATTTTTCATAGTTTTCCACCCTTAAAGCAATATTCCCCAGTACAAAAGATCCTCATATAATTGTAGAACATATTTTAAGACAGAAAAATATCTAAAATTTTATAAAAATTTCTAATGTTGCGATCGATGCACTTGTTTATAAATCTTCGTTTTAAAATTTGGAAAATAATCCCTAAATAAGAATATTTCATTTCAATATATAAATTGAAGACCCGTTTAGCATTACATTGTAGCACACGAAATGGGGAACGTATTTAAAACCACAAAAGAAAAGAAAAATACAATAAATACCATAGGGTAACGAAGTCAAAATGTAATATTACCGTTGGATAATTTTTTTATTAGTAAAAGATATTCCAATTTCGAGTCTTATTTTTTTAATATTACGCGAAGATAGTCTTAAATCAGCGTTTCTCAAATTCTGGAGCATGCCCCTACCCTAAGGGGGGGGGGGTTAATCCTACCAGGGGGCGTGAGCAAATCTAAAAGTAAAAAAAAAGAAGATTATTCAAAAAAATAAATGAATAAATAATTGTTTACCGAAAGCAAGTAAAACACACACTTACACAAAATATGAATTCGGACATAATAAAATACACATTTAGACTAACATAATATACTTATAAATATATCAGTATTATACAATGTATTTGATCAATAATTCATCAATATTAAGTTAAGAATAAGTTTAATAATTATTATTGACCCCATGGGCTTATCTTGTGGTCGCGGCTGGCACGTCACGAATTCGAGCCCAGTACCACTAAGACCAGCCGTGTAGGGGAGCAACGCACGTTAAATCTGTCTAGAGCTCAAACGTTCTCCCGTCGGTGTAATGCGGTTGTTAGGAGAGTGGGGTACCAGCTCAAGTGTCGTCCTCGTCAATTGACCATGTTTGAAAATGACGAGTTCCGTTGCCAAAAGCCCTCGTGTAGCTGAACAGTTCCCTCACGGGCGTATAATACTCAAAAGTATATACACACTTCAATTCTTATCTTAATAATTTGTATGGTTTATAAAATTAAAGTCGTATTGTAGCTTTACGTCAAAGTACATTATTACATGGTTATTGTATGGGCATTGAAAAATAGGATTCGAATGCGGGTCACAAATAGTGAAAGTTTGAGGAGCGCTGTCTTAAGAGATTCACAAGGAAATAAATTGAAAACCGCATCCTTCTTTCGTTCACCAATCGTGTTCCTGTATCTCATCTTGAAAGCAATGACAAAAATTGGCGTCTCCTTCAGTGAACTTAAGTACCAAATTAAAATAGAAGTTGTACCAACAACAATACTTTACTTATATTTAAACTTCATTGATCGACGTCAATGTCTGATAAACATAAAAGCAATATTCCCTAAATGCGGCCTTAATTCATTAAATATTTCTCAATTTTATCCGTTCCATTTTGAGTTCGCGAGAAAGCTAGAAAATGAAAATTAGGAAATGCTGTTTATTTCATTTCCCATCCATTTGCATATCTTTCGAAAAGGGAGCGCGGGATAAGCAGGAAGAAGTAAAATTGACTGAATGCATTAACATAATAAAATGACAAAACAAAAATAGGAACGAATTTCTGAAAAGTAGTCGAATACATTTTTAAGCTACTACAGTTTTGTTAAAATCAAACATGAAAGTGTGTCATTAAGCTAATATCAAAAATAACATATTTACGTTTATTGTTCCGTTTACTGTATAAAATAACATAAAAATCTACATATAAAAACGCATTGAGTATTTTTATTCAACTATAATGTTTTTTTTTACAATTATAATGCAGTTGTTGAATTGATATATTATTGTAAATATAATCTCGAAGATTGATTATAGTGCATTTGTAAAATCTTAGAATAAAAAAGGTCATTTAAGCTAGAGATTTTAAATTTAAAAACAGAAAGATAATTCTTTTAATTTCTTTTTGTATCGATCAAAAATTTACAAATGATTAATTATACATTATTACGATTTAATCCATGTTATTTTTTTAACAATAAAAGTCCCTTGTAAATTTTTAAATTCAATTATAGCCAAATGAATTTAAATAAATAGGATAAAACAGATATAATCCATTTAATCACGCATTTTTCACACAATCCATCTAACAATATTTAAAATTCATAGCTTTCGTAATGTATTGTCATATTTATATATATATATAAGTGCAAAAGCAATTCTTCCAAAAAAATTTTACTAATTTTAAACACGATTTTTTTTTTATTTTCATCATTTTTTACTGAATAATTTATGAAAATAAATATCCCTATTTGAAAAAAAAAGCATAGCAATATTTAGTAAGAATAAGTAAAGGATGTTGCAAAATATGAAAGAAAAAAATACTCTAGAAAATGTTACCATGTTATGCGGTAAGTCATCTTTTAAATACAGAAAAGGACCACGCAACAAGCAAGAATTTACGAAATAAGTCGTAATTTATTCTGAAAATCTCTAGCAGCTATGCTACATTTTTTATTCTCGCGTGTGGAGATAATAACACACGTATAAATTTACAATGTCAAGTATTCAAAAGTCACACAAATATTAAACGTATCAAATCAAATTCATATTCTCAAATTCACAAAATGTAAAGGATAAGCACAATCTTTTCAAAATGTTTGGCAGCGATAATACTTCCATGTATCATTCTTACATAAAATGGAATGAAGAGTTCCTTCTGTTTCTAAATTTATCTAAAAGAGTTCCTTCTGTTTCTAAATTTATCTAATTACATGATCATTCTAGATATATCTTTTTGGTTGCCTAATTTGGCGACATTTCTCAACCAAATTTGTCGCCAAAGCATCCCCTATGCCTTACCCTTCAAGCAATCATTTCGACTACAACACAGAGAAGCTAAGAGTATCTGCTATTTCTGTAACACTATACTTATTACACTAAATGTTCAACACTTATTTTTAAATCAAACGGAATTTATAATTATTTCGTGAGCAATATTTTATGACGTAAATGAACATATAAACAATAATCAGTCGTCAGTTCCCATAACCAGAGAAAATCTTTACAAACACAATTATTTAATCATCTGATTAGTATTGATAAAGTACGTACCTGAAATTTTGAATATAACATTTAATTAATAATAAAACATAAAATTTTCTAATCAATTCGTAAAAGACTGAAATAAATTACTTTGAAAAATTTGTTTTTAATTGGAAAAACAATTCATAAAATTCACTCAGTTAACTGATTTGTAATTAAGTCAAATTTTATTAAAAGAAAGAATATTAAATTTAAGAAAAAGACAAAAAAAGTATTTACAATGGGAACAATTTTATATATTAGCTATACATAAATAAATATATTTTTCATAAGTTGTGAATTATTTAAGCAGCTTATAGCTAATACAGATTTCAGAAGAAAGAGGATAAAAAAAGAGAAAAAAATAAACCCAGAAAAATTGCTCCTGTCAGAACTCATTTTAAGCGACACAATTCTTTAAATAATGTTTGAGAAAGGATAAAAGAAAAGGAATTTGGCAAAAAGAAAAACAAACAAAGGCAGCCTTGATTTTGAAGCGATGTCGCAGTTTTCTGGGAGGCATTTATTTATTTCTAGAATTCTGAATCTTCTAATAAATTTGAAATCGTTTCTTTTCTGTCACGTTCAAATTTCTATCAAAGACTAAATGAAAACAGTAGGGGGAAAACAACATAGAAAGACAAAAATATTTTCTTTTCGAAATTGTATCATTCAAGTAGAAGAACATATTCGGATTTCGGAAGTTATGAAGTAGTTGATTTTTCAAAAGCACTTCAACCAAGCGTAGACACAGAAAATTAAATCAGGCGTTAAGGAAAGCAGATACATCATTTTGAAGCCTATTTTGTTAGTTGTACTCTTTTCCATCGAAAAGAAAAAATTTCGAAGCTCTTCTCGAAGAAGTGCAGAATGTAAATATTTGAACACGGGAATAATATGTACTACTTTTATCATTGATGTCTTTTCGCATCATAATCAAAATACTTTTGAGTAGCTGAATTTTTCTTTCATAATAAATATTGAACATATATATGTGTCAACACAATATATTTGTATTTTCAATCTACATTTATATTCAGGATTTTTTTAAATCGAACAAATATTTGTTTAAAATTAATTTATATTATGATTATAACGAACGTTTTAAACACGATGCAAGTAGTTAAACTAATCAAATAAAATCAAAATTTACAAACTATTTGGGTTGCGCAAAACTTGTTTTAAAACTGTTTAATGATAATAATGATAATACTGATAATAATTGCATATTATTAGAAAATTCTTTAATGAAAAAAAAAAAGGAAAATTCAAAATTTTTTCCAGAATGATTAAACAGTTTGTATTTGAAGGACACATTTTTACTGCTTTAAAACAATAAGGCATACTGATACTAAAGTATTAAACCGTTGACTTAGTTCGTCAAACGAAAAGACATAACCAATTGCAAAATGTCACCAAATGTCGGTATTATTACTGTATTCGAACGCTCAAGGGAATGGTTTCCCCTATTGTCTATAAATCACGGTAATTGGCGACGTTTCTTGATTCGATGGAATTTGTAGTCGGTTTAACATGTAAGTACCGATATTGTAATTCAATACTATAAATTTATATCGTGCTACTGAATTTTTAAAGGCAATTCAACAGCTTAAAATCGTTTATACAATAATTTATAGGAATAATTATAAATTCAAATAAATATCTAAAGACTTTAAAATTTATGATTATATTCGGAAGCTTTAAATTGTTTCGAGAAAGTTACGAGAAAAAACGGATATAATTTAATATAAACTGCTGCGGGCATTTTAAATTATGAAATATCGCGATGGAAAAACAGATAACACAGTAGAACTTGTATAATTTGAACGAAAAAAAGAAGCGGCAAGAATATTAAACATATTTTAAAACTTAATGGTGGTAATAAGGATAATTATAAAATTATATACATTGCTGAAAAGGAATAGATAAAATGGTACTTTTAAAAAGTGTGAAATGTAATTGAACAGAGGCACCCAATTGAAACGTGAATGATAAGCAGAAGTAATTAAAAAGACAATTTGTCTTCATCATAAATCTCTCTCTCTTTTCCCTAAATAAAAATACATAACTTCTAATGGTTTTATCCGCCGCAAACTTTTGCTTTGAAAGTAGAAAAATGCGCCACATTTTACCATTTACACAATAAAAAAAATTTAGTTTCAAATGTATTTCTACTTCAGAGGTTCAAATAATTCTCACGCTTAACTGTTAGTCTTGCAAATGATAAATCTATTTATTTCCTTCAAAGTTATAGTGGAATTAAATCCAGAAGTTAGTTTTAGGTTTCTTTTACAATTAAATGTATATTAAGGTCATTCAAAACAAACAACAATAACAAAAACAATAATTCAAAAATAACATATTAAGACATAGTCGGGATTTTATAAGACGATAGCATGCAAAAAATGATAAAATTTCATCCACCATAACGAATATCACTGTCTATACTTTATTTGAAAAAGTTTTGTTTCACTTCATTAAAAAAGGTGTAGTTAACAAATGTTAATATAAGAATCGAGAAATACAAACTAAGTACAATAAAATATTTTTAAAGCCCAATTCATCAAACAATATATATGTTGCTGTTGAGAAAAATTGAAAATAAATCGTACAAATGTAATAATAAAAGGAAAAAATGCCATGACGACTTTTTATGGCAATGCAGATATATATTTATAGTCCCTAAATCTGTATAATGCGGGAGATATAATTGGATGCTATTCAGCTTCGTCGGCATAAGCAATAAAGTAGAAAAAAAATATACAACCGACGCCAAACGGAATATTCCGGCTGGAAACCTTTTGCCACCTCATTTTCAAAACAAGTCGAGTTCTTCTAAGCAACGTCTTTTCATAATACATCAAATATAGATGAAAAATAAATAAGAGCTAACATTTTTTTTTACATTTTACTTAAGTCTATATTGTGTGTTGTCGCCAATAAAACCCGGCGAAACTTAAAACTACTAATAATTGTTATGATTTCAGCATTAAATAAACATTTTTAAAAGAAAATATATTAATGTTTCTTTATAAATTAAGTGAAGCAATTAAAATAGATAAATGAAACTGTTGAATAGAATTTTTTTGAGAGCTAACAATATGATTTAATTTTAATTTACGTCACACTGTGCAGCAACACGTAGGCTATAGGCAACGGACCTTGAAATTTTGAGCGATGGTCAATTGACGAGGACGTCACCTTTGCTGCCACGCCCTCTCCAACTTTGCTTTAAGCCTCAGCACTTCTAATCTACATCAGCTGATCTACAAGACAGGTTTTCAGTGGCACTAGTTTTCGAACCTGCGACGACAACGCCAGACGCGAGCTCAAAGCCGTGACCATTCTGCTGTTGGTTGCATGGTTACAGCGGACACATAACATCTCGTGGTCTGAGGAGACACTTTGAAACTCATCGTGGTTAGATTGAACACATTTTATCCCCACCTTAAAACAGATTTGATTATCGAATTACAAGGATAAGTAAATTTTTGCCAATCAAATTTATAATAATTTATATTAAATTGTTAAGATATTATAGTGCGAATACATTTTAAACCCAGCAAAAAGTTATAAAAATAAAAACTTTCAAAGAAATATTTAAAAATTCATAGTAAGTAACAACTGTACTGTACAATATATTATACTGTATTTTGGAGCCAAATAAATATTAGAACAGGTACAATTACTATAACATTTATTTCTTTTATTTACTTGTATCTTGTATTTTACTTCCAGTATTTATTTTTGATTACATTAATGAAACTAATGTATTCGCACTAAAATATCTTAACAATTTTATATAAATGATTAAATTTGATTGCAAAAAATGTAATTATCTTTGTAATTCGGTAATCGAATCAGTTCTTAAATGGAAAAAAATGTGTCCATTCTAGTCACGAAATGTTATATCTCCGCTCAGACCATGTACGCTGCAGCCACGCCACCCTGCTGTTGCGGCTTTTAGAACTAATTAAGAAGCAATGATACACGAAATAAACGTACTAAAATCAATTCGCTGATTGAAAGATACTAAAATTTTGACAACTCAAAATGGAGCTTTCGCTTAAACTTTAAAATACAAAGAAATAACTATTCATGCACACAGCATTATAAAAATTTAATATTGTTAGAGGTATTGTTGTAATATATTATTATTACTTTAACCTATAGAGAGATTCAAAATGCCACTAAACTGGCTTTGGAAACCGCAGAAAGAGAATTATTATGTTGTCAAATGAAGAAGAGAAATGAAAAGATTTCTCCAAAAATATCGAAAGACCGCAAACGACTCCCTGACTTCTTTAAAGTTGTATAAAATGGCGATAAATTTCCTATTCCAATCATTGGACTGTTATCTCCAAGGTCAGGCGAAATGAATAATGACGTCGTCATGCATAATGTAAATCGGAGTTCTGACACGTGATAGTCTTCAGGAGAAATGATTGGTGGGCACGAGGCACAGCCAGGAGAAATGACAACTACGGGAGGATCATAAAAAAGGATTTCCGAAGCTTTTGACAAAGTGAGAAATATGGATTCCAGAAATAAATGTAGATTGTGTTAAACTCTTTTTCCACCGTCACTGTTTGGGCAAGAAGTATTTTGACTGAATTCCATTTCGACTTACCGGGAGTGAAATATCTCACAGCGCACGAAGGAATGTTGTTGGATAAAGGGATTCTAATTCTCTAAAATCAAAATGTATTTCCTTGGTTTGACACACAACATAGGTTTGCATGCTTGCTCATACAGTTCCTACTATAAGTTCACTATATTCCTATATACAGTAAAACGTCGTTTAACCGAACGTTTATTATCCGGAAGAGTTTTTTTTTGTCAACTACATGTACTTTATATGAATCCGTTTTCGAACAGTGATTCTCAACAGTATACGCGCTCTTTTGTTGAGTTCTGAACTGCTATGGCTTCGAATTCAAAACGGAAGCGAAATGCCATGAACATAGAGACAAAATTTTAAATATTGAACCGTCTCGCGAAGTGAGAAAATGGAGACAATGAAGACGAGGACAACAACGAAAGTAGCAAGGGTCCAATGCGACTAAATGCTGACGCGTTTTCTGCATTAGAGACAACTATAGAGTGGTACGAACAAAAATCAGAGTGCTGTCCTACTCAACTACTGTTGCTCAAGAGAATCCGAGACCTTGCAGCGAAAAAACGAAGGTGTGTAATGGTACAGCTAAAAATAAGTGATTATTTTTCACAATAAGGCAAAATTGCAACATTTTGCAAATATTTTGTTTTCTTTAAGCATATTTCCCGTATGTGATGATTTTCAATATTGGTATAGTGTCCGGTTTCATATATTGCATGAATCGCATTCAGGTCTCTCTTATCCGAGCAATCACGTATCCAAAAGGTCTCCGGTCCCAATTGATTCGGATAAACGACGTTCTGCTGTATATACACTTGTTCAAATTTTCGATCGTTAATAACATATTTTCTTTTCAACCATTCAAGCTCTAACACATTTTTTTAAACTTGTAATCAAGGACACCTAATGTTAATACAGTTCTTTTTAATATTAATTAATTTAATTATTTATATTGTTTTATCTTAAATTTATTCTGCGTTATTTTTGTAGAAGTTACAATTGGTTGCAACAGATGGCACCAGTACGTTTTTCTAACAAAGTAGGAATTGACTTCAAAAATAAAATTCCTTTTTTTTTTAATATTAGTTGATGGATAATTCTATAGCGACGATAGATGTTACGAGACTTCAACTGATATTCTTTGAAATTGTAAGCATTTTCTGGCTTGAAATAAATAATTGTAAAATTATTATTCATAATTATTTTTTATCAAAGGGAAGATAATGTGTTTTTAAGCAACGGATACAAACATTAAAAAAATTGTGCATTGATTACACTTTGAACTCTTGTAATGTACTTTCCGTACATTACAAGAGTACATTTCGTACATTTGTACCGTATTGTACTTTACTTTCAATGCTAATTCAAAAACATATTCAATTTGCAAAAATATCTTCAATTTTAAAACAATTGAAAAAAATCGTTATTTGTCAAATTTGCATATTAAACACATGCATGGTTTCTTCTTTGTTTACCTTGTATTAAAACAATATATCTCAGAATTTGTGGGTTTCAGCATTGCTTTGAATTTATATGAATTTTGATTTTTTAAAAATCGAATAAAATGCATGCATTCCTCTAAACTTCATATCTTACTAATCTTTGAATTTCACTAAAATATTAAAATATATTTGAATATTTTGAAAAACTAGTTACACATAATCCATCTAACTTAAAACATGTACAAATACATATATGTTATTAAAACAATGATTAAGAAGCATATATTGCATTTAATATTTCTTTGATACTTCGGTAATAATTTAATTCCCCTTATTCGTTATAGCTTTATGAATTATTTTCTTGTATACACTAATTCTTCGGAATATCATCTATCGAGAACAATTCTGTTATTTTGTGTATTGACCTTGTAACACAGACACTTTTCTTTGAACAAAGATAAACTCAAAAATGAGAAATATATAATTAACAGACACTTATCTTTTAAAGGCACAAAACATAGAGGAAAGTAAATTACTAGCCGCTATTTTAGACACGAAAAGCAGTTGACTGGTTAGTTTCATTTACATTGGCTAGCCTTTGCGGCTACGCAGATATTTACAACTGGCAGAGATATTTTAAAAGTAAACTTAAATGTCTCCTACATTCTTGGAAATTAGATTTATCTACGTCTGTTCAACGTCATCTATCATATTCACCATCTTTCGTTGGATATTTTAAAAGAATTATCTGCTTGTAAGGTACCAAATATACGAGTAATAAGAATTTTTAGAGTGCTTTCGACATTTGCTTTAGATCTTTGGCAATATATTAGAACAAAACAAATAAAGCATTACTGAAACATTAAAATATTAGTGCAAAACAAGTAAAAATTGAATGGATACAAAAAGGTGAGTGAATATACCATCAGAGAAGCCTAACACGGGAGCGGGCGCTTAGGGCACAGAGTAACCCCAGGCTCACGAAATCGTTAATTCTGTGGGAAAACTGTTTATTTCTTACCATCGACCTTGGATATATCCTCCATGGGAACTAAAATGTATTTGTCACATATTCACATATTTCCTTTTTTGGAAGTGGCAAACGTTTTTTTTTTAAACAATTGTACGGTATTTGTGTGTTTTGAGTTTTGATTGAGTTCACTCACTTTCATTCTAAAATATTTTCTACGACCATTTTTCCTCTGGGAACAACTTAATGGTTTTGATTTCTGTGCTGTACGACTTATTATGTTTTATAAATGTAAATGATCAGAATATAAGAAAAATAAATGGTATCTGCGATCTCTATTGAACGAAATTGAAACTGATCAAGTGAAGGAAGAACTTGCTGAAATAATGCATATTAATCATGATACCGAAAGTAAATTTAAGAATTGCGATGAAAATGAAACGTTTGAGTTGAAATGAAAACTTTCGAATACTACCTAAAGAACTCCATCGAGAAAAATATAAAGCCATAAGTGTAGCACAAAACACATTTCTCCCTTTCAAAAAGACACAAGCAAGAAAAAGTTCAACATGCTATTTGTCGATCATCAAAAAATGATAAAACTACATAACTTGAACAAAATATTACAGTTTTGTCAATAAATAACATTCCTGCAATGTTAGTGAAAAGTGTCTGTGACTTGAGATTTGTGTACTTTATTAAAGTCACGCACATTTGAAACTTCTTGGTTCAGTTTCATTGATGTTTTTTCTCAAATTATCAAAGAAAAATTGAAAAGTCCTTAAAATTAGGTAAGTATACTTTCTCTTAATTAAATTATTCACTAGGGTTACAATTTGTATCGTGTACAGAAAAAATAATTATAAAAAAATGATTGAGGGCTGACTCAGTCATCCCGTGTGACCATTAACGTTACTATAGAGTGCGCGCCTACCCCCGTGTTAAATAGCTATTTCAAAATGTCTTTGATAATTTTATATATCAAATTTACAGTACTCTTAAGACGCCCTTCGTCATTTTACTGTAATTTTTTTTTTAAATTCTGCAAGAGATATTCCAAATGTAAAAAAAAAGTATACCAATGAGATGCATAGTAATTGCTAATTATTTCTGGTAACTTCACAACCCACTTTCATAACTTACCAATGACGGGAATATTAAAACAACTCGAGTGGACGAAAACAGATATGCTCTTATGCAATTTAGAAGGGAAGAAAGAACACGTCATTGTTCAAACCACCTTTTCTAAACTCACCATCATCCTCATAAGCATTCTGCTGAACTCAACCCATCATTACTATGTTTCCTTTTTACTTCCTTAAGCATGGGTGACTCATGACCTTTTTACAATCACGTCTCCAAGCGAGCCATCAAGGGCTCTGAATGTCCTTCCACTACGTCTAATGGGAATGCTGTAATCCCGGGCATAAAACATTGGATTCGCTCTCCCCCACACCCAAAGGAAACGACATAAAAAGGGTCGTTAATCTGGTTTCCCCGAACCTCGAGTGGACGAAGCCCCTGATCTGGAATGATTGATACGGATCCCGACGCATTGTCTCCCACAGTCTTGATAATGCGATGCACACAGACATTCGAGAAGGTAATACGAGAGCTAATTGTTTCTGCTTCATGTATTCACTCTCGCAATGTCGTCTGTTTTGCGAAACAGTCAGTTCATTTACATGGCTTCCTTTTATTTTTTTCCAAAAAAATATATGTAAATCGGTACACTTTTCAGAACAGAATAATTTAAATAGGTGACTATGAAAGTATTGTTATTCATATGACTAGGGATATCAGTTTTCTTTTGGAAATTTCTTTTTAACGTTTGAGTAATTTGCTACATTTGTATCTATGTAACAATAGTATTAGGTGAAGCAGATACACATTAAGCACAGACATATGTGAGCTTAGATGAAATAGATACAAAAGAGCTCATATATATGTAGGTTTAAATGAAATAGATACATAGAAGCATATACATTTGCGGGCTTCTTTCTAGATAAAATTGATATATATCAGCTTTTACGTCTCTAAAAGGAAATATGCACCTTCTGCTTATGTATTACATTCATCAAAAGAATACATAATTGGAATCCTTGCTAATACTACTTCCTAGACAAGTAAATACACACACATTATATATATATATATATATATATATATATATATATATATATATATATATATATATATATATATATATATATATATATATATATATATATATATATATATATATATATATATATACTAGCTGTACCCTGCCACACGTTGCTGTGGCTAAGTCCTGTTAAACAGAAAGGACATATTTTCAGTATGTTAAATAATTTGCATTGCAGGTATTAACTTTTATAAAAAAAATGTGTATAAATATATATACGAAAAACTTTGCTAAACTGATATTTATAATTTGTTAACCAAATGCTTGAAGTTATTACAGCTTATTTTTGTCTTTATGTCATGTTATGAATCTAAATTTATTTACATTGTTTCAAAGTGGCGATCTCAAGTTTGAAGATAAATTTTAAATGGCTCCACTCTGGATTTATTGAGGGATATGGGTTAGTTTTACAATGCTTATGGATATTTTTATTATATCAGAGGTGTGTTCACAAATGCACATTTATCCAAACAATGCCACTTGGAAACATGAATTGTATTTCCTGATGTTATATAGGAAATGTTTTGATTCCGCAGTATATCTAGCAAGCAAAATTTGTAATGGCTCTGTTCCCTGAGTTGAGGCAGTTTAATTTTTTCAGTGGTACAAAACATTCCTTTGGTTTCTCTCTTAAATTCCAGAACATTGCGATAAGGATACACTTCATTCATTGTGTAAATGAGAACATGCTGCCTGAACCTAGAATCTTCCATTGGGTTGTACCGGAATGCAAGTTGACTGTTATTGTGTGATTGCTCACCACAAAGTCATGTTTGACGCAGATGTGCTGTTTTTGGTTAACATCTTTCTGATGTTGTAAAAGACGAATAATGCGCTCGCAAATCTGCATCCTCAAGTCTGGCTGCATGTTGCTCTGCTGCACCCTCAGCCTGTGTTTGTGACATTCTTTGTCTGCTTATCTCATTTGCTGATATCCATTCTTTCTCAGTTTGATGTGCAATTACACTCATTGTAGTACTTTTGCCTTGCAAGTATGACAACATAAGTTTGATTTCCCGCAAGGCATTATTTTTATCTAGTGAAGCCACTTGAGTGCACTTAAAAAGAAAAAAAATTCAAACAAAGCATATAAAATTTCTTAAAAACTTAAAACTACACTTAAAAAGAAAAGAAAATTAAAACAAAAACATATAAAATTTCAAAACATGAAAAAAAAAAAAAAAAATCAGAAACAAAAAGAAAAGGAAAAAATAAAAAATGCTAATGAAATATTTAACTTTAAACGTGCATCAATTGACACAGCTGAAATTCAACGCAATGAGAGGCTGAAGGTATTTTTAATCGAATACACCAGGAAAATTCCAGTAGAAACACGGATTTTGCAGCAGAAAACTACGACAAAGTGTTGATAATGATGGAGTATTTTTGCAATTCACAATTCGATTAGCATTAGCAATTGTTATCAACAAAGTTAAAGGCCTATCTTTAAAACAGAGTAGCTTATATCTAGACACAGACAGCTTTTCACATGGACAATTATTTGTTATCTGTGTACATACATATTAGCATCACCGCAGCCAAATTACCGCCATGCAAATCACAACATTCCCCCATTTCTTTTTTCATAAAAAAAATTTTAGAATCTTTATTGTTCAGATATTAAGGTACAATACACATGGCACCAATTTTATTACAGTGATGCTAATACATAATTACTGATGTGTGTTACAGAGCAGCAGTCACCAATTGGTGAAAAATTTTGGATGGTATGCAGAAAATTTGGGAAATTATTTATACTTTTATGAAGATTCAGTTTAAAAAAAAAGATGAACAACAAAATAACATATTACGGAACACGAATTATTCTGTACTAAAAGCTTTTATTTACCGAAATAACTAAACAAAAAAACAAAATTACTGAGGTTAGCGATTTTTGGTAACCTCAACCAATTTTTGGAAAATTGTAGGCAAAACACTTCCTTAGTCTGTTGATTGTTGCTTTTCATGAAGCTAATTTCAGGGCATAGAAGATTAAATAAAGACGTAAATATAGCTATAGCGCTCTATCACATAGAGGTCAATCCTATTAGTGTGAAACACTAAGTATAAAGTTATACATTAAGTGATTCATAAAGTGTTGAAAAAAAATGGCAACTACTGCTCTAAAGTAGGCACAGCAGACAATTTCTGTATATATACAGACAATGAAACAACACAAAATGTCTACTCATAAGCATTGTAAAATTAACTCATTCACCTCAAGAAGAGTCATTTTAAATTTGTTTTCAAACTTGGCACCTCTTCTATGGAGACAATGCAAATAATTTTAGATTCATAACATGACAAAAAAAACCATAATAACTTGGGAGTATTCTATTAACAAATTATAAATGAAATCTGTTTAGAAAAGTTTTGTTTTTTTTAATGTATATTTCCACATTTTTTTTATAAAAAAAATCATACCTAAAGTGCAAGCAGTTAAAGATATTAGAACTGTGTGCTTTCTCTTTTTCTTTTTATTCAGACTAAGCCACAGGAAAACGTGATTGGGTACAGCTAGCTATAACAAACTTAAATGATAAAAAGCTATGAAAAACCAATTATTATTAACAAATTATCATTTTGATAAAATCACCAAAAAAAAGTTGCAAACAAAGGTACTTGGATGCTGTTGCAACTATATCAACCCCGATTTTGTTCGCATCATACACGGTGAATAGGCAATTAAGTGCTAATGTTGCCAATAGGGTTGCGATAATACATAAATATCAAAACAAACACAAAATATACATAAGAAAATCTTAATTTTTCCATTTATATTTCACAGTAACACCTATTAAAATTTTGAAATTACACAAAATAGATATTTTGTGAGTCTAATGTTATTGCCCAAAGTGTTAAAAAATACAATAAATATTTCGTGGAAAAATTCACTACCAAGTGCAAAAAAGTATTATTGTGCACAAACAGGCATAGAATGTTCTTCCCTTATTGAATGCATATTGCAGTATTTGGCGATGTCTTTTGATTTTAGGTAAATGGCCAACTAAAGAAAAAATACAAGTACCATAAAAAATTATATATCTATTTAATTTAGATTCATTGCAGAAAGATAAAATACCCTAAAGTCCAGCATATAACGCACACCCATACTTTCAAGCTGCAATTTTTAAATTTTAGGTATATTTGCTATATAACGTGCACCCCTTTTTTATGAAGAAACCTGAAATGTACAAAGACAATGCTGTTACGTTTAGAAGCGATTTATTCAAGGTGTTTATCTAAGCAATTGCAAAAATAGTATACTTTTAGAACTACCACCTTTTAAGTTCAATAAGAATGTCATGTCTTTTAAATAAATAGTATTTCGAAATATTTAGAAGTTTAACTTTTTTATGCTCATTTATTTTTAAATTTTTAAAGCCCTCATTTTTCTACCCAGCATATAACTCACACCTGTAAATTTCGATCTTAGTTTTTGTGTTCACAATGCGCGTTATATGCCGGATTTTACGGTAGGTGGAAGATTTTAATCGGTATGCTACTCGCTAAGCACATACATAGTGTACAGAATTAAATTTAGTATTTTATACATAAAAATTATCTTAAGTAAATATCCTGTGCTTAAATTAAATTGAAAAATGATATGCAATACTAAAAGTAATTGACATAAAAAGAGCTGAATTATCTTTATCAACGCGAAAGTATAATTTGAAAAAATAATTACAATCTTATGACCACCTGCTTCCTCAATATGTATTTGAGTCCTCTGGCTGATTTGCTCATTTACTGATGCCTACTCTAATTTGATCAGCATTTATCCCTCGCACTGCGTTTTCTTGGCCAATATGATGACCTAAGGTCGAGTTTCTGCAATACAATTTTATGTACTCAAGCCGATTGACTGCAGTTAATGTGAAGGTTTAAACAAAAACATATGAAATTAAAAAAACAGTTCCGAGTGGGCCTTGTATCCGAATTCCTTTGTGGCTCTTTTTCAGATATGAGCACCATGTAGGTGGAATTGTAATAACATTCGTTGAGGCTCCTGCATCATTGATACAGCGGCAGCTCTACGTCTCTGACAAAAGCAAACCACAATAACTTCAAGTATTTTTTTTAAACAAATTACTAATGGAATCTGTTTAAGAAGGTTATAATCGAAAAAAGCAATGAAAAACAAAATAAGGTGCAATATTCTGATGACTCAAAATCAGAAAATCTTAGTTTTAACATTTTTATTTCAATACTAACATCAAATGAAAGGTACTTACGTATTATCGCAACCTATTGGCGATATTGTATAAAACGAAGCACGATTGCCGATTCCGCGCGTACAACATCTGCGAAAATGGAATGGCCAACTTTGCGAGTTATCATTAAAGTTGGCGATTGTTGCGATAATGCGTAAGAATCAAATGAAGTTCTAAAAAAGAAAAAAACATTCTTAATAAAAACTCCGTCGATTCATTTCGTTAAATTAAAATATGTCCAAGTGGGTAAAAAATATTGTTTCCAAACATTGAATGTGTGTGTGTTATATCGTGACATTTGGCTACGTCTGTTTATTTCAGATAAAAGGTGGACGGAAACTATTTGGTAGAAAAATAAGTAGCGTACAGAAGTCAAATATTTTAGTTTCATTTTCGCTTAGTAAAGAGAAATACATTTAGCTTAAAACTACCGAATAAACACGATGTAGAATTTAATCAGTTCAGGTTTTGTGGGATATGGAGCAAAAAAGGCTATGATCCCTAGAATTTAATCAAAGTCGAAAACGTCCCGCGATAATTCTATCCGACTGTTGCCAAACCTACAAAACAAAAATTGAGTTCTAGAAAGACTAATTTTTTAAAAATGATTTATTTGAAAAATAATCCCAATTACGTATCAAAGGTCAATAAATAGATAATATGACAACGCATAAACATAACCATAGAAGAGTTATAAAATAATTTGGAAAAATCTAAGCGTAAAGTTTAAATTTTCGCATTCAGAGTGAATCGTGACGTCGTATGACGTCATAACACCAAAAAATCACTTAAAAATTAAATTAAAAATAATTTAGAGAGAATTTCGAAATAAAAAGTACATAAAATCCTTACCGGAGTAAAATCCAACGTTGTGTCAATATTTCAGAATAATCCATGCAGAACTTTTTGAGTTATGCGAGCATACACAAACCCCAACACAACATCTAATCTAATATCTATATATATAAAAATGTTGTGTTGGTTTGTGTATGCGCGCATAACTCAAAAAATTCTGCAGGGATTATTCTGAAATATTGACACAACGTTGCATTTGTCTCTGGTCAGGATCTTATGTACTTTTTATTCCGAAATTCTCTCTAATTTTTTTTTAAATTTAATTTTTAAGTGATTTTTTGGTGTTATGACGTCATACGACGTCACGATTCGCTCTGAATGCGAAAATTTAAACTTTTTACGCTTAGAATTTTCCAAATTAATGTATAACTCTTCTATGGTTATGTTTATGCGTTGTCATATTTATCTATTTATTGTCCTTTGATACGTAACTGGGATTATTTTTCAAATAAATCTTTTTTTAAAAATTCATTCAAGAACTCAAACTTTGTTTTGTAGGTTTGGCAACAGTTGGATAGCATTATCGCGGGATGTTTACGACTTTGATTAAATTCTACATCGTGTTTTTTCTGTAATTTTAAGCTAAATTTATTTCTCTTTACTAAGCGAAAATGAAACTAACATAATTGACTTCTGTACGCTACTTATTTTTCTACCAAATAGTTTCCGTCCACCATTTACCTGAAATAAACAGACGTAGCCAAATGTCGCGATGTAACACACACACACATTCAATGTTTGGAAACAATATTTTTTTCCCACTTGGAGATATTTTAATGTGACGAAATTAATCGACGGAGTTTTTAATAGTAATGTTTTTTTTTCTTTTTTAGACAACTTTTTAAACTTCATTTGATTCTTACGTATTATCGCAACAATCGTCAACTTTAAGGATAACTCGCAAAGTTGACCATTCTATTTTCGCAGATATTGTACGCGCGGAATTGGCAATCGTGCTTCGTTTTATACAATATCACTAATAGGTTGCGATAATACGTAAGTACCTTTCATTTGATGTTAGTATTGAAATACAAATGTTAAAACTAAGATTTTCTGATTTTGAGTCATCAAAATATTGCACCTTATTTTGTTTTTCATTGCTTTTTTCGATTATAACCTTCTTAAACAGATTCCAATAGTAATTTACTAAAAAAAATACTGGAAGTTATGGTTTATTTTTGACAGGGACGTAGAGCTACCGCTGTATCAATGATGCAGGAGCCCCAACGAATGTTATTACAATTCCACTTACATGATGCTCATATCTGAAAAAGGGCCACAAAGGAATTCGGATACAAAGCCTACTCAGAACTGTTTTACAATTTCATGTTTTTGTTTAAACCTTCACTTTAACTGCAGTCAATCGGCTTGAGTACATAAAATTGTATTGCAGAAACTCGACCTTAGGTCATCATATTGGCCAAGAAAACGCAGTGCGAGGGATAAATGCTGATCAAATTAGAGTAGGCATCAGTGAATGAGCAAAATAGACAGAGGGCTCAAATACATATTGAGGAAGCAGGTTATTATAAGATTGTAATTATTTTTTCAAATTTTACTTTCGCGTTGATAAAGATAGTTCAGCTCTTTTTATGTCAATTACCGTTCGTATTGTATATCATTTTTCAATTTATTTTTAAGCACAGAATATTTTCTTTGGATAATTTTTATGTATAAAATACTAAATTTAATTCTGTACACTTTGTATGTGTTTAGCGAGTAGTATACCGATTAAAATCTTCCACCTACCGTAAAATCCGGCGTATAACGCGCATTTTGAACACAAAACTAAGATCGAAACTTACAGGTGTGAGTTATATGCTGGGTAAAAAATGAGGGCTTTAAAAATTTAAAAATAAATGAGCATAAAAAGTTAAACTTCTAAATATTTCGAAATACTATTTATTTAAAAGACATGACATTCTTATTGAACTTAAAAGGTGGTAGTTCTAAAAGTATACTATTTTTGCAATTGCTTAGATAAACACCTTGAATAAATCGCTTCTAAACATAACAGCATTGCCTTTGTACATTTCAGGTTTCTTCGTAAAAAAGGGGTGCACGTTATATAGCGAATATACCTAAAATTTAAAAATTGCAGCTTGAAAGTATGGGTGTGCATTATATGCCGGACTTAACGGTATTTTATCTTTTTCCGATGAATCTAAATTAAATTAATATATAATTTTTTATGGTACTTGTATTTTTTCTTTAGTCGCCATTTACCTAAAATCAAAAGAGACATCGCCAAATACTGCAATATGCATTCAATAAGGGAAGAATATTCTATGCCTGTTTGTGCACAATAATAAGTGAATTTTTCCACGAAAAAGTTATTGTACTTTTAATAGTGGGGACAATAACATTAGACTCACGAAATATTTATTTTGTGTAAGTTCAAAATTTTATTTGGTGTTACTGTGAAATATAAATGGAAAAATTAAGATTTTCTGATGTATATTTTGTGTTTGTTTTGATATTTATGTATTATCGCAACCATATTGGCAACATTAGCACTTAATTGCCTATTCACCGTGTATGATGCGAACAAAATCGGGGTTGATATAGTTGCAACAGTATCCAAGTACCTTTGTTTGCAACTTTTTTTTGGTGATTTTATCAAAATGATATAATTTGTTGTTAATAATTTGTTTTTGATAGTTTTTTATCATTTAAGTTTG
The DNA here is from genome assembly GCA_019973935.1 of Trichonephila clavipes. NCBI lineage: Eukaryota > Metazoa > Arthropoda > Arachnida > Araneae > Nephilidae > Trichonephila > Trichonephila clavipes. Next base: position 544,665 of record BMAU01017296.1, on the reverse strand, counting down.
TTATAGCTAGCTGTACCCAATCACGTTTTCCTGTGGCTCAGTCTGGTTAAAAAGAAAGAAAAGAGAAAGCACACATTTCTAATATCTTTAACTGCTTGCATTTAAGGTATGATTTTTTTTATAAAAAAATATGAAAATATACATTAACAAAACTTTTCTAAACATATTTATTTCATTTGTAATTTGTTAACAGAATACTCCCAAGTTATTATGGGTTTTTTTTGCCATGATATGAATCTAAAATTATTTGCATTGTCTCCATAGAAGAGGTGTCAAGTTTGAAAACAAATTAAATGACTCTTATTGAGGTGAAAGGGTTAATTTTACAATGCTTATGAGTAGACATTTTGTGTTGCTTCATTGTCTGTATATACAGAAATTGTCTGCTGTTCCTGCTTTAGAGCAGTAGTTGCCATTTTTCAACACTTCATGAACCTATTAATGTATAACTTTATAATTAGCGTTTCACTAATAGGATTGACCTCTATGTGGTGGAGCACTATAGCTATATTTACGTCTTTTTTTAATCTTCTATGCCCTGAAAATAAGCGGTAAAATCCTTGGAGAGCCCACACGCTTGGCGGCAAACCAAAAAAAGCGCCAAGCCAGAACAAGATGGTGCCAAGCGAAAGCGACAATGATGGCAAGGAAATATAGCGGGATTAGGTGGATGCATAATAAAAATATATGTAAGCAATACAGAAATTAAACATTTGAGATAAAAAATATAAAAACAATACTTATTTTCTTACTGCTGATCTTTTCCGAGTGGGGGGACAGCGTAACAGATTTTAAAAAGTCTTAAAGGTCTCATCGCTAAGCGAATGATCGTGTGTACGCCGCCATATTTATTCTGCGAGGTAATGGTCGAACATACATTCGGCGTGACTGGCTCGATTTCGATTGATTTGATTTAATTTAATATTAACGTCGCACTGTTCAGCTACACGAGGGCTTTTGGCGACGGACCACGTAATTTTGAACCATGGTCAAGTGACGTGGACGACACCTGAGCTGGCACCCCCCTCTCCTAACTACCACACCACACCAACGGGAGGACGTTTCAGCTCTCGACAGATTTAACGTGCATCGCTGCCCTACACGGCGGGTCTTTAGTGGTACTGGGATCGAACTCGTGACCAGGCAAGCCACGATCCGATACCTATACCACTCGGCTACCGCGGCCTGGCACGATTTCGAAGAAAGCGCTTTATTGCCGACCATGTTACATCATGCTGATCATTACATTTAGGACATTCATAACTCGAAGCAATCAATCCTTCCTTCATACACCATTCAATCATTTCTTTCTTACCTTTCGCATTCAACAAAGTAAAAAAATTCTAAAATAGATTCCCTCACACACGCAACCAGCCCGGAGACCAACAACAAAATGAAATTTGAAATGCGCGCCCACAAAATACGAAAATGCTAGAATTAGTTAGGGTTGTCGTATGTAGTTTTCAAAAGTAGGGTTACCAAGATGGTGCAATTATCGCCAATTAAAGTAATTCGCGCCAAGGGTGTGGGCTCTTCTAGGAGTGAACCAAATAAGCTTCATGAAAAGCAACAATCATCAAATTGAAGTGTGTTTTGCCTACAATTTTCCAAAAAATGGTTGAGGTTACCAAAAATCGCTAACCTCAGGAATTTTTTTTTGTTTAGGTTTTTCAGTAACTAAAAGCTTTTAGTAAAGGATAATTCGTGTTCCGTAATATATTGTTTTGTTGTTAAACTGAATCTTCATAAAAAAATAAATAATTTCCCAATTTTTCTGCATACCATCCAAAATTTTTAACGCATCACCAATTGGTGACTGCTGCTTTGTAACACACATCAGTAATTATGTATTAGCATCACTGTAACAAAATTGGTGCCATGTATATCGTACCTTAATATCTAAACAATAAAGATTCTAACATTTTTTTTTATGAAAAAGAATTGGAGGGAAAATGTTGCGATTTGCATGGCGGTAATTTGGCTGTGGTGATGATAATACTTAAGTACACAAATAACAAATAATTGTCCATGTGAAAAGCTATCTGTGTCTAGATATAAGCCACTCTGTTTTTAAGATAGGCCCTTAACTTTGTTGATAACAATTGCTAATGCTATTCGAATTGTGAATTGCAAAAATACTCCATCATTATCAACACTTTGTCGTAGTTTTCTGCTGCAAAATCCGTGTTTATATTGGAATTTTTCTGGTGTATTCGATTAAAAATACCTTCAGCCTCTCATTGCGTTGAATTTCAGCTGTATCAATTGATGCACGTTTAAAATATTTCATTAGAATTTTTTATTTTTTTCCTTTTCTTTTTGTTTCTGATATTTTTCTTTTTTTTCATGTTTTGAAATTTTATATGTTTTTTTTTAATTTTGTTTTCTTTTCAAGTGTAATTTTAAGTTTTTAAGAAATTTTATATGCTTTGTTTGAATTTTTTTTTCTTTTTAAGTGCACTCAATTGGCTTCACTAGATAAAAAAAAATGCCTTGCGGGAAATCAAACTTAGGTTGTCATACTTGCAAGGCAAAAGTACAACAATGAGTGTAATTGCACATCAAACTGAGAAAGAATGGATATCAGCAAATGAGATAAGCAGACAAAGAATGTCACAAACACAGGCTGAGGTTGCAGCAGAGCAACATGCAGCCAGACTTGAGGATGCAGATTTGCGAGCGCATCATTCGTCTTTTACAACATCAGAAAGATGTTAACCAAAAACAGCACATCTGCGTCAAACATGACTTTGTGGTGAGCAATCACACAATAACAGTCAACTTGCATTCCGGTACAACCCAATGGAGGATTCTAGGTTCAGGCAGCATGTTCTCATTTACACAATGAATGAAGTGTATCCTTATCGCAATGTTCTGGAATTTAAGGGAGAAACCAAAGGAATGTTTTGTACCACTGAAAAAATTAAACTGCCTCAACTCAGAGAACAGAGAGACCCATTACAAATTTTGCTTGCTAGATATACTTCGGAATCAAAACATTTCCTTTTTGACATTAGGAAATAAAATTAATGTTTCCAAGTGACATTGTTTGGATAAATGTGCATTTGTGAACACACCTCTGATTTAATAAAAATATCCATAATCATTGTAAAACTAACCCAATTCCCTCAATGAATCCAGAGTGGAGCCATTTGAAATTTATCTTCAAACTTGAGGTCGCCACTCTAAAGACAATGTAAATAAATTTAGAGAGAGGTTCATAACATGACATAAGGACAAAAATAAGCTGTAATAACTTCAAGCATTTGTTTAACAAATTATAAATATCCGCTTAGGAAAGTTTTTCGTATATATATTTATAAATTTTATTATAAAAGATCATACGTGCAATGCAAATTATTTAACATACTGAAAATATATGTCCTTTCTGTTAAACAAGATTGAGCCACAACAACCCGTGGCAGGGTGCAGCTAGTATATTATAAATGTGAATGTTTGTGAAATTCTTTGAGGGTGTTTCACGCAAAAACAACTGAATGGATTTTAATGAAACTTTACAATAATATAGCTTATACATCAGAATAGCACATAGGCTATAATTTATAGCATAGACTATAATTTTTAAAGATATTGTATGAAGTGTCCAAAATATAACGATATTTGACAAGTAAGTAGGAAAAATTCTGTCATCTGCTAGCAATTCTTGCATGCGCTGCAAAAAAGCCCACGTCAGCATATATATATCTTTTGTTTGTGAAAAACCTTTTTTTTGTTTTGGCTACGCAAGGTGCTCGCTTCTAATTAATTCCTCTGATATAATGCCTATGTTTTTTTATTTCAGAATCAAACTTTAATTTTGAAGGGAGACGTTGTTATAAATCTATCTTCATTTTAATGTTTTTTTATGATTTTGTTATGCATATTTGGTAGTAAGAAATTGATCTTTTTTCAAAATAAATGTTTTATCGGTTCTGGCACTTAAAGTAAATAAACTTTCTCTTTCACACTGCATCATTTGGACAAATTTTCAAAAATTGTTTATGGTTAGTACTTAATTATAACGCTATAATTTTAATTGAATAGGCAGATATTGCGTTCTTACGTATAAAAATAATTATAACTACTGTACTGTATTTTTGGAGTGTGTGAGTGAGTGAATATTAACATCGCACTGTTCAGCTACACGATGGCTTTTGGCAACGTATCACGTAATTTTGAACCGTGGTCAAGTGACGTGGACGACACCTGAGTAGGCACCCCCTTCCCCTAACTACCACACCACACCAACTTAGAAGGAATATTCTACCAATACTTAGCAGGAATATTCTTTGAAATCCAGCCTTCCAAGATATATGGCAGCACGGATTCTATGATGAGTATTTTAGCGGGGAAGCCGAATAGTTTTGTAGCAGATATTGCGTTTTCAGCGGATGGCAAAGATTATTATTTTTGTCCCGAAAAAATAGTTTATGTCAAAATTTAAGTGTCTTATGTTTTTGTATGTTAGTGAGGACCTTGGAAAATGATTTCACTACTTATTTTAAGTGAACGGTGTATATAATTCATTTTGCAGTGGACTATCTTTAATTAATTTATTAGCTCTAACGGATTAAATTTTCCAAAGTGAAGTATAAAAAAAATATTGTATGGAAAAAAAACTGCAGAAAATCATAATGCGGTTGGATAAAGTATCAAAGTGCATTGTTTCCCTACACGGCGGGTCTTACAAAGCTCTAATAAAGCTCGAGCTACGACAGTAGCTAGGTATTTGCCAACTTGACTATATCGTTAACATTTCGCTATGTTTTTCATTGAATCGTCTTTATAATTTAAGAAACGGCGTTGCTTGCGAATATTACAATTTTAAAATAAAATAAATACAACAGAAGGTAATATTAATGTCACTTTCAGATATAAATTATTTACACTACTTTAAACGTTCATTACGCAAAGCTTTTAACAATGTGTTACGTTTGCTGAGCAGAGATCAGCTTTGGGAGGTATTTTGAAAAATCGATCCTCAAGAATGTTACGAGGAATTATAAATAAAAAAAATTCTTTTTATCAGCTACTAGATCTACATATGTAGTTAAAATTTAACAAAGATGTTTTCTTTTCTTTTTTTTGTTTTGCTGCGATATGCAAAAAGCTTTTATTGTTTAATTTGCAATTCACATAAAATTAACTCATTAAAAACTTTTTTCCCCTTCAATCTGTGTTGTTTAATTTTTCAGTTCATTTGTGCGAAGAACGGGTATACAAGCTAGTATATATTATAAATGTGAAAGTTTGTGAAAATCTTTGCTGGTCTTTCACGCAAAAACTACTGAATGGATTTTAATGAAACTTTACAGTAATATAGCTTATACATCAGAATAGCACATAGGCTATAATTTATAGCATAGACTATAATTTATAAAGATTTGGGGAAAGTGTCAAAAATATAACGATATTTGTCAAGTAAGTAGGAAAAAATTCTGTCTTCTGCTAGCAGTTCTGGCATGCGCTGCAAAAAAACAACGTCTGCATATATCTATCTTTTGTTTGTGAAAAACCTTTTTTGTTTAGGCTACGCAAGGTGCTCGCTTCTAATTAATTCCTCTGATATAATGCCTATTTTTTATATCAGAATCAAACTAAGTTTTGAAGGGAGAGGTTGTTATAAATCTCTCTTTATTTTAATGTTTTTTTAACATCTTATTATGCACATTTGGTAGTAAGAAATTGATCTTTTTTCCAAATAAATGCTTTTATCAGTTCTGATACTTAAAGGTAAATAAGCTTTCTCTTTCACACTGCATCATTTGGACAAATTTTCAAAATTTATTTGTGGTTAGTATTTAATTTTAACGCTATAATTTTAATTGAATAGGCAGATATAATTATTTTTACACTTAAAAACGCAATAACTATTGTTCTGTATTTCTTGGAGTGTGAGAGTGAGTGAATATTAATGTTGCACTGTTCAGCTACACCAGGGCTTTTGGCAACGGATCACGTAATTTTGAACCATAGTCAAGTGACGTGGATGACATCTGAGCTGGCACCCCTTTCTCCTAACTACCACACCACGCCAACTTAGAAGGAATATTCTACCAATAATTAGCAGGAATATTCTTTGAAATCCACTCTTCCAAAATATATGGCAGCACGGGTTCCATGATGAGTATTTTAGCGGAAAAAATAGTTTGTCAAAATTTAAGTGTCTTATGTTTTTGTATGTTAATGAAGACCTTAGAAAATGATTTGACTACTTATTTTAAGTGAACGGTATATATAATTAATTTTACAGTGGAATATCTTGAATTAATTTATTAGCTCTAACCGATTAAATTTTCCAAAGTGGAGTATTTTGTTTATGTATATCCCTTAATTTGTAAATGTAGAGATCGAAAAAAATATTGTATGAAAAAAACTGCAGTAAATCATAATGCGGTTGTATAAAGTATTAAAGTACATTTCTCCCCTACACGGCGGGTCTTACAAAGCTCTAATAAAGCTCGAGTTACGAAAGTAGCTAGGCATTTGCTAACTTGACGCTTTCGTTAACATTTTGCTATGTTTTTCATTGAATCGCCAAGATAATATAAGAAACGGCGTTGCTTGCGAATATTACAATTTTAACATAAAATAAATACAACAGAAAGTAATATTAATGTATTACACTTTCAGATATAAATTATTTACACTTCTTTAAGCGTTCATTACGCAAAACTTTTAACAATGGGTTACTTTTGCTGAGCAGAGATCAGCTTAGGAAGGTATTTTCAAAAATCAACCCACAAGAGTGTTACGGGGAGTTATAAATAATAATAAAAAAATCCTTTTTATCAGTTATTAGATCTACATACTTAAAATTTAACAAAGGTGTTTTTTTTCTTTCTTTTTTTGTTTAGCTGAGATATGCAAAAATCATTTTTTGTTTAATTTGCAATTCACATAAAATTAACTCATTAAAAACTTCTTTTTCCTTCAATCTGTGTTTTTTAATTTTTCAGTTCACCCGTGCGAAGAACGGGTATACCAGCTAGTTTTTATATATATAGAAGATATATATCACATCAGTAGAAAATGATTTCATAATCTAATTTATTAGAAAGTAAAGAGAAATAAAAAAGGAAACAGTTAATAAATATGGAAAAAAAGTTCAAAAACTAGAGGGTATTTTTTATGCCATATATTATTTCTTTACAAATTAGATGTTTTAATACAAATGTGACACCCAAACAAAACTATACAAAAAGGCGTGTACATTTTCGGAAACTTTTTCTACAATAAGATTTAATGAAATTTATATATATACGGATTCATCATAGAGTCAACATACTTGAATATTTCATCGTGAAATACATCTTTAATTATTTAAAATATTTCTCACCTATCGGAAGTAAAACTGATATCTTAAAAAAATATTTTTAACTTAAATATAGTTTAAAAAGCTATTTGAAACAAATTTAAAAAAAAATATTATAGGGGAAAAGAAATGAAAGCCGGTAAATTTAACCAAATATATCATTATCCCTGCATCGAATAAATGTGTATTTACGTTTAAGTATTGGGAGTATTTCTGTTCCTTCATTTATATGAAACAATATACAATATTTTTTTGTACAGTTTATCACATTTAAATTAATATTTTTAATTTCAAAACATTTGAGACTTATTTTTTTAAAAAAAATTAGAATAAATGATTTTGCGCAGTTCGATATTTCTTGCATTATTAAAGTTAAGTTATAAGGTTGAATTTGTTCCTCTGATTAAACAAATGCAGTAAAATATAAATTAAATTAATGCAATTTTTGATATTTAAAAATTAAATATAAATATAGTTTTTTAAAGTTAAACATTACAAATAGAGATTTTACACTCTCACACACATAAAAATAATTTTATTTCGACTACTAAATTCTAGTTTAACATATTTTCTTAAACCCATTAACTACGCAGTAAAATGGCTGCTTGGAATTTTCAGCTGATATAATTTTCAAAATTCTAAAATAATTGAAACACGATATGAGTTTACACTTTTATTAGAGAAGCTTTCTTCACAAATCTAAGTCTCAAACTATCTGTCTCCATGTTTGGATTCCTTAGATTCATCTCATAAAAGACCCATTATTTGCAGGAGAAAAAAAATAAAGACTACAGTACTGAAGTAGTATATTCTCCCAAGAATCAGCTTTTATAAAAGAAACTATCTAATACAATACAAAAATTGTAAAAAAAAGAAGAAAAGCTGATTGTAGAAAGGTAAGATTTTTTTTACAAAAATCATGAAAGGTTTTTCAAGAAATCAAAATAGGAAGGAAAATGTTCTTTAGATCAAAGAAAGAAAGAAAAAAGGATGAAACTCTAAGAAGGATGGGATGAAATATCCTGCTTTTATTTTGATGAACTTTACTCAGAATCAGAGCCTAGTGAAAAATAGATTCAATCCCACTTGTGAAAAATAAAAGAAACTGAATATATGGCTGTGACAATGAAAATAATAGAGTTTTTTAATCTACTTCATTGTGTTCAACAATTTTCAGATTATTTTTCATTCCAATTTATAGATTCTCACAATATAATTATTATTTAGAGCGTTAGATTTTAGTTTTAGTTGATTTAGGTTGTAGTTCCAACTTTTCTTTTCTGTTTTGAGATGGGAAGATTTCGCGTTATTCTAATGCTTTGATTTATCTTTTACTTTGTGTTTTGTATTGCCTATCTTCCTAGAATTTAGTCTGACACACACCCAACTCTTTTTTTATACAGTTTTGAAATAACACGGTACGTGAATTCAAAGAATTTTTTTCTTGTTCTAGTACGAGTCTTCCTCACCCCCGAACTTTGAGGATTCGTGATCTTTCAAAGAGGACGATTTGATCGAATTCATGGCAGTTTATGATAAGAAAGACTTCGGTAATAATGAAATTGAAAGGTGAAGTTCAGTTATTAACAGATGATTTTATTTGATAGATCTTGAATTTGATACAAAGGAAGAACAACATTTTCTTACGCATGATCCTGACAGAAGGCGTACAGTAAAATTTCAACATATTCTTAAGTTTCATGTATCAAGAATTATGTAAGCCACTTGAGAAAAAAAAACAGCCGCTAATAACAGACCTTGAAAGAAAAATAAAAAACAACAGAGGGCTATAATAACGAACTAACTCTTTATGTGAATTGAAGCAGACAGTTGTGCTTGACACACCTCACCAATCTGCTTATGATAGTATTTTTGATCTAGTTCGTACAAAACGGGTATGTTACTTCATATAATTGTATTCTTAATAATTTTTATATGTTGTATATACTTATAGACTGAATTTTCACTGTACATCTTATTTTAAATTTTTTATTAATAAAATGATTTTTTTTCTTTTATAAATAAGTAACAGGGATTTCATTATTGCTATTTTGCCCGTTTATTTGTGAAAATATTTAAAGATTTTCATCTTATGTGATTTTTTGAAATTGTTGAGCATTTTTCAAACTTACCATGCACATGTATTTTTACACGATTCTTTAAGGAACGTATCTGCCGTGTAAAAACAGAGTTGGATGTACATAAATGCGCGTGGGCGGGTATGTGAGTAAATTCCGATTTGCTTCAAATTCCAATTTATCATACTTGTTGAACACATTTCTGTGTGTGAGTGTGCAGAAAATTATTTAAGTAATAAACTTTGAGGAAAATTATCTTTTGCATATATTTTTCGAAATTTTTCTGGAAGTGTGTCAGGTAAGGACTGTTAAAAATTTCTTTGTTAGAATGATCAATTTAATTAGGATATGTTGCACAATTTCCTTGTATGACCATTATTTTGGTATAATTTTGCAGACAGCAATAAAATCTAAACCTTGCTTGAGATCTTTTTCATAAGTTCTATGTCATCAATAGAATTATTTATACCAGTTAATATAAAAAAAATATTTATACAAAAAAAATATGGGTTTGTAGTCTAAAGAGAAATTACGCATCATTAATTTTTGATTATTAAAACATGAAAGAAGTGAAGCATCAAAGTATATGAATAAAAGTATGTATAGCGTAGATTTACCAGTAGTTAGTAGAAAAAAGTCGAAGCAGTTGGGATAAAAAATTTTTATGAGTTCTCTTAAATAATAAATCATCTAAAAATTTTACAGCGCTTTTGAAAGGTATCACGTATTGATGTAACATCTATATCTCCTAAAAGCATTTCCAACGATTTGAAAATAACATTTCATTGAAACTTAAAAGGGGAAGAAAGAAATAGCTAGAAATTTGGGAAATTCTGCTTCTTTTTACTGCGTCACTTCGAAAATAAATGTGTCTGAGCAAAAAATGATTTCAGTAAGTATAGTCTTGATTTTATATTTTTTATTTATGATATTGCCTTTCTATTAATCTATCCGACTACTTGAGACAACTTATTTTTGAAAAAATGGAGATATGGGGATTTTTTTGTGATTTTTAGATTTATTTAGTATATTTTAACGAAAAAATCGTAAAATAGAAAACAGAAAAAGATTTTATTATTATTAAAAGGGGAAAAAACTGGTGAAAATGTACAAAAAATTACATAAACGGGGCCCGCTCTGTACAAAAGTTTTTTGAACAAATTCTCTATTTTTCAATTTTAATGCGTTACTTAGTTATTCATGTTTAAAATGACCTTCAGGATAATAGATATTTTAATTTTTAGAAAAACTAGAGCACTCTATATTAGTGACTATATGAAATCGTTTAAAAAAACAGTGATTATATTCACATAAAGGACTGTAAATTTTGAAATAAAACAGTGATTGATAAATATGAAGATCCAAACACTTCTGCTGTTATAAAAAACATTCACAAAAGATTTCAACAAACTTTTTTAAACTTTTTAATCTATCATTGTCCCCGTTTGAGTTTTTCGAGAAAAAAACACATTTCGTGTAAAATGCGTTTTAAAGTTTGACATCTTGTGTTAAGTTATGGCATCTTCTTTTATTAAAACACTTGTAGTGTTTGTTCTAGTGAATGGAAAATGAAAAGCTTGGTATATTTATTAAGCTAATAAGATGATCTATAAAATACAATCATTAAAAAATTTTTGTCAATTTTTGAAAAAATCATGATTTTAGGGTAGTCGGATATCTTAAAGTAAAAGAAATTTATTTCATTTTTTTAGTATATATCCAAGCTATGACAGATTACGAGTGAATAACGAAATAAAGTTTCAGAAAACAGTTTCAAACAAATGATATCTGTGCGCGTGCGCGCGAGTGTTAAATTTATTAAATCACTTAAAAGGTTTTAAGTGTTGATTTATTTCAGCTATTAATTATTAATTTGTGGCTGTGAATACGTTTATACTTTGTTACTTATAAAATTGCTAATGGAATGTAAATTTAAAAATTTCACACATAAACTAAAAAAAAATATCTTCATTCTTCTATATATATATAGAAAGAGTTTTCTTTCAAAGTTGAACAGTAACTATTATGTAATGCGTTACCTTAAATACCCATCTTTAAAGAAAAATTAAATTTTCTCTTTTCGAAAAAATATGTTCTTAATTAAAATGCAAACTTCAGAAAGCAAACTTTTCTAATGTCCAACCATTTTATCTAAAATATTCGCTTAAAAATAAAACTATTTAATAATATATTGGAAAAAATAGTGAAACATGTTAATCATCATATTCAGTAATGAAATTAATTAAATTGCAATTTATTAAGAAAGATAAAAAAAATTGGGAATTTGACCTTGAAGAAGAATTTTTAATAGTTCCGCCGATTTCATATGAAAAGAAAAAGAAAATAACATTATAATGAAAACTAACTATAAATTCAAAATCACTGACATGAAACATGTCGAAAAAGAAAAAGATTGAAGGTCTGAATACAGATATAAGTGGTTTCTCAATTGTTCACAATTTTGAATAACTAAACCCTTGAAATTTCTTTTCAGACATATTTCTTGAAATTCTGATTTAATATGATATAATGTAATCAATTGATAAAAAAGAAACTCTCTGAACTTCAGCCAGAGCTTTCAATTCAATTTTGAAAGATGCATTCATTTTAAAATTAAAACTACTGCTGAAAAAAACAGTGAAAAATAGTTACACTAAAAACGTTTACACAATCTTTTCTTTACTGCTCTTTATATTTGATATACATTAGAATAATTTTTAGTGGATAACTCTAGTTTTTTCGAATTCAATATATATATATTGGTGCTTTTCTTTACTAAATGGACGATGCTGAATAACTTTGTAATGATTTTTTTTCATGTATCTCGTACAGTCATAAGAACGCTAACTCCAAATGTATCTACCACAGGAAGTTGAAAGGACATTTTGTGTGGGACATGGCAACTTTACTATTCCTAGACCCCACTTTAAAGACTATAGCTATTATCGTTCGTACGTTATTGGGGTGTCAACAAATTTTGTTGCTGGCATACTGTATATATATATATATATATATATATATATATATATATATATATATATATATATATATATATATATATATATACAGGGTGTCCAGCCTTAATGTGACCCGATAACAAATTCCCAAACCGTTCGGTTTAGATCCGGGGTGGGCATTAAGTCGCTCGCGATTGACTGGTGGACCGCCAAGACATTTTGGGGTGATCGCCTTCACATAAAATCTTAGACGCGCGTACTAAAGAAACACAGGTGGTTACCAAGATAATGGAAACACCCGTGAATAAAACTCCAAGCCAAATTTGAAAGACGTTTTCAAGAATTTACTTGACTAGAATCCCACTAAAGTTGCATTCATGGGTTATTCATTTGGCAATGTTGATGTGAAAAATATAACTAAATATATGCATGTTACATGTTCTCTTTATCTCTCGAAGAAAACGAAACTTTTCTTTTTCAAAAGGATGTAATTTGTAAAGAAAACTTTTGGAATTTATTGGTCGAAATAAAGTATCCCAATTTTAAAAAAAGCTGCAAATCGTTCTTTCGCTCTACCTACTTATGAGAATCTACATTTTCTCTCAACGAAGAATATAATTAAGACAACATATTCCAGTTTCGCAGACGACCACTTAGAATCCAGTGTAAGATTAGCAGTTAGTAATAATATACCGAGGTATTCAAGATTGGGACAGATAATACGAAGACTAAGTCTTCTATTGAGACTAGCTTTAAAAACTAGATTTAAGGGAAAATTACTTAATTTGTGATGTATTGTGAATTGTTTGAAAATGCATCATTTGATATTAAATTTATGGGTATAATTATTATGTTTGTATTTTGGGTTTTACTTAAAACGTAGTTTTAAAAGAGTAAGTTTTTCTGCTATAGTTATGTGGGTAAATACACATATTCCGTATTTATTATTGTTGTAATACAAATATTTGTGTTGAGTTTTTTTTTTTTGGTTATCACACCTACGTCACATGGTGGACCTCGACACTTTGAAAAAATTAAAAGTAGACCGTGCCGTGTAAAAGTCTTCCAACCCTTGGTTTAGATATATACTTCCAATTTGAAAATGTTTTAAAAATGTAAAGACATAAAAAATGTTTTTACGTGCTTTTCGAACCAAAAACCCCATTTAGAAAAAAGTTACAAAAATTAAATTTTTATACGGTCCCCAGGTCATATCACTTATATTTAGGAAAAAGATGCAGTACACAAAAACAAAGTAAACACAAAAAGTTTCATTTTATTACGATAAAAACTGACCGAGTTATGCCTATATAAAGTTAAAGCAGCTGAATTGCTCAGAAAAGGGGGTCGTATATAAATTGATTTTAGACAACAGTAATTCACTGTCTACAGAAAGAGCAAAAGAAAAGCATCATAGTAATATTAAAACATCGTAATAAACATCATAGATTAACAATTTGTTTTGCTGGGTGGCAAACAATAAAAGTTAAATTAAAGAAATACAACTTGTACCGAAAAGATTAAAACAGCTTGTTTTTATAAATAGCAGCAAAAAAAAAAAAAAACAGGATTTGCCGTTTAAATTATAGCATAATGTGGAATGATGCACCAATCATGAATCAGGGGCTTTATTATATCAGAATTTCCAAATTAAATAATGTTCAAAATGACTACCTTCCGCAGAAACGCAGTTCCGAACCCGCGTCAGAAATTCCGCCTGTAGCTTCTGCAGCATATTTGGTGTCACAGACTTGTATGTCATGCTGATTCGATTGAGTAAATCGTATTTACTCGTGGATTCACGTTCGTACACTTTGCCTTTTAGGAAGTATCAGAGAAAGAAATCCAGAGGACTTAGGTCGGGTGATCACGGGGGCCACTCTTGTTGAACTCCGTAGCCAATTATTCGAGTGCCAAATGTCTGCGCGAAAAATCTAAGGGGTTGCGCAAATTTGTGTGCGGGTGCACCATCATGCTGGAGACATGCGTGACAAATCCCGTAAGAAAAATTCATCTTCTAAAAAATCGGCTAACGGTCCAGATAAAATTTCCGTGTATGATTCTGATGTTTAATATGATGTCATATGATTCTGATTTTAAGGTTCATTGAAATACATTGGGCCAATTAAGGTGCTCTTCCATATTCCGTACCACATATTCACCGACCAACGGACTTGGGGGCAATTCGGTAGTACTAGATGTGGGTTTTCGAGGGACCAGTAATGCGTATTCTGTGTATTAATAGTGCCTTGCTTTGAGAAATGACATTCATCCGACCACAAAACTTCATTAAAAAAATCTGGATTTTCATCCAGTGTGTTTAACACGAAATTGCAAAAATCAAAACGATGCTCCTGTTCTCCGGGCATTAGTTCCTGCGATAGAACTGGACGATAAGGATATGCACCGTACGTGTGTAATATGTTCCACATCGCCGATTTTGAATAGGAACAAGACTTGCTAATATCCTGGACAATACTTTCAGGAAGAGTCAGGAAATATCCTAGAACGTCCTCAGCGGGTATCCGCAAACTTGAAGGTGTGGGACGAGACAAGGGAATACGTCTGTGACAACTCCCAGTTTTATACAAGCGTTGAGCAGCACAGGCAATTGTACAATAAGATGGTTATCTTCAACTGGGAAATTTAATGGCATAAAGTCTTGCCACCTCTCTCTTATTTTGATTACACTGCCCATACAACAGTGCCATTTCGCAGTATCTTCATTTGTATACATCTCGTTCTCCCGTACTAGAATTCGTAATAGAAGCCGCTGCAAATAAGTATTTTTTTGGAATTGCTTTTGAAATTTTTCTTCGTCCAAAATATTTTATTTTGTCTATATATTATACGTACACTGAATAAATTTATTTCTTAAGTACTCAATTATTGTATTATTAACGTAATGTATGCACTTTTAAATTTAAAAACGATTTACTCAAGAGTAGCGTGCAAGAGCGAAAGTTTCTGGGCAGAGTTCCAATTAATTTCACTTTGGAGATGGCCCTTTACTAGCTTCTTGAAAATGGACAAGAAAATGCATGAAATTTATTATTTTCAAAGTTCCATAACTCAACCAGCTTTTATCGTAATAAAATGAAACTCTTTGTGTTTACTTTGTGTTTACTGCATCTTTTCCCTAATATAAGAAATAGGACCTGGTGACCGTATAAAAATTTAATTTTTAACTTTTTTCTAAATGGGTTTTTTGGTTCGAAAAGCACGTGAAAACATTCTTTACCTTTTTAAAAACATTTTTCAAATTGGAAGTACATATCTAAACCGAACGGTTCGGGAATTAACTATTGGGTCACATTAAGGCTGGACACCCTGTATATATATATATATATATATATATATATATATATATATATATATATATATATATATATATATATATATATATATATATATATATATATATATATATATATATATACACTGCTGGACAATTGCTAAGGACGGATAACACTATCATCCATAGCAACCACAAAATGAAAGGAAGCAAAATGTGGAAAATTAGAATAAGTGCGGGATATTAATAAGAAGAAGTATGAGTATGCAAATTTTTTTTCCACGTCTGTTCATCACGTGATAGCGTTCATAAGAGCTTTAAAGGTTTTGACGCGTGTGGACAGTGGTTGTTTCAAATCAAAGTTTTACAGGAAAGATTTAATAGACGAACTTAAAATTTTTGGCATGTCTTCCCGACATCACATAGATGATTTTATGCGTGGCCGAATTATTGGAAGGATCGAAGAAAGGCAAAAAATAACACATGTTGCCAGGGAGTTCGGAATCACTCACAGCGTTGTTTCACGGCTGTGGAAGTCATTTAAAACTAATGGAATGTGTAGTAGACAGCACGGGGGAGGTCGTGTTAGAAGTACGACGCCTGCAGAAGACAGATATATCGTCCTATCAGCAAAAAGGAACAGGCGCACCACAGCTCAGCAGGTGGCAAATCAGTTTCTTGCTGCCTCAGGAAAGCAGATCTCCCGAAAAACTGTTTCCAGACGTTTGAGGGGAGGAGGACTATACGCACGCAGACCTGTTGTGTGTGTCCCATTGACCAGACAGCACCGTACTGCCCGTTTGCAATGGTGTCGTGAACATCACAATTGGACTGAACAGGACTGGGCATGCGTACTATTCTCAGATGAGAGTAGGTTCAGTCTGTCATCGGATTGTAGACGCCAACTGATCTGGCGCGAGAGTGGTACTGCTTATCGTCCAGAAAATATCCAGGAAAAGGACCGATATCCGACATGCAGTATCATGGTGTGGGCCGGCATCATGATCAATAGCCGCACGCGCCTACAAGTGGTTGCGAATGGGACTATGACGGGCCAACGATACATTGATGAAGTTCTACTTCCTCATGTTCGTCTTTTCCGTGGTGCTGTCGGTGATAAATTTGATTTTATGGACGACAACGCAACATGTCATCGAACACTCGCTGTTCAGGATTATCTAGACATCGAGGGTATCAACGTCTCGTATAGCCAGCGCGTTCTCCAGATCTAAACCCCATTGAAAATGTGTGGGATGCTTTGGGGAGGCAAGTTGCTGGTCGAAACTATCCTCCGATAAACAAGAATACCCTCATCCGTGCACTCACAGAGGAATGGGATAAATTGCCTCAACAGCTGCTGGATTATGTTGTGCAAAGTATGGTACGACGTGTGGAATGTTGCATCACACTCCACGGTGGACATATCCCGTACTGATACCTTTCCTTAAGGTGCCTGCTGACTTTTAGATGCATTGTTCCATTTCTCCGTACGCAGATCAAATGAACATTTTTTTTTCTTTCAGATGTTTCACAGCTTTTGTACTTTCCAAAACAATAAATATTCTTTATTCTAATGTCTGAACAGTGTGGCAACTATATTTTATCCTACTAGGCCGCATGTTTCGCTTAATGTTATGCTACATAGCAATTTGTGATTCGTCCTTAGCAATTGTCCGGCAGTTTATATATATATATATATATATATATATATATATATATATATATATATATATATATATATATATATATATATGTGTGTGTGTGTGTGTGTGTGTGTTTTACACGTTACGCCAGCTGTGTGAAGTATCTCGTATTTTATGATATGTAATTGAAAGTTAATGCTAGCATATAGAGCTATTAAATATAATGATCTGAGATCAAAAATGTGTAGTGGTTAGACCATATGTTTCGAAGAAATAATGTGGGTGATTAACTTAATACTTGAAGATGTAATGAAAAATAAAAGTTCAGTGCTATATCGGAAATTTAATTTTAAATCTAATTTAATTATACTTACATATATATATATTAATTACTAACAGAAACAAAAAAAACCAGAATTCATATGAAAGAGAAAAGTTTATTTTATTTTTTATTTCTAATTGGCTGCGGATTGGTGTTTTACCATTGTTGAGCTAGTACATTTCTGGAAGATGGTATCTCTTTTTATTACATCACCATGTAGGCGGATACCAATCGACGTAGGTAATTTGACGCTTAGTTTCCTCCCTAGAGGGAGGCACCTGAGCTCTGACGATGTCAACCAACACTAGGATTTAATTTTGCCGAGAGAATCTAAGCCAAACAGACACTCAATTGATCTTTTACATGTCGTATACCCTTACGCCATGGCCGCTGTGTATATTCTGCATAATGAAAATCCACAGACTTGGGAGGCGGGTCTAACCCGCAACCTTAGTGGCAGAAGGCCAGCAACGTACCAAACCCGCCACCTAGCCAGCGAATGAGAAAAGAAAATGAAGAAAATTTATAATGTCATGAATGAGAAATTCTGAATTTCTGGAATTTTTCGAGGGGAGGGTCCGGAGTCGAAAATTTACCATTCTTGTATCATGCTCCTTTTCATTTTGTCGATTTTCGGGAACAAAACACAGTAAAAAACTAATTATTGAGTAAATAATTAGCATTAATTAATAAAATTAACCATTAATAACAAATATTTAATTAAAATTTACGTACTAAATACTTAGAATTATAATTAATCGGAAAAAAACGAAGGGCTTTGGGTGGTGGTCTGGGCCCCCAGGATCCCCCTCCCTTGTGTGCGCCACTGGTTCTGATTGGCTAGAATGGGCGGCACAGGGATTTCGGACTAGCCTATTACATTAAGATTACAATGTTAATTTTAAACCAAAGAGTTAAAGTTATTCTAAATATCAATACAAAGAGTTAATAAAAAGGATACTAGAGGGAATTATCTTATATATATATATATATATATATATATAATTTCATATTTGTAATGAATCAGAAGTTCTAATTAGCATGAGTTGTAAAAATGGTAGAAAATAATTAGGATTTCTAAAACACGACAATAAACGTAAATTGAGTAATTATTTTTATAAACAACATTTTAAAATTTTAACAGTTAAAAGTAAGAAGTACTTTTTTTTAAATGAATGTAGTGACAGATTAGTATTTGTAGCACTGCTTCGTTTTGCAGTTTTATAAAGTTAATGCAGTGAAAGTTCCAGATTTAAAATGGAAAATAAGGACACACAAACTTAGAAGTAAAAAATAAAAGTAAATCAAAGTAGTAAAAGAATATGTGTTGTGGTTGTTTTGTTTTATGTTTGAAGTGAGTTGCTTTTTATTTATCAAATTTCTATACCATTATTAGAAAGAAATTTCCTTTCATATTTGTTTATTTTCTCAGAAAATATTTAATCTATTATTTGGAAGAACTCTGCTGGATTTTCCCACAAAAGTCATGTAAATAAGAAGTAAAGGGTTTTCATATATTAGAAATGCACAGTGATTTAAAAATAACAAATTGTGTACGATAAAGAACAACAAAATTTATGGCCCACGCTTGGACAAGCGAAACTTTTATGGAATATTGTATTTATTTTGCGGAAAGAAATCCCTCTAAATTGGAGAAAGCATAAAATTTGAGAAAACTTTGAATACAAATTGGGATACATTGTTATGCTAAGACCTCAACTTTTCACGCTATAAACTGAGAAAGAACAAAATAATGAAAATATATCTTTTGAAAAAGGGCGAAAAATAGTGCATCTCAGATGAGTTTTATGCTAAAGTAATCTCAATATAATATATTTGTTTGTGGGGAACAGTTTTTGAGTTTCGATGGTTGTTCAAAAATAAGTGTGCTTTAGGAATATAATAGTCGTTAACTTTATGACCATCGTTTTGCGCTAGAAAGGATAATAATAATATATATATATACTAATTCAACTTCCTCTTTTTTCGAATCTTCTATAAAAAACAGGAAGCCGTAATTTCCAAATTTAATAGTATTTTGTGAACATCTTATATCAATAATATAAAACTTGATACATAAAAAGTAAATTCAAGATATAACGGAATGGCAACGTTATGTAAGCATATGAAATAAAAATATAATGGTTTTCTTTTGTTCCAAATATGTATATTTTATTAATTGACATAAAGCTTTGATTGAAATACTATGCAATAAACTTTTATTATATAATGTATTTCATATATAAAACAAAGCAATAAGTGTATGCTTTACACTTTTTAATGCTTTTTTGTTACTAAAAGCGATGCCTTATTAAGAGTAAGTGTGGTTCACAACACACATTTATGCAGAAGGAAATTACTCCATGAAAAGAAGTTCGTGAGTTGATTGATTATTTGTTTATTTTAACTAGACTCAATGATGTAATTGGAGATGGACTTCGGAATTTTCAACCATAGTCAAGTGACGAGGACGACACCTGTGAGCTGACACACCACTCTCCAAACTCCCACACTACACTAAAATGATATTCGACAGATATAAATGCACTTCAACCCTCGTTCCATGTGACAGCTCAGAAGCTCTAGAAGGACAATAAAAAAAGAAGAGACAGGTGACAGTGATAGGTAATCCATAGCCTAGGGGCCAGATATATCCCTCTTGTGATTTTATTCAGCAGGTCAATGATTTGAAATCAATCAAATACAAAATTTTCTATTTCAATGTTTAAAAAAAAATCATTTCATGATGAGTTTTATTTCTCTGTTTATGCGAAACTTTCCATAGCAATTTGAATATGTTTTGCATAGTAAAATATAGTTAAGAAACATAGAAATTGATTTAAAAATCACAGCACACGCACAAAAGGAAAACAATAAACCAATAAATTTACCAAAATATTCTTAAATTTATCTTTTTTTATGTTAAAGTTTTAATTTTTTAGAAAGAAAACAATTACGCAATCATTATTCCATTAGCAGCATTGATATCAAATATTTTTTTCTTATCGCGGTATATATAATACCAAAAAAAAAATATTTATTCTCTAAAAAATTTATTGTTCAATCTATTTTGGTAGAAGATGGGAAATCTGAAATATCAACTGGAATAAGGCGTTGTTATAATATTAATACTCCTTGCGTGTGAAAATTCCTTTAAAGTATGGGTGTATCACGGATTTGATTCTTCAAATGTCTCCAAGCAACTCATAGACACAGCACCCATATATTAAATATGACGCACACATGTTACGCATTGCTTATTTAGACATAATCATATTTTATGCGCGTTTAATAATGGCTATTTTTCCTTAAAAACTGAGTATTTATTTTATAAATCGATTGGTATTAATGTGGACAAACAAATGCTTATTAATTATTATTTAAATCTTGCAATACATACACACACATCCCGTTTTCTCTCTGAATTGTTTTGCATCGCACTCTTCGTGACCCTGTCCACTGATCTGTTTGTGAATTCTTTGATAGGTTGACGATAATCCAGATTTACTTTAAAAAAGAATCATGACAAATGTCTCTAAGAAAGAATAAGAGATATTTTCTTTGTTTTTTACTTTTATGAAAGTAATTAATGTTTAGTCATTAAAAATTTTTTAAAAACAAAATGCTTGTTAAATAAATGTTGATAGATAACTTTTGACTCATAGTTTTTGCATCATTTAGAAAGAAATAAGTAAAAGTGCCTAAGTAAAATCCATCATTCTACAAAAAGGCCTACGTTAGACTCGTTTATAGTTTTGTTTCTTCGTTCCTATGCATAGATATTCTATATATGCTGAAAATAAAATATGTGTATGTATATATGCGGTCGACTCTCGCTAATTCATACCTTCAATAGTACGAACCTCTGGATAATTAGAAATATATGCTAGAAAAACTCTTAATATTTTGAACTAAAACAATACTTATTAGTGAACTCAATATTTCGAAGTAAAATCTGTAGCTGGCCAGAATACAACACGCGATAATTTGAATTGATCTAATAAAACTCCCGACAATTCAAACACTCACTATCATGTAGAGTCCTGGAGCAAACAGGTTGAAGCTTACATGTTTTTGTGTTGTATTACCTTTTATTGTCTCCTCTGTAACGTAACCCCCTTTGATGACCATCGTAAATGACTTCGATAACTCTGACAGAAGCTTAAGTGTCACTAAACTCCGCAACTTTTCCCTTCAAAGTCTTGTTGATGCCGCCGTTTTTCAAACGTCATTTATTCTAGAAAAACCTATTGACAAAGTTAGATTGAATGCCATGAAACAAAAAAAGATAACAGATTTCTTCGTCAAAAAAATTATGTACAGTGTGTATTTTATTAATACATAAATGTATTCTTTTAATTCATGACTTTAATTTCTGATTAACATTTATAATGCATATGCACTTTTTAAAAATAACTATACATAGAGAGAATTATTGTTTTATTACATAGTTTCAAATTTAAATATGTCAGAAAAAAATTTCTCTTCGTGTATTTTTTGAATTTTTTCCTAACCTCTTGATAATTCGAAGTTTTTCATTGGTCCCTTCAACTTCGGATTATCGAGAGTCGACTGTAAATATATTTCTCATTTTTCCTACATAGAAAACTTAGATTGTAATATTATAACATCACATATCTACTTCTTGAAAGTGTTAGAATGCAATAGATTGATTGAATCTTAACGTCGCGTTTTGGAGCTATACGACGATTATTGGTGATGGACCCCTAATTTTGATTTGAATCTATTTTATTTTACTTCACTCTCTTAAGTAATATGCGGACTACTGGAGACGGACTTCGTAATTTTGAGCTACGGTCAAGTGACAAGGAAGGAACCTAAGCTCTCAGCTCCATACGAGTCCATATCGACAGATATAACGTGAATCAGAGCCTGCATGGCTTGCTGCAGTAGCACTGAGACTCGAATCTGTGACTCGAGAACGCCGGCCTCGAGTTCGTGACCAGGACTACTTGGCTGTTTGGTCCCC
The DNA here is from genome assembly GCA_019973935.1 of Trichonephila clavipes. Classification (NCBI taxonomy): domain Eukaryota; kingdom Metazoa; phylum Arthropoda; class Arachnida; order Araneae; family Nephilidae; genus Trichonephila; species Trichonephila clavipes. Next base: position 522,065 of record BMAU01017296.1, on the reverse strand, counting down.
GTAATTTTGAAACACGTCTAGTGAAGAAGATATAGCACTTGACCTGATACCCTCTCCAAACTTTCCACACCATAATAAAGAGTGAACTTTAAGCCTTGACAGATTTCTTGTATATCATAACCTCTAGACGACGTGTCTTCATTGACACTGGTACTTGTACCCGCGACTCTGTTCGAGCCCCATGTACGAGACCATAGCTACTCGGCAACTATGGTACTCGCCAGTTTGAATCGCGTGATGAGGATGCCATATAAACAAATACCCCTCTCTACAGACTTCCACACCCCGTCAACGTGAAGACCTTAAACCTCGACAAATTTAACGTACATCTGCATTCTACACGGCAATTCTTAAGTGGCATCAAAACTCGACATAAACAGGGCTGACTGGTGAGTTTCTGAAGCATAAAAAAAAGGTCAATGTGATTAAAACGCGAATTGCTTCCATGATAAGAACAAAACTGAGAACTTTTCAGTTCAATGTAAAAAGGGCAATAAATAATGAACAAAAACTCGAGGCTTTCTTAAAGAGAGTAGGATTTACATAGGTAACACGTGTTTAAGTTATTGAAGCTCGGTACAACGTATATTTGTCTCAAAAAACATGCATTTTCAGCATATTTATTCGGTAAATATTGAATTTATAAATAATCTTTATTTGTTAATAAAAAATAAATGTATTTTCTTTTTATATTATAATAAAAATTGCAATCAGTTCCTTTCAACCGAACATATTGGCGAGAATCTAACTAACTTCTAACATTAATCAGCTTTAACATGGTCGAAATAGAGAATATATATGTTTTATCGCATTAACAGAAAACCCCCTAAAGGAGGAAAAAATAAGAAATCAATGCTTTTTTTTGCGATTGTTGTTTCTCTCGGCGCAGTTATTTATTCCCGCCATTTTGCTAAAAGTTGGAACTCGCAGATAACGAAACAAAGCTGTTATTTTCACTTTTTGCTTTCTTTCTTTTTATAGCGTTCTCTTCTTCCGGACGAACTACTGATCAGTAGCGGAAGTGAGAAGGATACTTAATTAGAAACCGGTTTTTTTTGGTTCTTTTTGTGGGAGATATTTTATAAAATATAATAGTTTCTGAGGCTGAGTTGTGTGCTTTTGAGACAAATAAAACTGTCAGTAAAGCAAAAATATACGCTTCGTTCGTGCATATCAAATGCTAGTTAGGACGAAAATGTCCATGGAAACGCGCTAATTCTGAGGTTTTATCTTTTCATAAGTATCTAATGCTAATGCTTTTTTTCCCACCACCTCCTAAAAATTTTCTAAAAAGTTTTCTATTATTTTATTAAAAATTACTTTTATCTCTAATAACCAACATAGAAGCAAGATTAACTGAAGATGACCTAATTTGCTGCATAAAATATGCTCCTTGGCCGTATTTTTTTATACTGTGGCAATGGGTGTTTATTCCAATTAATGACATCGTCAGGTTTAGAGATTTTGTAGCTTAAGTTTCATCTGGTAATGGTAAATTATATGAGCTTTTTTCTGGTTTTTATAAATCATAGCAGGAAATTTACGAAAATATTTTCCATTAATGTTTTTCTAATAATTATGTTTTACTTATTTTCTTTTTCATTGAACAAGTAAAAAGATGAGTAGAGACATTGTATTTATTTGCTAATTAAAAATTTTTCGTTGTGGAAAATAAGAATTATCAAAAACTAGTAATACAAAACCCCTAGAGACAAAATGAAAAACTTGATGTGACGAAAATTCAGAATTATGTATGAAGAATTAAAAGAAAAAAAGATTTTATGACTAATGAAACTTTTATTTTTTTCATCTGTTGTTTTAACCTTATAATTTAAATGAAGACTTAGTTATGAGATATATCACTATATTTTTTTATATTTTCCTCTGCTTATATATGTATTGCATTTTTAGAAACAATAAAAAAGTGGATTTTGCAGTATTTCAAACATTGCATACTGAGGACTACTTCGAAAAAAGTAGGATTTTACCAGGTGTATAGCTAGCCAACCTTCCACTTTACTGTTTTTAATCCTAAATGAAATATTACGGATAGAAGCTCTAAATCCATTATTAATAAAAAGGTTACATATATAAAGAACCAATCGTAAACGCTTAGATCACATTCGAATCAAAGAACAATAAACTTGTTATTGTTCTTGTTAAATAAAAATGCTAATCTTGAAATATAAAGGCCGAGTAATAGTAAAATATAAACTAAAATAATTAAAAGCTAAATTTATGAAGTAAAAAAATACAATTATTAGTATAATATTAAAAATATTTTTTTTCTATACTTTAACAACAATTTGTAATAAAATAATCTCTTGATATATATAATTTTTATAAAGTACATTATTCCCATCTATCACATTTGAAAAGGGAAGTATTTAAATGTAGGTACAATTGACACACACACACAGATTTTTAAATATTTATGTTACATTTGAAAATAAAAGAGCCTCCCTTGTTTCAAAATAACAATTTGATGTGTGTAATTTAGGATTTATTTATACAAATAATTATTAATAAAATTAATTGGATACTCTTGCCCTATTCTTTAGTTAATAAGATTATTATATTTTCTTTATTTATGGGAAACTAGGAATATGTTGCTATGAATATAATTTGTAACAATGTTTCCGTGAAAACTAATAAATATTTATCACTATTTCAATGTGAAATTTTAATCATATTGAAGTAAAAATCCTCCCTCTTGTTATAAATTATCTTCTATATAACTATATATGCATTTCTAGAAAATAAGCTTGATCAGTGTTATAGTAAATCTGAATCACATTAAGGTAGTATGGATATAAATCAATATATTTGGATTGAGAAGAAAAACTTATTCTTTCCAAAAAACACATAGCTAAATACACTCAGGAACATTGAAAATAACGATCCAAGAAGGAAGCTAAGTACAATCTTCAAACTTTGCAAATAAATACAGCGTAATGTGATATGCAAATGATCCAAGTTTTGTGCCAATACGCATACTCATACACGCCGGGGTGGCGCTACAATCAGGAAGAGGGTGCTATATAAGCCAGCGCAAATTCGAAGATTCATAAACCACTTATGGATTTCCCGTAAGGCGAGCAGCAGCCGCTACCCACGTGAAAAAGATTCAAGCAATTCAAAACAAAATATTCCGCGTCATGACGAACGCACCTTGGTACGTCCGAAATGACGTGATACACAACGATCTACATATGGAGCCGATTTCTAATTACATCACTAGACTCTCTAGAAATGTCTTTAAATCTATTGCATCTCATGAAAATTCAATTATCAAAGCACAAACATTGTTTACGTATCCTCATCCTAAAATTAAATATGCATACTCTTCAACGAAGTGGAGAAACCCGCTCCGCCCCCCATAACACAACAAAAAAACACTCTTTTCACACTCTTAACAATATGAATTAGCTGCATTGCACTGCATCTCTCACTCTCGGTTCTGAGGTGAATTTTTCACCGAGTTGATTCACTGCATTCGGCCGTCCCGTCTTCCTTCCTGCGTTTCTTCCCCTCCCCCCGCTGGCGCTCTGCTTCGTTAGAACACTCGTGCTTTGGGGTACATCATCCCTCCCCGTTTTTGTGGGAGTTTTCGGTATTTGTAAATTTTCAATTCATGGTCTTTCTTTTTCTCCCATCCTTTTGGGAATCGGCGCCCGCGATCATCTACTTTTAGTAGATTCATAAACGTGACGATTACCCACCGAATGTAGGAAGACTTTGGTAAGCGAAACATGCCAGGTAAACGTGCTAGAAGACATTTCTCACAGTTAAAAGAGGCCTGATCATCGGGATGAAAACTGCAGGCTGGTCGACGCACCGTGTTGCTGGCCAGGTGGATCGTTCGAAGTGTGCCGTTAGAAATTGTTGGGAGCAGTGGACACGAGAAGGTACCCACGTGCGGAAAGCCGGGTCTGGAGCGACCAGGAAGACCACGAGGAGAGAGGATCGAGGGATCGTGCGGCAAGCACTTGTGGACCCCACAGTGACTCATTCAACGATACGAGCAGACGTAGGCGTAGCAATTGTTCCACGAACAATTTCCAGACACCTTGCAGAAGCAAATCTTAAATCCAAGTGCCCTTTCCGTGCACTCTCTTTAACACCGGAACATCGGTAACTGCGTCTACAGTGGTGCCAGGCCAGATCAATGTGGAATGTCACAGATTGGCAAAAGGTTGTGTTTAGTGATAGATCCCGGTTTGTTTTGGGGACAGATGATAACCGTGTACGGGTGTGGATGCGCCCTGGTGAGTGGTACAATTCCTCCACATTGTTCTACGTCACCTTGCCCGCGCAGCTGGTGTAATGGTCTGGGGGGCCATAACCTATGATAGCCGGTCCACTTTAATTGTGATGCGTGGAACCTTAACGGGACAAAGTTACGTTGATGATATTCTTCGACCCCATGTAGGTCCTTTCCTAAATGGTCTCCCAGGGGCAATTTTCCAGCAAGATAATGCTCGTCCGCATACAGCAAGAGTTGCTCAATACTTCCTACGTCCTTTTCAGACTCTTTCATAGCCGGCCCGCTCCCCCGATTTGTCCCCTGTAGAGCACGTGTGGGATCAGATTAAATGGCAGATGTCATCGTGTTACTCTGTACATGATTTAGTGTTGGCTGTTCAAGATTTGTGGGCCCATCTGCCTCAGGACAACATACGGTTTCTAATCAACTCAATGCCGGACCGTGTGGCGGCATGTATTGCAGCTGGAGGTGGTCCAACGCGCTATTGAAGTTTCCCAGTATTTCTGTCGTTGCACACCCTGTATTCGTTCAACTGTCTTGTTTTTGAAATCAAGTGAATCTGTCATCTGTGTCATTATGTGTATTAAATTTCAATTCAATCCGATGCTTTCTTCTTTTGGGACGCTTTTTTCAATGTTCCTCAGTGTACATTGAAAAAGTAAAACGAAATATTTTCTATATAATTTTTTCAAAAAAAATATAAATATAAATTAGTGAGATAATTATTAGTTGGGGCATCCTTTCGCAAGCTTTTAATCTGTTGAATATACGAGTAACTACCATTATATAATACAATTATCTTATTACAACCCAATGAGAGAGAACTAAAGATAAAATGAAAGTGTGTGTGTGTTAAATATTACTAATGTTTAATTTAAAGATAAAATTGCCACTGAATTACAATACGAATACCAATTGAAAAGGTCCAAAGCGTTCCGAAAGCATAAAGTATAAATTAAAATCATATTTCGGACACAAATGCAACTTTGGTCCCAAAAATGCTTTGAAACAAAATTACATCAATAATTAATGTAAAATCATATTTAAATTTTTTTGTTATATAAAATTTTTTTTAATGCTAATTACCGAGTTTTTAGTAATTCTTAATAGAAGTTGATAGCACAATAGTAAGATGCATACATTACTTTGGGTAAATGTTTCAAATAATAGAACTGAAATACTTAAATGAGAGACTTGAAATTATTACAAATAATATTTAACTTCACATTAAGGTTAATAAAATAATTAAATAAACTTGTATTAAGTTTAAAAATGTCATAAACTAAAAATCATTTGAATGCAATTCATGTGGTCTCCTTACTGAAGTGTTTTTAAGTAAATCAGATGCTGTCTCCCGATTCATGTAAGTTTTTTAAGCATATTTAATTAGTTTAACTGCATAAAATTTTGGATTAAAACAACCACTTTGGCTGCTTTGAAATTCACGACATATTAATAAACAACCTGTAGATAAAAACGCAAGCTATGATTTATTATTTTAATACTGATGAGTTCACGACTTATGATTCTATTTTTACATAGTAAAAAAAATATTGGACTTATTAAAGTAACAAACATCAATATTAAACAGATAATTTAAGGTAAATATTTACGTATGTTCTTTTCGATAATAAACGTTTAAATAATGTTTACTGAAACGCGAAAACGTATTTCTACAATTCCCACTACTTCTTCAATAATATAAATTGAAACGTTTTCTGTGGATTGAACAGGATATACTACCGAAACAATATGCCCTTCATACAATTACCCCTCAAAACAATATGTGCACACTCTCTAATATAAGTAGAGTGAACACATAAACAAATTATTCCATTATTTTCATTTCAAAAGAAAAAAAAATGCTGCTATATTTGGAATTTGCATATGGATATTTTGCTGAATAAATGTCATAACCCAGCGCCAATATGAATCAGAATTGTGCAAGAAGTTGTTAAAAGGAAATTACTCAGAAATGTTAGATTTTCAGAATGAAAAGCGACAAAGTATAAACAGGGTGTTCAAAAAGCATGTCAACATTCACTTTTTTAAAAATGAATTAAAAATAAACAAAGATATTCACTTACGTTTTTTTTAAATGCTCCATAAAGAAAATTCTAAAGCTATTTTACAATAGTTTTTGCTCGATTTTAATGTACGAACTACTGGTTGCGAGCAAAACATGGAGTCTACGAAATTTCTGAACTCATTCTATTAAGCACTGCGAGATCAACATTCTGAATGGTCACTATATTTTAACTTTTCAACTTATCAGTGTTCCAAATTAGAGATTGGTAATCAATGTTTTTCACGTATCCCTAAAGAAGTCCAAAGGTGTTGTGTCTAGAGATCTAGATGGTCATTGTGTGACGCGAATCTGTACGGCACTTTATCACTAACACTCTTAGGCATCTTTGGGGATTATAACTTAGCGTATTTTTCCAACCAGCTCTAAAAAAACCGGGATATGCAAACTAGTTAAAGTATTTAAGGAGAATGTTGTAAGTTAACAGCACACTATTAAGCCAAGAGATAGGTTGAAAGTGTTCTAAGGAGATTCAAATTATTTGTGAGATTAACGGCTGGCTGATCATTTGGCAGTGTTCTACAATTGGAAAGTAAGATATAAAAAAGGAAGTGAGATTTAAATCTAGATAATTGGGTTATAAGAGTAAATATATAATAAAGTTAGTGGTAATTTAACTAATGCTAATAATTAAAATTTCGTGCATCTCTCGATCCTCTTATTCCGGTAACCCATTTCGATATTGGGTTAATAGTTGATTAGTATCATATTTCGTGATTTAATTTAATAGTATGGTTTAATCATATTGACGTAGTCATATCTATTAATCTTTGTAATTAGAAGGTTGATAATTGATTCAAGTGAATAAATTCAATTTGTTATTGTAAAAATGTCTTCTGGTCGCTCTTTGCCTCAAATCAATCTCGGTGTCCGAGGTGGAATCCAGGGGGATTCTCACAACTATATTAGACTTCCTCCTTCCATTCATCTCCCTGGTAATTTTTTCTCAATTCCAAACTCTAGTATGGTGGTGCCCTGCTTACGCTGTTCATATTTAAATTCAATAGACCGCACTTGTGAAGCTATATGGAACGATAACACATTTAATTAAACATAAACTTATATTTTCCTTAAGTAACGTTAAAAATCTTAGTTTATTTTTAATTCCTTTTTGAAAGTGTAGTCATACTTTTCGAACATATTGTATATTCAGACACATGAATTCTCGAAGATATTTTAGAACCTCTAGTAGTGTATATTTAGAGCTTAGAAAATATATTTGAATTACTGTAATTTATTGAAATTTATCAGCTTAAAAAAATTCTGCGAATCAGCAGTTGTCTTTAGAAGGGGGAAACACTTATTATACATTTAGGTAGTTTTAGATTATACTCCTTTCCCTCAAAAAAATGCCAAGTCAAATAAAAACTCAAACACAAATTTTAGCTTCATAAAAACTCGTGTGATACAAAGTATCTGCGTTATGAGCATTAACATTATACTAAAATAGCAAATAACAGAGCCGTCAATGCTCTTTTTTTGCCAAATGTCATTATCTCTTATTTAAGACATTTCCTCAAGTAAATGGATAAGGGGATAAAAGAGATAAAAAAAATGGGAGGTAAAAGCTCAAAACGCCACTTCATTCAATACTACGGTTTTATTGTTTGAAAACCACTCAAGGCACTCAACGGTCGGAGTCGGCTTAACTCAATGCCTTTTTAGATCCATCTACAGCTTCGAGCGGAACTCATCAGATGTGGAAGTATACACGGAAAATTGATTCCCGATCAACGTATGCCCCTCACCTTAACGATAATGAAAATGAATTGGTGCGGATGTAATGAAAACTGGATAGTGCTATCTATCTTTTCTTGCTGGTGTATTTAGCTGCAGAAATAAGTCGCCGTCATTATGTGAGCCAGAACAGATTGTTTGAAAGAATTTTTTTTCAGATCTTTCTTTTTAACTATACCGCCGACATAATTATTAAAGTTGGGAGCCAAAAAATGGTTTTAAAAAAGGCCAGACGAGACGAGAAAAGGAAAATAACCTCGGGCATAAAAAAAAAACTTTTCTAATCTGCAGGGCATTAAAAATTTGTGTTATTTGACAGCAGAGAATTGCGTGAGTAATTTTTGAATTATTTTTACTCTGTGGAAAAGGTTATATAGGTAAGTTTCTACTTAAAGAATAATATTGTTTTTGTTGGTAGTAAAAGCCCTGAATTTCTCTTTTACATTAGTTTATTTTTCTTTTTGAAGTAATATATTCTGACGTGAATTTGGACAAGAATTCTTATAATTAAGTAAAATTAATTAAACGTATAATTTTCCCGTAAATTGATACAGTATATGCTACTATTAAAAGAAAGTTTTTGAGCGTTTTTTCTTAGTGGTGGCATTTAATATTTTATAAATACTTAGTTTAAAGTGCTTTTTTACTTTAGTTCGCTAGAAATTAAAAGTTACATAGGAATTAAAAATAATGTATTTCACAAAAGAGTGCGTTAATAAGAAACTGTCAAAGAACGAAATTAGAACAGAACCAAATTTTTTTCATAAAAACAGCAGCGATGAAGAAATAGGATTTCATTTGGATTAGTTTATGTTACACGGAAATGTTATGAATGAGAAGTCACTTTTAAGAATACGAACATTCCGATTCTCAAGGAATTATTAGGGAAAGGATATGGGTGACTGAGATAGAATTATTGTTTATTTACACAGCACTCGAGTAAATGAGTAAGAGAACGAATGAGTGACAACGAACTTCCTAGTTTTGGACTGCGATCAAGTGAAGAGACGAAATCTGTGGAGGAACACCATACTCTTAAATTTCTTGCCTCACCAAACATGAGGACTTTGAACCTCGATAGATTCAACGTCTTTCTTCAGTGGCACACAGATTCCAAACCACAACCGACAGAAACAAAGCCGGACACGAAAACAACCATGAATACTCGGAAACCACGTTTACTACGGTTAAATGGGGTTCATGAGCCAAAATAAAGAAGTCTTACGGTGGTATTTTTGAACTTATTATAATGTTTTAAAAAATTAAAGAAAAAATCAGAACAATTTAAATTCTTATTTTAATTCGAACTTTGATTATGAAACACCACAACTAGTGAATAATTAATAACTCCGCACAAATTCTAAGGTTTAAATTTCTCTCAAAAAGTAAATTAAAACTTTTAGCACTTTCACATCATGGTTTTTTAACAAAATGTACTTCTGTATCAAGTAGAGGTAAAATAATAAAGTAATTATTTTAATAAAGTTTTCTTGTTTAATTTACACATTTTGATAAGGAATCCGAGCTTAGTTATTAAACATAATCTTAAAGAACCTTTCCCGTGAAACTTAAAGTAATAAAAAAAAAATATATAAAAAATATCGGGATGAGACAACTGCTGCTTTTAGTATTGAAATCTTTTTGTTTCATTCAATACAATTCAAACCCATACTATTATCGTGCTTAATTTTTTTCAAAACTTAATGTTTGAAAAAAATTGTTGTTCCAAAATACTTCCCTTCTTGAAACATTTAAAGCTTCTGTACATTCATAATTATTCTTTATACATGTTAAAAAGTTATGTATTGTCTTACACAGCATAATTAATAAAAATAATGAAAGTTCCTCCAGTTACTGAAAACATTTATAAAAATATTTTCGCACATTATAACCCAAGTTTCATTACACAAGAGAAGAATCAAATGATGCAATACTTAATTTTAAGATCTGTGATCTATGCTACTCGGAAGCGCATGCAGGAAAATATCAGAATTAATACAAAAATAGAGGCCACGAGCACTTATTACATTATACAATGTATATCCCAAAATGAAGGCATGTGTACAACATTAACGTTTGCATAATATTGCTCCCCTATTCACAATACAATGCAATGCACCGCAACGAGGCGGATCTCTATGGCAGCGTTTATATAATCCACAGGTGCAGCCTCTGAATTTAGTCATGTGTGTGTGGTGGGTGATTACATTAAGTGCAAATGAGATACTCCAATAGGTTTGAGTAAAGTTCATGGGTTACATACATTTTGCCATTAATTTGCATCTAATTTATATTAGGAGTCGTAACTTTGGTATTAAAGGGAGTAAGAGTTATATTAAGGTCGTTCTACAAAGCAACACGAGGATTTCTGGGGACGGACCTCGCAATTTTGAACCTCGGTCTAGTGATGAGGACGGAGCCTGAGCTCTGGCACCTCTCTCACCTAATTACCCCACTACACACGGGAAGGCGTTGAGTATCGACATATTTAACGTACATTCTCCCTTTACATGACAGGTCTTCACTGCTCGAAGCTGCAACAATCCGGTCAGGAGTTCACCTCTATAACCACTGGGCAACAGCGCCTATTTGACATTAAAGGGATAAGGAATTTTATATAACCCCATATATCAGAGCTTCTCAAACTTTCAATATTTGCGACCCACTTTTCAATCATAATTTTCATCGTGCCCCCCAATACAATAACAATGCATTGAATTCAATAATACTATACTTCGAAACTAAAGCTATAATACGACTTTTTAAGTGCCACCGGCGTATATAAACGTCTCCCTCAGATAAAGCATTATTTGCCCAGACGTATATATACGTCTTCCCGAAATACGATTTTTTTCTGTGCACTGCTATCTATACAATTATTCAGAAGGCTTTGGAATTCAATAAAAGGACCGTGAAAGTGTATGTTAGGGATTTACTTATTTCAGAGGATTTGCTTATTTGTTCCATTTCTACTCCCCCTCATGCACCACATACGCTAGCTTACGTGTAAAACGGTGGCATTAGGGAGCGAATCGCATAATTTTTAATCGGTAATTAAGGAATTAATTATAAACCGTACAAATTATCAAGAAAAGTGTTAATTTGTGTATATAATTTTATATACGAAAAGCCGATGTGGCCACTGGTAATTATTAAACGTTCTTAACTTCGTATTGTTTAGTTAATTGTAAAATACAATGCGAAGTGCTAATATATTTCTAAATGCATTATATCAGAAATGTGTGTGTGTATTTTATTTTTTATGTGAGAATGTATTTTATTTGTTTACTTTCAGTAAGTTAATAATTTCTTTAAATCTCTCTCTTTTGTTTTCAACTTTTCAATATGCTCGCGATAGCTGAGTGGTTATTGTCACAAACATATTGCCAGCTTTGCTCCTTTCAAGTCACGGTGTCGTAATACATGTTGGTGTGAAGATGTCAATTGATCAAACTCAAACTCAGAAGCGTAGCAACCCACTGAGGACGTACTGTGCCCATCCCAGTATACGTGACCATCGGGCGCTGAGGTGGATGAGCAGATGTCACGATCAGGTGGCCAGTCTTAAGCGAGACCTCCAAGATGGCAATTGATCGTAGTTCAAAATTACTATATCTGTCGCCAATAGTCCTCATGTAGCTTCTAATTGCGACAATAATTATCAGTCAACCAGAAATGAGGAATATGTTATTAAATTATATAATTTATTACAGGATTTATTTATAATTCAGTATAATTTTTTTTAAAAAATTAAACAGTACTTTTCGCTCGGTCATTACATTTGTTTTCACAAAGGTATTGAATTTATGGCTTTTTGAGGTATCTGCCCACGTTTCTGAATCAAAGTTTGATTAAAATTCACTTTGTTTTATCTTTGCTATTTGTATAGAAAAAAATTGATCAATCAGAAGGAAAAAAATAATAAAATAGAGAAAGAGAGAGGTTTATGCTATAAAGGTGGTAAATTAAAAATATCTGATCTTAAGTACTATTTTAGTAAAAAAAGAATCATAATATTAGACGCCTTTCATGAAGATTGTACTTTTTGCCCAAGTTGTGTTACTGAAAACCTGATATCGCAAACATTTATCAATGTATTTCTTTCATATTCTGCGCATAAGTTATTTAGAGTATGAGAATATCAAGGAAGTGAGTATTTAACTCTAATACCAAAATTGTTTCATTTTTAATATTTTACACTGTTATGAACATTATGCATTTTATAAAACTCACTTTAAAAATGTGCAATGATTCATAACTTTTTGGTAAACGTAAATATTTCTTAGATTTTTAGATCATCGCCTTTAAAACTGTATTCAATAAGTTGTGTAAAAATAATTTAAATATATGGTTTTGAATTCTATGTAAAGTGTTTTGAATTTCGGTATAATTTTCAACAAATTTTACCTAAAGTACTCTCTTTGAATAATTTTAAATTATCAAATAATTTCCTGATCTATGTTTTTCATTAATTTAAGTCCTAAGCACCGATAAAATAACATAAAATCATGAATCGCATGGCATTTTAGAAAACATGTCTCCGTACGTAGGTAGATACTGTAAAATCAATTTTAGTTCATTCTTATGTATTTCGTCCATTCTTTTTCAATTCCTACTCTGTTAGCTTATACTCTCTATTTATTTATTTATCTTGGTGACATTTTCAATCGTTAATAAAATACATTTTAAAGCGTTCAATTGGGCTGAAAATTAATATGCAAGATTATTTTGGATGACAATACAATAATTTAGTTATAATTAATAAAAATTAATTGATTAACACTTATTATTCAAATAATTACAAATACAGACACGTCAACATTATTTTAGGTGACTTAGCGACCCTTTTGGCGACTTATGTCAAAACTTGAAAAGGTTATTTCTCACGTTTTAAAGCATTCAGTTGAACTAAAATTTTATAGACACGATTGTTTTCGATGACAATGCGATACTTTAATGATAATGAATAAAGTCAATTACCACTTAATGTTGTGATTCTGTCATATGTATATACATATTTATATTAATTGTAACTATTGAATATAAAATAGCTAAAATAAAATTTTTCTGTGTTGATCTAAGTGGGATTTGACTTAATTATTTATATATAAATTGCTTGTTTTTGTATTAAACATCACACTCAATTACATTATTCTTAATGCAGTAATTTGTATTTTCGATACACATTCATGTGTTTTCTAAGCTTTATAAGAAATTCTCAGAAACCAGTTAAATCACTGCAAAAAAATTATACACAGAAAAATACCAATTCTGCTAAGCGTAACATTAGCTGGATGTGGCTGAATAGAAAGAGAACATAAATACTATATTCCAACTTCTTTATCTGAGATTTATTTATATTGTAGATGGATCGGAATCTCTTATTTTTAGTAAACATCCAGCCCAAATCATCCAAAATGTATTTTTCTTAAAAAAAAAGAGTGCATGGGATTTTATTTTAAAAGAAACTTTTTGATCCCAAGCAAAAAATAACATATTTATACACATGTATTATACACATCATAACCGGGAATATTTTCTTCTCAAATCCAAAATTCTCAAAGAATATCGTATTTTATGCGATGTGGAATTTTTTTCACAAAAAATAAGGGCTTAAGCTTAAAGGAGTCCGGAAGCGAATTTTTTTTTAGTATAATCCGAATTTGATCAGATATTCTTCTAGCTTCGTATAAACAGCTAGGTAGCAAATGAATTTTTACTTGACTATGTTAATTTTTCTTATTATTTTTTTCTTGCGTGGGATTCTTTTACAGCTAGAATAAAAACTCAAAGGAAAAAAACTCCTTATAAATTACAAATAGATTACTTTTTTGAAAAATCTAAAATAAGAGTTAATTTAAAAACTACCTGTTTATAATACTTTTTTATGTTTAATAATTTTGCAGTTTCCTTAAGAATTACAATTTCGGGTGATAAATAGTTGAAGTAAATTGAAAATGGAAATTCTTTGAAAGATAGATACTGCTTATAAGGGAGTAAGTATAAATCAAATTACAAATAATTAATGAACTACCAATAATAATATAAATTACATGTGGATATATATATATATATATATATATATATATATATATATATATATATATATATATACTAAATAATATAGTTTACTAGATATATTAGGTAGTTTTGAGAAGGTTAAATAAACGTATGTCTTTTGAAATAGCACGCCGTTAGAAAACTATTGATAATTTTAGAACTTATTTAGGCAAAAAAAATATTGTTGTATATTCTCAGAAATTTTTTTTCTCTATGAAATGCAGTGTCCCCACACACACATGCCACCCTTTATATCGAGTAGCGAGCTTGAGTCTTGATGCCACTGTAGTACATAGGCTGTCGTATTTGTCGAGGCTTAAGTACCTCATGTCATGACATGAGGAAAAATAATGCTCTAGATCCGATACATTTAAAGTCATTAAACAAATATTCAAATTACGAGGCCCGCTGCCAAAAGCCATCGTGTTGTTCTAGAGGGGTACGTTAATGTATGTTGTTCTTTTGTGAAATTACTTCCACTCAGGTATCTCTGAACAATAATGATCACGGATACTGCACACAGCAAGTCTGACCAAAAGTACACTGAAACCGTTCAGCCTGTGAACCCCGTAAAAGGAATGCGTGGCAGTGAAGCGGGAAAACACGCATGAACGGGTTACATAGTTATCCTTCCGCCAGAAAAAATAGTTCACTCGCTTCACCCCAACAATATAATTAAGAGCAGTCGGTATGATAAACACCTTCCAGAAATCGATTTTGAGATTTTGATATTTCTCAAATCTCCCAATTAAGCCCTTTCCAATGATATAACATACTAGTATATTTATGAATTAGAAGTATTTTAAAATGTTTTTTAAGAAAATAACCAACTGATTTGCCACGCCTATTTTGACAGATAGAAATGTAAACATTGGCCTTTTAAATGATTGATTGATTGATTGATTGAATATTAACGTCGCACTGTTCAGCTACACGAGGGCTTTTGGCGACGGACCACGTAATTTTGAACCATGGTCAAGTGACGTGGACGACACCTGAGCTGGCACCCCCTCTCCTAACTACCACACCACACCAACGGGAGGACGTTTCAGCTCTCGACAGATTTAACGTGCATCGCTGCCCTACACGGCGGGTCTTTAGTGGTACTGGGCTCGAACCCGTGACAAAGCAAGCCACGGTCCGATACCTATACCACTCGGCTACCGCGGCCACATTGGCCTTTTAAAACTGGGATGCTTTTGCAAAGCCATTATCTGTTTTATTTATTCCCACGAAATTAACTGTAGAATAACTGCAAGTGTAACTGTTAGGGTTGTTTACCTATTTTTGGCGCTTTCGAACACGTTTTGATTGAGCACTTGTCGTTTATCGATACTTAAAATTTCTGAAATTTTGAAATGCCAAGATTGGAAAAAGTTTTCAAGAAACGCAAAGGTAAGTATTATCCACGTAAGAATACTATTAATAGTAAAGTAAGCACCACTGATAGTAAATTAAATGCTCAAGCTGAACATGCACATGATTCAAAGCAGTCATGTGCAAAAGAAAAGAAAATTCCCAATTTAAATGAGAGTTTTTCTTCTTTTGGTGATAGCGTAGGTATTAAAAATGCAATCATGAATTTGAATATTCTTGCTTTTGTTTTCAAGAATGAAGTTCACTGTAAAATGTGCAACAGTGGTTTAGACATGCAAGTTTTTTAAAAGGTAAGTCTGGACTGGCTATTACGTTTGTCCTGAAAAGTTTTGCTTGTTCATATCGTGTAGAATTCTATTCTTCAAATGTTCATGAAGGAACACAAATTGCTACAATAAATACCAGGTTTGTGTATGCTATGCGTTCAATTGGAAAAGGTGCAGAAGCAGGGAGAATGTTCTGCGGCGTAATGAATCTTCCGCAACCACCTACAAGGTTTTCTCCTTACGGTAAGCGAATTTTAAATGCTGCTAAACTTGTTTATGAGGATTCAATTCAAAATGCTGCGAAGGAAGCTATTTGCGAAAATGAAGGTAAAATAAATATAGCGGTAGCTGTAGATGGGACCTGGCAGAAGCGTGGTTACACATCCTTGAATAGTGTAGTTACTGTGACCAGCATTGATACAGGTAAGGTGATAGATGTTGATATTCTTTCGAAATATTGCGCTTATAAAAACTTGCCTTTTCATGAAAAGGATAGTAAAAGGAACTACGTTGGATCTAGTGGAGTGATGGAAATCCATGGTGCGTCTAAAATTTTTCAATGGTCATTATCTTTACATAATGCCCGATATATTACGTACTTAGGAGATGGAGATTGCAAAGCATTTGATGCGGTAAAAAAGAAAAAAAATTATGGAAATGAATATCCAATTGGAAAAATTGGAGTGTATTGGCCATGTAATGAAGTGCATGGGCACAAGATTACGCCGATTAAAAGCATGTGATGCGTTAAAAAAGAAAAACATTTATGGAAATGAATATCCAATTGGAAAAATTGGAGTGTATTGACCATGTAATGAAGTGCATGGGAACAAGATTACGCCGATTAAAAGCTCAATTTAAAGGGAAAATCTTGTCACACGGTAAGTGTTTAAGTGGGAAAAATCGTTTGACTGAACATAAAATTGATAACTTGCAGTCGTACTATGGATCAGCTATTCGGAGAAATCACAGCAGTGTTCAGAATATGCGGCAAGCAATATGGGCCATTTTTCTGCATAAGTTATCAACTGATGAATATCCTCAACATGATTTTTGTCCCATCGGGGAAGATTCATGGTGTGGATTTATAAAGGCTGAAGCATCAGGTAAGTCTTACAAACATAAAAACAGTCCCCCGGTCGTTGTTGTTGAAGCAATGTGTCCTATATATAGAGATCTTTCCCATCCTGATCTGTTGAAAAAATGTTTGCATGGAAAAACACAAAACCCGAATGAAAGTTTTCATAATGTCATTTGGTCACGTGTTACCAAAGCAACATTTGTACAGATTGAAACACATTCACTTGGTGTTTATGATGCTGTTTGTTCCTTTAATGATGGTAATGTATCAAAATTAAAAATGCTTCAAAAATGGGCATAGAACCAGGGGAATTTTCAGTAAGTGCCATGAAACTTCTCGATAGGCAAAGACTAATGAAAGCAATTTATGCTCTTTCTGGACGCTCGAAGAAAATTAGAAAAGATAAAAGAAGAAAAAGAAAGAAAGAAAGAAGATAATATTAGGAAAAATAAGGTAAAAACCGGCTACAGTGCAGTATCTTTTTGACGAGGTAAAAATTTAAACAAAAGCTACTGTGTTTTCTAATTAATATATTTTTCAAGTAGTCTGTTCTTTTTTCTTTAAATCTATTGTATGCATGAACTGGAGACTTTTACTATATATTTCATATATATTGTTGTGTGTTCTTATTCTTTATGCAAAATTTTTTAAATATTTTTTTGACATTTTTCACTAATGAACACATGTCGTAACACAGAAAATGACGATTTTTATTAAACTGTGTATTCTTTTTTTCTATAAATCTACCGTATGTATTAACTGGAAATTTTTACAATATGTTTCATATGTATTGTGTGTTTTTATTCTTTATGTAAAAATTTAAAAATATTTCTCAGACATTTTTCACTAATGAACAGATGTCGTGACACAAAAAATGACAATTTTTAATAAATTGTGTATTCCTTTTTCTATACATCGACTGTATGCATGAACTGGAAATTTTTACTATATATTTCATATGTATTTTGTATTTATTCAAATTTTTAAGCTTTGGTGTTCAATAGTTTCTTAGTAAAAGGTTTATTAATATCTAAAAATGCAATGCCTTTTTTCGTTGCACATAGCTTGTTACATATATAAAAATACATAAATTTCATGTTCAAGAAATCTGTTTTTATGTTTTTGTTGTTTTGAATACCATTTATTAAATATTTAAAGAAATTTTTAATTCTGCTGCTGTAAAACATTGTGTTAACAGTTGAATATATAAAACACTAATGAAACTTTTCGAAATAGTGTACAATCACGTATTACCAAAGCCATATTTTCATGTATTGACACATTTTCACATGGTATTTATGATGCTTTATAGTCAAAATCTGATGAAAGTAATGTATCAGAACTGAAAATTCCTCAAAATTTGATACAGAATTAGAGTAAAATAATCAAACGCTAAAAAATACCTTGATAGCTTAAAAGTGAAAAATGCTATAAATGTATTTTCTGAGAAATCTAAGTATAAGAAAAAACTAAAAGCCTTAAAAGTAATAGAGAATAAGCTAATATTTAATAAAATAGGGCAAATGCATGTTGTAATTCATTATTTTTGTGATGAAGTGCTTTTTTACACTAAAAATGCAATTATCTCAAAATGATTGTTTTCAAAACACGTGTACAGTTTTCTCAGAATCTACAGAATGAGTGCTCATGCAATTTTTACTGCACATAAATAATATGTAACTCTATATACTAAGGTTATTTTTTTGGAGATTTTCCTGAAATATTTTGCTGAAAAACAGTTATCGTAAAAAATTTGACAGTTTTCAAAAATTTCAAAGTGATACTTTTACGATGATTTTTTTTGAAAAAAAGTAAACAATATATTTTAAATATATTTACCAGTATTTAAATAAAAAGCCTAATTAATATACAGACAAAATTTGAAGTTTCTATATTTAACAGTTTCTGAGAAACTGGTTCCTAAAATGGCTCAATTTAACATTGTCGGTATAGGCCCTACCGACTACCTTTAACATATTATTTTTTAACTTACAAGTCTTGAGCATTGCCTTTAAAAAAGGAAAACAAATTGCCATCAATAGTCTCAGAGTGAATAACGAATTGGTCAAATTTATTAACACACATCTACGTAATTTTGAGCAATAATGCCTCCAGCTGACAGTCAACATTAATCACAGTTTTCCCAGGTCGACCTTTTTTATAACTGTGTATGTCCTCTGGAATGCTTTCCAGTTCATGATATAATACTTTTGTCAGTTCCAAACTTGACAAGCAACCTTCCACAAATCATTTTACCACATGCAAAGGAGTTCTGATAATTTCTTGCAGCTATAATGAGCGTGCGATCTCACCTTCACTTGCAATGAACATCTGGAAAACACCTTCTTTCTTTTTAAGTTGCTTAGCGCAACGCACGCTGACCCGACGCGTTTTAAGTGGCCTTATGTTACGTTTGTTGCCACACACCTGATATTTGCATACACATCACCATTTTACTGATCACAAAACTCCCTTTCCTACAATTTCATGATTTTATGCTGAAAAATGACTTTGTTGCTCAAATTTCACACCCTAATGTGTGTGTCAGTACTGAATTCATTTTAAATGATCAATTCGTGGCAAGAGAATACCGAGTAGAAAACAAAGAATTTAATAACGAATTTGGACACTGGAGAGTGGCTATTATGAAGACTTACGCTCCGAGTACTGATCGAGGAAAGAGACAAGAAAATCCCTACATACTCTCAGATAAAGAAATACAATGGAACAATTTTGGGATATTATAATCACTTGGTTAAGTGAATGGAAATATGTTATTTTAGTAAACTGTATAGATGGATTAAGGTGAAGATTATGTACCGCGAAGTCACTTTGTATTTAAGTGCATAATCTACTTAGTTATATTTTATAGGAAAAGAAAATAAATCAAAATACTGTGTTTTATCCTTTAGACGTGGGACATGAAATGGGACTTGCGTTCTGTAAAATGGTATTCGTCATTAAGATACACAGGAAAAAAATGTTAAAGATTAGAATTTATATTAATATTAGATTATATGAAGACCATAATTTCCGGATATATTGAACTACATTTGTATAAAATAAGCAACTCGAAACAAAATATGTTCTGCTTGAAGGAAAATATATTGATGAAAAAGTTTTTATAGAAAAAAATAATTGTTTAGTTTTAAGTAGTTTCTCTAAACAATTCACGTTGTTGGAGCAAGGTCATGCAATAGAATTTAGGAAACACATTTTCAGAAGTTTTTTTTCAAGCAGAAAACAACTTAACTAGCAATATAAACTTCTCAAAAAATCATGTAAATATTAAAATTTGAAAAAAAAAAGAATTAAAAAGAGTTAATATTTTTTTACTGAAAATACTGTAGAAATTTTTTAGTAGATTATCCATCGAAATTAGTTTCAAATTTAAAAACATGTAATATCAAGAAAATCTGTTGTGTTTTAGCCAAATTACAAAACTTGATTGATTTTAAAATAAATTCTAACAACAGTTAAGCTTTTAATTTACATAAGTGAAGTATTCGCATTACTCAAGTTGAACAACTGCTACCGTTTTGAAATTTAATCATATTACATACTTTGTATTAAACTTTAATCGTTAACTCCAAAGTAATGTAGTACAAATAAAACACACATATAACAGATGAGAATATTATAACAATCTAACCATCTGGAACAAATCATAAAACAATTTTGCACCTCCTCACTTCAACTAAAAGAACTGAACTCTAACCCGACTGTGTGTAATCTTGTCTTTATTAAATTATTTTGTTTTGGTAAGCGAACGAGTTGCCTTTTTTATGGGAGATGACAGAGTAAATTAAATAATGATTGCTGTCCTGTATTCCACCCTTCCTTTAATAAATTGCCTACATAAGAGATCCTGGTTAAAAGATACATAAGAGAGAGAGAAGAAGATAAAAAAAGGGGGAGAAGGGTCCCAGATATTCCAATCCCCGTAATTATTGTAGAACTTGGGCCATTTCTCCCTGCACGCACGCCCCGTGATCAATGGAGCTTTTCCAGTCTGTGTTCTAGAAGCAATTTAGAGTTAATGCATTTGTGATGATGCCGAACGTCATTCACTTTTCATTAAGATCGGAGTTGTCACCTTTCATTTTCGACGTAACGGCTTTTAAATTCTGTACCATGAATCAAAAAATGAAAATGGTTTGTGAAATCTCGAGAGAGATTTTCCTACATGGTGGACCGAATATCGCTCAGGGCAAAGACCATTTAACATCAAGTGTCAAGAAGTATGAGAGGGGGTATCGTAAATTGTGCTAATGCATCACATTCCCCAAGTGATTGTATATTTTGACTTAAGTTGTACGAGCAGTGTCTATTTGTGATGATTTATTTTGTCGAGAATATTTATTCTATCGATGCATATGTGTTTGGTATGAAATTAATATTTGAATTGCTTTTGATGTTAAATAAAACAATACAATGCATTTCACAACCAAAAAGGAGATCAATTACTAGCATTTTGTTCTAAATCATTATAAACATCAATGTGATTATCTCTGGAGAATTCATGTTTTAAATACATAATTATCACATGACGTATTATTAAAAAAATTTGAAGAACATTTAAATATCTGTGGCGGTGGGATATCTATATAAACTTGTACCAAACATCACAATATGACGATAGTTTGGGCTTGGTCGATAAAGTACTTGCGTACGGAACGGAAGGTACACAGATCGAATCCATCCTTCCTTCCTTCATATTTCTCAAACAAACGGGTTTTTTTTATTCTATCTTCAGTAATGTTAAAAAATAGGATCCGAATTTTTAATATTTATTGGGGCATAAATGTACTCTAACAGTAACATTTTGTTCTAATTCCTCAAACCTATATATGGCTAGTAATTTTGATCTAAAATCCATCACTTTTTCTGGTATTAAAGGCAGTGCTGCTCATTTTTTTTAACAATTGCGACCCAATTTTCAGTCGTAATTTTCATCTCGTCCATTTCATACGACAACTATGAATTGAATGCAATAATAATGTTCTTTGAGGCTAAAGCTACAATGTAGCCTTAATTATAAATTGCACAAATTATCAAGATAAGTATTATATTTATATATAATTTTGTATATGACAAGTTCACTAGTAATTACTAATTTTGTTTTTAATTTGGTATTGATAATTTAACTATCAAATATTTTTTTATGCACCGTGATAAATTTTTAAGTATCTTATATCAGTACGAATATGTATTTTTTTTTATTATATCAGAATGAATTTTGTTTGGATTCCTTTCAGTAAATTTTGATAACTATTTTAAAATATTTTATTTTCAACTGTTCGATATGCTCGCTCTCCCTATATATACGTAGGGTTATAACACCACCTTGGGGGGCACGCCCCACAGTTTGAGAGAAGCTGTATTAAAGGTGTTTCGCAATTTTTATCCGACAACATGATAAATGTACGACCCCTTTGCACGTTAAAAAGATAAAATAATTATTTATGAAATACTTTGAAATTTGTGAAATATTTTGAAATTTATGAAATATTTTG
The DNA here is from genome assembly GCA_019973935.1 of Trichonephila clavipes. Taxonomy (NCBI): domain Eukaryota; kingdom Metazoa; phylum Arthropoda; class Arachnida; order Araneae; family Nephilidae; genus Trichonephila; species Trichonephila clavipes. Next base: position 499,675 of record BMAU01017296.1, on the reverse strand, counting down.
ACTTATTATTTTATGAAATATTTTGAAAACGCTGTATTATAAACAGATGTATGAATTCAAACATGGCAAATTTTTATGAAAATTTTGTCGTTTTTTGTCAGGAATGTGCTCCACGTATGGTTCAAACTCAGGTGTATTTGGTGAAAAGAGTCTTAAGATTCATTCAATTACAGTAAAATATGGCGTATAACGCGCAATTTTTAAATTTTAGGTACATTCGCTGTAAGACACCCCTCCCCTTTTTTTTTGCATAAGCGCAACGTTCTTATGTTTTGAAGTCATTTATTCAAGGTATTATTCCAAGCTTCAGAAAAACATAGTATACTTCCTCTGGTAAGCAAATACAACCATTTAAGCTCAGGAGGAATGTTATTTCTTTTAAATAAACAGTATTTCAATGGACGTAGAAGTCCAATTTCTTTCTACACTCATCTTATTTATTTCATTTTTAGAGCTTTCATCTTTATAACAGTCGTATAACGCGCATCTTTTAATTTCGATCTTATTTTTTGTTTTAAAAGTGCCTGTTTTGCGCGGTATTTTACACTAATTAAATAAAAATAAATAATATTAATAAAAAAGTATCATCTAAATATTTTTATACATATCAACAAGCCCTTAGGAATTTATTTTAACTTATGACTTTGTTACTCTCAAAAACACAATCAACTAAAAGTGAAAGAACAAATTATTTTTTCTTTTGTTCGCATTTATTGAATAAATAAGCTCATTTACTTGAGTGAATTAAATGATTTCAAGTATTTGGATATAATATAAACTTCATAACCACAAACCTAATTATAATTTACAAAGAAGCAACTTTAACAACCATTGTATAATATACATGCATGGACATTTGGGTGCTATTTCTAAATCTCATTTTTATATTTCTATACAATTCTTTACGTATTTTTAAAGCTATATATTATAAAATCAATTTAGAACAAAAATAGTTATAACAGCAATTTACTACGTGGGAATGAAGGACGCAAAAGATCTCAATTTTTCAAAGATTCTTGATGAATATTTTATAATATTTCTTATTAATATATAATAATTAAAAACAATAATCATATGGTAGTAAAATTTTTTTTGTAAATATTTTTAAATTGCCATGTTGTATTAAATCCAAGACACTGACAAGACATTTGTATGTAGTACAAATTTTTACTCATATTTAAAGATAAAAGAAAAAAACCATGGTTCTTTGAATTGAATAATTAATAAAAGACATAATTTAGATTAATTTGAGTACTTCATAACATAATTTCTAGCGGTATTTAAAAAAAAACACTCGGAATGCTTCTTCTTTTGTAGTTGAATACATAAATGAATTAGAATAAAACATTAATGAACACAATAATAAAAAATCATGTGTGAATTTTTTATCGTAAAATTTTAAAATGCAACGCAATTTAGTAAAGTTTAATTCACGAGCGTTTTGAATAATAAACTATTCTTTAAAAAGATGTGAAGGAAAAATTCCAAATGGAGAAACATTAAAAAAAAATCTTTTTCCTTGTTTTTTCCCCCTAGAACCCCAGATTTTTGTGCTGTTGTTGTTGCTAAAAACAGACAATCTCTCATAATATTTTTCAATTAATTTTCTCTTAAAAACTTGATTTTTTTTGCATCTCATTCCTACTTTTAATTCATTTGGAAACTATACAGAACCCAAATCATTAATAATAGAATCAGTATTAAAAAAGCAAAATTTTTTTAAACGGGTTTTTGCAGAAAACAAAACTTTGTATTTTTTGAAATTAATTTGAATGAATTTTGGTCAATTCACTATAATTTATTATTGGAATATTTTTATTCAATGAAAATACTTCTCACATAAATCAGATTCTTATTTTTGCAATTATTTAATTTTATATATAGCAAAGCCTCTTTTTATATAGTTAAAATTTTATCAGCATACTGTATAATCGAACGTATAACAAATAAATCCGTGCATTTCTACGTAATTTGGTCATGTTCCAGTTACGAGTTAAAAGTATAAAGGTTCATAACTAGGGGGAAAGCGCTTTAGAGAGATGGATGAGACGCGCCCACACATCTCTTGGCTTAAAAGAATGAGATATTATAAGCATGTTTTAGAGATGGACATATATAATATGGTTTAAGTTTAAACTTCAGTAAAAGCTAGTTTATCAGTTATGGTTGTGGTGGCCTAATAAGCTTTAATTTAGACATAATGGTTCATAATATTGAAGTCGTAAGAAATTCTACATTATCCAAGCATAAACTGCTCCTGTCCTTAATGGTGTGAGATTCCCCTGATTTTCTTTGGGTGCACAATATCATGCCATTTCAGTATTTTCAAAAAAAAACAAACATGAATCAAAGATTCTAGGCTTTATTTTTCAAGAGAACTGGTGTGCAACATAATAGGATACATAATATTAGGTATTTAAAGCAACTGTACCTCAAATGCTCATTTCGTCTATTTATAGAGGGTTATCTTCACGCCTTTCAACTAACCTCGAGGGGCAAAGTCTTCCCAGGAGTAGTTTGATTGATTTTTGAGAACCTCTTCCTGTGAAGGAACCGTGACGTATGCAGATGAGTCTTTCTATTTAAAGTAAAGTGAAATTCACTCGAATCGGATGTGGAAAACGAAATCTTAGAAAATAGTACTACCTTGAGTGCAGGTTGAGATTAAAATTTTGAAAGCTACTTTTGCGGAATATTTAGGTACCGTTATTAGACTTGAATAAGCCTTGTAGTCATATTATTCTAAGTAGAAGCTTGATATTCGAATTCAGTTATTCTGTCTGACTACATCTTGTATCAGATAGGTGATATTTGTTATTATTAATTAAGAGTGAGAGTAATTCTCTCCGATTTGCTAATTGCAACCACATCAGAGTTATACTTAGATAAATAAAGTTATTGATTTTTTACAGTTTCTTCCTTCTGCTAGACATTTCCCTCATGTGAACAGGTTCACCACATATTGTGAGAGATAAAATTGAAGAATGATATTATCCCTCATGTTTATTTAAGCGAAATTTAAAATTATGCCGGCTGGATGCCATGGTTGGTTTTTCGTTGACTTTCTGCACCTACAGTTCCATGTTCGATCTCGGCCGAAGTCGGTGGATTTTCCTGATGCAGAAAATCGACAGCGGCCATTTTCTGTGATTATACGGCATGTAAGAGATCCCTAGAGTGTCTGTTTGGCTTAGGCGCTCTCGACAAAATTAAATCCGAGTATAGGTCCACATCGTCAGAGCTCAGGTGCCTCCATCTGGGGAGGAAACTAAGCGTCAAAATTACCTGAGGTGATTGGTATTCTCTAGTAAGGTGCCGCACTAAAATGAGATTCCAGGTTCCGTTGAATGTGCTAGGTCTGTAAAGGTAAAACACCAATCCGCAGCTCATTAAAAATAAAAAAAAGTTTATTATGTTACTAATCCAACTAATAGTACTAATATTACTAATCGTGTACTGATATTAATAATTCAAAGCTAACAGTTATATCCTACAAGATATTTCTAAAGCCTGGCTTTATTTACAATAGAATCATTTCTATAAATTCGGGAAGGGAGAGTACGGTTTGATTTCCTTTATTTTATTGAAGCCAATAGTTTAGATAAAGAGAGGTTCAACGCATGTAACGCATGTACAATAATTTGGCAATTAAATTCAAGCCGTTCTTTAATTTTGATACTTTGCACGTAACTCATTTGTTTTTAACACATTGTCTTAAATCAGCGATACTCAGCCTACGGGCCGCATAAAGGCCCGTAGGCTTTTAAGTGGCCTTTTAAGTGGCCTGTTCATGGTCCATTGTTCTCAGAAATTTACTTATTTAAGAACATTGTATTAAAATTTTGGTGTGAAGTTTGGTGTTTGGTGTGAAGTGGCCCATGAACGGGCCTTTTTAAGTGGCCCGTTCATGGTCCATTGTTCTCAGAAATTTACTTATTTAAGAACATTGTATTAAAATTTTGGTGTGAAGTTCTTTTTCAAAAATTCGAATGTAACAATTTTTCTTTTTGCTGTTGGAATCGTACAGGTAAGAACTGATATTCTTTTTCTATTTGGAATGGTTACGGTAAGTAATAACAGACAACAGTGGAATAGCAACAATTTTATGGGTAGAACTAAGTTTTAACTACCTTTCATATCTTGCAAGCGAAAAACATTCGAAGGAAATATGTCTTCAAGACGATAGGGAGGTTGACTATTTTGTAGAGAAAAAACAAACATGGATCAGTAGTTGTTTGATTTGTTACGAAAGTGCTGTAATTAAAAAAACACCAATAAACATGAATCATTCAGTAACACTTTTCCTCGAAGATCTCTTTCAAGAGGTGATAAATAGGCTTTCTTGAATAACATCAACAAAGTGTTTTGTCAGTGGTAATATCACAGCGGTAACAAATACATCCTATAAAGAGTTTGTTACATTATTGGTTATCATACGAAACCATTTGCTGATGCAGAAATTGTGAAGGAGTGTTTCTTATTTAGTGTTAGTGATAAAAATTAAAAAAAAAGTATAAAAAAATAATAATCAAAAAAGCAAAATGGAAGTTATAATATTGATAAATTTTCCACATTTTAAAAATTTCAAATGTTATTTTGGTCTTAAAGCATTTCTCCCGCCCCCTCAATCACCATTTATCCTTAGGTTGCGGCCCGCGTGAAATAACTATCATATGTATGCGGCTTTCGCGAAACAGCTCGCATATGTATGCGGCCCAGCAGAAAAAAAGGTTGGGTACCTCTGGGTTAAATCATTCAAAAGATAATGTTTTTTTTCCTACCGGGATATATGTGTGTGTGTATCCTTTTTTTTAGTTGTTGTTCCAGTTATTTTATGTTAGTTTTCAGATCATTAAAATGGAATATCAAAAAAGAGCATTTCCGACACAAAGGTTCTAAGGCTGCAAAAACTGCGTGTTATATTTGTGCTGTGTTAAGAGACGGTGATTTTGATGAACTTAATAGCTCCTGATTAGTCAGCGAAGTCTAAAAATGGAAATTTTGACCTCAAAGATGAACCTTATTCTAGCTTTGCAGTTGAGTTCAGTGAAGAGTAATCAAACCAACTTGATGTAACATGACAAGATATAATGCATTATTGATTAATTAGTTGTTTTTAATTAAAAAGAACTTCTAAAAATGTAAAAAAATGACAAGAACTTAGTTGCCTCTTTTTAGATTTCAACCAAGTTTTCTTTTTTTCAGGTTAACTTCTTATGGCACGGTAAGGAGAAATTTCAGTTATGCGTTACGCGTTACCAGTTCCGGTTAGTAATAAACGTAAGGTAGAAATGAATGAAGTTCGAATCCCCCGTTTTAAAAAACGCCATCTAATTCATACTATCTATCTCAGACAAAAAATAATTACAGAATCGGAAATATAATTTTTTCCGCCACGATATGGTATATTTTTTTAAACAAAATAATGATATTTTCTATTTTTTACGACTTTTTTAAATGAGTCAAAATGAATACGTTTTATAAAAATGGTTTCTAAATCATTTCCTTTAATTTTCCTTTTGAGTTAATGAACTGATATTTTATTCTAAACAAGTTCATACTTTTCTCTTTTAGAATCAGCCATTAAAAAAAATGACAATCTTTTTTTTATGATTTTTCAAAAAATGTGCAAAATTTTAATTAAATATTTAATAACTTCATTATTTATAAAAATAATCTAACGAAACCTTTTTTCCATATGTAGAATAGTATTATCCGTAATCTGTTCAAAGATTGAAAAAATAGGTTAAAAATTACGGCTTTTAAAATTTCTTTTGTGTTTTTCGTCTATTAGCCCTGAGATAGCACCCACCCCGTTCTCCTCATTCAACAGCAGCTTTAACAAGCCTTTCCTCTTCTAGCTTTGCGATACATACTTTGTTTTGTTTTTACGTTACCTAGAAGTCAAATTATAATCATTTTTATGAATTAAATAAAAATTGGAAGTGAGTCTTTAATCTACCCGAAGTAGGCATATAAATGGTTCAAAATCTGTCAAAAATTAGTTTAAGGAGAGTTTGTTGGATATACAGTTTTAAAATTCTTTTAACGAAATAATACAAACAATCTATTGTTTTAAAATTTAGCGGCAACACAACATTTCTTCCAATAGTTTGGCAATAAAAGATTGTGTTTACTAAATTTTCAATCGAACAGTTTAAAAAGTGAGTATTTAAATCATATATATGCTTCGGTATAATTAATTTGATAGTTGTGAAAGTGTTATATAGTGCTTCATTAATTTGTATTTTAAGACTACAATGGACAGTAATTTTTTTAAAAATTTTTTTGCAAACATACCCAAAATTTTTACTGGCTCTATGTAACTTAGAACTAAAACCATATAAAAAATTGGTGAAAATAAAATGAGTAGTTTTTAAGAAATTTAAAATTTGCAAAACGTTCCATGCGTTTTGATTTATCTTTAAATTTCATATTTTCACCTAATTTAACTTCTTTAAGCAATTCTTTACAAATTTATGCATGTAATGTAATGTTTTATATGATAATTTAGAAAATTTGGGTAAACGCAAATTTTCATATAAAAATTTCAAGAACTTTAATGATTTCCAATACATAAAAATCTTTGATATCTTTTTTCACCCTATCACTATTATTAAAATGCATTCAAGAATTTACAACTATACATTAGATGAATACTTCTGGAAAGTCTGTTTTGTTATAATTCGACAAAAATTCCAACGCATGGAACATTTTGCATTTTTGTTTCGAGACAAATTTTTGATTCTGAGAAAGACATCTTTTTTCGTTTTAAGAGAAATTAACTTAGTTTTTTTTTAAAAAAAATTAAAGATATAAACACAAACTTGAAATTGAAAAACACTAATATCATACAAATATAAGATAGATGCTGAATATACATATAAGATTCCGCAATATTTATTGTAACAGTCACATTTACACGTAATATATATAGTGATAAAAATTGAAGTAAGCAAGAACATTCTAATAATATCTAAAGTAAATTAGCAGAATGTATTTCATTATTATTTCATCAACCAGATAGTATATTATGTATTTCATTCATCACAATGAGTAAAAATAAAGTATTTTAATGGGATTAAATTACAAAAACTCAATATTTTTGAGGAAAATTTTTAATTTTTAGAAAAACAGCTATTTTTATTCTAAAGGAAAATAACTTATTTTAATAAAAAAAAAACAGTAGAATGGCTGTACCAATTGTTCTGAGATCTTCCAATATTCCACTCAACAATAACAAAACAATATTTGTTAAGCGCACGCACGTTCCGTTGGTGTGTGCATGTGCTACAACAATTCATAAATCTCAAGGCAACACATACTCAGAAATTGTTTACGAATACGATCGACGTCACATTCAATTATTATTATACGTTACTTTATCTCGTGTAACGAGTATTGAAGGATTATATATTACGACAAAAAATAATGATAAAACATTTTACCATTGTCGAAGACGATCATCATCAACAATTGATTTGCAAGAGGAATTTAAACGACTTTCATTGAATAAACTACAAACTATCAATGAAGATTTGATTAATTTCATAACGAACAGACAAGGTTTATCGATTTTTACTTTTAATTGCCAAAGTCTTACAGCTCACGCTGTAGACTTACAAGATTCAGTAATAAGAAATTAAAATATTTTAGTTTTATCAGAAACTTGGCTGGGCCATGAAAGTGATATATCTATTCCAAATTTCAACTGCATTGTGAAGTATAAACGATCAAATACGAGAGCAGGAGCAGTTGCGATATATCAAAATTCTAGCGATACTGTTAACATTATAACTCCATCCATGGAATGTTTTGTCAGTCAATCCGAAATTTATGGTGCCGTACAATCTTAAGTGGGGGATTTGTGCTTGGCTGTATGCGTAATAGGTAATGGATAAAAAATTATAATTGTAACAGTGTATATTACTTCGAACAAAAAGTTGGATGACATTATCGAGTTCCTTCATCGATCATTGTTACCATACGCATCAAGAGGTCTTGCTTTACTTAATAAAATTTATGATAAAATACCTATGATTTTAAGTAGTGATTTTACTGTCAATTTTGCTTTAGACAAATCTCTACAATTGATTGAAGTTTTAAAAGACAATTTCACCTTATCTCTACAAAACAACAGAATAATATCAACGACAAAATCAAATACTACGAATGATACAGTCTTTTCGAGATACTTAAGTGATATTGAGTGCAAAACCTACATTTCATACTTTAGTTACCACTAGCCTTTGATAACAAAAGTATGTACTGAAGCACCCATAAGCATAATGGAAATAGACTAATAATGCTGATACATTTCTCAAAATACATACAATAAATTTTTTTTTAGTATTATAAATTGAAAATGAAAATTTTTTCTATACTTATACCTTTTCCATCCTAATTATTTTTTAAAATACAGTTTGAAATAATAGTGATAATGATAAATTTGTTAATTATATATAAGATTACTTCAAAATGAAACTTTATTATACAATTCAATACATGTAAGCCAAAGAAGTTAACTTCTAACGCGTGTTCACACTGATACACGATTTCTTTTTTTTAACTTTTTGCATAAAAATATCCTGTATATTTTTATACTATGCATTAATTTATTTTAACAACCTTAAACTCAGTCTTTATTTTAACTTAACATATTTCAACACAACATCACTCATACATGTATCATAAATCCTACACTTTTCTTCAAACACACTAACAAAACTATGAAGACTTATAGAATATGTTCTTAGTTCCCATACATTATAAGTTATTACGCTCCATTCTTCACATTTTTGGCTTTTTTTTTATTCACCATCACATTGGGCGACTATTTTGAAACTCAAAAAGAAGGATAAAAGTAATTTAACGGGAAGATCAAAATTACACATAAAAGGAAGAAAGTTCCCGAGGCGGTTTTCAAAGATCTTTTTTCTATTTTCTTCTTTCTCATTCTTTACTTTTATTTGCTTTTGCTTCTTACCTTGTCGCGGACAATAAAATTAGGCAAGGGAAAAAACTAAAAGGTAGAGCATCTCTTTCGATAATACGATTAAAAGAGTTTTACTAGAGCTAATTATTTAATATGATCATCGAATTAATAGTTTAAGCTAGCTCTCAATTTCTTTAAGTGTCCGCTTATGGAGTTGAATAAAAGACGAAAAAAGGAGACATGTAAATATTTGAGGTGAGTCTATAGAACTTTAGACTGTGGCAAAAGAGAAGTGTTTAAAAAGTTCTTTCAGCGTATTTGTGGCCTCTAACGGGTTATTTGTTAAGAGAAAAAATGTAAGACTGTGAGCAATCGCTTCCCTTGAAGGTAAATTTTGCTATTGAAGTAAACTAAGATAGATGCTTGTTTAGTTGTCATAAAATGGTGTTTATTTTAAAATTGATGTTGCATTCGTTTTCGTTAAATTCCTATTTTGGATGATTGACTTAAGTTTCAATTGATAAGTAGAAAATGCGTTTAACACAATATTTCATTCATAATATATTTAAATGACATTTTTAGATGAATATTTCTCGAATATTTTTATCAACTTTGTACATTTTTATATTTAACGCTATTCAAATTTATAAGTGCTTTCATTATTATTGGACATATGCATTCTGATATTTTCTCCCTCGGGTGAACATCTCTTTGATTATCAGCGTGATCAAGAGGTGTAGCATTAACGGAAGAACTAGAAGCATAAATAACCTTAATATGTCTTTATTAAGATTTTTAACTTAAGGCTTTAACAAATTAGATTATAATAATATATGTGAGAGAATCTCTACGGTGGCAAAATACACAATATGTATATAATACCGAATTAACCTAACCCGGTACACTATCAATTACTGACTCACCTAAACACAATTCCAATATTATCACTGGTCCTAATATCAAATAGTCAATCCTGCCTTGCTATTGTCTGAAGAAGCGGACACAACAGTCTTAAATGAAGGCGTGTAATTATTTGAGGGCAATGGTATGCACCTTGACTCAATGTATCTCTATCATGTATAATTTCTGCTAGTCGCCGCGTAACGTTTTCCAAAACTTCTTCACGTTTGATCCGCGGATTATGTTTACATTCCTCTAATTGCCATCCCACTTACTCTAACTTCTGATATTTAAAAGCTTCCTAATTTGCATCTTTCTTTCACGCTTCACTTCTTGGATTTGGTTGGAAAAGAGTTGCCATTAATTCTGGACCCAAAGAACCCAAAGGACAAGTTAAAGAAAAGACGCGTGAGCCCGTCACAGCATTCTTGAAAATGCAGTCGAACCTTCATGTAACGAACTTCTATTTTATGAACATCTCAAATTCATATTTCGAACTTTTCCCTGAAACCAAGGACATTTCACTATTGTATTTGCAAAATGACCTCCAAATAGCGAAGTACATTTTTTGCACAATGGACTTATTTTCTCTCGTAATTCGATTTTGTTCTCCTTATTTTTAAAAATTTTAGGACATTTTTCAAATTGTTCTCCTTTTTAGTACATTTTATCAAGGTCAATGGATATGAATTAGTATAACTAGGTGCCTAACTCACCCAGAGTAATAAAATGGCTATAATTTTTACACACAAAAAACTCAAATAAAACAAACTGATTTTATCAGTAATTAAATTTAAGGACTCATATATGGTAATGGACGCTCTAAATTACTGATTACAAATTAATGTAAGTTTAATAGGACTCGTAGGTTTAAAATTAGAAAATGTCGTTAAAAATTCGTTAATTTTAATGTAAAATTATTTTTTTAAAGTTAAAAATACAGTGTGATCCTGGATAATATCTTTTTTTTCCCTTCCTTGTTTTCTTTGCAGATTTTTTTTGATGAGTAAAATATATAAAATAACTAACTATTAACTTTCTGAAAAAAAAGTGCGATTAATTACTTTTATTTAGCAATGTATAGTATTAATGAATTTAAAATTTTTTTAGGGGATTTTTAAAGTATTTTAAAAGATGAATATCTATTTTATGAATTTTCCTTATGATGAACTTTTAGCGACTTCGTTAAATAGAGGTCCGACAGTATATTCAGAATAAGGGATGAAAGATAGTGCAATTTTATGCTTCTAGGTTTGGGCAAAATGTGATAGTTTTAATGTTTTTAAGAAACGTCAGGGTGACGAATTTTTTTTAAAGAAGATTCAAAATGAATTTCATTTTTTTCTTGCGCACTATATGTTAACATTTTATTTAAATTGTATAACCTGCCATGCTACACATAGAAAATATAATTTCATGCTCAGCATAATTCTAATAAGTAAGTATACATGTACGTTTTTCGAAAAAAAACTTTCAAGTTCAACTCCTTAAATTCCGAGGAAAAAATGCTCGATTCTCTACCCGTTTTTCACTCAGTTACCCGGTTTTTCGATAGAAAGGAAAAGCATCAATAAATAATTCTTCACAGTAAAAAGTAAATACTTCACAAACACTGTCAAAATTATTGTATTGCACTCTAAAACCTTCAGAATAGATTTATAAATTGCAGCAGGATGCAAAGTTTCGTAATTCGGAAACGTGTAGATATACGCTAGGGATAGTTAAGCCACCGGTGGAGAGAGGCCTATATATATCCGACTGCGGAAATTAAAGGGTTAAGGATTAGGAAAGTTGTTGTAACTAAAGTTATGCAAGTATGCAGCTAGTTAAATAAAATATTCAAAATAATTGTACCTTATAAAAAAAAGGGAGATGTTCCCTGGAACAAATGAAGGATGATTCTATGAGATGAAATCAAAGTGCAGGATTTGCAAGACGGTTAATGAGATATATGTTTGTGAAGTGCTGTAATGTAGTCAGAACAACGCCTGAACATCAAATTATTCAGTTTGCCTTAGAGAACAAACTTCATACATCAATAGAATCGGTAAATTGATTGACGATTAATCTGTTCCTACATTTTGCACGAGTTATCACTGAAATTTCTCTGGGACTTTATAGATCTAAAAAAGTATATAAAATTCTTGAAACAGTGGTAATATCAACCCCTCCCCAATACTATAAAATTATTTTTAGTGCTTTTAAAATGGTACGTGAGTTTAAAAACTTTCATGCATTCATTCGTGTGAGGAAATTATTATTTTTTACTCATTCTAACTACACTATATCTATTCACTTTCCCTTTAAAATTAGTATTTGAACTGATTGCCAATTTTGGTGCTAATAAAATAAAGGCTTGATGAATTAAATTACAGTGAAATGCACTTAACGTGAAATCGGTTAACATGTAATAGTACAACGATCCTGAGAAACTTCTTTGTATTTTAAAGGTTTTTATTCTCTTAAAACGAAACGAAAATCGCTTAACACGAAAATATTTCCCTTCTGGATATAGAAGCTGAGCCAACACTTATTGAAATGTTTGAAAAAAAAGTTTCTGTATTAATGGACTGTCCTACAGTATCTTCGAATTAATAAGTGGGATTACATGATGATAATGTATTTACAACCCCGATTACGGTAGACAAAAATATTTTACAGATTGTTCAAAGATAAAAAAAAATCATTGATGCAGATTTCGACGACAAAAATGAAGTGAATAATGCAGTTTGTGTTCCGTGTCATTCAAAATGAAGAACATCATGAAAAGTATTTCAGTTTTGTAGGCTCACTTTGCAATGGTGAAATGAATAACAAAATGGATGACATCGTACAATTTGTTGACAATTTGATGCTAAAAAACAATTCAAAGAAAAATATCAAATTATTTCCCCAAAACTCAATAAATGTTTTTTGTTCTTCAAAACCCTTGAACATTTTGTATTAAATTTCCTTAACTTCTTCTGAATATCTTTGTTTCATTAATTTTTTTGTAAATACATGTATAAATATATATCTATGTAAACAAAATGCACTCTAATAAACTTAATTGTGTTGAATGTATTGCTTTGCTTCTTGCAATACCCTTTAAAACCCTTTTAATACGGAAAAATACTTCAGTCATCCTTTATTTCGTGCTAAACTATTTTAACTGTACTTCATATGTAAACTCTTAAGCAATGTAACATTTCACAAACTTTTAGAAAAACATACAAATTGTTTAGAATTTTAATTTGAGAATAACCATAAAATAATAAATAAATTAATGATCTTTACCTGCAGAAAACAATTTTACTCTTAATTAAAGAAATCTATAGAAATATTTCAAAATATGCCATCACTCACTTTAAATTTTAATTAATTTAGAAATAACAACAACAAAAGTAATATCGATTTGAACAAAGCTTAATATGATGCGAAAAGTTATTTTGTCAGAGTATTGCACTTCTATTTTTAGTTTTATTGTGTCATTTGGTTGGTTTTTAAATGATTCTCTATAATTAATTCGAGCAACAGCGAGCGTCAGCATGATGTTTTTGTTATTAGATCCCAAAGGAAATGCATCTTGAAAGAAATTCCTTCGACAATAACGAATAAGAAAGACTCTTGTCCCACATTACAATTTTAAATTGTCATACGTTGAACATTCACTACTCATTTACATTTCGAAGAAAAACAATCTAGAGAGTACTCAACGTTACAATTCATTAAATGTCTGTAAAAATGTATATTTTTCTTCAAAAATGAAAATTAATTAAAATCACGAGGTGTTGCATTAATCCCAATGTAGAAGTAAAATTTGGCTCTAAACTTAAATAGGAAAAATTAAAACGTTTCATCGTCAATTATTTTAATCAAGAAATCGTATATTTTATTTGTACATACATCCTTCCATTAAAATAATAATTATTGTTTCGAAGATAATATTTTACTTTTTATTTCACTAAAATAAATTTTTAAAAATGTGTTTATCGTCGTCTTAAAATAAAGATAATACAAAATTTTGCAATTGGTTAATTTTAATTCATCCCATTTGTATGTTTTCATACGATAATTTTGAGTTTAAAATTAGAGAAATTATTATATTGTTACTAAACGGGGTTGTATGGTAGGTTTGAAAGGATGAATAAGTTTTCTGAAATTGCAATGAGATTTTTAAAAACATGAACGAAAAGTATGTAAATTAAAAATTTCTTTTAAACCATTATATATATTACTAAGATTATGAAGTATCAAATGATTTATAAAGAATGTTTTTTCTATTGAGATTATTGAAGCAGACCAGTTCTATAAAAAATTAACATATTTTTCATTATGATTCTTTTTTATTTCCTTCTTTTTTTTTTTTGTGTATTTCTGAGATATGTTATACGTTGCGAAAAATAACTGACTAATTTAAAAACATTTATATATGAATTATATGAAAACAATTTACCAAACGATGTTTAGAGAAAAGATTATAGAAATTTTCAAACATATTATAACATATGCGTGGAAAAACTTAAATATATAAGCAAGTAATTTAGTAACAGAAACCGGAAAAATAGTTTTTGAATTTTTTTTAAATAAAAGATTAAATTTAATTATAAATAACAGATAATTTTTACAAAAATTTTAAGTGAAATCAGGAGAAAACTGTACAAACAGCACATAAAGCTTTTACACAATTTACATGTCCATTTCTTTAAAATTAATGGATATGTTTTAGAGAATATGAAATACATTCAAGTATATTATTGGGATATTAAATGCCAATAAAACAAATATAAATAGCTTCCATTTTTTTCCTAATTACCGTATAAAATAAAAGATTAATACCGTTTAACACATTCGTGAACAATTACCATTTCTTTAATTATTTCAAGAGACATTTTTATCATTATTAATTTAGATTTCCTCAAATATAATGTATATATTGTGATATATAAAATATATATGAATGATTAGTTCAAATTTTCTAGCAAAATATATTATCATAATTAAATACTAAATTAGGACAACGTTAAAAGGAGGGAAGTAATAAAAATTATAAATGCCTTACAAATCTTCGGAAAGATCTAAAATTTATGGGCGTGAGTGCATTATTTATGTTTTTACCATAAAATAAATCTTAGTTTTGGATAGAAAAACAAAACTTAACCTTCTTTTAATATCTATATATTTTTGTATAAATATATTATGCACTTTTCTAAAATTGTATCAATAAGCATATTATTAAAAGCCATTGGTAACAAGCCACATATTAAAACTAATTAACAACATTAACATATTCCAACAAATTTATGTTATATTTATAATACATTAAAGATAATTTTTTTCGTTATGAATATTACTAAATGTGTCTCACAAACCAAAGAAAAAAAGAAAACATGATAATTGAACAGTGTTTGGTAAATATAATATAAAATTAACAAATATGTAGTTATTTTTCCTTTTTTTTTAATGTTACACAAGTTTTCTAACTGAAAATAAGAAAAACGTATATAAATTAACTTTCAGGGTTTTTTGTGTTAATTATTTTAACAATTTTATGCATGTAATTAATTTACAATAGTCATTCTACATGTAAGAATAACACCAATAATTTATAATTACGAAATGTCTATTTTACGGGGAAACCTAAGCTTCCCTTATGTATTTCAGAAATAAGGAAAATGTTTTAATTAATTTCTCACCTTCTTTATTCTAAAAATATATAAAGAAGTTTTTTTTTCCCTCTCTTTTTATAAAATAAAAAAAGATGTATTTCCCTGCTTTTATGAAATAAAAATCTACTAAGCGATCGTATGTTAAATGAAACTTAACAATCAATAACGAATGAACGTTATCGAAACGAAAGTTTCTTCCCTATTATTCTCTCTCTCTCTCTCTCGTCGACCTTTAAAAGTCCTCAACGATACATGCCCTTAATTAAATCTGTTGCTCTCGTGCCAACTTCTTAAGCCAAAAAGACCTCGGCCGTTAACGTCAAATATATCACGCAGTGATAATGCCTTTAATCTTGGTGAACCATCGACACTAATGGGGGATTTACGAAGTCCTTCGGAAGTGTACTTTGTCCGACAGACATCCAACAACAAAACTGTGTCTTTTAAGGACGTAAAAAATAATTGGTTCCTCTCCCTCCCAGGTAGTTTAAATTAACGTTGGATTTCGATCAGTTTCTCCTTCTCCAGCGAAATTAAACCAATTTCTTTTTGGATCAAATTTCGAATTAACCCATTGCAGTTAATATGGTGTAAATGAAACGAATTCTGGACGTTCCCAATTCATTTAAAGGTTCCATCTCAATTTTTTCAAGGTATATAGATTGTTTGCTAACTTTCATTTTAACCAGGAGTGTTTTTCAAAGAAATGACCTAATTTATTTTGATTAAATCGTTAACCTAAAATTGATTTCAGATAAAATTATTTTCGAATCTGCAAGATACTCACAATGTTTGAATATTTTAATGTATTGCACTGTTACTAGTTTTTCCCACCCCCTTCGCTGAGTATTTTGTGATGTTAGTTGACTAAATATTGTTTTAAGATAAATATAAATAAGTCCTAGTATTAAACTTTCAATTGTATTAAAAGCATTCTAACAAACTTTGGGTATATTTACTAAGGACATGACTTACATTACTAAAACAGAAGTGTGGCTACCTTTTACACCCCTAACCCCTCCCGTTGGAAGTAAATTTCATCCTGATTTTTATCGGTTCCCTACGTAATAAAACAAACCTGAATATCTAGCTTTTTAGGTATAATCGTTCACACACACATAAGCAGGAATTCTTTAAATCCATTGCATTCCCGTAAATCCCCGCCCCTCCCACCCATCCCTTGAAATCAATTTTCACAAAACTCGTTTTTAGTGGATCTCTATTTAACAAAAGAAAAATGTGTGTCAAACTTCAAGCTTGTTGGTCTAATAGTTCAAGAGGTGAGTGAGAGTTGTCTTCACCCTATATACCCGGGTGCCCATAATTAAACTTGAAATTTTCGAGGAATCCATAGCAAAAACTATACAGCAAAATTGCATGAAAATTGGGTAATGGCAGAATGAAATGTTGTGAATTTTATAGACGGAAAACATAACAATGAGTTTCAAAAACCACCCCTGGGTGGCGTATCATAGCTTTATTCAGAACATATGAATAATCTGCAAAAATTTACAAAGCATGTTCGATATGTTGTCCACCTTTGTCTGCTAGCATTTGGAAGCGGCAGGCAAGGCGATGTGATACAACCACAGTGATTATGCCGGGTAGTGCTTCTCCTACACACCGCCCGTTGTGTGAAACAAGTGTTCCGCCACCATTTCGGTGACGACAGAATCATCAGCCTGCATTTTCCTACAGCTTGACCACATCCTAGATCCCCCGAATTGAATCCTTGTAACTTTTTGCTGGATTCCACAAGAGACCATGGTCTTCCGTGATCCCATCACAATTCTATCCGACCTTAAAGAAAGCATGGAATGTCTTGTGCGTAACATTCTCCTGTTCAGGCTGCTTTCAACAGTCGAACATGAGATTTTACGCTTCCAGATGGTAGCAAATAATGGTGAACATCATATCGAGCATGTTTTGTAAACGTTTGAAGATTATTTGCATGTTCTTAATGTGCTACCTAGGGAAGGTTTTTGAACCTCATTGTTTTTTTTCTCTTGTTAAAATTCCCATCACTTCATTCTGTCATCACCCAATTTCATGCAACTCCGCTGAATAGTTTTTGCTACAGACTGCTTACAAATTTCAAGTTTAATTATGGACATCCGTTATATAGAGATGAACAATACATTTTGGTTAAGCAATTTTCTTTCATATTGCATTTAACCATCATAAATCCAAACTTCATTAAACCGGAAATCAATTCAGACAGCCATTTAAATAATAGTTAAAATGAATAAACATCAATTTTAAGAGTTCGCGGTGAATATACTATTTTTATTGGAAAACTTTTAAGCATTAACCATATTGTTTATAAAATAGATGGAGCTGTTTTAACAGCGATGCTATGCACAACCGATGTTAAGAGGGATGCGTAAGACAGGAGAGAGTAAAGGATGGTAAAAAGAGTCTAAGAGTACAGAATCTGTATAAGGTGGTAAGAAGAGCGGGTTAGAGCTTATCCTGCCACCTTATACAGATTCTGAGACTGCAACTGAGCTGAGACTGCAACCAAGTGTAGTTTAATTTCTCAGTTATCATTCTCAAATCCATTTTTCTAGAGCAGGGGGGGAATCCAAATGAAACTTTGCTTTTTTATGAGGTTATCTCTTCTTACAAGGATTAAAATCACCGACTTTCTTTCTAATCATGGTAATTTTAAATTATAATTCAGGAGATCTTTAATCTGTGCTATTTCTTGAATACACCAATCTGCATGTATTCTGGTTAATTTTATGAGTAATTTTGTTTAATCCAGACGATTCAGAGCCCCATTTATTCAGAATCAATAAGATTCTACAGTATTTGCTATTACCTTCAGCTTCTGCGCAGATTTGAAAACAGCATTTAACAGTCAATATAATTCTTAGGTAGTAAAACATTAGCGTGAAAATACTGAGTATTTCTGCTCACAATAATTGCTATTTTTAAATATTTTTATCGGCACTGAATAATTAGAAGTAATTAAATTATAAGCAAAAAAGTAGAAGAAAAATTTTAATTAGTGAAATAATAAATTTCGTCAGCAAATTATGCACATCTAAATGTGGTAAATATATTAAAATAAATTTATTTTGAAATGTTACTGCATAGTATTTCATTTGCTTTAGAAATACAGTAAAAGACGTTTAACGCGAAGACGCTTAAGACAAAACATCGGTTAACACGAAATAATACAACGTTCCCTACAAACTGCTATGTATTTTCATGCATTCTTATTCTCTTAACACGGAACGCAAATCGCTTAATACGAAAGGATTTCCCTTCTGGGAATGAAACGAATACGGAAAATACCAGCCGAATGGACTGTCCTGTTGTATTGTTAACAACTTATTAGAGTAGATGATGAAAATCTGTGTACAACTCCAACTATGGCAAACAAAGACAAATAGAGTTTGTTCAAAGCTAAAAAAATATTGATACAGGTTCCGAAGACAATGAAAATGAAATGAATAATACAGCCCTTGTTCCCACATCATCCGAAATGAAAAGCGTCATGAAATGTATGCGCAGTTATTTAGACGGAACATTCCAATGAAGAAATAAATAAAAATGGACGATACCAAACAATTTTTAGACAATTTGATGTTAAAAAAACAACACAAGTAAAAATATCAGATTATTTTTCAAAACCTCAATAAATGTTTTGTTTTTCAAAAAAAAAATTTAGCTTTGTATTAAATTTCATTGAGCTTTTGAGAATGTTTTTGTTTCATTGATTTCAATTAAATTTATGCATATATACATATCTACGTAAATAAAATAAACTCTAATAAACTTAATTTTGCTGATGGATTTTCTTTCCCTTGAAAAGTCCTTCTAAACGAAATTCTTTTAGAAAGACAAAAATATTTCAGTCTCTAATTATGTGTTAAGCGATTTTCTCTGTATTTTAAAATGTTTTTAGAGATACAATTAGAAGCATTTTGTAAGACTTTTTATTTGAAAATCAATGTGTTGAGTTCGCTACATTTTATTTAGTGACACGTATTTATAAATAAAAACAAACTTGTTTACCGCAGCTAGTAAGGATGATTGATTATATTTCAATGTAAT
This sequence comes from Trichonephila clavipes, assembly GCA_019973935.1. Classification (NCBI taxonomy): domain Eukaryota; kingdom Metazoa; phylum Arthropoda; class Arachnida; order Araneae; family Nephilidae; genus Trichonephila; species Trichonephila clavipes. The sequence goes on along the minus strand of BMAU01017296.1, from coordinate 480,127 downwards.
ATATCCACTCGCTTCCGTAGAACAATAAAAAAGACGTTGTTTGAATGTAATTAGAGAATGCTCACACACATTCAAAAATAATACTTAAATATATTTTAAAATATTTTCATTGGAAAAACTATTTGAAAATTTTTTTTTTTATCCATTAATTCCTTTTATATAAAAAAATAATTATATCATAGATACGCAATATTTACACTGGAACATCCAGCTATTTTTTAAAAAATTTTTACGTGATCTTGTGGTTTATACTCTCCTGATTTAGCACTAGCTTTTATGAATTCATTTAAAGATATACTATATTCGGTCAATGAATTCGGTGATTATAACTTTATTTATTAAAACATTAAAAATGCACCTGGTTATTTTAAATGGCATCCCGATTTTCAGCACGCATGCTTTATCTATACCCACTGGCGTAACTAACTCTAAATGGGGCCCTGTATCAAAATTCCTTTGGGGCCCTTTTGTAGATATGGGAGCCCTGTTAGAGGAACTGTAGTTACACATGTTGGGGTCCCTGTAGCTTAGGAGCCCCGTGTCTTTGTACGGTGGTAGCTACGCCTCTGTCTATACCTCTACACAACAATTGCAAAGATAAACCCAGAATTTTACGAGTAAAAATTCTTAATTGTTCAGACATGAGTTCAAAATATTTATATGAATAAATACACGATTTTTCTTGTTCGATTTCAAAAATAAACAATAAATACTTACACAAATTAAGTGATTACATAATTCACATCCAAGATAGAGATAAATAACATGTAATGCGTAAACGCCAGTTTCGACGTTGTAAAAGAAATGCAATGTCAAAGTAAGTTCCGAGTGAAAAAAAAAGCGTCAGTTTATTTTATGGCCTTAAGGTAGGCAGTACTCAATTTGTTGCGGAAGAAAGAAATAACTACTGAAGGGACATGTTCTATACCAATGGACACGTCATTGATTAACAGCCAATGGGCGCTACCATAAAAAGAACCGTAGCGGCGTCAGTACTGACCCCTCAGCCTCCTGTGAAACGACTACACTACACTCCCAGTAACTTTTGAAGGGGAATATTGAGAAAAACATTTCAAAATCTCTAAACACCACGGGAGGGAACCAAAAAGTAAAAAAAAAAAAAAGAAAAGCGTCGTTTAGCACTGGGGTGACCGTGCTTCACATCTGTGACCAGATCTTACGACTTAGGCGGAAATATGAGCCCTTCTTACTCTTCGGTGTTTCCCCATTAGACTTTTTATACTTTCCGCCACACTTTTCGCATAAGTTGAAATAAGTTTCGATCGATAGTTTGAGCCTGAAGAAGGCCTGTTCAAAACTCCAATACAAAATCGAGTGTGTTTTAATGAAGATAAATTGAATGAAGTGGACTCATAAAATTAAAAAAAAAAGTGCGAATTGCTTTCGTAAATAATGGATTCGTCGTCGCTGTTGTGTAATTTAATTGATGATAGAAATAAAGTGATGAAAAGTTTAAAAATAAAATTCGTCTTGTTGCACCGATAAGAGGAAATTGCTTATATTTTTGCTTGTAAGTAAACTGAATACTTTTGTATATGACAATTTTGAATTTCTGCTTGTAAGTATATTGATTATCTTAATAAATATTTTAAATTTTTGATTGTAATACATTACTTTTGTAAGAATTTTGAAAATTGTAAGTAAAATTTTGATATAATAGAACGAAACTCTTTTATCATTGAAAAAAGTTTTATAATATATATTTATTTAGGAGGTAAAAGATATTAATGGTATTAAAAACAGTAGTTTATTTTAGATAATAATTTTGAGAAGTATTCATCCTTAGTATGCAGTTATATCATACATTTGCATTATTTGCTTTGGGATATTTTCAAAATTATATATTTCTTTTCCTAATTTAAATATTCTCAACATACTTCCATCAGTTACCAGTTGTCTTTAAACTGTTATTTGTAATTTAAAAAAAATAGTAATAATAAAATACTTATTATGTTATAAAATTTACTAAAATTTAAGCCTTAAATACAGAATTTGATTCAGAACTTAAACATATTGAATAACAGCCCCCCCCAAAAAAAAAAAAGAAACCACAGAACTTCCCAATAAAAATGTTCTTTAAGAAACATTACAAAGGGTGATTTTTTTTTGGTTTTGGAAATTATAAACTTCATATATTTTGTCTAACGTGTTTTCTGCACAGTTAAAAAAAAGAAATATTATAATTTTAAGGAAGATTTTAGTAACCAACAGCAGCAAATTTCTAAGAAAATAATAATTAAATCAACGAAAAACCATCAAAAAATGTTATGAGTCTTCCAAAAATTTTATTACATGACTGAAAAATAGTCAAGCATTAACTCCATTTTTTATGCTAAAGACGGCTAAGTAGTTTCTTTAAAATATTATTTTCATGATTTTTTATTGTTTATCTAACGTTTTTATAGTAATCACAAAATAAATATAATAACTTGCGCAATTCAGTAATGCCCCGTCAGTTTTTTTAAATTTTTGTAAACGTGTTACAAAAATTTAATTGAAGATTTATATACTTCTCTACATGATCACACAGGATTTATACGTATAAATCAATTTGAGGACTTCAAGCACTTGAATGCATTTGAACTAATGTCGCTCCCAATTAGGGATAGGATGAATCGTTAAAAGAATTCAGTCTCCCCTCCTCAAGTAATTTTTCTTCTTTCAAATCATACTACTTAAGAATTCTCTGTTTAATCATATCCAAGAAAGTTTCTCTTACGGTTATATAATATAATCAAATATATCTTCTTCAATAAAGCTAACTAACTCAACGTTTTCCCTCGTGTCACACAAATGTTGACCGCGTGTCTATATAGTCTATTTGCCGAACTTCATCGAACTGGCTTGATGGAATAGTTAGCATTATAAGCAGTGGGTTTTCTTATAAGGATACTTGCTAGTATAAGCATGGCTTAATAACGTAAGATAAATCGCATACATGTAAAATAGATACAATAGGAATGTTTGATCCGTACAAACGGAAATGTTACTGAAATATGATAGGTATCTTTCTCTCATTAAACTTTTATAGTATTATTTAGGGTACAAAATCTTGCTAAGCAGGTGAGTGTCTAAATAAATGTTTCCGATTTGTTTTCAATTTAAACAAACCGTTATATAGATTAGGGAGTGATATTAAGAAGTAAATAAGAATATTTTAACAGAATAAATCGTTTATTTTCTGAAATGATTTTAGGTAATATATAAGTTTAAGTTCATTTTTTTTAAAAAAAAAATAGAAGATGGTAAATATAATTTATTTATCCCAGTACAACGTTGTAAGAAGAAAAATATATCAAAAAGTAGTGTAATTGTGACTGTTTTTTCAGCCTTGAGATGTTAAGTTTATTTATATTATTTTCCTTTGTATTAGTGTAATTCATTCTAAACTAATAAATTTTTATACCTACCAAGCTAATTTTTCACAAGATTTGTAAAATTCATTTCCACCAGCACTAGCAGATGTGCTTTAGTAGTTTTAAATTTACCTTTAATGTTAATTTAAAAGCGTAAAATGCAATCACCGCACATAAAAATTAAATGTCGATCAGAAGCTAAGTTTTCAAACAAAGTCATCGAATTTCTTCCCTTTTAGCAATTAAAATCTGAACACTAATTCAAGTAATTGCGTTCTAAGACTTCAAACTAAAACCAACCATTTTTAATTAAAAACTAGTTAATAATTTAGATGTTTGCATTTTAGTTACAATTAAATAAACCACTGAAATATTTAATTGCTTCAGAACATTTTAACATTACATATTTTTCCTTTTCCTTAGTTAATTTTTTTAAGAAAGGATAAAATATGGGGGAAAAATCTCAAAGGGATTTCAAATCAAAAGAAACACTTTTGTTGTCCTTCAATTTAATAAATAAATCATCTTTAACAAATATTGATTGCATCATAATAAATATGTTCATATGTGAAAATATTTTTCAATAAATATTGTTTTCATCATAAAATAAAACAATTCTTTAAATATTCACAACCTAGATATATACGAAAATCTAACAGTCATCTAACGAAAAGATAAAACACTATGAATTATTTGATTAATAAAATTTCTCTATTTTCCGTTTTGAATATTTGTCTGTGAAATTCCTCTTTAACATTTTTAAATATAGATAAATTATTATTATTTCTAAAAATAGATTTATATTTAGAAAAAGAATTTTTACCTTCAGTTGTAAATAATAATAAATTCAGCTATTTTGTCCTATTTTAATTCATCTTCATCATTCACTCATATTCAATATTTCATTTAAATCAACCTGGTAAAATCGAGGCAGAAACATAAAGACATGCAGTTTTAATTGTGCTATATGTTCAAATATTTAAACCTAACAAGTGAATCTTCCACGAGATTTACGAAATTCATTTTCAGTAGCACATGCGGGTGTGCTTGCGTGTTTTTAACTCATCTTTGTAGTAAATTGAAGAGTGTAAGAAATAATTACGACGTTTAAATCGAATGCCTATCAGTAGTGAATTTGTGAAGTATCCTTAATCTTCAAAACTTTAAATTCACGGAAAATTTACCCTTTAACTTAATGCATTCCTTTCAATTTAGTTACCCTTGAGTAAGTAATCGTTCTAGAATTTTCAGTTACCCCTTTTAGATAATTAAAGGAATAATTGAGTATCATTAAAGGTTACTCACAAGGATTTCTTACTCGGGAGGTGTTATCGTCTATTCCTCACGATTTAACTTAAAATTTAAACACTTTCACATAAAAACTGCTGGTTTAAAAGGGGCTCAATATTATTAAAGTGAAATTATCCTAGAAACGTTTGAATGACTTGAAAGATTGATAAAATAGAATTTATCAAAGTAAATGAAAAATTTGGGTTTTATTCCTAATTTTATCCTTCCTTAAGGTATTCGATTACCCTAAAATCATGATTTAAAAAAAAATGACGATTTTTTGTTATGATTTTATTTTATAGACCATCTTATTAGCTTTATAAAAATACCAAACGTTTTTTTTTTCCATTCAGTAGAACAAAAAACCTACAAGTGTTTTAATAAAAGCAAATGTCATAACTTTATATAACATGTCAAACTTTAAAATGCGTTAAAGTTTAAACGGGAACGCGATTGCTAAAGTTTTTTTTTTGTATATGTTCTGTATAACAGTAGAATTGGTTTAACCTTCAGATTTATCAATCACTGTTTATTACAAAATTTACCGTTCTTTATGTAAATATAATCACTGTCTTTTTAAGCAGTTTTATATAATTATTTAATATATAAATATATTATATGTTTTATATATAATATTATTTTATTATAAAGTACTCTAGTTTTTGTAAAAATTAAGGGGACACATTACCCTAAAAATGACGATTTTAACTAATTTTTTTTTATTGCCTTATTTTAGTTGTGTGACTTTTCTAAATATGTTTATAAAATTTGGTAGCTGTAGCAGCATTATTTTGCGAGTTATTTAAATTTTTTTGACAGTATTTTGAAGCGAAACCGAAACTAAAAGACATGCCGTCTGCTTCTTATGCAGACGCTATCATCCTAGCCTAAACAATTTCGATTGATTTACTTTTACACGCGATTCTAAAGCTTTATACTTTAATTAGAAGAGAAGTGAATTAATTCGTTTGTTTTTATGCAAGAGAGAAACGTTATTCCATTTTGCTTTGCATCCTTTTTTTCTTATTCTAAAACCATTAGTATCAAAACTAAAGGCTTTTTTCTCTCAAAGCCAATTATATAATCAATTTATTTCTTTATAATTTTAAATATTCGTTTGAATATCTTTTTATTAATAAGTACACTTTAATTCATCATGCCTAGACAAAAGCGATCGAGTCTTGTGAGTAAACAAAAAGCTAACAAGAGATGGTGCAGTGAACTGATGAACTACAGTCATGAAACTGATGTTTTTAGAAAAGATGAGAAACTTCTATTTCCTCAGCATTACCAGAAAGAAATATGAGATGCCAAACTTTAGAAGACAGCTGCTTGAATGATTTAAATTGTTGTGAAAATTCTGAAGCCCCTCATTATGTGATAATGGATGTACAGTTTTTAAAAGGATTTTTAAAAAACTTATTGTGTGATGTTTGCAAATTGTATTCACTAAAAATTGACATTGGTGTAAAAGCTTGGATTTTTCAGAAAAATCTCTGTATTTTACACTTCTTGTGATATAATTAAATCAAGTAACTTTACATCCAGACGAATTTCTGACAGTGAAGGTACTAAACACCCATCATTCGACATAAACATGCGCATGGTGCAATCATTTTTAAGTTTTGGGAAAGGTTATTTAGGAAGAAAGGCTATTTTATTTTTATGGAAAATTTTTGTATGTTAATGAATATATGGATTTACCCTCAAGCAGAACATTCAAAATATATAAAAATAAGTTATGTAAATCTTTGGTTAGATCTACAGTAAAAAGCTTGAATGATGTTTGAAGTCAGATGAAAATTGCTTATCAAAGTAATAGTGCCATTACTGATATAGATGTTACTTTTGATGGTACTTGGTTGACTCGGGGACATTCATCTCAAATAGGTGTAGGTTGCGGTGTGATTGACCTTCTTACTGGATTTGTCATGGATTTTCAAATTATGTCGAAACGCTGCATTGAATTTGAACACGCAAAATCTGGTTTGGGAGAAAATTCAGCAGAATTTCATGTGTGGTATGAAGGACATATATATCTTCATGTGCTATCAATCACGTAGGATCATCTTGTGCCATGGAACAAGAGGCTGCTCTTAAATTATGGCAAAGATCTGAAGATAGTGGTTTTCGATACACGACACTATTGTCAGATGGTGATGCAAAAATATATCAATATTTAAATACTAAGGAAGTTTATGGTCCTGAGATAAAAATAAAGAAAGAAGAGTGCATAAACCATGTTAGCAAGAGGTTAGGTACATCTTTACGAAAAGCTGTTAAAGAATGGCGGGCAAGAGGTGCTTCCTTGGGAGGGAAATCCCGTGGTAGTTTAAAGGAAGATACGATTAAAAAATTGTCAAATTACTATCAAAATGCGATTCGCTCGATCAAAGGTGACGTAGAAGCAATGAAAACTGCAATTTATGCAACATTGTTTCATAGTATATCAACGGACCAAAAACCTCAACATTTTAAATGTCCGACTGGAAAATATTCTTGGTGCTTTTTCCAGGCTGCTCTTGTTCGTGGTGAAGTACCGGGTCTTCACGTGAAGCATGTGAAGACACCCTTGAAGGAAACTTATTTAGTCAAAATTATGCCAATATATCAAAGATTAGCTTGGAATGAACTCCTTCAAAGATGCATAAGATGTGTGACACAAAATGCAAACGAGAGCCTTCACAGCATCATATGGGGTAAATGTTCAAAATAAATGTCAGCGACACTGCGTCGAGTAACTATTGCTGTTTGTGATGCAGTTTGTGAATTCAATTTTGGTACAAAAAATCATTATAAAATTTGCAAAAGGAAAATGGACCTGCTTCAAATAAACAGTCAAAAATGTTGGCTGTTTGGCGAGACTACCGTAGAGTTTATCAGAGGAAAAGAAAAAGATTGGCGGTGTACGCAATTTTTCGGAAAAAAATTGCGTTAGCAAAAAAGCGGCGAAATGCTTCAATCATTAAAAAAGAAGGAATCACATATGAACGGGGTGGTTTTTAATAATATTTATTTACAATTATCATTTGAACATAAAATGAATGTTTTATAATTTCAAAACAATTGATTAGTGCATTTGATATATATTGTAATATTTTAATACATTTAATTGTAATATATTTATTTAATAATATGTAATAACTTAGAATATATTACTGTCTTAAACTATTGACTATGACCTAAATTGAAATATAAGTAAGAATGAAGGCCAAGGTTTAGTTCTTTCATATATTTTATTGACTTTCAAAAGTTTAAACGTTTTTCACGACTTTATATTTTTCATCGTGATCATATATTTAAATGCTAAGGCTTTTTTTTTGTATTCATTATAAATCTTTGAAACTTTTCCTGGTTGTTTTGCATAAAATGTGGGATAATTCTGTGCATAGCTTAAGGATTTATATGAAGAGCTATTTTTTAAAAGATCCATAAAGTTAGATATATGTTTTTTTTACTGGTTTGTATCACTTCATTCCATTTAATCTTAATTTATTTCCTTTTTAATATGTGCTAATTCAGCATGAATTTTGCATTAAAAATGGTTAGTACAACTTGAATTTTAATATATATTAGAATGGATACTATATTTTAGCTCTTTCAATTATTTTTTTTTATTTCAAAAACTTTAAACTGCTTTTTATCAGCTTTTTATTTTTCAGAATGATCATGTGTTTGAAATGCTAAGGCTTTTTTTATATTCACTATAAAATTTTGAAACTTTTTCTTGCTGTTTTAAATAAAATGTTTGATAATTCTGTGCATGGAATAAGTATTTAGAGGAACAGTTATTTTTTTAGAAATCTATAAAGTTAGATATAGCTGTTTCTTTACTGTTTTTTATAGTGTCTAAGAGAAAAAAAAATTCTAAAAATAAAAGTATCACTTGTAATACTAATCCCATGCACAGAATTGTGGGAAATACTTCCAGGAATATCAGGAAAAAAAACGGATCAAAAATACTCAAATTTGTAAAAGTAGTAGGAATTTTAATAACTTTAAATAATTTTAAAAATTTAAAAATTTAAAATTATTGTTTGTTTAAAAATAGTATTTTGCTTATGAAATGTTTATTACAGATGTGTTCGAATACAGTGCATGTAATTTTATTCTTATAACTATCTAAGTAAAAAAAATTGTGTACAGGGTACCGTGTACCCTTAAAATATCTCTTATCCTGAAGGTCATTTCAAAAAGGGATAGCAAAGTAATACATCAAAATTGAAAATTTGTTCATTTATTATTTGTGCAGAGCAGGCCCCGTTTATGTAATGTTTTGTCAATTGTTACCCCCTTTTTCCCATTTTAGTAGTAATAATTTATTTTCTTCTTTTTAATTTTAGCATTTTTTCTTAAAATGTACTAAATAAATCTAAAAACCACAAAAAATCTCCATACCTCCATTTTTTTTAAAAAAAGTTGTCACAAGTAGTCGGATACCTTTATTAGTTATTCTCATTTTTTAATACATGCTCTTATTTTCTTAAAATTTGCACACACACAATCGTATTTTATTTTCAATTCAAATTTCCTCGAATATGGAACATAGGGATTTCCTATCTTTTAGCCTATGTTTTTCTTTCTTTCTCTCTCCCTTTTTTGTGTATGTAATTTTAGTTAATTTTTTAGTTTGAACAAAGAAAAAATCTTAGAATTATTCAACAAAATAAATAAGTGAATGGATTTTGCAAGTGTAGTAAATGTGCATTTAAGACAGGGATGTCTTCAAGACATGAATCTACTGCACCTGATCCCAGGGCTTTGCCGCGTTCTTAACTCAGCCTTAATAAGATCATTATTCGAATAATTTCAATGATCACATGTTTTTTCCTGTTGTATTCTCCAAAAAACTGGTAATTTCAGGTGAAATGTCAACTGTCTATAAATAATGAGCATCGTCCATGTATATACCATATGCCATCATTATTCCTTCAGTCAAAAGGTGACAGTTGGTCGAGCCGGTTTGTGCGATTGTAAGTCATGCACATTTATTTGTTTCAGGTTACCGTTTGTACAAATATTTGACAACTTATGTCAAATATTTGTACAGTATATTTACTTACGGTCTACTTTTAAGGGTCATATGTCACGTCTACATTTGTGTAGGGTCCCATGGCCTACTTTTGCGTAGGCGGCCCAAGGCCTCAAGAAGTCTTAAGGCGTCTTTGATTAAGATAGAAAATGTACCACTTAAATCTAGAATTGGAATCGAATAGTGTTATTTTTTGTTTCTTTAGCTGCTGTTTATTTACTTTTGCAGTTTTCTCATATTGTTTACTTTCATCTATTTCCACATTTTCTAATATTTCCTATAATTCTGTTCTCTTAGTTACTTTTGCATTTCATATTTCTTTTGTAATTTTTTTCCACATGTTAGTCATTGCTATTTTTTTTTTATTTTCTAGCCATGAGACGTACACATTAATACAGAAACTAAATAAATGTTTTGATTAATATCTAAAATACACACTGCACCTGAATGAAAAAAAAGTATATATATATATATATTCTTTTTGTCACTGAGAATATCATTAAGAAAAATATAGGGATACGTTATAAGGAATGAATATAAATACAAAGATATGTTAATAGATTTATTTATCAAAATGAATATTATATTTTAATTATAAAAAATTTTTGAAAACTGCATCTTGATGCAATGTAATTTCAAATAAATTCAGCAAGATTTTTTAAGGTGAACAAAATACACAATATTTATTATTGATAGTAATCTCCAAACAATTTAGTTCTCGAAATGATTGTAAAATGCTCCAAAAAGGAATAAAAATGGTATCTTTAGGCAATGAATTAACATAGATACTAGAAACTTCGTCTATTCATTTATTATCAATGAAAAACTTTTCTCATAAAAACCAACAGGTGTGTGAAAAAGAATTTTGAAAGCTTTCTCGTAGAATGTGCAGATGATTAATTATCCTCTCAACTTTGAAAGTGGTTAGAGCAATGCATTTTCATTACCGGAAAATGAGACAGAATTAAAAAAAATCGTGCCGGCTGGAAAATAAGCAAAAGAATGGGTAACAATATTAATGCCCACAAGGAATAGTCAAAGGTTATATTTTATTTGCAATAGTATATTCACATTAAAATAATTAGTAACAAAAGAAGTCGTAAAAGATTTGTTCATCTGATAAAAATATTTATTTTTAAAATAAAAGGTTTGCATTGCAATTTTTTTTGTGTTTATGATTTATGTGATTATTTTCAAACAATATTTTGGGATAATAATTAGTTTATAATTAAAAGAAAAGAAGAAAAAAAGGAATTACGTTGTTGTTGTTTTATATTTTGTTTTCAAACTATACGATAAAGTAAACTAATTTAATAATGATTATCCACTCTCAAAAAGTAGAGCCAGATTAAAACTTATTCAAAATTTATATTTTGGGAACTTAATAAGACTTAATTAAATGTTTTTGCTAATAATAAAATAATGCATTTTTTTTTAGTTTTGGCATTTTAGGTATGTAAAGTTAAAACAATTTTATTAAGAAAAATACATCCTGTAACGGTCTCTTACGTCATTACTGGGTAAACCAAAATAATGGACAAGATCTCGGGGTAATTAAAATATTTTAATGACATAAGATAACACAGTTACAATGGACAGACATTTAGACACAATATAGGGTAAACAATTAGAGGAACTAAGTGAAAATTAAGAACATTACATAATCCAGGATTGGACAACGAGACGAGTAACGTTTACTCATTCAGTTCTCAACTCTCTCTGACCTTAATACAGTTCTCTGTTCGGTAACACTTCCTTTAAAAGTACCACCATCTACATTTCGGTCTAAGAACTAAACCGTGTGTTACAATCCTTATTTGAATAAACTTTAAAAAAATAACCAACATATGTTAATACAAGTTGAGATTTATTATTTATTTATTCTAACATTTAAAAATAAGCAATCAAAGTGGCTTTAACTATTATGTCCTAAAATTTCAGAGACACATTTTGTGGGACAAAATATATTTTATTAAACTTAGAGCTTAAGAAAGTGAATAATAGAAATTTTTTCGCTGACATTAAAAATAAGTGTTTTGGCAACAAAAAATATTGTACTTAAACAATTTTATTTCTTTAAGACAGTTTTATTATAGTTTCATAGTTATTTTGCATTATTACTTTTATATATGAAAGATATTTAAAATATATAGCAAATTACTCCAAATTTTATATATTTTCTACAATTTTTTTCTATACTTTTTTTCTCTCTTAAGCAACTTAATTTTTAATAAATTGGACTATTTGGATAATAGTTTTTTATTACTAAATGAAATGCTGATATTTGTTAGCCTTTAAAAAAAATCTATTTCAGAATTTTTCTTCCCTTTAATTTAATTATTATTCTTATTCCATATATGAATAGCTGTGTCAAACTTTATCTAACAAGGAGAGGGCACGACTAAGGAAATGCATTTGGGGTCGAGACTTGGTGTAATAGTAGTACTTCTTGAGGGTGTTTAAACCCTCAATGCAATTCCACCAAATGACCAGTCAATTCGGAGAAAAAAGCCTTCGAAATTCATGCTTAGCTTTTATACAATTAAATTTCAATTTCCTCCAACGATTTCATAGCTTGGTTGATATATTGTCTGCAAACTATACGCGAAGTCAGGGTTCGATTCATCGGTGAATTTTTTTTTCATTTCATTTAATCATTTTTAAAATTAAATAAACTTATTTATGAAAGGTTTATTAAATATTAAATGATATTTTATGTAATTATTTTGTATTTTATTAGATAAAAAATACTGTAACTATTGTATATAAATATTTATATTAAATTTTATATAAATACATTTTTATATTAATAAATAATATTTATAACAAAAAATACAATAAAAATTAAATGATATTATACATAACAATTAGTTACAAATAGTTTCATAATGTGAAATAAAATGTAACATAAATAAATTATTATATATAATATAAAATAATTTATAATGTATATTAATATTAAACTAATTATTTTATAATTAATATACTAAAAAGTTTTTTATTTATTAATAATTTAATACTTTTATAATTTTATAAGAAATTTTAAAAGTTTATTTTAAATAAATTTAAATCATTTTAAAAAGTTTATTTTTAAATAATTTTAATAAATTAATAATCTCATTTCAATAATAAATTGATAATTATTTCAATATTAAATTAATAATTTTAAAAATAAATTAATACTTTCAATAATAAATTAATAATTTAATTGTAATTCTTAATAATAATTCTTATTAATAAACTGAAAATATTAATTAATTTTATTAAAAATTATTTTAAATAATTATTTTAAATAATTTTAAATAGTAACTATTTTAAATAATTTTAAATAGTAACTATTTTAAATAATTTTAATAATAAATAATTTATATCATAAATTTATTTAATTGCTTTCACTTTGTAAACTACAAAATAATTACATAAAATATCATTTAATATTTAATAAACCTTTCATAAATAAGTTTATTTAATTTTTAAAATAATTGAATGGAATGAAAAAAAGTTCACCGATGAATCGAACCCTGACCTCGTGCATAGTATGCAGACGATATATGAACCAAGCTACGAAATCGTTAGTGAAAATTGAAATTTAAATGTATAAAAGCTAAGCATGAATTTCGAAGGCTTTTTCCCTCAAATTGACTAGCCATTCGGTGGAATTGCATTGAAGATTTGAACACCCTAAAGGAGTATTAACATTACACCAAGTCTCGATCCCAAATGAATTTCCTTAGTCATGCCCTCACCCTGTAAATATATTTCTTTCCATTATCAAAACTACAGCCATTGAAATTTCGAACAAACATTTTAAAACGAGTGTATGTTCGAATTTAATCTAAATGTTAAATTATTGACTGAAATCCTTTTATGTAATAAATTGTTACGTAAAAGCTATTTTGTTACTCTAGTGAAAGATAGAAAAAATTATGAACCTCAAAGCATATATAATCTAAAAAGTAATAAATTATTCCAATTTGGTGTATTTGTGGCGTTTTGATCAAAAGCGTATGACTATTTAATGTTAATATTCCAAATTCGAAAGTCATATAACACCCCATGCTGAAGAACATGGGTAATTTAAAAAAAAAAAAAAAAAAAAACTTCAGAAATGTCATTCTTACTTTGAAAATAAAACCCCGTTTTTTTTAGAGAAAACTTGTACTATATAAAATAAAAATGAATTAACTTGCGTTGCAACTGGGAAAAATAAATCATTTTCTTCAAAAATTAGTAAAATGGTACAAACATAAATATGGGAAATACAACAAACAAGTCATGCTCTGTTTGGATGTACATTTCAAAACATAAACGAATTCCTTTAACACTCTTTTATCTCGTTTTACTAGTTGTTACTGAAATTGAAAATTTTAATATAAATTAAGGTATTTACGTACCATCATAATAATGCCTATGTTCAAGTTAACTCGCCCATTTGGCAACCCTGATTTCAAATGTGTCGAACGCCTGAAATGGTAACCATGTACTTTATTTCATATAAGGTCACCAATACGGTTAGCGGTAATACATAAGTGCCAAAATTTATGTTTATCTGTAAAACTTTTTTTTTTTTTTTGCATTTTATAACTTTTACATTTTTAAGTTAACTTCTTATGGCACGGTAGGGAGAAATTTCCGTTACGCGTTACCAGTTACGGTTAGCGATGAAAGTAAAGTAGAAATGAATGAAGTTCCGAATTTCCCCCCCGTTTTAAAAAACGCCATTTAATTCATACTATCTATCTCAGACAAAAAATAATTACAGAATCAGAAAGATCATTTTTTTCGCCACGATATGGGATATATTTTTTAACAAAATAATAATATTTTCTATTTTTTACGATTTTTTTAAAAATCAGTCAAAATTGATACGCTTTTTTAAAAATGGCTTCTAAATCATTCCCTTTAAGTTTCCTTTTGCGTTAATGAATTGATATTTTACTCTAAACAAGTTCATGATTTTCTCTATTAGAATCAGTCATAAAAAAATGACGAAATCTTTTTTTTTGTGATTTTTCAAATAATACTCAAAATTTTAATTAAATATTTAATAACTTCATCATTTATAAAAATATTCTAACGAAACTTTTTTCCCATATGTAGAATAGTATTATCCGTAATCTGTTCAAAGATTGAAAAAATAGGTTAAAAATTACGGCTTTTAAAATTTATTTTGTGTTTTTCGTCTATTAGCCCTGAGATAGCACCCACCCCGTTCTCCTCATTCAACAGCAGCTTTAACAAGCCTTTCCTCTTCTAGCTTTGCGATACATACTTTGTTTTGTTTTTACGTTACCTAGAAGTCAAATTATAATCATTTTTATGAATTAAATAAAAATTGGAAGTGAGTCTTTAATCTACCCGAAGTAGGCATATAAATGGTTCAAAATCTGTCAAAAAATAGTTTAAGGAGAGTTTGTTGGATATACAGAGTTTTAAAATTCTTTTAAGGAAATAATACAAACAATCTATTGTTTTAAAATTTAGTGGCAACACAGCATTTCTTCCAATACTTTGACAATAAAAAATTGTATTTACTAAATTTTCAATCGAATGGAATTTCCAAATCCAGTTTAAGAAATGAGTTTTTTAATCACATATAAAATTTGGTGTAATTAATTT
Organism: Trichonephila clavipes; assembly: GCA_019973935.1. Taxonomy (NCBI): domain Eukaryota; kingdom Metazoa; phylum Arthropoda; class Arachnida; order Araneae; family Nephilidae; genus Trichonephila; species Trichonephila clavipes. The sequence goes on along the minus strand of BMAU01017296.1, from coordinate 464,809 downwards.
GATTGTTGTGAAGTGTTATATAGTGCTTCATTAATTTATATGTTTTTTAAAACTACAGTGGGCCGTAAAATTTTTTACAAACATGCCCTTAATTTTTACTGGCTCTATGTAACTTAGAATTAAAATCATATAAAAAAATTGGTGAGAAAAAAATGAGTAATTTTTAAAAAATTTAAAAATTTTAAAACGTTCCATGCGTTTTGATTTTTTTTAAATTTCATATTTTTACCTGATTTAACTTCTTTAAGCATTTCTTTACAAATGTATGTATGCAATGTAATGTTTTATATGATAATTTACAAAATATGGGTAAACGCAAATTTTTATATAAAAATTTCCAGAATTTTAATGATTTCCTATACATAAAAAAATTAATTTCTTCCTTCACCCTATCACTATTATTACAATACATACAAGAATTTATAACTATACATTAGATGAATGTTTCTGGAAAGTTTGTTTTGTTATAATTCGACAAAAATTGAAACGCATGGAACATTTGGCATTTTATGTTCCGAGGCAAATTTTTGATTCTTAGAAAAACATCTTTTATCATTTTAAGAAAAATTAACTTAGTTTTTTTTTTAAAAAAATTAAAGATGTAAACACAAACTTGAAATTGAAAACACTAATATCATACAAATATAAGATAGATTCAGAAAATATACTTATATATACGATTCCGCAATATTTATTGTAACAGTCACATTTACACGTAATATATATATTGATAAAAACTGAAGTAAGAAAGAACAGTCTAATAATATCTAAAGTAAATTAGCAGAATGTATTTCATTATTATTTCATCAACCAGATAGTACATTATGTATTTCAGTAATCACAATGAGTAAAAATAAAGTATTGTAATGGGATTAAATTACAAAAATTCCACATTTTTGAGGAAAATTTGTAATTTTTAGAAAAAATTACTATTTTTTTTCTAAAGGAAAGTAACTAATTTTTTTAAAAAAAACAGTAGAATGGCTGTACCAATTGTACTGAGATCTTCCAATATTCCACTCAACAATATAACAAAACAATATTTTTTAAGCGCACGCACTTTCCGTTGGTAAACAATTAAAGACATAAATTTAAATTTGGAAGAACATTAATATTATACAGATAAGATAGGCATAAAATATATATATATATATATAAGATTCCGCAATATTTATTGTAACAGTCACATTTAAACGTAATATTTATATAGATAAAAATTGAAGTAAGCTAGAACTTTCTAATATTATCTGAAGAAAATTAGCAGAATGTATTTCTTTGTTGTTTCATCTTAACCAGATAGTATATTATATATTTCATTAATCACAATGAGTAAAAATAAAGTATTTCAATGGGATTAAATTACAAAATTCAACATTTTGAGGAAAATTTTTGATTTTTAGAAAAACAGCTATTTTTATTCTCAAGGAGAATAACTAAGTTTTTTTAAAAACAATTAAAGACATAAATATAAATTTGGAAAATCGGACAAAAAATTATAACTGTAGCAGTATATATTACTCCGAACAAAAAGTTGGATGACATTATCGCGTTCCTTCATCTCGATCATTATTACCATACACATTAAGAGGCTCTGCTTTACTTATTAAAAATTGTGATAAAATACCTATGATTTTAAGTGGTAATTTTAATGCCAATTTTGCTTTAGACAAATCTCTTCAATTGATTGAAGTTTTAAAAGACAATTTCACCTTATCTCTACAAAACAACAGAATAATATCAACGACAAAATCAAATACTACGAATGATACAGTCTTTTCGAGATACTTGGCGATATTGAGTGCAAAGTCTACATTTCTTACTTTAGTTACCACTAGCCTTTGATAACAAAAGTATGTACTGAAGCAAACAAAACTATAATGGAAATATACTAATAATGCTGATACTTTTCTCAAAATACATACAATAATTTTTTTTTAGTATTATGCATTGAAAATGAAAATTTTGTCTATACTTATACCTTTTCCATCATAATTATTTTTTTAAATACAGTTTGAAATAATAATTATAATTATAAATTTGTTAATTATACATAAGATTACTTCAAAATAAAACTTTATTATTCAATTCAATACATGTAAGCCAAAGAAGTTAACTTCTAACGCGTGTTCACACTGATACACGCTTTCTTTTTTTTAAGAACAATTACGAAATGCAATTATTTAATTTATTTATTAGATAGTTACGGTAAACACATTCTACAGATTGATTTAAAAATAATGTAAAAATATGCATTAGTAAAGGAAGATTAGAACTAGATGCAACCCAAATAACTTACCTAGCTCACAAATCCTTTACATCAGCAACCCCTGCTGAGATACAGTTAGAAATATCGAAAAATCGGAAGGGAAAAAGATTTCTGAAGATCTTTCCTGTCCGATAATGATGGACATAAAGGATCTCTTATTACGCCAATTTTCTCTTATTTCCCAAGTCGGTCCGTGAGCTCAACTTCGATGGGTAACGACAGAAATCGAAGTAAATTTCGTTGTTCATGTCCTCTTGATCATGAAGTAATAGCTTTTTAAAAGTGCGTCAAAAGCTTATTTCTAAAATCCATTACCTTGGAGTATTGTTAAAATGTGAAAGAAGCTGAAATTATAGAGATATTGATATTTTGTTTAAGAAAGAAACCGAAGCTATCTAGATGGCTTTAATAACTAAAAGAGTGACGTTTTGTGTTAGTTCAAATATATATGACTTTGATGAAATATTAATTGAGATTTCCCGTTCTTTAAGAACGGGAATTCTCAATTAATACTTCATCTTAATACCTTACATAAAAATGAAGAATAAATTAATTGAATAATAAATTCTTATTTGCTATCGATTTCCTTTCTGTAATTAATTCGATTACATTTATAGAACTCTAATGCGTTAAGTTTCTTATAAGAAAAATCTGTAACAAAAGAATGCGTATGATTTTGTATAAGATAGTGATTTATAGTTTATTTTTTCGGGGGTCAGAATAGAAAGAATAAAATGTAGACAAAACAATACAATTCATTACTGAACAGTGGCCATACATTTTCAGTTCATGAATTTTTTACAGCTATATATAATATTAATAACAACAACAACAAATCAAAAGACTGATGGATAGATTAAACGTACTACACATCAATATACAGTGTATAATATTGTTGCGTAGATTAAACTAATGTGGAGTTGGATACTCAAATAAAAGGATCACAGCTCTCGCTAGTCACAATAAGATCTTTATTCTGGGAACCGAATATTTCCTGTCCTTATATATTGAAACTGAAACTCCCAGAACTTTCCATAACTATAATTAAAGTTAACTTTTATAAAAGCACGTACAATTAATAATAAAAAAACACGAGAAAAAGAAAAAATTTTTTATTACAATGAAAAAAATAAGCACGAGACAAAAATACAAAGAAAGTAAAATAAGTTATTTTGGGCAAGTCGCCTGCAGCCGGGTGCTTGAGTCCGAGCAGTACCATGGCATTCGAAGTGAACTATTTTCGCTACATTACTACAAAATTCGTTATACGAATACTAATACTTGTTATATATGTAGATATATAGATAGTTTAATTATTTTAGTAATAATTTAAATTATGTCCCTAAGTTTAATATTAATCCTGATTATTTGAATTTAATAAAGACTAATTTTGACGCAACTAAAACGAATGTTTATGGATTTGAAATAAAATACAGATAATCAGAGAGTAAAATGTAGTACTTATGTAAAAAAAAGAGGTCTTCTATTTTTTTTGTATAAATTATTTTTTAGACGAGCAGTATCTATACCTCAATACATAGAAATAGTATACTTAATTACTTACATAGATATAAGGATTTAATTACTGGTAATATAGACAAACTTAATAATTACACTTTTCATAAAAGCTGTTTAAATCACGATTATCCAGCTAACTTTCTACGTACATTAATACAAATAAAGTACAAAATAAAGATCTTTATAATAATTGATACAATCTTCATTTACCATTCCTTATTTTCTCCCTTTTTTTAAAATTCTATAAGCTTCAAACACGTTATACAGATGGAGCTATGGCTTAGTTGAAATCGTGCTAATTGTATTTCAACACATTACGTATTTTCGTTCTTAAGTTTATTGAATCCATTATTTTAATATTAAGCTGTTGAAATTTTTTTATATAATTTTGTTTTTTTTTTGTTCGCTTTTTTCAGTTGTATTACTTTTGCTACTCTACCCATTTATATGGACTTCTTTGAAATCCACAATGTTTTTCTGCATTCGGTTCTAATGCAGCATTGAATATACTTGAATATAATAGCCTTGCTTATCTGAAATTCAATTTTCGTTCTTCCTTATTTTTCTTGTACTATTATGCATACATTTTCTGCTAGTAGGTGAAAGTTAGGATACTGTTAAGCACGTTTAACCCTACATTTCTGTCCTAAGTCAATGACAACATTAGAATATATTATATATACTTTTGCATTACAGTATATATAATTGTTTCATCTAAATATATTTATAATTTTAAGCATATTTTTTTGGGGTGGTTCTACTTTTTTCAACATACAAAAATATTAAAATCGGTTTCTAAGTAAATGTTCTCAACATTACTTTGCATATAAAAGAAGCGGAACATGACCTTAAATGATAATATTAACCTTAATGATAATGACCTTAATATTTTCAAATTTCTATGATTAGATACGTCTTAAATATGCAGTGTGCTGGATTTAACATTTATAAGGATGGTTGTTTTTCCATTATTTAAGGCCTATTTTTTTCTTTAATTTAAAACTTTCATAGTCATTTTGTCTCAAACATATTATTGGAAAGAAAATTAAATCTTACCCTGTACTTCTCAATAAAGAATTGATTTAACTTAAATTTCAATCATTTTTTCGATCCTTCATTAAAAATAGGGTCATTTTAAACCACATAGCATTCAACGGTTTCTTCCTCACTTAAGCCTCGTTGACAGAGAATGTAGGTTAACTCAAAAGACATTTATCAATAGCAGATCTAATGTCGGAAACTGATCAAATCTATTCAAAGTGAAACCGTAACATTATGCTTCATTAACAATTCAGATCGAGTGAATAAACGATTCAGAGGGTGGTGAGTTAGTGATTGACTTCATTGAATGAGAATTGCTCGGTTTCGGGTAGAACATGAATTAAGTACTTCCCCCATTTACTTCGGTTTAAGCAGGAAAAGCTATTTTGAATAATCTACAAAATCTATCAAATTTCGTGGTATAAATTATGAGTAGGAATTAACTCAGCTCGAATTCAGAAAGATATGCAATTTCTGTTGAATAATTGTAAAATTATGCGTGTTTTGGCAATTTGTTTACGTGAGATAAATTTCAATATTATTTATTCTTATCTAGTTTATAAATAGATTATTATTTTAATTGGATGAAGTTTTAAAATATATTTTCGAAATTAAAATTACAGATGCTTATTGTTAGATGCGGAAAAATGGATATGAAATTTAATATAGAAAATACTATTTAAAAGATAATTTGTGACTGAAAGTTTTCAACTTGGCAAATAATTAATGATTTGAAATAGCAAATTCTGCAGCTTTGGTTTCATTCAAAGAAATAAAAACAGAAATATGTAACACATGCATTCCCTACAATGCGCTTATTTCATACTTCAGAGATTAATAAAAATGTGTATGTTTAACATTTGATAAACATGTTCAGATCTAGATTAAGATTTGTTAAGTTTTTCTCACGTATAAATATCAAAAGGAAAAACCAAAAACTAATTTTTATGCTAATGAGTAACCAGGGCAACCCCCCATCCCATAGACGAGCAAATTTGTAATTTTTACTACATAGATTACCCCTCTGTTCTTTCGTCTACGTTTTTTTTATCACCCCTCCCCCTTCATTCCATAAGAGAGTTCAGTGTACACCAAGTGTTGCTAAACTTTGTAGAGTATAATTTTATTTTTCCTAATAAATGTAATTAAGTAAAACCAGCTTTAAATAACAAATTTGGATTTTTTTTTATCATTTCAAAATATCTCTCATAAAATAAACATCATGAGAAAATTTTCATTTTTACGGAAAAAAGTGTCAAATTTTAAACAAATATAAAACAATAATCATCTTATACCTTAAGTAAAAATGTTCCCATAAAAATGTTTTAATTTTTTTATATTAAGATTTGTTTGAAAACTTTAATGTTACATTTCTTTATACACTTTTATATTTTTTGGTATGCATGTAGTGTATATGAAAATAAACAAATGATTAAAAATTCAGAACAAAATATCATTTTATTAAGCGGTTACAGCTTGCAAAAGGTTAAAAATCAGTAAGTAAAAAGCCAGCTTTAAATAACCGAAATTTGGCATTTTTTTTTGACCCCCTGTGGAAGATCCTGCCATCATTTTGCATCTGCGCAGTTAATTCTCCTGTATAAAATAAATCCCATCATTCTCTATTGGCGAAAGATCTTTCATTTTTCACGGAAAATTGTTGGGAGAGTCGCGCAGTATGTGGACGAGCATTATCCTTTAAAATGGCACCTAAATATAAAATCGGCTTTAAAATAATCACGTATCTGCGAGCTGTCAAAGTGCCTTGAAGGACCAAAAGATGATCCCCCATAAAAATTGCTTTCACACCTTTTTTTATATTAAATGCCGGATTTGTTTGGTAAAGCACTTTAATCGTTCATTTGACACGTCTTTATCATTTAAAGCAGGTCGGAAAAATCCAGTCGACACTGCCTATGATGTGGGGTCAGTGGTAAGCGTCTTAGCGGACGTCGGCTCCTCAAGCCAACTTCGGTCAGTCGTCTCCTTATGGTTTCTCTTGATGGCACTGGATGTCTGGAAGGAGGTAAATGGCGTTGAATCGATGCTAGCGACGTTGTTGGTGCCGAAGTGGCCACTCTTCTGATTGCATGATCCTCGCGATCATTTGTGTTCCTGGGACGTCCTGACCCTCCGCGACGGTACACTCTACCTTCTGTGATCCACTGTTGCCAACACCGAGCAACTACCATATCGCTCCGACCGAGGTGGCGGCCGATACGTCTATTCGACCAACCTGCTTCTCTGAGGCCTATTATACGGCCCCTATCAAAGTCCGTCAGCTGCTCGTACTGCCGCCGGTTACGTCTTAGAGGCATCGTAAGTCTCAATATCGTCTATCAAAGTCATCAGATTCGTTTGGATAGCCGTACGGCGCTCGTTTTTAAAGTCTCCCAGTTGCGCAACTCAAATGCGCATAGCAATTCTGCCTTGTCTCATTGGCTTCGAAATTTTAATCATTTGCATATTACCAGACTACATTCTTGCCGAGTTTCGTGATTGTAGCTTGATTTCTTCTGGGTGCATATATTTTTTTGCGACAGAGTGTATTTAAAGCAGAGTTAAATTTAACCCTTCTTTAAGAAAAGTTGAAGAGCTTAGTAAAATATACAACATAACATTTTAAAAATGAATTTTGAAGCAATTCATTATTTCTCAATTTATTATATTATCTTCCTCCAAACTTTGGAAAAAATTTCGAAACAAAAAAAAATTAAATAATTAAAATAAAGTATTAAAACAGATAAAAATTTTAATCAAGATCAAGTACACAATTAAAATACTGAAAGTGTTTTAAGAGCGATATCTATAAAATTCAATTTTGGTCACAATGTGAATGTTTGTTATTTAACGCAGATTACAATTTTTTGTTCACAAAAGATTAAAAAATATTTCACGATACTTTTATTTTCAAATGTGATTCTTTTGATATAGCTTGTTTATTATTCGCAAAAGAATTAAATTTAATACTAAGAATGAAACATTGCGTATCTTAAATAGTGTTAAAATATAAAAATTTGCTTAGAGCAACACAAAGGAGAAAAATTTCAAAAAACCTAAAGGTACATTAGCTGGAAAATTAACTTCTAAACTGAGATGCTTAAAATGCAACAATTTTTATAATAAAAGATAAAATATGAAGCTAATTTACGAAGTTTCTTGAAGAACTTTTTAACACCGCTTCAAAACCGTGTTTAGAGGAAAAGTGATGTTTAGAAGCAGTGTTCAAAATTGAATTATTATGCTCTTTAATTATTTTACACATCCAGAAAAAGCTGATTCTGCCTAAAAATTTCAACATCGTGAAAAAGTTTCATTTGTTAATGATATTGTATACCCCAGAAAAGTTGCTTCTTCATCGAAAAATGAAATAAATTCACTTAATTTTCAAATGCTCTTAGTAGATTAAATTGTAAAGAAAGTTTAATCATATATGAGATTTATTATGAATAAGCAAAAAACGTTTTCAGGTTTATGTTATATTTATACCTTTGTAAAGGAATGGTATATTTTTTTTTGTTAAAAAGGTGATCTGATTAAAATATATTCTTTAGATTAGTACTTTTTTTGTACATATGTGTGGCGTATGTACGTGTTTCCGAATTTATGTAGCATTAGTACTTCTATTTTTGTAAAAAGCTTTATTCCATATTAAGAAAATGAAATTGGACAGATTTACATATGCAATAGAATTTAATAGACTTTTGTTTAGATCGTTGTTGCAACTACCTCCCAAATGGAAATATTGCAATTTATAAAAATAAAAAAACAGAAAGATGTAAGTTTTATGTAAAAGTGAGAAATAAAAACGTATTCTTATTTTCACAAGAATTTTGATCAAATTGCGTCATATTTCTCGATTTCAACCCAACCAAATCGCATTAAATCGACTTACCTCTGCCATTAGTATTATAACTCAAAAAATACGTTCATTTTTAATGTGTCAAAGAATTCTAGAATAAAATCTCCACTACACTTTTTTAAACACCAAAGGTGAACTGACAGTCACTTCAGTCTCGTTCACAGTAACTCGTTCGACTAGTCATTCTTCAAATTACCCTAATTATCCCAACGCTTACGATAGGAGGGGGACGTCGCATTTAATTACTCCAGCATCAAAGTTGATTGTCGAAAAGAACCGTCTGGTCCACAGCTTGTTCCTCCAAACCTAATTGAGCGCAGGAAGTTCCCTAACTCTCGGGGAGTGAGCTGGTGGGGAGGACACAGCAACTTATTGTTATTAATGGTAACAGTCACCCCAGCCAAATCGAAAAGCGAAAAGGGAATTTCGGGTATTTTTCTATTCCTTGAAGTTTTCGTAAAATAATAGATAAGGCCATTCTCGCTGAGAGACTGATTAATTGTCAGATATGAACAGCAAACCACGGAAGAATCCATCAGTTCAATGAGGGTAAATTGATGAAAATTGACTTAGTTTTTTAAATTCCCGGGGCAGTTGACATAACGATCACTGATTGATTTAAGCACGGAGTTGCTGTTGTAATGGAGGTGAATAGTTCTTCTGAAGTTACTCTTCACGAAGTAATCGATTAGGCTACAAGGATAAAGTAGATGAACTCTTTCGCGAGAAAAGAGGGCTCAGCGGAATGTAGTTAGGTTTAGGTAAACTTGCTCTTACAACCTTAATTGCATTCATTTTCCTTCCAATTTAACTTACTTTTTACAGACACACGTAGTATACATTATTAGTTTATAAAAGTAAGTGAGAGTATGTATATAGATACGATATAATAAAATGTAATTTACTTTTAAATATATTGCATACTTCCTAGGTAACTATTAGCACGATGTGGAATCTTAGAGATGGAGTGGGGGTGACAACTCACACAGCGTCTTTGTCACTTGATCGGAGGTTCAGAGCAGAGAAGTAGCAACCGCCCCATTAGCCGTATCCATGATACAGGGCCACTGACATGTGTAACTGGAGTACCTCTAAGAGGGCTTTCGTTTCAAAAAACGGGATCTGAATTGATTTTGATTCGGGATCCAATCGGAACTAGCTACGACACTGGTTCAGAGTTATGAGATCCGTTGCTAATAACATTCGAGAGTGGCACGAAATTTCCATTGACACTGCTATTTCTAAATTATTTAAAAAAATTTTGACAAGATTACGGAAGAAAGAATGATGAAGTCTTGGGACCAAGAATATTTCATTTCAACTAAAAGGGAGCTTGACAAAGAAATTTTTTCAAACCTTCAATTAAAGACTGACTTGTGTCATCATTTTTAAACAAATTGCAAAATAACCTAATTTCTCACTGGTCCTGGTAACTTTAAAAGTTATTTGAACAATTTTGATTTGGTTCCGTTATCTTCCTGTGATTACAATATTGGGGGTGAGAAAAATATAACCCGCGCATCTTCAGCGTTCCAAGTTTGTCAGAGGAAGAAAGATCTGAAGACTGGCTGTCAAGGCCAATAATATAAATTGGTTTTGCCAACTTATTTCCACCAGGAGTGTTTTTGATAGGTTCTGCAAATTTATTGTAAATATATATTTGTAATCTAAATTTTTCTCTTTCCATTAGAATGTGCGTTTCTTTGATTATTTCTGATTATTTTCAATAAAAAAACCAAAAATAGTATTTGAGTAGCTTCACAGAGTATGACACTTTTAACAAAAAAAAATCTGGTTAAGTATTTCATTCTTAACTAACTTAAAATTATAATTTTGCACATCACAATATTCTTTTTGGAGTAAAACTGAGAAATTTATTATTTGTTAAACAATTTGTACCTTGATAGGTGCTCTGTCATTGCTGGTATACACCATTTTTTTTTGCAATTGAATTTGTGCTTCATACAGTCTGGCTGAGCAATCTATTAGGAATTTTCTAGGTTTTTGTTTCTCGTACTTTAGATGATACACACACGCAAATAATCAAATTAAGAATATTTATTTTTCTGAATGCTGAAACATTTTAAAAATACAAAAGCAAATCCAGTAGAAATCTAGCAATTGATATGCTGGTTTTATACAATCTTAAAAACTTTTCTGACCTCATTCTACGTTTGTGTGCATACTTTTTTTATAAGAAATTATAAATTTAATAGTTAGCGAACTAAGAACACTTATTCGTAATAATATCAAACGGATATTAAAAATTTATTTTGAAATTTGTGAGTTTAAACAGAAACAATTTTGTAAGAGATTTACTTTCTAACTGGAAACTATGCTATTCAAGCAAATTGTTATTATTATTTTTTTCATTTTAACTTTCAAAATAGATAAAAACAGGAACATCAGAGTTCAAACAGGTTTTTTCCGCAGGAACATCAATAATTATATTATATGCATTTTACCAAAAAATTGAAAATAACTTTTGTTCTGTTATCGTTCATATTATAATCTAAGAAATGCATTTATGTGATAAAGCAATAATCACACACGGAGCTTCAAAAATCTATTTCTTGTAGTTTTAAAAAGAATATCTTTGAAGGAAAACACACGCAACTTTTAAAATTTCACCTGTGTTTGCTCATAAACAAATTCTGTAAAATATGTTGATATAGTATTTCCAGTAAATTATTTTCCAAGGATTTTCTTATTGATTCTTCATTTTATGTATTTGAAATTAAAACGATCGATTTTTTAAAGAAAAATAACATATATTCTTATCAAAGTTTAATAGAAATTGTTAAAGTGAAACAGATTTATTAAATGTGTGTGTGTAAGAATAAAAAAGTTGCCTTAGAATATAAGTAGGGATAATGGTGTTTCTATTTCATTAATTCTATAACTACAAACAATTTAAGGAACATCAATCTTCAACTCTATATTTCTAGCGTTTAAATCTCTTATTTATACTTCTATAATTTTTGTAGTTTTCTGTGACACTTTTTACAAAAGAGGACTTTGAAGATGTTTCAAGAAAATGTTTTAAAATAGTTAAAAAAAAGGTTCTTAAGTGATATAAAAAAATAGTATAGTATTCCTTTGTAAACATCAGAACAAATTTTGCTTAATTAATACTGTTATATGTGAATGGAAGACAAAAACTAACCAGCGTTATGAATTTTTGTCAAGAATTTCACTCTTATGAAAAAGGAAAATAACATTTTTCATGTTGAATATTTCACCGACGTTTCTATTATAGAGACAGTACGAAATAAAAAAAAAAATTAAACGTTTGCAATGAAAGAGAATAAATTAAAAGTGCTAAACAAACGCAATACACAGGAGTTTTTAGAACTTGTTTTCTAGTCATAAGATATACGTTGTTTTGATATAATTAAAACCACACTATTACAACAACTAGTTTTTTTTTGATGATTGTCATTAATATTGATACCATATACTTTTATTATCACAAGTAATTTAATATTTTTTTAGTTATTGCTATTTTTTTTAATTGCTCAATAATTATTCTAATTCTGTAAGAAATAATGAATTTTCAGGATAAATTTGAATATATTATCTGAAGAAAGCTGAAAGCTTGTTAACAATCATATTTTAACCATGCTTTCATTTAAGTAACTATAGACTGTATTCTATTCTGGAAAGCATGTATCAAAAATGATATGAGTTACCATTGACATAGGAATCCTAAATAACATCATACATTATATAATAAATCGAACACTGAAATTATAGTACAGAAGGAAAGATGACACAAATTGCATATGAATCATTTAAAGTACATCTTATTACTTTTCGACCTATTTTTTGATATCGTACGAAGAATGATTGAATGAAAGTTATCGTGTTTGCCTTGATGATACAACGAAAGATATTTTTGCCGCTTTCACGAATCGCAATAAATCGTATTTGAATTAGACTCGCTCTTTTGCTGTTTGCAGACACTCTATTAAAAATTTATGAATACATTACTTAGAAAGACCCACTTAGATTAAAACAAGGAATCTTATTTATACAATATGAGAAAAGTTATTTGTGATAACAGCTTATCAAAAGCATCTGGAAATATATGCACGCAAAAGGTGTAATTAGGTTTTGTACAGTTTATATGAATTGGTCAATCAAGAATAAGCTAGACTTGTCAACATATGGGTAATTTTATATATATAGAATGAGCATGATTCATGACATTTACGTGAAAGATGAGATCACGATTTTAAGTTCAAAGCTCATATTAATTTCTTGCACATTCATATCTAAAAGTCAAGTGATTATATAATAGGATTAAGATTTTTCTTTCGTAATATATTTCAAGCAATTTTAAACCCCATGTGTGTTTTCTACTTATTTACTGAAAACATACATTTTTAAATAAATTTCATTGGAAAAAAAATTGGAAACAGGGCGTATGAACTAATTGACTGAAAACATGTGATTGCACTTGTCCCGTGACTTCCTAGACATATGGATGGATCCATTGTAGAGTTTTATTAGAACCCCTGGTAAGCACTTGTACGTTACATTTTTGGACTAATTTTTCAAGGAAAATATGTACTGTAAAAGCCGGCGTAAAACGTGCACTTTTAACACAAAAATAAGAACGAAATTTACCGGTGCACGTTATACGCCAGGTATATAAAAATCATAGCTTCAAAAAAAAAAAAAAAAAAAAAAAAAAAAAGAGATAGATGCGAGTTTATAAAAAAAATTGATTTCTACATAGATCGGAATACCGTTTATTTAAAAGAAATGACATCTCTAATGAACTTAAAGCATTCTCAAACTGTGGGGCGCGCCCTCCTACGGGGGCATGAGAACCCTACAGGAGGGCTGCGAGCATATTGGAAAAAAAAGGTTTAAAAACTTAATTAACGGGAACGAAGTATATAAAAAATACGTTCTGGCATATAAAAAATACGCATTTACGCAGACATAATTTATATATATCAGTTGGCGATTACTTCATCAAAAATAAAAGTTTCAACTTCCATACGTTTATCAACGATCTGATCCTATAACTAAGTAAAAGAAAAATTTTGATTGATTTACTGTAATAGCACGATGAGAGATTATTTTTTTACGTTTTCTTTTTAAACCTAAAATACTACTCTTTCAGGAAAACCTCAGACCCAGAGAAAAATTCTAGGAAGATAAAAAATTCATCACTGTTATTATTATTGAAATGCTGTGCAATATATGTAGAAAGAAAATGAAGACTTGTTCACTTTTCCCCCAGCAAGCAGATTAGCGTCAGTCTGAATTGTTTTCATCGTTTGACTTAGGAGCTTATTGGTATGATTACTTCTGTCAGTGAAGAACTGTTTGGCTAAGATTTATTTGTATGGGTATTCTGAAACATGTAAAGCAGGATGAAATACGTGTTTACACAATTAGTTTTTAGAACTAACATCGATATTTTTATATTTACTGCACTTTTTAACGTGGGGCTCAAAGTCAAAGGACAGCTAAACTACAATGATTTGAACAGAATATGACGGTTTTGCTTGAAAATATTATTCCTGTAATGTTAGCCAAAAGTGTCTGTGATTTGTGCCCTTTATTAAGGTTATGTACCTTTGAAACATCTTAGTTCACTTTTAATAGATTTTTTCTCAAATTATCAAAGAAAAAATGAAACGTCCTTGAAAAAAGGTAAGTATATCTTCTCTTAGTTAAATTGTTTACTGGAATTGTGATTTTTATCGTGTACAATAAAAACAATTGTAAAAAAATCAAACCCAAAACTTGGGGGTTACTCAGTCACCTCTAACTTAATAAACTTAATTGTGTTGAATGTATTGCGTTGCTTCTTGCAATACCCTTTAAAACCCTTTTAATACGGAAAAATACTTCAGTCCTCCTTTATTTCGTGGTAAACTATTTTAACTGTACTTCATATGTAAACTCTTAAGCAATGTAACATTTCACAAACTTTTAGAAAAACATACAAATTGTTTAGAATTTTAATTTGAGAATAACCATAAAATAATAAATAAATTAATGATCTTTACCTGCAGAAAACTATTTTACTCTTAATTAAAGAAATCTATAGAAATATTTCAAAATATGCCATCACTCACTTTAAATTTTAATTAATTTAGAAATAACAACAACAAAAGTAATATCGATTTGAACAAAGCTTAATATGATGCGAAAAGTTATTTTGTCAGAGTATTGCACTTCTATTTTTAGTTTTATTGTGTCATTTGGTTGGTTTTTAAATGATTCTCTATAATTAATTCGAGCAACAGCGAGCGTCAGCATGATGTTTTTGTTATTAGATCCCAAAGGAAATGCATCTTGAAAGAAATTCCTTCGACAATAACGAATAAGAAAGACTCTTGTCCCACATTACAATTTTAAATTGTCATACGTTGAACATTCACTACTCATTTACATTTCGAAGAAAAACAATCTAGAGAGTACTCAACGTTACAATTCATTAAATGTCTGTAAAAATGTATATTTTTCTTCAAAAATGAAAATTAATTAAAATCACGAGGTGTTGCATTAATCCCAATGTAGAAGTAAAATTTGGCTCTAAACTTAAATAGGAAAAATTAAAACGTTTCATCGTCAATTATTTTAATCAAGAAATCGTATATTGTATTTGTACATACATCCTTCCATTAAAATAATAATTATTGTTTCGAAGATAATATTTTACTTTTTATTTCACTAAAATAAATTTTTAAAAATGTGTTTATCGTCGTCTGAAAATAAAGATAATACAAAATTTACTGATTCTTTAGGCCTTGAATTTTTGAAAGATTTATTGGTGATTTGCGGAAATACAAGATCATCAGTTGTTTTCATGCACCTTACTAACAGGGAATTAATATTCCCTAAGCAATGATGTAATTTCTTTAAATAACTAATTATTCCCTTTGCCTAAACACGTGACTGTATTCTTTTACAATGCGTTTTTTCCTATTCTTCCCTGTTTTTAAAGACTTGATCTTGAATAAGTCTTCTCTTGCTCTTTGGCTTCGCCATGTAACTATCGTGTCTCTTGTTCTTCATCTTCATCAAAATGTGAAGCGAGCGTACATTTTTGTGTTGTGTCTATTCTGTTTTCTGTGTTGTGTTAAGATGTTTACGTTTGTGTGTCTCTATACAACTACAATAAACAGGGCTAACAATGAACACCTGACTGCTTAGCATTGCAACATTACCAAATAAATAATGATCAATGCAGAAATCCTTATCACTCGACATGCCCTTTTATTTAATCTCTACCAATGGCCACGATTATTTCATATATATATGATTATTCTTTCTCACTCTCAGTCTTATAATACTTGCATACATAGCAGGGATATCCTTTCCTTGCATGGATCAATTAAAAAAATATAACAACTGAGACAGAAGGATAAATATATATATATATTATTTATTATAAAATAAACAATTTTTTTAACTATCCTATAACCTACCCACCAGCGTGATTTTTTTCAAAATCCATTGATAGTAGATCTTTACTCAACAAAGGATGCGGGCAAAATATAAAGTCTCTTCTGGTCTAATTGCTGCGGAGATCTCAAGGTCAGTGAGTCTCGTATACAGGAGTGTGCATAATATATAAACACACATGATTCAAAATTGAGTCATTGACTCAAAAATAACATCCCCCACAACCCATAAAGATTCAATAAATCTGAAAATAATCAGAAACTATTCTCATTATTATATGCATTTGTAAAAAATAAAGCATAGCATGAAAATACCCTCTCTTTAAGAATGGAGTCATAATCCGGCTCCATTCTTAAGGAGAGGGTAAGTGTCAATTGCTCAAAGACAACTCATCATCACACACAGACTTGTTTTCATCTCTTATTGATTTGTTATCTATTAAAGATTTTTCTCTTCTCAGTAAATGTTAAGGTTTTGAATACTTGTGTTTCCTTTATTGAAGCATCAATTATATTTCGCTTCCTTCCATTAATGCTTTTGTTCAAAAGGAAGAAATTTATTTAAATAGAGAAAGAAAGAAAGGAATACGCTAGGAATCAACTCGTTTATTTAAGATCTCTATATGGCACATATATACGCATATTCCAAATATATAGTTCTGTTTATGCAAAATAATACACTCTTCCTATTTCATTTCTTTCTTACTATGAAGTGCGTTATCAATGATAGGAAATATTTTATAAATAAAGTAGGCAGCTTCTTAAACATTTATTTATAAAGCAGAGTAAATAATTCATGTACGTCTCCAAGAGAAAAACCTATAAGTAATTTATTTGAATATGAATAATTGCTATAAAAATATACGAATTCAAATTTTCTTTCAAACAACCTAAGTTCTTACAAACAAAAACAAGTATGATAAACTTGAGTTTAGAAAAACATGTGTTTTGATTGGTTGAAGTAACAAAACATAAATATTTATTTTTAGTGAGAAGGGAAAGAGATTTCTGCAAAAATAAACTACTTTAAACCAGATTTCCATCTGTATCTGTCTGGTATGAAAAACGATTAATTATTTTTTTGAAGCGAAGGAACGCAAGCTCTTTTATCTTTGATTTATTTTAGAGAAGATAATATCTTACAAAAATTAGATTTTCCGTTCTAAGTATTTTCTTTGTGAAAATGTTTCATCAATAAATGTTATTTCTAGAAAATTCATACACATATCCATTAGTTTCATTCGTTAAAAGTTTATTTTGATGTGCAAGGAATATAAAGTTAACGATTCATTGCGTTTTCGAAAAATAATTCATTAGTTTTACAGTTACTTCCCATGTCATAACAGTTTCTGAATTCACTAGCGAGAATATTAATATTTCACACACAGCATGGTTATTTCATAAAGGGAAATTCGATTAAATTCTGGGATTGTTAAAAGAAAGAATTGTTCATTATCTACTCAATGGTTAATGATTTATTAACTTGCACAAAATAATTAATTTAACACGCGTTATTATATATCGTTCCTCAATACATTTGAACAAAAAAAATTCTGATTTTTTTTTAATATCTCTCCATCTGCGTATTTTTGTAACTGTAAGTTTAAGTTCACCCACAAAGGAAACAGTGTGGCACATTAAAAATCACCGGTAACGTTGGATCAAAAAATTGGACACAATGGGGAATTTAATTTATACCGTAATATCCGGCGTATAACGTGTACTTTTAACACAAAAAATAAGATCGAAATTTACGGGTACGATTTAATTACCGTGTATGCAAAATATTTTCAAAAATAAAAGGAGATGAGCATAAGAAAAATTAGACTTCTACATGGATCGGAATACTAATTATTTGACAGAATAGACATACCTAATGGAATTAAAGGATTCTGATTCTAAAAGTATACTATTTTTTTTTCAAAATCCTTGGATAATACCTCTAATAAATGGCTTGAAAACATACCAGCATTGTGTACACGCGCACTTCTTGTTCCGTCGTAAAAAAGGGGATGTGCGTTATACCGCGAATATACCAAAACATTAAAAAAATGCAGCTTGAAAATAGGGGGGCGTGTTACACGCCGGTTCACGCTATACGCCGGATTTTACAGAATTTTATGCTGCCTAATTAAAATATCAAACAGAAAAATGTTTATACACATAAAACGGTTTTCCAAACAAAATCATTTTAACAAAATATATAAACCAGGAGAAAGCAACCTTTTAGCTGTGGTGTTCCAAATCAATCTACTAATATTATTCAGCGTGTCATAGAGTAAGATTTTTTGAAAAACAATTCGATTTCTTCGGAATTGAATGCAGTTTTAGAGAATAAAGGTCAAAACATAGATTTGCAGTTTTGTTATATATTAATATTGAAATATTTAATGTTATTTCGTAACATAAAAACGAACAGCATAAAATATAACCATTTCTTCAACAACAACAAAAAATCAAATTGATTATGTTTTTATAAAAGTGTTTATTTAAATATGAAATAAATACTATAAAATATAAGTAGTTGCCTTCCTTATGGTTAAATGAATCTAATGCTTTCACTGCTCTACACACTTTCATATCGCACAATCCAGGGTATAATGTGTGGCACGATTCTGAGCATTCGCATTCAGTTGTTAAACAATTTCTTTGTGGACTCGAAATATTTTTCATATGAGGACAATTTTTTTTGTTTAGATATGTAGAACCAAAAGTGGGGAAAGTAGAGTGCATACAATTTTTTCTCTTCAAACAATTAAATTTCTCCAGCAATGATATTCAATAATTTACAAAATAACTAAATTTATCTCTAGAGTTATCTCTCAGATTTTTTCGTAATTCCGTAAATATCCATAATTCAGAAGATGTTTGTCAAATAAGAAATAACAAATTTACGACTCCATCCCCTCAAAAAAGTCGACACATTTATACAATAGTGTCGTGTGCCACTAAGAATCTACCGCATATCATGGGTTGCCAATCCCTGATATGAATTATAAGATTACTTATCTAAGAATGAAATCTCCACGCAGGTAAACTTCAAGGATATATTGTTTTCAAGTACACTTATTCCAGTTACTTACCCAGGTCTATATCGCTATTAAACGTAACAATGAGCTATCCGCAAGGTCTATCCTCTCCGACTCAGTCTTTCTTCTGGCCAACATAATAGTCCTCTTAAGCTTGAACAAGGTCACACCAGAAAGGAACGTCACTACTGAATAACGCATAAATAGTCAACGAAATAGACGATCATAAATAGTTGTCAATGATATAGATCAGTGGTTTTTAAACTTTCGATTGACACCGCCCCCTGTTATGTGTCAGCCTGACATCGCTGATACCCCAAAATTTTGAACATTCCTATCTGACTCATAACACATGTCTGGTGATTTAAAAGTTTCTCACTAATATTAAGACAGATTCTACTATGTATAGCTAAGGTGACCAGTTTTTTTACAATGAAAAGGGGGACACTCGCGTGTGAAAATTTTATGAAAAAGTTACAACGTATGTATTAGGTTGGGGAAAAAGAAATCCATTATTTTTTCCAGTAAATGGCTGTAATGTCGACGTCTCTTGAAGTATCGATCAAACAATTACAAAATTATGATCTTTATCAAGGTGACATTTCACACTAAAAAAACTATCTTGCTGTTTTTCGTTTGGACCATTCAGTTTTGAGTTACAGGGTGTTAAAAATGGAAGTCAACAAAGAGAAAATTCGGTACACATATTTTACAGTCTTTCTTTGATAAAGGCGAAAATGCAAGCCAGATGGCTGAAATTGTGAAGTGCTTATGGTGCCAATACTGTAACAGCTAATTACATGCAATTTTAGTTTCGTCAACTTCGTTCAGGCATTTTTGATGTTAAAGTTGCCCCGTGCCCGCCATCGAAAATGTCGATAAAATCACAGAAATAATCGAAGTTGAACGGCATGCTAGTAGTCGTGGCATCACTGCCCAGGAGCTAAAGATCGACCATAAAAAAGTTTTAAGTCATTTGAGCAAAGTTGAATTAAAAAAGAAGCTTATTGTTTGGGTGCCACACCAATTAACACCAAAAAACATGATGTATCGAATTTCCATTTGCGAAGCCCTGGCCAAACGGAATGCAATCGACCATTTCTCAGAAGGATGGTGACTGGGGATGAGAAATGGGTCACATACGACAATATTGTGTGAAAACGATCATGGTCAAAGCACGGCAAAGCAGCTTAAACGGTGGCCAAACCAGAAGTAATGGCCAGGAATGTTCTAATGTGTATTTGGTAGGACTGGAAAGGAATAATTTATTATGAGTTGCTTCCGTATGGCCAAACACTAAATTCAGATATCTACTGTCAACAACTGGACCATTTGAAGCTAGTGACTGACCAGGAATGGCTAAAATTTGTCAATAGAAGAGATGTGTTCCATCAGGACATGCCACGCCACACACGTCTGTATTGCCTCGCATAAATTATCATATGGAAAATGTTCTTTTTTGAAATGGTTAATCTTCCCTTCCATCTTTTATCCATTCTAGCATGCTGATTTTATATTGTTCAAATTTATTAGAAATTTTATATACATTCAGTCTTCTAATTTCTTCAAACAGACATTTGGCATCGATTTTGATATCAGGCATTTCTTTGGATAAACACTCTACGCAATTTTCCATATCTGTCCAAATTACTTGCGATGAAGTCAAAAAACCCCATTGAAGACTGTTATTTCCTGTAATATTTGCTTCAGACCATTCTTCAGCATATTGGAAAAATGTTTGGATCCTCATTGAATAGAGATAAACAGATCAGTTTTAAAATATTGAAAAATAGGACAATCAGGAGTATACTTTTCAAGGAAGGACATATCCTATAAAAGGAGGACTGTCATCCCAAAAGGAGGACGGTTGGTCACCTTATTTATACAGACTTTTTTAACGCTTCTTTTCCCCTGTTTTAACACCTAATGATGCATACATATAAAAATATTACAAAATACAAGTTTCAAATAAATAAATAAAGTACGCGCAAGTAGATAAATAATACATGCGCAATTTGATTAGTAAATCGAGACGGATAAACCTTTATCGTAATTGCGCGTCATGTGAATTCCGTTCTTTGCACAAGTGTTACTACAATGCATTTTTGAAAATGTTACGTTTTAGTAATGGCTATGCAGTGAAAATAATAATAATAATAATAAAAGAAAGAAACTGATTTTTTAAATATTCTTGACCGAAATAATTGCTACAGTAAATATTTTTATTCGGAACAATTTAATGATCTTGTCTAGGATGACCCATTTTTCAATTTTTCCACGAGATTTTTCAGATTCTGTAAAAGAGGGAAATCTTAACATTAGATATCTTCGCGGACTCTCTAGAAAGTCACTGCAGACCCCCAGGGGTTCACCGACCACAGTTTGAGAGCCACTGATATAAATGACGATAGATGCATGTGGGTGGTCTCCCACATTACTTTGCGCCAAAACCATATGGTTGGAGCCACTTTTACTGTTCAAGATTAAAGAAGATTTGCATTTCTGTCAAATCCGTGGGGTCGCATCTCATTCAGATTACAAATTGATTCTTACCCTTTAACTTACCTTGTCTGCATATTGCGTAGTTATTTCTTGTGCTTAACTACTTAATAAAAGTAAATTGTTGCACCTCTTTTTGCCTTTTTTACCGAGTTTTTAATTTCAATGGCTTCTCTTCCCCCTCCCGCATGCCGCATTCGAATTCTCAACTCTATCCCCGAAATAAAACTAATCAGATCATCTTAACGAAAATGAGAAGGAAGTACCGTGAAAAAACTTTGATGGTTTCCTAGCCTTCACTTGTTGTTCCAGAGCTTTAATTGACACTTTGGTATATTAACAAATTCAATTTTCTTCTCTTATCATCTATTTACAACAACCATATTTTTATACTAATGTTCACTACAACGCGATTTCTACAAGGCTAGGTTCGAATATCGTAAATCAACATATAACCGACTCATGCATACTTATTTTAATGATAAGAATTTAAAAAAAAATCAAAACTATTTTTTACTTATTTTCTGAAAATAACAAGTTTAGAATGTGTTCAAATTTGTTATCACATAAAGTTTTGCATATTTTACAAATTATAAATAGCTGAAACTTCAAAAATTATTGAACTCATTAGTTTAAAACTAACTTTTTTACAATTCACTACATTTAAATATTTTATCAGATCATCATAAGTTATGTTCAGTTACCAAATAAAATGCTGAAATTAATTATTGAATGTAACCATTATATATATTTTTTAAAATAAATGTACAATTTATGATTAAAATCAGTACTATTTTTTATAGATTTAAGAGTTCTTTAAATGAAAAAAGTTCACAAAAAATTTAATAAGAAAATGTAAAAATTTATTTTTATCATTAAACCGGTCTTTCAATGACTCCTTTAAGTTTTAAAACGGCAACAACATCTACATAGTCAGATCTTTAAGGCCACCACAGAATAGTTATACATTTTACGTTATTAATTGCATACATATTCACGAAATTTGCAAATGAAGGCAGGCATTATTAATTTTAAAACCGTTTTTTTAATAAGCTACGATTCATTAGCAAAACGGTCCCCATATTTTAGAGTTAAAAAGTTATGTAAATTCATCAAGCAGCTAGAGTTTTATGCTGGAGAATTTTTTATTACTGTTTACTAGCAACATTTATTTATTTAATAAGCGTAGTTTAAATCCATTTAATCCCCTCAATGAAGTCATCTTTTAAATGGAAATTGCAGTTTCAAAGAAGATTGACTAGAGTGAAGATCTTGTTATTAGGGAATTATAAAAAAATATATTTAAAGCTTTCTAAATTTAATTGCTGAGATTTCAGGAATTTTTTTTAAAAAAATTCTTCTTTCAACACAGTAAATTATTAGCAATAAATAAGCTCGCGAGGGAAAAAGTTCATGTAGAAAATTATTAATATAACGTGAAATTAGGTCTTCTTTAAAAGGAAATTATATTTTCCAAGAATCATTTCATAAAATTTTCTATTGAAAAAATAGATTGGAATCCTTTGTCAACAAAGTTTGCATTAATCTTTTCAAGATAAAATCTTTTTTATAAAATATTTTACTCTCATAGGCATTTGAAATTTAAAAATACGTTTTTCCATTCTTTCTGAATAAATAGGTATTATATCCCATATCCTCAAAAGAGTTAAAAATGATTCCCGTGAAATAGTACAGAGATTAGGAAAAAAAACTTAAATTTAGTTCTAAACACAAACATGTTTATTCATTCTTATCATTAGCAATTTAATTATTATTTTGAAAGAAAAACACATTGTGATAAATTTATGATTACATTAAACATTTTAGAATTTTCTTCATCTTTAAAAATATTTTTAAATACAATTTATTTTGTGAAAACAGCTATTTATATGCGATGTTTATTAAGCATATTAATGTTGAGTGTTTTATGGCGTAATAAAGGCAAATATCACTTTAAAAAGTTTTCTTTTATTTTAGTTTCAATCCATCTACCCTTAAAGTAATAAATCGTAAGCAATTTATTTAATTAATCAAATTAATCTCTCTAGCACAAATCTAAAAACATCTTATACAGACCTATACATTTAAACAGTAGCGCACACAGGAATTTTTCAAGGGGGTGGGGGTCCGTGGTCGAAAGTTCATTCTTGTATCATGCTCCTTTAGATTTTGCCGATTTTCGGGAACAAAACACAGTAAAAACTGATTATTGAATAAATAATTATCATTAAAAAATAAAATTAATCATTAATAACAAATACTTAATTAAATTTTACGCACTATATACTTAGAATTATAATAAATTGGAAAACAAATCAAGGGTTTTTTGGGGGTGGGGGTCCCGACCCCCAGGACCCCCCCCTTGTGTGCGCTACTGCATTTAAAACCTATTATACTCACATTTAATATGCTCAAATTTACGTACTGGTTGTAAGTAGGATTCTGAAGCCCTTGTCTGTCATTTTTAAAACAAGTATTTTGATTTCAAAATTAATTAAGTATAATAATTAATTAAAAAATTAAGTTGACGCGCGAAAATAAAAAAAAATCATTTAAGTGTTTACTACCTCTTAAAATATTTTAGATTTATTTATCTACTTTATTTATCTAGCTTTACTTATCTTTATTTAGCTATTATTTATTTGCAACAGTTTCGTTTATTAGTTTCGATATACTCATTGTATTTTCTAAATAAAAACCAAGGATTTTACATTAATTCTTGCCTCAGAAAGAAACATTATGTTCTGAATTTAAAGGAATATCTTATTTATGTGCCATTATTTACATTTACCCACATTTTCACAAAAAAATATTTATTTAACTTTAATTGCTTAACACATAGTATTATTATTTAATGATCCAGTGTATACATTATATTTGTTTCATTAAATATACACTAAATGCTTTCATCAGAAAAAAAAGTGTAGGTGCACTTATGCACGCACGTAAGAAGTTATACTTCTTTGGCGTAACAAGATTAAAGTATTTCTAAAAACCTTGAGCAGGGCAAGCTAGGTCAAGGACGAAAGGCGGTCACGAGCAGAGTTGAACGATACTAACCTTCAGTCAATCGGACCAGCCAAACCCGAGATAATCACGATTTAAATAAATTTAAACACCCCCGTACAGGGACAATAGGACCAATAACAAGGGGGTTGGCAGAACCTACCTGGAGAGGAGTTGAACCGAATGTGACACCTGAGACCTCACATTGAATGACTCGGTGGGAAGAATCGTTCCTGAGAATATTAAGACACCCGCCTGAAGAGCCCCCCAGTTATGGTAATTTTAAAATAATTAAAACATTTAAAACAATTAAATAAACTAGAAACAGTTCACCTAACAACTCTAAACTGGACCTGGTTGTAAGGAAACACAAAAGGAATCCATTCGAACTGATCCAGAGTCTGAAGATGCAAATGGGGAGGTGCTAGCTCGGGAAAGGAAAGCGAAACTAACTCCCCCCGGGGGGGCAACGGTGACATAAATGGTCACGTACATCCCAACGATAAACAGAGTAGAAGGTGATCCCAAAGTTTCATCCTTCTATCTATGTAATATCGTTACGTTATCAAAAGATGGAGCCCTATAGGAATGACAAGGGGATTCTAATGTTAGTGATAACGCTCCCCCTAAGAGCCCACTGTCTCCACACGAATTATAACAGATGAAACAGCTCAACGAGGAGAACCTATGGTCCGAGTTTCATTAACGAATTTCAAAAATCCTCGGAGCTATGCGGGATTTTTTTAAAAAAAATATAACTTTATAGTTTAAAAATGCTAAATATGGGTGAAGAAATGGGGCTATGGTCCTGAAAAAAATATATCTAGGTTGCTCATAGAAAGAACAAACGAATCCAGCCGGTGTGGTCAACCAAGGAGACATAGGATTCGAGTTATTTTTGGGGAAGCCCTTTAGGGGGGGAGGGGGCCAATTCCACATAAAGCTCGCGCTAATACGAAAATATGGCGGACCACCAAAAATCAAGTTCCAAGCTCAATTGCTTAGGGGGGTGAAATTTTTTCCAGTTCCCATAGGATTAACATGAGAGCATGATATTTTAGTGCTTAAGCCCTCCCTACGCTTGCACGATGGGAATGCAGTAGATGACTGGATGGGTCTCGACGAGTGTAACAGTTGGTTCAAATACAATGCCCGAGACTTGAACAGGAGCCAAGATATTGTGAATTTAAACAAATTAAAAAAGTTTAACACAATTAAAAACTATAGAAGAAATAGCCCTATGAGCATGGACTTATAATAATTGGAAGAGCAGATAGGGAGGGATCGAATGAGCCAGGTCCGAATGGACTGGGAGGCTCGGGTGCCGAGATATTGGCCAAAAAGCTGTAGAGGGGGACGCACAGGGGGGATACATCCCAACAGATATAGTTTATAACAATAGTTATTATGATCCCCCAAATAACAGTCCCATAGCACCAATAAAGTGGCATGTTAAAATACACTTTGTCGCAAAAAAATATATGCACCCAGAAGAAATTGAGCTACATTCACGAAATTTGGTATGCATGTAGTGTATAAGAAAATAAACAAAAGATTAAAAATTCAGAACAAAATATCATTTTATTAAGCGGTTACAGTTTGCAAAAGGTTAAAAATCAGTAAGTAGTAAAGCCACCTCTGGCAGCTATACAAGCCGAAATTCGGCGTGGCATCGATTTAATTAGATCGCTTATGACCCCCTGTGGAAGATCCTGCCATAGTCTTTGCATCTGCGCAGTTAATTCTCCTGTATCTCGGGACGGCTGCAGTTGCCTTCCCAGCGCGTCGCAGACATGCTCTATTGGCGAAAGATCTGGTGACCTGGCAGGCCATGGTAGGACGTCATATCCTTGAAGACATTGTTGGGAGAGTCGCGCAGTATGTGGACGAGCATTATCTTGTTGATAAATGGCACCTGGGCGACTTGATAGCATGGGTAGCACAATCGGCGTTAAAATATCGTCCACGTATCTGCGAGCTGTCAAAGTGCCTTGAAGGACCACTAAAGATGATCGTGTGTCCCAAGAAATTGCTCCCCACACTGTCACACCTTGTGAAATTGCTGTATGCCGCTCGACAATAAATGCCGGATCGGACCGCTGGCCGCTGCGCCTCCAGACACGTGTGCGGTGGTCATCAGCACTGAGACTGAATCGGGATACATCACTGAAGATGACACGTCTCCAGTCTGTCACACTCCAAGTTGCCCGAGGTCGGCAAAAATCCAGTCGACACTGCCTATGATGTGGGGTCAGTGGTAAGCGTCTTAGCGGACGTCGGCTCCTCAAGCCAACTTCGGTCAGTCGTCTCCTTATGGTTTCTCTTGATGGCACTGGATGTCTGGAAGGAGGTAAGTGGCGTTGAATCGATGCTAGCGACGTTGTTGGTGCCGAAGTGGCCACTCTTCTGATTGCACGATCCTCGCGATCATTTGTGTTCCTGGGACGTCCTGACCCTCCGCGACGGTACACTCTACCTTGTGTGATCCACTGTTGCCAACACCGAGCAACTACCATATCGCTCCGACCGAGGTGGCGGCCGATACGTCTATTCGACCAACCTGCTTCTCTGAGGCTTATTATACGGCCCCTATCAAAGTCCGTCAGCTGCTCGTACTGCCGCTGGTTACGTCTTAGAGGCATCCTAAGTCTCAATATCGTCTATAAAAGTCATCAGATTCGTTTGGATGGCCGTACGGCGCTCGTACTCATGCTTTTAAACTCTCCCAGTTGCGCAACTAATATGCGCATAGCACACTTAGCCTTGTCTCATTGGCTTCGAAATTTTAATCATTTGCATATCTCTTACCAAACTACATTCTTGCCGAGTTTCGTGATTGTAGCTTGATTTCTTCTGGGTGCATATATTTTTTTGCGACAGAGTGTATTAGGCAACGGTGTGCGCGCGCATCGGTATCGTGAAGGTATGCGCGTGCATCTGTGACGGTGTGCGCGTGCACGTAAAAATTTAACCTCATTCTTTTTCCCTAACTCCCAAAAAGAAGTATAACTTCAAAATAAAAGAGGCTCTTACAATTTACCACAACGTAATAAATGTGTTTATGTTCATCGCAATACGTTCGTAGTAAATACATCTATAATCATATATACTTGCACACACACAATTATTATTTAAATAGGTAAACTAATATTTACTCTTATGTTTTATGTATACATGAAACACAATTTAAAGATTAATTTAGTAATACTTTTTTTTTTAATTTCCTGTCTAAGTATGTATAGTTTAATAACAAAAAAAGTGTTCAAAAAATGCATCAGAGGAGCTCCGCAGGCGAAGGACGAACTATCTCTACCAGCAGTGACGTCACAAATCAACGCAAAGCAAATTTTCGCTTACGCGAGGGTATAGCTCAGTGGTAGAGCATTCGACTGTAGATCGAAAGATCCCCAGTTCAAACCTGGGTGTCTCCTTCTTCAGGAAAGTGAAAAGAAATATTTTTTTTTCTGAGAATTTTGAAGGCGGGAATGATCTGTCCTGTTTTGTATATTTCTAGACAAAGTATTTTTGCATCCGTGACGGTGTGCGCGGGCATCGTAAAAATTTACCCTCATTCTTCTTCCCTATCACCCAAAAAGAAGTATAATTTCAAAAAAAAATATTTGTGCATCTATGTGCTAAAAATATGCTCAAATATTAAATCATGCTGGGGTTTACTTTCGTTCATTTTTCAGAGAGAAAAAAAATGCATACTTAGATATACAGGACCTTGCCGGCTGGGTGGCGTGGTTGGTTTGTCGCTGGTCTTCTGACCCAAGGTCGCAGGTTCAACCCCGGTCAAGTCGTTGGATTTTCAAGAAGAAAATCAACAACAACCATGTCGTATGATTATACGGCATGTAAAAGATCCTAGTGTGCCTGTTTGGGTTGGGTGCTCGCGGAAAAATTTAATCCTAGTACAGATTCGCATCGTCAAAGCTCAGGTGCCTCCCTCTAAGGAAAAAAAAAAAAAACTGGGCGTCCAAATTATCTGCGTGCGGTGATTGATATTCGCTTATGCGGTGCCGAACTAAAAAGAATGAGATTCCAGCTTCCGGGAATGTACTAGGTCTGCAATGGTAAAACACTGATCCGCAGCCCATTAGAAATAAAAAAAATACACAAGACCTAGTCTTGAACTTATTTTATGTTTTCTTTAATTCCGAACAGCTATCACATTTATTTCGAGTATCAAATACGATCTTATTCATAATCGTTGGAATAAGGTACTGAATCATTAGTTACTAATGATATAATAAAGATTTAACACAGGACATACTAGCATGAAATCAGGAAAAAATATTTGACAATGATAACAAAAACACATGAATCATTACACATATTATTGTTTCATGAGGAAACATTTAAAATGTAGCATTGTTAAAGTATAAATCAGGGTTCCTTAAGTATGTGATAGTTAATAATTTATTAAGTGCGAATGAATTAATTTAATATGCGTTAATAAATATCAATCAGCAATATATTTGGATAAATTCGTAAATTGTTTTGTTCTATGTTACATTATGCATAGTTTCTACAATATATATTTTAATGCACGAATATACGCAAAAGAATTTTTAAAAGCATGTGCGTATTTGCACACAAACACATATAAAGAGCAAGATTTTTTTCTCCAGTGATTTTCAAAGGTTAATTCACAAAAGCATTTCAGAGCAACTTTTTAACATTACTTTATAAAAATTTGATTACATTTTTCTAATACATTAAGTTTAACAAAACTTCAGGGTCTTTATCTATCCCCCTTCTTTTTTTTGCCAACCTATACCACGTACTGTAGTAATTTGAAACATTGTACAAGACAAAAATACTAACACAGATGCAATGTTGCATGCCGAAAAAAGCGTACTTCCAGAATAATGCAAGCGACGCCAAACAAGGAAAATAAACAACCTTTAGGCCGATCACAACACTGTACTTGAAGGAAGAAAAACCACCCGGAACGGTTTTAAAAATCATCGCAAATTTCTTCTCCGTCTCATTACTCTCCCGGATTCAGCAGTAGAAAAGCCGGACAGGACAAAAAAGGCCAATGGTTCGGAGTGGAGGCAAAGGGCGAAATATGAGCCATTGGCCGTGAATTATATTCAGGCTCATAAAGGAAAGGAAAGGGAAACGTGTTTCCAGGAAGATACAAATTCCGGTCGTAACTCAGAGGTATGCTTTAGAACGACAAAGGGGCAGGGGGACATTCCACAATAGCAGTGTCATAATAGGTGCTTTCGAATCACAGCGTGGGGATGGTCGAAATACCTGTTTCCACCATGGAGGATGAAGCGGTTTTCTTTTCTTTTTTTTTTTTCTATAAGGGCATAGAGTGGAAGAAAGGATTTTTAGATAAATGTATTTCAGGAAGAAATGCCCCAACAAATATTTTATGCTACTAGATGCTATGCAATTGGTCACTTGAAAGAAGATACAAAAGAAGATTGTTGTGAAATCATTTGGCAAAGTGAGTCAACAGGATAAAGTGACGACGCAATAATTTTTCTAACTCAATATAAGCTATTTTTATATTTAAAGCATTTCTCTACCGCAGTGATTTTTATATTTACATCCAAAAACGCTTTTGAGCGATGAATAATAGGCGGTCATTTTATATATTCTGTTATTATTTGTAGATAAAAAAATGTAGATATATTAGATAAGAGCTTTGCTATTTTTAGTATTTGTTTTACATTATCTTTTCATGTATTTTTATGCTTATATTTTATAAGGTGTTACTGCTAAACATGCTTTGATACTACAGACAATAATAAATTATTTTTTTGTAAAATAAGGATTATAAAACGTTACATTTTTAAAGATGTTTAACAAAAATAAGCTCGAATATTTCAAAGTTTCAATAAAAAAGCTGGTTATATTGAAAATAGTATTGAAATTTTAAATTACACTGGCCTCAAAAAGTTAAGGTACAACCGGGTTTTTGTGTCTAATTTGCAAATGAATGAATGTAGAAACAAAAAATTTGGAGGACATGTGCATTAAATAGTTTTTTATTGAATGCGTCATAGAAATTTGTATAAGTGTATTGCAAAAACGATTTATAACAAAAAAAGCAATCTCTGCGGAAAAGTCCATTCTTGGAGAAAACAGCACATCACAGTGTTATGTGGTAAAATGGCATAAAAACAATACAAAAATGGGTTCTAATAAGGAATGTGTCCACCCCTAACTTGAATGCATTGGCGGCATCGATTTCCCATGCTGTTTATTAAGTTGTCGGACACCGGAATAGGAAGCGAAGACCAGACACAGAGTAAGCCTTGTTTCAGCTCATGTAACGACCTTGGAGGAGGATTTAAAGCAGCAACCTCTCTGCCAAGATATTCCCAAAGATGTTCTATCGGATTCAGGTCTGGAGATCGAGCTGGCCATTCCATTCGTTCCAAACCGTGATCCTCCAGATACTCCTCAACAATCCGAGCTCGGTGAGGTCATGCATTATCTTCCATCAGAATAAAGTCGTTACCAATAGCAGCAGCATATGGGCGGACATATGGATCAAGGGTCTCATCCCGATATCTAAGACCAGTTACGGTTCCTCCATGGAACACATGTAGGTCAGTGTGGCCACCGAGCGAGATCCCTGCCCAAACCAGGATTCCACCACCTCTATAACTGTGTCTTTCAACAGTGTTGGATTGATGGTATCTAGTGCGCTGTTCCCTCCAGATCAGTAGACACCCTGAATCACTCTCCATTGTAAATCTGGACTCGTCTGTGAACAGCACAGAAGCCCATTGTTGCTGCGTCCAAGAAACATGTTCTCTTGCCCAGCATAAGCGGTTCCTTCGCTGTCGTCCGTTGAGGGGAACGCACACAACTGGTCTTCTTGCATACAGACCTGCATTGTGAAGACGATTTCGCACCGTAGTAGCGGAGATTCTTCTTCCTGATGCTTGAAAGTGGTCTGCAACGAGCTGCGGCACAGTAGTGGTTCTTCTCCTTCGTGCCGAAAGAGCTAGAAAACGGTCTTCTGCAGGTGTTGTAGCTCGTGGTCGGCCTGGAACAGGTCTTCTGGACACAGAATCTTCGGATTGGTATTGATCCCAAAGTCGCTGAACAACACTACGAGACACATTGAGACGTCTAGCAGCATCAGCCTGCGACAATCCCATTTCCATTCATCCAACTGCCCGCCACCTTAACGAATTGGGTAAACGACGTCTCTGAGACATTTTCTAAACTCTATTGACTATTGTCACCGAAACTGCCAACAACTGTTGAAAATCAACACAACTTACACACAAAAGTACGAAAGCTTGATATTTGCATATTTTTCTCTCACTCATAAATATACGTTCTTTTCTATAAAATAAAAGTTGTAGCAATCGTTTTTGCATTAATGTTTTTAAAGTTCGTTATTATCATTCCTGTAAACTATGCATTTTATTGTTACTGCCATTTTTTTTATGATGAGCTTCGAAAAACATGTTGTACCTTAACTTTTTGAGGCCAGTGTATACATATATATATATATATATATATATTTATTGTAAGGATCTACTGCCTGCACCTGACAACAGGTCGAACGAGAAAACGATATAGAGAGAAGGATCTGGCAACGAGACGGAGAGAAGGGTCTGAACGAAGAGAGAAAGGAGAGCTGTGGCGCGAAAAACGTGGTCGGATAAATAAGAGGTGGCTGGATGATGTATTCTAATCTTGTAGCATCTTAATATATTCTTTTTTTTTTAAGAAATGTACCATAGAAGGCGTGGAATAAAACAGAGGGACAAAATCCTGACTGCAATTACTTTCGTTTCACAATTCGAACACGACCCGATACGAAAAGAACCCACAAGTTTACAATTATATATATATATATATATATATATATATATATATATATATAAAATACATTCTAAATCGTTATGAATCTGATGAAGAAAAACAAAGTAGTTGTATAAGAAGGCAGTATAGGTCAGAATTAAATTAGCCGCCGTAGTACAATAGTAAATTCAGCTTTAGGAACTACTATTGAAGTTTAAGCATTGTTTCCAGGCCTCTCACCTGTTATTTGCTTATACTACTGGGATGCAATGTGTATGTATATTAGAAAAACTTACAGCAGTAGACTGCTATTTTAATGGGTACCACATACAGCTGAGGAATAATATACTTTTTGCATTCTGAATTTTTTAATTAGCGATAAGTTGATTTATTGTTGTATTTAATATGGCAGAAGAAAAAAAAGTTATTAATCTATAATTTGAATTAAATGTTGAAAAGAGAAACATTAGAAATGAAAAAAAAATATTTTTCTATCGATGAAAATATTATAAATACATCCACTGGAGACAAATTCGAACTTAAATGTGAAAGAAAGAATATTTTTGTATTATTACGGAAAAAGGGTGATCCTCGGCTTTTAAATATATTATTGCTCGTACTGTGTGTACCTATTAGCTTACTTCAATGGTATCGTATTCTAAAATACTTTTAACCAACCTCATTTTTTTAATTTAAAATCTGGAAGCACAATTTAAGATTTACATGCTTTTGCTTTTATAATGAGTTACACAATATATAATTTTTTTTATAAAACAAACATGAGTGAAAAAATTTTAAAAAAATTGAGCTACTCATATTGTTATAAGAGAATTGTTCCATAAATGCTGTACAGTTTTATAAAAATATAAATTTTAATTAAAATATAATTAAACACTATAAATGAAAAAGTTTATATTTATTTGGTTGATCAGTATATTGGTCTTCAGGAACAACATAACTTGTATAAGTTGTCAAATTTCTTTATACATAACTGAAATTCGAATATTTATAATTAATGCTATGGCAGTAAAGCTGAATAACATAATAATTTTCACATAGTCTTTGAAAAGAATACAACAGCATGATTAAAATCTGTCGAACAAAATAATTTTTCTAAAATTTCAATCCTCGGACAGTTAATGGTAGAACTTTTGCCAATATTTATAAAAATCTTATAATTAATCTTCCATATTACAGTTCTCTCCCTATCTCTCCCTCTGTATATATATATATATATATATATATATATATATATATATATATATATATATATATATATAATCTTTCTTTCAAATGTTTGTACTTTCCAATTTTTGTTACATTGATTTTCTTTATTTCTTTTTTTTTTCCAATATTCTATTAAAAAATGTCGGCATTAAAATTAATATTTAACGCTTGAAATATATAAGCATCATCATTTTCTATCCTCAGTAAGGTCTTAAATACCTTCTGATAAATCTAGTCAATATGCATAATGATCAGACAGTTTAAGCTGAATTGATATAATTGATAATTGAAATATTCCCTTGATTACGTTGTATTCATTGAATAATTCCTTTCAGGTTTATTCATGCTTGAATTTCGGTTGTGTATAATTTATTAAACGTCCAATTCATAAGTTGTATTTAGATGTTTTTACATAAGAAAACGCCTCAATTTAATACGATTTCAAACATGTTTATATTTATTTAGCAATTTATATAAATTGCATGCATAAATTTATAATTTTTCGAATCTGCGAAAATTATTTTTATTAATATGGATACAAATTAAATAATAACCAGCATACAGACTATGATTTTACAATATTTTTGCTTTAAAGTTAGTACTCGGAATAAAAGGTCATATAATAGTTCGTCTTCAGAGTTGCAAGAATTTTAAAAGTTATATTTTACTTTAAATAATATATATATATATATATATATATATATATATATATATATATATATATATATATATATATATATATATATATATATATATAATGTAATGGAAGTTAAAAATATGAGAGGATGACTTTCATATTATTAGTGATTATGTATGTTTGAATTTTTTTTCAAAAATATACTTTACCTTTTTCTTTACAAATAGGAAAAAGACACAGTTTGGAAAATAATCTTACCTGTAAAATAAAAAAGAAACATTACTATTTTAATGAAAACACGAAATATAAAATAATGAATTTATTGAAATATAAATTAATACATATAACATAAAAGAATTCTCGTATATTTCTTTGAATAAATTTTATAAATTAATAAAGGTATTGTAAATAAATATCATGTCCCTATAACTTTAGAATTCTGTAAAAATTTCGCTTTAATACACAACAATTGCAAAAGCTCAGAATTTATGATTCAGTAAACGTATATTTAATATAATGTCTCATTATAACATTCTAATATTGGAATTCATACGCAAAGTACGAATGTATTACACACCTGTTTACCATTGCTCAGCTCTATATATGTGTTTGTTTGTAAATAATATGTTGTGAATATAAT
The DNA here is from genome assembly GCA_019973935.1 of Trichonephila clavipes. Taxonomy (NCBI): domain Eukaryota; kingdom Metazoa; phylum Arthropoda; class Arachnida; order Araneae; family Nephilidae; genus Trichonephila; species Trichonephila clavipes. Next base: position 429,860 of record BMAU01017296.1, on the reverse strand, counting down.
TTGGGTAATCAGCTTTTGTACCGTAAATCACTACTAAAAATTAGATTTTCGCCAGGATTATCACTGATAATTTCATTAATGTATTTTACAATTATTATTACTTAATTACTCTTCCTAGAAACTATAAGACCTAGGTAAATTAATTTGAATAATAAATTATATAATGTAATATTAATTGTATTATTCATACGCTATTGTTTATCATCCTTTGGAAGTTATTGAGAGCTGTTGTGGTTCGTAATTTTGATTTAGGGTCAGATGAGGAATATGAACTTTTAATATACGTACTTTTTCATCTAACTCAACACCACACTGAGAGAGAATTTTGAAGCGTTGTGCTGCTAATTTATACATTACTCTATTAAATTAATATGACTGACATTAAATTATAATCAAGACTTAAACTAATGGAACCATTTAATCCTTCAATGCATAGTGATGCAGATATTCATCGTATGTTTAAAATCTCATCTCATTTGTAGCAATATTTGCATATTGGTACAATACTTTATTTAAATTTTAGTTTTACGAAAAATAATTCATAGTTTCTGAGAGCAACTAGAATCTTTGATTGGTTATTTATCTGTCACAAAATTTTCATTGATGGCAAATTTTCTTACAATTTCCTTTTCGCAAGTGGTACGAATTGCGATCATTTGTATAAAAGTTAATAAAAAAAAATCTAGGAAAAATAGCTTTCGGATATAGAAAAAAAGGCAAGGCATAATATTTATATTTTTGTATATTTTGATAAATTTATTCTAAAAAAATAAAGCATTTGGTGATGTAAATATGCATCAAAATACAAAAAATTCTTATGTATTTTTTTCCTTTAGTATTTTCCCCATCAACTGCACCCATTTCCCAGTTGATTTCAGATTTTCTCCCTATATATAACGAATGTATTTCGTGATGCTGAAATAAACTTTTGGTGTAGTTAAGATTAGTTGCAACAGATGGAGCCCGAATATCTTTTAAAATAAATTTATTCTTGCCTACGAATACTTTAGAACTACATGATACGTGTAAATTACAGTTTAACAGTTAGACAATTGTAAAACTGCTCTAGTTGCTCCCCTGTGTAGAATTGTACCCCTGAACAGTAGTATAATTTCTACAATGTGGGTTGGTTCGGCATTAGGCGGATATTGAGTACTCCTCACTTAGTATTTGTTAAAAAAAATCATACATTTTAGGGTTAATCCTTTCAAAGTCAGTGATTTCATGACAAAACCACCTATTCACATTTATTTTGCATGCATAAAAATCAGGTAATTTCTTTTTCAATATCTCTGATTTTTAAGGTGAAAGAAATATATCAACAGGTGGTATCGCTATGCAGCCATCACCCCTGAACGGGTTAAACATTATCGGGCACGAAACTAACTATAGGAAGAATTACAATTTAATAGGAATTATAATAAAAAATTTTGTCACCAGCACACAATTAATTAAATTATTTTATTTATATGATGCATCTTTAAGTATTTCGTTGAAGCTTACCTCAAATTATTAACATTCATTTTCGTTTTACTTTTTGCACCATAAGCAATTAAAAAAACCACTAAATTTTATATGATAAAAAATGTAATAGTGTAAACACAGTGAAGGATTATTTTGATTTTAACAAATGAGACGAGTTCTATGTTTCTATCTACTTCAATAATTTAGATAAAACATCACTAAGTCGTTGCTTAGGAAAAAAATTACACTAACATTCTGCATTCAAAGTCCTCTTTTTATTATTATTTCCTTCTTCCAATCAAAATACTCGAATATTTCCTGTTGGTTACTTAAATAAAGTGTTTCAAATGAATAATTTCTATCGAGTTAAATTCGAAATATCCTTAAATAACAAATAGAAAAAAAACTCCGTTTACCCTAAATACGAAATATAAACAAAGATATGAAAAGCACTTCCCCCAAGGGAATAACAAAATAACGTAAAAGAGCATCATGGTATAATATCTGTTTTGAACTAAATGAAATTTTGCGGTAAAATGGTTTATAGCAAGAGTAGATTAAGTTAGTGAGATTATATATTCTCCAAAGACTTAGCATTCTTTGCAGTTCACAGCTATAAAGTAATAAATTGAAATTCGTGGGGTTTTTTTTAAAACTGTTTGGAGTAGTATTATCATTATTTTTCATACTGTTGAGGAATGAATAGCTTTTACACAGAGATTCAAGTTCGAAAATCTCAGAAAGAAACAAATATTTTAATCTGTTAAAAGCAACATTTTATCATACAAACGAATCAATTCTTCATGTTGGTCCCATTTGGTAATAAAGGCAAGATAACTATTTTTGTTACATTTTAAATTCATTTAAATTTTAAACTCAAACAAGATTAAAGGAGGAGAAAAAACAGTTGTTCTTTTGATTTCAAATTATATTTTTAAATATTTGTTCCTGAGGAAGTTTAATTTTTTCTGTTACAAGCCTATTATTGAAGGTCCAGTAATAAATTGTTTTTATCAGTAAATAAGAGAGAGACTTAAAAATAAATTTCAATTAAGAGGTTTATAATAAATTGTATTTAAAAAGTTTGTAATATATTTCTCTTTATCAAGGCAAATTTTTGAAAAACTGAAACAATCTTCATGTATTCAAAGGTTTTCATCCACACACGCTGGTATAAAAAAAAGCATCTCACTAGCAAGGAAGGATTCTGAATAAATTAGAAATGTTAAGAAAACATTTTTTTAACTCTTGCTTTGTATATTAAAAGAACTCAATGTAATGAACTAATGTTGTCTAAATCAGTGATTCCCAATCTCCTGGCCATGCACCGGTACTGGTCCGTGGATTAAATAACACCAGGCCGCACAAGAAACATTAAATTATTTCCATTTTATTTACTATGGTGTATTGTTCTCGGGTTTGTGCAACTTTTTACGGAAATTACTTTACATTCTATGTTAAACCATTTTATTTTATTTTAGTGTAACTCCATTTTATTTTGAAGTTATGATTAAATATAATTAAATTAAAATCATTAAATCAAAACAATCTAAAATATAAACAATCAATTATAAAACTTTCACCATTCAGTGAAGGTAATAAGACTAGGAAACACTGGTTTAAAGTATAAGTTTATTATCTTTTTATTTCATGAATTACTTGTAACTCTATATCTAATAAGCACCCTCTCCCCCACACACATTTCTTCTTTATTAAAAAAATAATAATATAACATATGAGATGTTTTTCCCTTCTAATTTCTCGATAATGAGTGGTATAAGAAACATAAAGCAGTAATTACATTTTGAATTGTAAGGGATTTACGGTGAAAAACTTATAGTGAAACATAAAGTACTCTAATTTTATTCTCCTTCTGGTATTCTAAAATCCCGTGAGAATTTTTAAACTTCAGTGGCTGAGACAATGAAAATTTTTCATCAATAAATTGACGAACTAAAGAGTAAGAAATAGATACCGGAAATTTGTTATTAGCATATCGAAAATCTTTGTATACATAATTTTTTGTCCTCTAATTTGAAGGAAAAGATTACCTGGGGAAAGAATATTAACTGTTCTGCCTACAGAATTTGAATTTTCGCAAGCGAAATTATGATCGAAACATAATTATTTATTATGTCTCAGATACTATTTTCGTCATCAATCATCATATTTTTGATGATGGATTTCATGTAAACTCTTAAATATCAATGAACGCGTTTGCATGCGAGATTGATCCTATGGTAAATTTAAACTAAAAATTCAATATCATCTCCATTTTTCTGTAGTCTTAAACATTAAAAACATCTGAACTAATGTAAAAATAATATTATACTTGCTTTATAGGTAACAATTATTAAATTGAATGTTTTACTACCAACGATATTTCATTTTTTATGGTAGGATTGCTTTATAAACATACAAAGATAGATATATCGTTATTATCACTTAATTGTTTATCTCATAATAATATCATGTAAACCAGTTAAACTATTATACTTGCAGGTTAATCTTCTGGTAAGCCTTTAATGCGTATATATGTATAGTACCATTACAAATAAAATAATTTTCGTTAAGCACTAAATTAATGAGAATGTTATAATTTTGAAACGTTACAGCTATAACATTATAAATGCATCCCTATTTAAACAATAATTATCATAGGTTCGGTAAATAAACTTTATAATATAATTAATATCTACTTAGATAAGTAGATCTCTGCAAGATAATTTCTATTATAGAATAAATTTCTTTGTCTTTTAAACATCCATTATACGATATTTAGCACATTTATTAATAGCTGTAGAACATTAAAATTATGCATACATACTTTTATGCATACCTATATATATATATATATATATATATATATATATATATATATATATATATATTATATACCTATCTGTTTAATGTACTTTACTTAGAAAGAAATTATTTATGTATTGAAGATTAAAAAGATGAAATTTTAGGAACAGCAAAAAAGATATATACTGTAGTATTATAAACATTTGTGACAGATGGCAGCTTAATAATAATAATAAAAGAAGGTTTAAAAAGTTTTATGGCTACCTAACTTTCGCCTGTTCACAATATTGAGCGAAATCCTATGGGAAAAAATAAAGTTCAAAGTCCATTTTTTAAAAAAAGAAAAAAATTAAGGAAACCTAAATAAGAATTCAAAAAACTCAAATCAAACAACAATAAACCAGTTATTGCAAGATTCAGTGGACCAAATACAAATTTATGGCGGCTTGAATAATAAAGGTTGCTTGGTAACATTATCAAGAAATAAAAATTGATTTTCCTAAAATAATTATAGACTAAAAATGTGAAGTAAAAACTTAAATTATAGGAATATTAATAACAACATTTCTTAGTTTTTTATACTATAAAACAATGCTCTAGAACTTTATTTAGATTACATTATTTTTAAGAGCTTCAGTACAAAAGAGAAGTATTTTAAAGTAGAGAAAAGTCACCCGAATATGAACATTATTTATATTATATTTGTAAATAAAAGCACCCAACCAATCTAAAATTAGGAATTTAATTAGTACAATTTAAAACTTCTTTATACACATAACTATAGATAAAATCAACTACGTATTTTTTCTGAATTGTTTGCAACTAGAAAGCTGTTATGCCATACGTAATTTATATAATGCTTCTGAAAATTGATCCATGTGTATTACTTTAAACTTATCGAATATTTTAATAACCTCGAAGTTAAAATCATTAGTACTTATTACATTTTTTAACTGTGTTTGAATATCTAGGAAATTAGCTTGACAGTGATATTAGTTTGTCTGAATCAGATTAAAGTAATCTGTATAAAATTTATACTTGGGGGTTTGTAATACCCAAAATATTTAAAATCTATATATATCCATATACACAATATATTGAATGTTTTTGAAAAATGCCCGATGAAAGTGAAATATAAATTTCAAAGGAATGCTGACGTATCTATGATTATTTTTAACATAAGAAAAATGAAAATTACATCACTCGTTTCAAAGATAATTATTTCAAATTCCCCAGTGATAATACAGAAAAAAATTCCAACTAATAATTGCATTCTAAAAATTTGAAAATCAGTGAAGTACATATAGTTTTTCTGATCCAGTAATGATTTCAGTTAATAAAATGACATCTTTGTAGAAATTAAATTTTTCAAAACTTTTAAAAACATGATTGGTTTATTGTAAAACCATCCCTAATGCCCAAAACCGAAAAAAAATAGTTTATTTACTTTTTTTTTTCAGAAGAAAAATGAGAAAGAGTGGAATGAGAGGGCGAGGAACACTAAAAATATTATAAGTTCACAAGGATATTTTGTACGTTTTTAAAAAAAAATGTACTTAAAAACATAAGAAAATTCATTTACTTCCGCAAACAAAAATTTCAACTTTAATTCTCCTTTTTGCATTAAGATACAATATCAAAATATTCAGCTGTACATCATCAAACTACTACAAACTAAAATTTTTCGAAATAAGATTATTTGTTTTAATTTAAGAAAGCGACTTTTAATCTTTTCAAGAATCTATTTCTACAACATTTTACTTCGAGAATAAGATTTCATTTTTATTCTACCCAGTGTTACATTTGAAAATTAAATTTTCTATTTTTCTCAACAATGGCAAAGAGATTACTATTTACGCACTAAATAACTTTCGTGATTATTCTTGAATGTTTCTCTTCTCAGGACGTAAATAATTGTGAAGCCTGTTATTTAAGTTTCCTTAAAAATTTCATTCGGTTTTATTATGTTGAAGATAACAATTGTTTTCACTAAAAATAAATGAATTAAAATCGAAATTTTCTTTTGAAATAAACAATAAAAATAAGATTCGCAAGAAAGTACGATTTAAAACTGAAAATAATTTATTTCAAAATATTTGAATTTTTCTATTTATTATGAACAAAATATAAGTACAAAAAAATGAGAGTTTTTTTTTTTTAAATGAAATTAAAATTAAATATTACATACCGTTCAGGTTAAATAAGGAATTGCCCAGTTAGAAAATGATAAAAGTAGCCTAAATTAAATATAACACCAGTAGTTTTAGAATTATTTTATACAATATAAGTGCATCTCCCCTTAGTAATTATAGATATATTAAGGTATTTTAATATATGAATTATGTTTATTTGATTAATAGTCGAATATATAAATTGCTTATAAGCATAAAGGCTAAGTATGTTCTTTCACGTGTTCCTTCATAATAAAAACATAAATATATGTATATGAGAGAAAGAGACACTATAATGGCCATTACAATTGTAACACAAGGAATATAACAAAATAGTGCACCTTTCTTAGGAGCGTATGTAGAAAAAAGAATTAAGAAGAGTTGGAAACCTCTCTCTATAAATAAACTGACAATGTTAAATTGGCTTATTTCGATGTACCTTTTCTCAAAATCTGTTATGTGTACATGTTTGAACTTTTTTATACAATTAAAGTACACCTTTCTTATATTATACTGAAATAAACTTTTAGCTAATTTTCAATTTTTTTTATAATTTGTGAAATGTTTTATCAAACATTGCGAAATTTAACCCATTTTTCACATAAACAATTTGTAAAAAATAAATTTGAGTTTTTTTACAAAAAGTTCATTTAAGTGTGTATATATATATTAGCTATTATTATAAATTATCATAACAAATTTACATACCTGTGAGCAGTAATGTCTCAGAAAAGGTACATCGAACATCAAAATTTACATTTTGAGATAAATTGATTTAAATGTATACAGTGAGGCACATCTAATCGGCTGGTAAATAAGAAAAATAAAAGTCTCAATTAACAATAAAAGATAAATGTTTTGGTTTATATAAGATGTTCAACTTTTCAGCAAAAACGAAATATTTTGCTTACACTTTTCGCCGTTCTAATGGGCGTTGCCCAGTTTCAACGATTATTTAAAAATAGTTTTTAAGGGCTTCCAAATATCCTAGAGATTAAAGTAAGGTATAAATTGAATGGTTTAAATGTATATAATTTAAAAATGTAAAAATCTCAAATTGTCAAAAAAAAAAAGATTTTAGCTTCCAACACCCTTTAGTGGGCTGCGGTAACCTAGTTGTCAAGGTAACGCATCATGGCAGGCATGTCATGGGTTCGATCCCAGGACCACTAAAGACCCACCGTGTGTAGGGCAGAGATGTACGTTAAATCTGTTGAGAGCTGAAACGTCTTCCTGTTGGTGTGGTGTGGCAGTTAAGAGAGAGGGGGTAGGGTGCCAGCTCAGGAGTCATCCACGTCACTTGACCATGGTTCAAAATTACGTAATCCGTCGCCAGAAGCCCTCGTGTAGTTGAACAGTCCGACGTTATTATTCACTCTCACTCTCACTCTAACACCCTTTAAATTTGTTGGTAATTTTGTGTGTACAGGGTCCAAAATTGAAACAAAGTGCTGCCGCCTTTACCAGTAAAATGCCTTTAACTCGAGTAGGCATGCAATCAAATGGAGCTTGGATGACAGATACAAGCAAGTTATTCCATGCTACTTCAATTTTATGTCACAATTCTTCAACCGTGGCACATTCAATGCACCGTGTCGAAAGAAATGAATAGTCAGGGTGCGATTCACGGAGCACTTTGGTGAATTTCAAACATGCTTTACTCTCAAAATTCCCCTTACATGAATCCAATTGAACATTAGTGGTTCCTCCAGGAAAACCGAATTAGTGCTGCAACGTTACCACTTCGCAATATGCGTGAATTGCAGAATCTGTTGGTAAGTGAATGGTACCAAATGCTTTAGAACAGTGTTGTCTAACTTTTTTATCTCCCCGGACCGGTCAATGTTTGCTAGTTTTACAGCGGCTCACTGAGGAAGTGGGATGTTTATTGTTTATATTTTTGATTCTTTTGATTTAATACGTTTCATTTAATTATTTTTAAACAAGCCTTCTGAATAAAACACAGTTACATCATCAAATAAATATAAGATTTAACATGAAAAACAAAGTCATTTCCATAAAGTTTTGCACAAACTAGAGAGAAATACAACACTGTAAATAAATAAAATGAAAATAATTTAAGATTCCTTGGGCGGCCCAGTACTATTTAATCTACGGACCAGCCCCGGTTCGTGGACCACTGCCTTAGAATACCTAGCAGCACCTTGTGAAATAAATGACTTCACGAGTGTTGGTGGTTTTGAGGGTAAAAATAGTCCTACTTCATATTACACATTGGCCATAATATAATGTCTTGCCAGTATGTATGAAAATGCTTTCGCAATTCAATTTGCATAAATTATGTAATAATTATAAAACTGAATATTTTTTAAAAAATTCCAATGGGGCTGCGGTTTGATATATATCATTATAGATCCAGTACATTCTTCATTAGCTGGTATCCTTCTTTAGTACGGCACCATATAGGTGAAATACTAATCGCCACTATGTAATTTTGACGCCCATTTTCCTCGCCAAAAGAATTAACTTGAGCTCTTACGATGTGAAACCGAACGAGGAATTTAATTTTGCCGAGAGCAGCCAAGCTAAGCAGGAGCTCTAGGGATCTTTAACATGCCGCATAATCATACGGCATGGGAGTTGACGATTTTCTGCATCATGAAAATCCACCGACTTGAGCTGGGGTCGTATCCACAACCTTCGGCGTACAAGGCTATTGACAAACCAACTGCGCCATCCAATCAGCCTAAAACTGAATATTGCTCCGTCCATTAATTCAAATTTATATAAAAACTATTACTGAAATGAAATTGTCTTACAAATGTCATAATGAAAGCGGCATGTAGATATAAATTGAACTCTTTTGTTGCTTTGTGTAACTTATAAAAATCTTCACTTTATTAAAATCAATGCTTTTATGAAAACAAAAAAATATGTTTAGTAAAACAGGTGTTTGTAAAAATTTGTCAACTAAATGAGTATTCCTTGAAATGTCTGAGATAAAACAAAAAATGTTTCAATAATTTAAGTATATTTCTGAGTAACTGTACTAATCAAAAATTATTGTTAGTCATCCATAAAAAGAAAAATAAACATAGAACAAACTCCGTGGCTGATTTTCAAATTTTAAAAGGATATCGAACGTTGGTAATTATTTTTCTTCTAAAAAATTCGCAAACGCATACTTTTAGAAAAAAAAATATAAATTTTCAACATAAATTACACACAAAAATTTCAAGAAAAAAAAAGGTGACAACAAACTAGTATTTATTTGTCTAGACTCTTTTACGTGTTAAGTATTCTTCTTAATATTCAGTTAAAGTATGTTTAAAATAAAAATTAAATTCGTATAAAATTCATACCTGGTATAAAAGCTATTTGTTATACATCGTAAAGCATAAAAAAAAAATGGGGATATTGTGAAATTCTGTTATTTTCACCTAATTTGCTGATGAAATAGATATTTCAATTAAATTTTTCTCAAATATTGTTTTATTAAACATTTTTGAAGTTTTAAAGATAATTTAATAGAAAATAAAATATTTAAAGGAAGCATTGAGAAAAGATTTGTTATCTTTAAAAAGTAAAATTTTACTAGCCCTAAACTAAACTAAAAACACATTAAAGAAAAGAAGATATTTCAACTTCTCATCGAACTTTGTCATGTTCGTACTTGATGACTTGTCATGTGCAATGTTTAATGCACTCAATTAAAAAAACCAATTAAAGAAAACATACTGTGTGTGTGTTATTTCAAAACCCCTTACGAGATCACAGCTCATTTGTTGAAGAAAAATAACATTATTATTCAATATTTTGATATAAGTCTAAGAGATATCACTATAGAATTTAAAGATATTTGTAATTAAATTCTACACTTTAGTTATTATTTTTGCAGGAAATCAAGATATTTATGAATCGTATTCAACTCTATATTGTTTATCTTAAGTTAGTTATTCAACAATGACTTTTGCTTAATTTGCAATTATTTCTTCATTTAAAAGCACAAATGCAATATTTCTAGGCAGAATTTTCTGAAGAAAGATAAACTAATACAAACGTAGAAAAGAAATGTCTACTTATTTAATAATGTTGTTAACGGCGTGTACGAAACAATATATGGCTGAAGAATGAAGTAGTATAATCAGACCCAATTTTATTACACTCTAATTCGCATAAATCTCTACGATAGTATAATTATATGTACATGAAAATTAGTTTCAAATTATAGCAATTTATCCAAATTGTGGTAGATTTTCTACAATATTACTGAGATGTATTCAAAATACTTCGAGCCAAATTACGCTTGATCAAAATTACATCGAGCTTTACATCTTTTAAATATTTTTTCCATTACCAAAATATACAATAAAGAAATAAAAATTAAAACGGAAAGTCATGACAAAACGTATTAATTATTCATTGAAATGTCATTATTTCTTAAATCAGTAGCAGTAGAGAATATTGATCTTTGAAGTCAAAATAAAATTGAATGTTCTTTTGGTAATTGACCAAACACAGACATACACACGAAATTTTATTCACATTATAACAGAGATCAAAAAGAAATATCGACATATTTTTATCACGTTATTCTTCTTTTGTGAAATATAATTTTATGAGTATGTATCCAAAATCTACAAGTATAATAGTATTTATTTTTTCTTGAAATATTTATTTATTTCACGAATTTGAAAAAAAAATTAATGTTACATCCAAAACTTAAAAATCAAGTTATATTTCATGTAATTAATTACATTTTTTTTAAAAAAAAATTACAATTTTAAAAGCAAAATTATTGCAAAAAATTATAATTGAAGAAAAAGAAAAGTACACATGTTAAAAATATCGTATTCTAGCAAATGAACTATGTTTTACTTACATAAGATTTTTCAATGTCGCTATGTACTCATTTAAAGGAGTTCATTTCACACTTATACTGCTGAAACGTATCTAGAGAATAGAACGTTTACATTTCCCCGTTTAGGATAGTTAAGGTAAATTCATAAAGCATTGTATTATTTATGACGTGTTATTCGTATAATAACAAAAAGGCATTTAAAAAGAGTTTTTCTTCTTGCCTTATTCGGGTTTTTGCAAATTTTATTAACATTTCATCTACTCCCATAAAAACGATAAAGAATATAAAGAAAAAATTTATAAATGCCTGTCAGAAAATATTAAAATTAAAAAGCAAAAAATATCTTTTTTTCTGTGACAAAAACAAGACAAGAACCATGATTTTGAGTGATGTTTATTACATTACCGAAAATGAACTTTAAAACAAATCTGCAAAGTATTGAAGTGTAATGACCAACATTTTTTCTTGAAGGATTTAAAAAACAAACAAAATTAATTTTAAAGTATAGAAATACTAATGAATTAAATTATTGTTTTTAATAAGTCAGAATTTCTTTTTCGTTTTAGAATTATTGCATGTTAATATTTCCATTTAATTTACATATAACAAAATTATTGAAAAGACTTATTTGACATTATACTATAGTATATATAGAAGTTTGATATAAATAGTTAAAAGCTGAGATATGTATTGACAAAAAACTCCGTTAAACGAAAGGACCACGAATTTAAAACACAACAGAATACGTGTTTGTGCTCATTTCTGTTACTATTTCAATCCATTAAATAATCTAGTTTCAAAACGACTAAGCAAATTCTTGTTTTGAGCAAAAATGATTGAGTGAATGAATTCTATGAATTCTAACAAAATCAAAAATAAATCATTACGCCAAAATTACCTCAAAATTTTGCTTGAAGTAAATATTAAAGTCAGTTTAACTTAAAATATTTTCAGTTTTTTACGGAAGTTAAGTTATTCGACAAGGTGGAAAAAGTGTTTTAAGCATTAGGACCATAAAGGGGAAAATATTGATATAAGTATTGAGGACGAAGAAGAAATGAAATACAAAACTGATTAATCTTAAGTTACTTTCCAAAATTTACTGAATCTAACTTATAAAAATATTTTTAAACGTGTTTTTTGAAGAATGAAGCTGTCACTATATTTTGTGCAGGAAAAATGGGATATCTCCAATGAAATTATTGAAATACTTATGCAATAAGACCTTTACAGTGTTACAAATTGCGGGTTTTAAGATAGTTACATTTAATCATATTTTACAGTAATTTTCAGCTTAGAACATAAAATAATTTTGACGAAAAATCATCAACGCAAATGCTTATAAAGATTTATTTCTTAAAATATTTTTATCCTGTGGTTTGTGTCACTTTTGATGGATCAAGAAGTATACCAATGAAATTATAAAACGACACTATGTCCAACATATTTTTATTTATGCTGTTTTTAGTAACATTAGAAATTTTGCTAAAACGTTATTAAAAAATATTTTTTTTTCAAAAACAATTGATGAAACATTTTATTTCTTTAATAACACTAGGACTCTTTTTAAACCTATTATGTTCTTTAAAACAATAAAACTCTTTTGAATACCAATTTTTGAAAAAATTGGTTTTCGAACAAAGTCGAATGTCTTAATGCTCTTCTCGAACGGTCTGTTTTCTTAAGTGGCCAAAATCTGCAGTAAATCTCTCTTATAAAAATGTAGCCCTCTATTATTATATAAAAAGAGAGAAAACTTTAAAAGCTGAGTTTATTAGATTTTAAGATACACCAAAAAATGCTTCCGTTATAAATAATGAAAGAAAATTCAATATTATATTGCAGATAGAATGTATATATTTGTTATTTAAATTTGAAATTCTCAAATTATGAACATTTGTTTCCAAACAGTAATAAAATACCTTAATGAAATAGTAAGCATAAGAGATGAAATTAAAGAAAATCTACAAAGAAACAGATTTCTTTAATGTAATAGAGATTTCAGAAATTTAAAAAGCTGAATTTATTACATTTTGAAAGACACAGAAGAATGTTTCCATCATAAATACTGAAAGAAATTTCATTATTATATTGCAGTAATATTACATATATCTGTTGCTTAAGTTTCAAGTTTAAATTATGGACATGTGTTACCAAACAGTATCAGAAAACCTTAATCAAATGTTAGACAGATAATATGAAATTAAAAGAAAATCCATCAAGAAACAGATTATTTCTCTTACGTAATAGATTTTAGGCCCTATACTATATATAAAGGGATTAACCTTCTACTTTACACGATAAGATAGATAAGATGAGATAAAAGATGCAGTCGATGCAGTGACCAACAAAAGAACAAGTCAATCTAGTGTAGGACATACGGAAGTAATCGAAGTAATAATATATCGCTCCACTGCTTACAAGAGAAGGAAATCGTGTACACAAGCAAGAATAAACGACAGGCAGAAAAAGAAATGAAAAAAATATCGGACACCGAACCTTGAGCAAATTCAGGAAATTCATCCTGCAGGATGTTGTCCGGGCAATCAAGGTAATGAAGATCATGCTCCGATGAAGAGGGTTTCATATTTCCGGAAATTGCGTACTCGCCCCAATGACTCGGACAACATTGAGTCTGGGGATGAGTCCACAAGAAAACCAGGGATTCCCGACTGTGATTAAATATGCCGGCGACAGGAGCACCCCTTCTTCATGTCACGTCCTGGAAGTCGATAAGCGACTTTTATGGGATTTTCTATGGGACTCCTTTTTCACCAGGGAATGTTCTGGTTGGCAGGAGTGGATCTGTTGAGTTCTCAAATCCCTCGTGCCAGGTAGAGATATCTTTTTTCTGTAAGTGGGTATGCGCTACTTTTGGTGGTTTTAATAAAAATGTTGTCAAAAAATGAGAATGTTCCCCCTACACCTACACAACATATAGAAAATAAATATTGTTGATCTGAGTATATCGCTGATCATAAAATGTATTTCTGTCAAAAATAAACATACGTACATACATATATACATATGTGTGAGTGCTATACTTATTAATGTCTAAATCAGCGTTCCTCAAAATGTGGGGCATGTCCCCAGGGGGTGGGTGTAAAAATTCTACGAGGGGGGTGCAAGCATATTAAAACGTTGAAAACAAAATATTTAAAAAAAAGTTATTAATGCACTGAAAGTAAACAACCAAAATACATTGGCATATTAAAAAAATACATATTTACACATATTTACGCTTATATATATATGAAAGAAATATGTATTATATATCAAAAACAAGAAATAATAGATAATGAACATAACAAGAAATAGCGTAATAAAAATATAAAAGCTGAACATGAAGAACAAAATTATAGAGAAATAAAAAAAGAAACTACAAAAAAGAAGAACCTGGCGAGTCAGAAAGCAATTTCGGACTTAGGGCCGAATAAGTGGGGTTAAACTAGTTTGAAGGCGCCAACCTTCCCCCTTTGCAACTCGGTAGGAAAAACCAAATAAAATAAAATAAACAAAAATTCAGAGTATGGAAAACTCAGAGAGTATGATAAAACTACTCACTACTATTACGTAACAAACTCTCCCAAACTCTTAATGCAGAAAACTCGCAAAATAATTACGTAAGAAAAGTAGAAAAATCCCAAAACAATTAGATAAGAAAAGTAGTTTTCAAAAGATAATTTAACAAAATTTCTTTACTCACAGAGCTTTTACGAAGAGAAACACAAGCGTCTTGACATCAATATATATCAGTACTGCAAAATGTATTTTGTAATTAGTTTAACAAAACTAAGTTAAAAACAAGTTTAATAATTATCAGTGATCTTATGTAGGCATATTAAATTATAAGTGAAAAGAAACACATATCTTGATATTTGCCGAATAAAAATTACGCTGCCCCATGGAACCATTTCCCTCGTGGGTGCGCGTATGTCATGAAGGGAGGGGGAGAAGAATAAAAAAGCAGATCCTCTTCGTAAAAACTATTAAGGTCCTTTTATTGCATTCCAAACCTTCGGAATGATTTTATGGATAGCAGTTCACAGGTAAGATCGTACTTCGGAAAGATATATATATATATACGTCCAGAGAAATTAAAACTTTGACTGAGCGAGACGTTTATATACGCCAGTGGTACTTAAAAGGTTTAAGTTGTACTGCAGCTATAGCGTCAAAGTACAGTATTATTGAATTCAATACATTGTTATGGTATGTAAGGAGGAGTGATGAAAATTATGATTGAATACTGGGCCACAATTGTTGGAAGTTTGAGAACTACTGGTCTATATATATATATATATATATATATATATATATATATATATATATATATATATATATATATATATATATATATATATATATGATAAATATGTACGCGATAGGTGGGACTAAGTCATAACCGCGTAAATTGGAGAGCATGATTTTGTATAAAAATACATACAAATTATTTTTAATTGGGGACATGACGAAACAAAACAATAATTTAGAAAATAATGTTTTGTAAAATTTTTCATAATACAAATACAAAAACTAAGCTAAAGTTATTTTGATGTAGAAGGTTTCATAAAATCTCACAAAATAGTCTCTCTGTGCCAGCTCAAAGATTTTTTTCTCCCGAAAAATTTCCTCATAAGCATGCTAATATATATTTTTTTATTCCTTGCTTTGATTAAAAAATATGCTCATCGGTAGAGTTAACATTTTCTAAAAATTGTAAAACCTTTTTCAATTAAACTGAGGCCTTCTGTTTAATTCCCAACCTTCATTCGGGCTTTTGATTGAACTGGATCTAAAGACTCAAACCCTTCAATGCCCTGCTCTTGCTCAAGAATTTCTAAGAGTGCATCAATTGTCAGCTTAGGGTTGTAGTAATCCAGCAGTTCTTGAACGTCATAACTATCCAGATTTTAATTTATTTGTCCTGAAAGATCAACATCTTCAATCATATTACGAATTCCATAAATGTTATCAATTTTATTTTCTCAAACAAAAGAAGAATGAACGAGATTTCAGAATCGCGTAACTCCGGGTTCACGTAAGTCATGGTATTACTGCATATATGTATAAATATGCGTGCAAACATACGCACACTAGATGTTACCTTGTTGAGCTTCACGTATTCTAATATAGCACATGAAGGTATCTTTAAATTATTTAATTGACGACAATATATATCTGAGGTGATAGCTTGATTATTGTCAAGTTCAGCTCAAAATCAGTTAAGTATACGCTTTTGTATTTATTCCCTATCTCTTTCATAAAAAAAAACATTTTTATTGCTTGTGACTGGTGATTTGCAAGCATGTACTCACTGTTCACTGCTTTGAGCTGTAATGTGAAAAAATTACTCATGATGTTAATAGCTCCTGTTATTTTTAGATGATCCATAACGTTGTTAGTAGAATATAACAGATTTCTATTTAATATACGAGTTTCTGACTCTACAAGTGCTTTCAAATAAGCATTATTAACTTTTAATTACTAATTACATATCTTCTCACCTCAGCTTTTCAATTCGATTCTCGGAATTTTTTTAAGCAAATGTTGAATTTGACTTAGACTTTCATAATTCTTAATTCACCGAATAAACTTTTCGAGCTACTTCTGCAGCTTTCCATCGAGCCTAACTTTAAAACGCATGGCACGACGAGTATGAAAACAATTATGTTCCACTTATTCTTTGGAAAATAAAAATTTAAAAACCAATTTAATGCTGTGTACAGAAAGACATGAAGCTAAGTTTATATCTACTTTCAATCTTGTAATATATATTAGATCAACTTCTAATTTTAAAAAAAATGCATAATCAGTATTACCAATATAAAAAGTTATAAATATCAAGCGATGATAAGGCAAGTGGCTTTTGAAATAAAATGTAACAAATGTATATGTAAATTTGAAAACATAAAAATTCTGAACAATTGTACAATAATCAAAAACTGTGTTTTGCATATGAATTGTGGTTATTTATTTAAATTCAAGATAGCAGTAACAGTTATATTTACTTATTAACTTGCTAAAATATGAATATATATATATATATATATATATATATATATATATATATATATATATATATATATATATATATATATATATATATTCACTTAACTCTTATTTATATTACTTATATTATTCAAATTTAACTATTATTCCACGAAATTTCTTTCTTCGGAGTTACTTCTTTTTCATACTATTATTTTCTTTCTTCATAATTTCCTCCTGATGTAATCTTAGTTATTACATGTTTGCCTATAACAGTATTTTAGGTAAAATGTAAAAGTACAAAAAAAAAAGTAAAATCAATTTTCTTCCAGATATATTTTAGAAGAATAAATTCCTGAAACTAATGCTTTGAAACCCATTCAATTTTAATAAACTGCTCTTTATCTTGATAAAGTAAAACAAAACGCATTTATTCAAATAAAACAATTTCTGTGATTCTGAAACTTCTTCCAAATAATTTTATTTTAACAAGGTAGTTTAATTTAAAAAAAAAATTCATTTTTACCAATACATGATAAAATACAACCAGAAAGTGAATTATTTAATAGAAATACCACTTCTGCATCACGTTCTTTTAAAATAAGCCTACTAATAAAAGTTTTAGGACGATTTTATCCTTAGAATTATGTTGGGAATTCAACGAAATAAATTTTGAACTTGAAATCGACTGTTAAATTATATAAAGGGATTTTCGTAAAAATTGAATCAGTTTTGTCTTCAAAATATTTCCTACTCCTATCTTATTACAATATCAAAAGACTATTCAATAGCAATCTATATTTTATTTCAACAATAAAAGTACTATTGATATTCATATTGCAGTATAAATAATTCTTCTTTTTTTTGTTTCTGTTTCGCGTTCATAGAAATTCTCAGACGATTGGTAAAAATTTAGTAAGAATTTTCTTACTTATCGTTTTCTGTTTTACTGACACTATAAAAAACATACACAAATGAAGTTTGTCTGTAAGTTATTTTAAACTATTCACATGAAAATAAAAGCTGTTCCATGATTTAGGTAATGTATAAAGAAGAAATTTTATGTTATAAAATTTCACTTCGTAATCCGTAAAACACATTTTAATATTTTAGATTAGAATAAGTTCACAGAATATTTTTTAAAAGAAAATACAATGTGGTAAGTAAGAATTAAGATTATAAAGTCAGATTCCTAATGCAAATAGCTGTTTGTCTTTCCATTAATTTTTTTTGTATAATATAAGTAAAAAAAATTACGAAGCATTATCGTTTTTATTATTCTATATTAGGTTAATGAAAGTACATACGTTCATTTTAAATATATATTTAAATAAGGATTATTTTAAAATAACTGTAAAGAATATACAACAAAAAATTAAAATCTTTTGCTCATTTAAAAAACGCTGCAATGTGGACAGTGTAAAGGCTGTAGAAGGTACACTACATTAAAAAAATCCCTAATACATCCATTTAAGTGTAAAATACCATTAGAATATTTTAGAGATTCAAAGTTATGCTCTAAACCTAATAAAAAATTTTAATAATTCTCTTCTTGAAATACTAATAAAAATTTTTGAAGAGGTATAACAATTTTTAAAAAAATGATTAGATCAATACAATTAGGTAATTTTTATATGTAAAAAACTATAAAGAATTCTATATTTGTTCATATTGAACTGCATTCAAAAGTTCCTTTAAATCATGTACGGGAATCGTAAATAAAATAAAAATTATTCAATGTGCATAATTTTAACGAAATTTTTATAATATTTATGGTAACAAAAGACGATACTCTTAACATAATTCCAAAACCAGTGCCAACTAGTAATTTTAACAATTGCAATTTACATATTATTTGAAAAATCCTAGCAAAAGTTAAAACTACTATTCAGAAAAGCTGTTTAATTTGAGCAAAAAATAATATATGCGGAAGAAAAGAAACTTTAATTTAACTGCTGACAAAAATAAATTTTTCTGTATTAAAATAAAAATAGTAATCTAGGTTGGTTCATTTATCACTGCAGAATAAGTTATGAAGTCTCCGAAAAAAAAAGAAATGCTTCAGAAGAACTTCTTTTCAAATTTTGAATAGAACTGATTTAATGCTACTTACCTGAGTAGACTTTCCTAGCAAGTTAATAATAATAGTTTCCTGCAAACTGCTAAAAGTTCGTTAAAGTTTTGTCCTGAAAACCATTAAGTAAATTTACTTAAATTTTAAGTCCCGATCAAAGTGATACGATCATTTAAAAATTACTTATTCAATGTATTTAACTATGCTTCCTTAAAAATGTGTTCCCAATTAAATTTCTTAAAGTATATGTGAGTAAACTTATTTAAAATTTATGTAATTAATTAAGCAAAGCATAGTTGCAATTTTTCAACTAGTTAGACTAATCTAATTTTTATTTGCATTTCATTTGCACATAATTATTAATTGCATTGTTGAGCTTTCTTGTTTTACAATTATTCACGCTTTGGCGTGGCCGAATGGTTATAGTCGTCTACTCGTGGAAATCATCACAAAGTCGTGAAATGATTGATTTCAATTTAATTTATAAGAAATACGAGAACTATTGGAAAGGGACCTCGCAATTTTTATTCTTGGTCAAGTCCCCCGGACGACACGTGATCTGGCATCCCCCTCTCAAAGTTTCGCACCACGCTAAATGGAGAACTTTCAGCATTGAACGATTTAACATGCGTAAGACCCCCTACATGATGAGTCTTCATTTACCTCGGCCACGCATTTATGACTGGACAACGCTGACAACGAGTTTGCGACCAATCATCTATCGCGGCCACATATTACTGTAGACAGAGAGTTATATGTACGCCGTTCTATAAAGTTGCACGAGGGTCTTTGACGACGGATCTCGTAATTTTGAGTCATAGTCAAGTGACGAGGACAACACTTCAGCTAGTACCTCCCTTTCTCTCCTAATCATCCCCATCAACGGAAGAACGTTTGAGCCTCAACAAATCTAACGTGCAACGGCCCATTCTGTACGGCAGGTCTTCAGCGGCACTAGGCTTAAACTTATGTCACACTAGAATTCATTCACGTGTCCGTTACCTTCACCACCAGGAATATTACTGTAGAAGTGAATCATATGTGCAGAAGTTCGTCGAATAGTAGACAATTATTTTGCCTATCAATCTACATGTTTTCATAATTTAAACATATGAACTGAACTCTTTGTTGTACAGGTTTTATTTACTCCTCAGGAATTCGCATCATAAATGTGTAAAAGAAGATAAGCTTCTTGTAGTAAAAATGGAGATACACTCTATATTACCCGAAAACTCTATACGATGAAATAAAGAGCTCTATTTGGATTAAAAACTCTGTAAAAATGGCCAATGGAATTAAAACAAGCAAAAAAAAGTTTAATCGGATTTAAGGATAAAATAAGACAAATTAAAATTAGAACTAAGGAAATTGTGGGCTAAATAAACTAAACCAATTTGATGATTTAATATGTATACATGCTATACGAATTATGCTATAAGTATACATGCTATAAGAATTATCGAATGAGGTATTATCCAGTAATTAATACATTATAGCAATGCTGCTTTAATACTAGAACAGTGTTTATAAAAAATTTAATTGTTTTGATACACTAGCACCACACACACAAGGTTTACAATTTGCTCTAGATTTTTCTAGGTCTTAATTATAAGACAATGCCTCACAATCCTGTAATAATCAAACATCGTATGTCAAATAAGTTTTTCAATACAGGAAAGTTTTTTTGAACTATGTAGTTTGGGTGGATATATACACTTGCATTAATGCATAACAAGTTATAGGGCAAGTTTTGCACACAAACAATAAATTAATACTTCCAAAATATAGACAAAATAGAACACATCTTTTTCTACAGCTGTCCGACTGCATTCGAAGCCGTGATTCTTTTTTAAAATATAGAGAGTATGGAATAGTTTTTTTATATTTAGTATCATTTGAATTTAAATATAGAAATAAAATTTTTTTTTTAAATATTATTTCAATATAAAAATTCTTTAATGCAATTTTTTGGCAAAGAATGAAGAAAGTATGACATATTTTCAAAACATTCCACTTTTATGAAAAATGTCTCAATAATAATAGAGTGTTTTGTCTATATAAATAACTAAAACTTCTGTACAGGTCTTGAACTAGGATTTCTGAGATATATAATTCAGAAGGGAATTTACTTGTATTTTAATACATCAGAGTAAATAAATTCTATCAGAAACATCCAATAATGATCGTAACAGAAAATAATGGGGATTTTTCAAAATTTTTAATTCAACCCCTGTATAGAATTTGTAGCTATATATAAGTGAAATATTATTATAGAAGCATTCTTTTCTTAAAGGAGAATGTTTTGAAAATACATTATTCTTTCTTCATTTTCAGCAGAAAAAAATTGCATTTAAATAATGTTTTCTTGTAATAATATTCTTAAAACAATTTTATGTAAATATTCTGATTCAACTGATTCTAAATATAGTATGCTTTTTAAAATTCACGGTTCCCAACGTAGTATTTTAACAAAAGTAATCCAGATTCCATTTAAGATTAAGTATTCAAGTGTAATTAAAATAATATAAATTAAAATTTAAGAAGTACCACATGAGTTTTACACACAAGTATCATATCTGTCAATAACTTCCCAATTCACACGAATATGCCCCAGTAATAACATTCTTTCGATAGAATCCTCCACCAATCATACGAAGAATAATTTCACTTCCAAAGTTCGTGTTCTCAGTAATTTGACTACTTTATGCAGCTTTCTTTCCTCTTCCTGATTAATCAACCATTCTTCAAGAATTATTAACATTTGACGCGAGATATTCTTCACAATTAGTTCTATGTATAGCAATTAGCGCTTATTCTAAAGACGGCATTCGTGACAAACAACTATAAAGAGAGATTTACCCCACCCGATTGAGAAAGTAGAAAACCAGCAATTAAGAAGGCTAGCATTATCACCTTGTAAAATGCAAGAACTGTGCTATGAATTCATAATGTCTTGACTGAGGAGAAAAGAGTTCATGAAACAATTTCATCAGTGCGTTTTTAAAAATGACTGCGAGAATATTTCCATCTTAAACTACAGCTTATTCAAATCTTTTAAAGAATTAATTTGAGATCTCATTCTACGGTTCCTGTAACAAAAGGGGGTAAAGAAAAACTTTCCAATTGTTAACGTTCAATGTAAATTTAAAATTTATTTCCAAATGTACTAGCTTTAAATTTATCCAAAATTGTAGAATTATTCCAATTCACAAATTTTTGTTTATAGCCCATGAAATCGAATGTGAAGAAGGGATATTATTTTAAGAATATGAGATAGAATTTAAATATTTATTTTTGTATATGAATTGTGGTAAAGCTAATAATTTACACAATCGCCGAAGAATTAATGAGATATTTGCATCAGGGGCATATTTCAAGTTGATTTAAACCTTGGCTGTTTTTCAATTAAAAGTTTAAAACTACTAATTGTTAAGGGAGAAATAGTTTTTAGTAAGTACACAGATAAAATAAACTATCGCAAAGAGCTATATTTATGGTTTATTAGGACAATTAATTACGAAAGGAACATAATTCTAGGCAATGAGAGGAATTTGTTTAAATTCTCCTTTAACAACACCCCTAATGATATAGCCTTAGATATCCTACTTTAAATGATCCATTAAAATAAATTAATTTTCTATTATCTAAACATTGCCACTGACAATGGGACACCCACTTTTAGATACAACACCCGCATAAAGTGAAATAAATTTTGAAAAATGTTTTTAATTATCAGAGGTTAGCAAATAATCATTCATTCAACATTAATTTTCAGCTAAACGTTATCTTTCCCTCGTTTTATATCATTTCAATACCTTCAAATTATGTTGCTAAATACGAGTTTTGATGCTATCAGAATACTTCAATTATTATTTATTCAATGAAATTAATATTGTTAAAAACAGTTTCATTCATTCGGGATATTTTATTAGAACACTGAATGAATATCACCAAAACTAATAAATTCTTCACTATCTCAATGGGCTCAATTCATGTTACGCCATAGTCACTTAATAATGATAACCATAATAATGATGTTTTTAGCTAATCATGTAACGTCATTGTCACACGATAAAAGCAATCAAATGCTTCCAGTTAATCAGTTCATGCGCTTTTTTGTTGCCAACTTTTGATATTTTCAGAAACTTTATCCAACAAAATACAAGTTTCTGAACAGAAATAATGCTCATAAGGTAGACAAAATATATTTAATTTAAAAGTCCATGCATAAAAAAAGTACGATTTTTTTAAATTTTAAATCTTTTGAAGAAATTTATTTCTCATAAAATTTTAACACTTTTACCCTATTATAAAATTTGAAATTTTACCCAAGTTTTACAAGTAGATAAGCAAATGCAATTAGTTCAATGTCTGTTTTGAATTCAACGGCGAACACGGGTTTTTCTTTATCATGTGATCGCCATGAATTGAGCCCATCGGTATCTCGTTATAAAAAATGGAAGACTTTGTAAGTTAAATATGGTCGTAATAGTAAAGTAGTCTTGGTCATGAATGGAGTTTTTGTCGAGCCGTAGACTTGAGTCTTCGTAGAGAAGCTAATGCAAGTGAAATCTGGCAAGGCCCGAAATACTCCGGTTGGAGTGATGAAAACATTAGATGAGTGGGATGTGGCAACTCAGGTGTGGTACTAATGTACCGTGGATCAAAATTACGAGGTTCGTTGCCAATAACCACCATGTTGCTCCAAAAAAAAAGGTGAATGCCTTTAGAGAGGAAAGTCTTTTAGAACTTTACAATATAATATTTATCTCGTAATTTAATACTTGTAAATTAATTATTTGAGTATATTATCTACATTATAGAACAGAAGGTTTGCAATTTCCTCCTTTCATTATAATACCTCATCAGTGACGCAAACAGGAATTTTTCAAGGGGGGGAGGGTCTAGGATCGAAAGTCCACCCTTTTCGAATCATGCTCCAATACACAGCCCAACATATTCTTTTGATTTTGTCGATTTTTAGGAACAAAACAGAGTAAAAAATTAATTATTGAATAAATAATTAACATCAATTAATACCAAATGCTTAATTAAATTTTACGTACTATATACTTAGGATTACAATCAATCGAAAAAAAATCAAGGGTTTTGGGAAGGGTCCGGAACCGGGACCATTGTAAGCATCACTGTAACTCTTTCTTTTATTTTTATGCGTTTTCTAAAATTGTATAATCGAAATATGTCACGTTAAGCTCAAAACAAAGCTTTACAGGTTTTCTTCGAAGCGAAGAATTCTGTCCTAATTCTTTTAAAGGAAAAACAATTTTTTTTTTGGCGAGACATGTAGTCTATGCTAAAAATGCTTTCCTATTTACAGCGTCTTGTATATAATAATGCAATTAAAGTCATTTTGTTTGGAAAACTTCCAGTTGTATCGAATGATACAACCAACTCTTGAAGCAACTTTCTTACATTTACCTTTGTGAAAAGAACACGAAATAGACAGACACATATATAATTTACTTTCGTACAGCATGAATGATTAAGACAAGAGAAATCAGAGGATTTTATAGTAAACTTGTTTCATATAATTATAAAAAAATAACACATTTTAACCGGAAAGAACGGTGCTTAAAATAACGAAAAAGATGGTTTAATTTTTAAATAATTATAACCTTTATTCCAGTCTATTGTAATTTTTATTCCAGTCTATTGTTAACTTTTTTCCAGTCTATTGTAATGTTTAGGTAATCATCTCATACCAATTCTGCTAATTGCATAATTATATATATATATACACTGGCCTCAAAAAGTTAAGGTACAACCGGGTTTTGTGTCTAATTTGCAAATGAATGAATGTAGAAACAAAAAATTTGGAGGACATGTGCATTAAATAGTTTTTTATTGAATGCGTCATAGAAATTTGTATAAGTGTATTGCAAAAACGATTTATAATAAAAAAAAGCAATATCTGCGGAAAAGTCCATTCTTGGAGAAAACAGCACATCACAGTGTTATGTGGTAAAATGACATAAAAACAATACAAAAATGGGTTCTAATAAGGAATGTGTCCACCCCTAACTTGAATGCATTGGCGGCATCGACTTCCCATGCTGTTTATTAAGTTGTCGGACACCGGAATACGAAGCGAAGACCAGACACAGAGTAAGCCTTGTTTCAGCTCATGTAACGACCTTGGAGGAGGATTTAAAGCAGAAATCTCTCTGCCAAGATATTCCCAAAGATGTTCTATCGGATTCAGGGCTGGAGATCGAGCTGGCCATTCCATTCGTTCCAAACCGTGATCCTCCAGATACTTCTCAACAATCCGAGCTCGGTGAGGTCGTGCATTATCATCCATCAGAATAAAGTCGTTACCAATAGCAGCAGCATATGGGCGGACATATGGATCAAGGGTCTCATCCCGATATCTAAGACCAGTTACGGTTCCTCCATGGAACACATGCAGGTCAGTGTGGCCACCGAGCGAGATCCCTGCCCAAACCAGGATTCCACCACCTCTATAACTGTGTCTTTCAACAGTGTTGGATTGATGGTATCTAGTGCGCTGTTCCCTCCAGATCAGTAGATGCCCTGAATCACTCTCCATTGTAAATCTGGACTCGTCTGTGAACAGCACAGAAGCCCATTGTTGCTGCGTCCAAGAAACATGTTCTCTTGCCCAGCATAAGCGGTTCCTTCGCTGTCGTCCGTTGAGGGGAACGCACACAACTGGTCTTCTTGCATACAGACCTGCATTGTGAAGACGATTTCGCACCATAGTAGCGGAGATTCTTCTTCCTGATGCTTGAAAGTGGTCTGCAACGAGCTGCGGCACAGTAGTGGTTCTTCTCCTTCGTGCTGAAAGAGCTAGAAAACGGTCTTCTGCAGGTGTTGTAGCTCGTGGTCGGCCTGGAACAGGTCTTCTAGTCACAGAATCTTCGGATTGGTATTGATCCCAAAGTCGCTGAACAACACTACGAGACACATTGAGACGTCTAGCAGCATCAGCCTGCGACAATCCCATTTCCATTCATCCAACTGCCCGCCACCTTAACGAATTGGGTAAACGACGTCTCTGAGACATTTTCTAAACTATATTGACTATTGTCACCGAAACTGCCAACAACTGTTGAAAATCAACACAACTTACACACAAAAGTACGAAAGCTTGATATTTGCATATTTTTCTCTCACTCATAAATATACGTTCTTTTCTATAAAATAAAAGTTGTAGCAATCGTTTTTGCATTAATGTTTTTAAAGTTCGTTATTATCATTCATGTAAACTATGCATTTTATTGTTACTGCCATTTTTTTTATGGTGAGCTTCGAAAAACATGTTGTACCTTAACTTTTTGAGGCCAGTGTATATATATATATATATATATATATATATATATATATATATACTCAGGAACATTGAAAATAGCGACCAAAGAAGGAAGCTAAGTACAATCGCGAAACTTTGTGCCGTTAGAAATTGTTGGGAGCAGTGGACACGAGAAGGTACCCAAGCGCGGAAAACCGGGTCTGGAGCGACCAGGAAGACCACGAGGAGAGATGATCGAAGGATCGTGTGGCAAGCACTTGGGGACCCCACAGTGACTCGTTCAACGATACGAGCAGACGTAGGCGTAGCAATTGTTCCACAAACAACTCCCAGACACCTTGCAGAATCAAATCTTAAATCCAAGCGCCCTTTCCGTGCACTCCCATTAACAGCGGGCAACTACGTCTACAGCGTTGCCAAGCCAGATCAATGTGGAATGTCACAGATTGGCAAAAGGTTGTTGTTAGTGATGAATGCCCGGTTTGTTTTGGTGACAGATAACCCTGTGAGGGTGTGGAGGTGCCCTGATGAGCGGTACAATTCCCCCACACTGTTCTACGTCTCACTGCCCGCACAGCTGGTGTAATGGTGTGGGGGACATAGACTATGATAGCCGGTCCACTTTAATTGTGATGCGTGGAACCTTAATGGGCCAACGTTACGTTTGATGATATTCTTCGACCCCACGTAGGACCTTTTCTATATGGTCTCCTAGGGGCAATTTTCCAGCAAGATAATGCTCGTCCGCATACAGCAAGAGTTGCTCACGACTTCCTACGACGTCATTTTCAGACACTTCCATGGCCGGCCCACTCCCCCGATTTGTCCCCTGTAGAGCACGCGTGGGATCAGCTTAAACGGCAGATGCCATCGTGTTACTCTGTACATGATTTAGTGTTGGCTGTTCAAGATTTGTAGGCCCATCTGCCTCAGGACAACATAAGGTGTATAAACAACTCAATGCCGGACCGTGTGGCGGCATGTATTGCAGCTGAAAATGGTCCAACGCGCTATTGAAGTTTCCCAGTATTTGTGTCGTTGCACACCCTGTATTCGTTCAATTGTCTTGTTTTTGAGATCAAGTGAATCTCTCATCTGTGTCATTATGTGTATTAAATTTCATTTCAATCCGATGCTTTCTTCTTGGGGCGCTATTTTCAATGTTCCTGAGTGTATATTACCGCTAAAGTGTAGTACATTATATTTCCTAAAATAACTAAACAAGTCAGTTAAAATATATAATATTATTGAAATTTACACTTTAAAAAGGTATTCTGTAGAATAACGATTACTTGATCGTTAAAGTATGAAATTTGGCCTATGGTTTGAGTTTCAAAGCAGGGACTCAAAAATCCTCAAAGATTGAAATGAGGGAGGAGGGAGGAAATAAGATTACAATGAAGTTATACGTGCAGAAAGCTCATAGGGAAAACTATGGAATCAGACAGTTACGGATGTCCAAGGTGGTCTAGGATTCGAGATATGAAGTAATTAGCCCTGTAGAGGAGAGATACAGTTGGGGGTCACATCTTAGGGTTTCGAGATCTGAACATTAATTTACTAGATCCCCCAAATATCAACCCCATACTATCAAAAAAGTGACACCATGGAGAATGAGACCCTATGGGCAAGAAAATTGATGGAAGTATACAGTGGATGAAGAGGGATCGAATAGACTCAGAGACTCAGATGTCAAGCTTTTGCCTAGGAGGAGGGATACACCTGGGGGTCACGTCCCAGGATTTTGGGATCTAAGCATTAATTCAGTTGATCCCCCAAATATACACCCCCTACTATAAAAAAAGTGACACCATAGTAGTAACATGGGAAAATGATATTTTAGTTTGTAAGAACTCCCATGCCCCAAGCAGATTATCATTAGTAAATAAACTATGATTTGGGGACAGGCCAGATATTACACATCAAAAATAATTATAAAAGAAAATTGAAATTGTTTATTTTTTTCAATTTAACGGTTCATCATTTGTTATTTCATAGACTAACTAATTATATCGTTAAATAACTAGGTAAATTATGAAATATTTAATCAATTATATACTTTGACTGACTTGTCTAGTTACTTCATGAAATACTTGAATTATACACTTTAACAGTAACTTTAACTGTATATTAAAAAGAGAATTTCTTCAGGATATTTAGCTATAGCTGTACGTCTCTGCATCTATAATAATTTCAAAATGAGATGATATATTGTGTTTGGTTGAATATTTAGGTTTTCAATCGCCTTTCAATGCTATCATAATTTTATTGAAAATGAAACCTAAGCAATTAATTTGTGCTCCTTACTAATAAAGTTGCATGATATACCTGAATTTTATGCAGATAAATTCATGAAACACAATATTAGACTCGGAATCTTTTTATTTTCACACACAAATATTTTTGCAATTTAAAAGTTTTAATAACATTCTAAATTTTTTAAGTAAAAAAAAACACAATTATCTAAATGAATATTAAAAAAAAATGGAAGCAATTATTCTTTTATTTCAATAAATCAGGCATAAAAGTCAAGATATATCATAGAGTATTAAGTAAATATATGCAATATATGAAAAACAATAATTATACAAGACTTATAATAATGTTTTTTTTAAATATATTACTGTGCTTCATTAAAAAAAATACAGCACAAAATAAAAGAGAACTTTTTTTCTCATAAACCAATACCCTATTTAGGTATACCGATTCGTTACAAATGATATTGCAATTGAAGAAATTTAAATGTGCAGATGGCATTTTCCTTTTAAGTTTTAAAGAAACATTTAAGAAATTTATTCTTAGGTAGCAACGCACTCATTTGTTCGCAGAAATAGCTTTCTGGCTTGTGTTTAGGAGTAGAACAGGAGGAATATCCATTGTTAAAAGGCAAGAATGAAACAAGATGACTCAGGGAAATCCAATTTGCAACCTTCTTCACTGTGGAATGGGCCACACACAGCTCTATATTTTAACCCGAGAGAGCACTTAGGAACTCGAAGGAATCGTATTGCAAGAAAGTTCTCGGGACAGTATTTTTAAAGACAGATATTTTTCGATAGAGATGCAAGGCAATGGTTGAAAGAGAAAGAAATATCTTTTCTTTATAAATATAAATGAACGTGTTAGAACAATGATATGCAGGAAATAATACATTGAAATAAAAATAAATGTCGTTGCGATGTTATACAAGTGAGGCTGTTTTGTAAAGTTTATGCATGAATGAATTATGTATTTTTTGTTTGAATTAACAATGAAAGCAAATAAATGATAAATCTAGGTCATCGGATATTATTTTCCAAATGTTTTCAGAGGGCACCATACTTTATTAAGGAATTCGAAGTATTTTTGAAAATAATGAATTAAAAATAATGAATTGAAAATAATGAACTGATAATTAACGTTCGATTTAAGAACAATATGATGACTATATATATATATATATATATATATATATATATATATATATATATATGCGTTCCTACGCACACGTTATTGATATCTCAGCAAGAGCATTAAGCGTTCGGCTGTATTTAAAAGCATTCTTATAAACTTCACCTCTTAATTTGAATGAACAGAACTTGGATTGCTAAAATTGCAGAGAATTATCTTTTATTTTCCCATTACC
The DNA here is from genome assembly GCA_019973935.1 of Trichonephila clavipes. Classification (NCBI taxonomy): domain Eukaryota; kingdom Metazoa; phylum Arthropoda; class Arachnida; order Araneae; family Nephilidae; genus Trichonephila; species Trichonephila clavipes. The sequence continues at coordinate 399,614 of BMAU01017296.1, read as the reverse complement.
CCCTCCTACATAATGGTTTTCCACAAAATTCATTTTAATGGATCTCTGCTATTCAACAACATATATATTTTTGTCAAATTTCATGTCTAATTCTTATAGATCAGAAACAGAAATTATTTTATCAATGCCCCATAATCCTTCCTCATAACAGCCGATTTTCGAAAAAATTCGTTCTTATAGTGGATCTCTACTCCATGAGAAAGGAAAAAATCTGTCAAGTTTCAAGTCTGTAGGTCTAACTGTTAAAAACGAGAATATTTATTTACTACGTCCCATACTTCCTTGCAACACCGCTTGAGGTCGATTTTCGCAAACCCATTCTTAGTGGGGCTCTACTTCTTGGAAGTTCCTGCCAATTCATTTTCCAAGTCGTTTTAAGTCCGGGGTCTTATAGTTCTAGAGAATTCGTGATGAGTGAATCGCCTTTACCCTCTTTATATACATATTGATCTGTATCGTATGTACGTACTGATTACTCATCGAAGCAGTACCTTTATTATTTCTAATTATAATTGCTTTTGCTATTTAATTGATATCTTTTTTACTGCTGATATCAACAGATAGATCGACATATTTTGATGGATTAATAGTTTATTAAGGTTGCATTTTGAAGCAGAACGCTTATTTTGATGCTATTAGTGAAGTACCACGTAATTTTGAGTTTTGATCAAGAGGAAAGACGCAATCCAGCGTTTCTCAAACTGTGGGGGGCAGTACCTCCAAGCGGGAGGGGGGTGATAGCCCTAAGTGGAAGGGGCGAGCATGTCGAAAATAAAAGATTTAAAAAGAATTAGTTTACTGAAAGAAAGCAAAACAAAAATTATGCCATAATAAAAAATAAAATACACGTTGACCCGACTTATATACTTATAAATATATCAATATTTCACAATGTATGCGATGATTAGTTTATCAATACTAAATTTAGAACAATATGAATAATTACTAGTGACTCCCATGGCATATCTTCCAGAGCAAACTTTTTCAACGGAAGACGTAGCACAGAGTTCAATAGGTTACCCAAACGGTTGCAAAGAAGTTCACGAGAATATCAGTTGTGATGGTTATAAGATCGAGAGTAACAGAGACTAGACTAGTTTACTACTCATACTTATAGACATAGATGATTAAGGAAAAAAATACTTACAGTAGAACGTCGTTTATCCGAATGTTTATTATCCAGAGCTTCAAATATCCGGACCTACTGCTGCTCAAGAGAATCAGAGACCATGCAACGAAAAAACGAAGGTGTACATTGGTAAAGCGAAAAATAAATGATTATTGTCCACAATAAAGGTAAAATTGTGACATTTTGCACCTATTTTACTTTTCCTTCAAACACGTTGATCGCATGTGATTGATTTTCAATATCTGTAAAGAGTGTTTTTTTTCCAGGTATAGAAGTTTAAGTTGGCATTACTTTCCAAAATGGCGACCAATTTAACAGCTGCCATGTAATTTATTCTCAGTTTGGTTTGGCAATTCATGAAAATGATCATCAAGCAAGGCGTAGATTCGTCGAATGGGCCCAAAATGAGACTGCCGTTGTTCCCGATTTTCATAAGCGAATTTTGTTTAGCGATGAAGCGCACTTCTGATTGAATGGCTACGTCAACAAACAAAACTGCCGCATTTGGAGTGAAGCTAATCCACAAGTGTATGTCGAAACACCGTTACATCCAGAAAAACTGACAGTTTGATGCGCTTTATGGGCTGGTGGAATCCTTCTTCAAAAACGATGAAGGCCACAACGTTACAGTCAATGGTGATCTGTATAGAGCCATGATTACTAACTTTTTCATTCCTGAATTGAACAAGCATGATGCCCAGGAGCTGTGGTTCCAACAAGACGGTGCAACATGTCACACAGCTAGTGCCACAATCGATTTATTGAAAGATATGTTTGGTGACCGCCTAATTTCACGTTTTGGACCTGTGAATTGGCCTCCAAGATCTTGTGATTTAACACCGCTAGACTATTTTCTGTGAGGCTATGTAAAGTCATTGGTCTATGCGGATAAGCCACAAACGCTTGGCCATTTGGAAGACAACATTCGCCGTGTTATTGCCGATATACGGCCACAAATGTTGGAAAAAGTCATCGAAAATTGGACGTCCAGATTGGGCTACATCCGAGCCAGCCGTGGCAGTCATATGCCAGAAATCATATTTAAAATGTAAGGCCACAAGATTATCTTTCGAATAAAAAAAAATCATGTCAATCGAATAAAACATCGTTGTTTTATTGCAATTTAAAGTTCTATACCTCTAAAAAAACACCCTTTATAATTTTCGGTTTCATATACTGCATGGATCGCATCATTCGGTTTTTGGTTATCCGGACAATCGCGTATTCGAACGGTGCTCGGTCCCAATTGATTCGGATAAACGACATTCTACTGTAATTTAATTAAAATTATTTTGCAATCTATTCCAGTTTAAAAGTTAGAATGGAAAAAGTAACATAATACTTATTCTATTACTTAAAGATAACTTACTTAATATACCTATTACTTAAAAGAAACACGTTTAAGATTTAATAAGTTTAACAATCTGTGTGGCTTATAATTAAGGTCGTATTGTAGTTTTAGCGTCAAAGTACATTATCACTGCATTTAAAACATAAATATTGTATGGAGGAAGTGATGGAAACTTTGATTGAAAATCGGGTCTCAAATATTGAAAGTTTGAAAAGCACTAACTTAAGCTAACTTCCCTGTCACTAAAACTTCCTTATCACGCATCATGCTAATTTAGAACCTAGACAGATTTGAAGTGCATCCATTCCACTCCACGTGGATCTTTACTGGCATCATGACTCGAGAACACGAGCTGGCGAAAATAAACACTAGCAAATATAATTTCTTCACATTAATTTAAAATCGTGTGGTCTTGGAATAAATACACGCTTAAAATTCTGCCTCCCCAGAATAAATATTTAAGAAATACACATTTTTAAAAATATCTACTTTAGCATATAAGGTTAAAATTTGTTTGACATCGAGATTTTGGAAACGAAAATATTGTACTGAAAGAAAATATAATGATTTAAAAAATAAAAATACACTATTATAGTCTATACTTCTTCCATACTCGAGTGGACCCAAAATATAATTTTAACATTATATTCAGAATATAATATTAATATCAGACATAGGATATAATATTAATATTAAATCCAGAATATAATATAGAACCTGGAATGCAACATTAATATTAGATGCTGAATATATTATAGAACCCAGAATCTAATATTAATATTAGATCCAGGATATAATATAAAACCCACAGAGACTATAGTTCTACTTTACTACCGAAAACACATCTTTAGGTTCAGGGACAAACTGTAAGCATTAAATGAAAGTAGTTTTAATTGAAAGGTAAAAATATACTTTTGATTTTTTAATGAAAAATAATTAAAAGAGAAAAGCTAACATAAATGCATATTGATCCTGGGCTTGAATGTCTGTGTATAGAAATTCTTTTCATAGAAGTGTTAATTTTATAAAAATTAAAATATAAATAGCTTTTCATAAATTTAAAAAAATAATTATTACATATAATTCAGCTTCAAAACATTCCTAAACTCTGGTACTTATGAAAAACAATCTCAATCAATTTGGTTTTCTCATCAATATACTAGATTTTATTGTGGAAAGATATTTAAATCTTTAACTTTATTTTAAATGCTTTGGTATGAAATGTTTTATTGATATTATTTAATGAGTGAGACAGAAGCATAGATATTGTGTATTTTATTATTGCATTAATAATTAAAAACAATTCTTAATTATAGACAGAAATATATGAGTAGAGATCGTTTTGAAATGATATATTAGTTATAAAATATAATAATAAAAGCAACAGAAAGAAAAAAAATAGGAAAAAATACATAAGTTGATGTGAAAAATATAATTTATTAATTCCGTGATTACTTATAGAATATTATAGTTATTTAAAAAATGTATGTAAACAAAGTATATGTTATAAACTATTTTTTAAGAAAGGGAACGAGTGTATCTTTAAAAAAAATCATCTGACTATAAAAATAAGACATTAACACCAAGAATTATTTTTTTAAAATATTAAATGTATTTTCTGCGTGCTTCATTATTTTTAGCACTTTTTTACTTAAAGTAAAGAATTTGTGGTCATAAAACAATAACGAAACAAATATGTGGCATTTCTCAATTTTAAGTAAACACTTTATGAATTTTACATGCATATTCAGGAAGATTCTAACAGTAAAAATAATGAGAAATGCAAAATGATGTTACTTTAGTAACAATTAATTAACCAATTTTACTTTGCAATTATTACGCGGAAAGGTCAAATGGACTTGATGTAGGCTTTTCTGCTCCAAGGGGATTGGAAACAACAACAACAGTAGCAACACTTTGCACTTCCTATATTCTTACAAAAAGAGTACTTATTTTTTTATAAATGAAAGAATAAAAAATCTTATTTTTTGTTTAGAGACGGCAGTTAAAATAAAGTTTCGAAATTATTCTTAACATAATTTTTACAAATTTAGCGATTAAAATAAATAAGCGGTTACAATTTATGTGTAAAAGATGCAGTCTTTTACGATATTCAAAATATATGTTTGAAACTTCTTTAAAATTTAATGATATAAAATATACATGGTTCAAAGAGTTTAATGTATACTGTTAAATTGATTCTTATGGAGCGTATATGCTTAATCTATTAGTAGTGTTATTTAAAATATGACGCGTAGTTCGAATTCAGTGTTTTCGATAAAAATATAAGCAATATGTAAATAAGTGATGTAGTTATGAGATATTTCATGCTGATAATTTGATGAATAGTTTCTGCCAGAGACAGATACATGAGTGCAGTTGTTTCTGGGTGCAGTAGGACATTTTGTGTCTACAAATCTTCAAAAGCATATTAAAACGATTATTAAATTATTTATTTAAATTTAATACCACCTATTTAAATTAATAGCAATAATATTGTGATTTTGTTTTGCTTTTTTCAATGAATTATTCAATATACATGTTCAATGACTTTTATGAAATAATATTTTACATCAACACTGATTTTAATAGATGCTGAAGCATTTATTTGGATCAATCCAGTTATATCTTCTAATACTTGAAGTGCAGGTATGGATTCTGAATAACAACTAGTGTATTTGAAGGTGGTTTTCCATAAAATTGAGAACAAAAGGGATTCAATAAGATTAATATACATTAATACCATGAACTTATACTATAGGTGAACTGAGTGAAAATCGCATAAGTCGAATTCGTGTTAGTCGGAGTATAATCTCGAATATAAATAATACATGTAAATTATTTTTAGTTAGAGACGGGGGCAAAAGAAAATAAAAATTTAGTAAAAAAAAAACGTTTACTAATATCTTAGATATATAACACAAATACAAAACCTCAAACCAAAGTTATTTCGATGTAGATGGTTTCATAAAATTTATAAAATTGTCTGCTGGCTCAAAGACTTTTTTTTCTCCTTCTACATAGGTTTCCTATAGTAGGCTAATATATTTTTTATTCCTTGTTTTATTGATAAACATGCTCTTCATTGGAGTGTATATTTTCTAAATGTCAGGGCCGATTCTAGCAGGTGGGTAGCGCGTGCCCCGCCATGGGCGGCCACAGGCTGCATATAGTTTTTTAATAAAGCAATATTTTTTACGATTTCTCAAAATGAAATAAATAATTAGTTGAATAAATATGGTACATTTTACATAGTTATTGTAAAATCAAAATAAGTCCCTATTTCCCGATATAGAAAGTGAAGAACGACAGAAGATTCTATTTTATGAAAAATAGAATGATGGTGCACAGTGTATTGTTCCATTGTCAAATAATGTTCACTCTTTCATTTGATAACAAAATTCATTGCAGTTTCCGGCAATACCTAAATAGAAAAGGTTTTCTTGCTTATCAGAGACACTGGTGGTGCTTTGTGGACTGCTTTACAAAGGCATCTCAAAAATGATTTTTGCGAAAGTTGCTTTACAAAAATATCTGATATGGTTTATGTTACCCAAGACATAGGAGTGTTTAAATTCAATATGCATTGGAGGAGTTGAAAGTTTTCAGTTTAATTTAAAATATATAATAAAGAACAGAAGTGATTTTTGTATCTATATAGATTTTTATTGTTTTACTTTTTACTCTTGTACAGGAAGATGAGTGTATAAAGTCAACGCAAAGTATTACTCAAAATATGAAGAATTCTCTAGAGGGACAGCACATTAGGTATTTTTACGAACGCAGCTGACACACTAGGATCGGTCCTGTAAAATGTGTAACATTTTTTTTTCATTTAAACTGTCTTCTGGCAAATTCCCAACACCGCCAATTTATCTTCTGATTGAACTGGATCTAATGAACTAATATGTTCAATGTCTTGCTCTTGCATAAACTCTTTGCTCCTGATTGTGGGGATACAGCAATTCTTGAACGTCATCATTGTCCACTTCTAAATTTATTTGACAGGCAAGATCGACAACTGCTTCCGTCACATTATCAATTTCACCAGGCTTTAGCATTGATTCCATCTGAATTTCAAAGATGAAAAGAAAAAAGTATCGACGAAATTCGAGAATCGCGTAACTACGGATTCACGTAAGTTGGAATATTACTGCAATTAAAAACCTCTTTCATAAACGTATTTCTATTTCTATAAGTTCATAATATTTATCAACTTTTTACAAATAAAAATAAAAATAATTGAATACAATTAAAAAGCAATAGTAAATAAAAATGATCCTATTCTCTAATCTTATAAGGATAGAAACTATTAACGGTGTACATTTGTTACAAGGTTAATGAATATATATATACACTGCTCAAAACAATTAGGGGAGCACGTGATTTTAACAAAAGTAAGCAAAGATGTATACCAATAAGTAACATAAAATGAATCATCCATAATGTAAAGCGTACCAGGAAACGGAAAAAGAAAACTTTATATGCAAATCAAAGTTCATGACGTCAAAAACCAGAAAAAGGAGATAAGGGCAGAAATCGGGATGTTGCAGAAACGTCTGTTTTATTGCCGTAACTGTGAAATTCGATTGCGCAGTATTTTTTTTTTGAGACAAGGTTACTTGAGAATGTCTCAACAACGTGATTTACCGGAATCCCCATGGCATGGCGTGTTATAGGCAGACTGTAATCCAGGCAAACACAATGTAGTGTCGCGGACGCTGTTGGAGTCGCCAGAAGTGTTGTTGCAAGGCTGTGGATTAGATCCAAGAAACAGGAAATGTTAGACGGCGACCAGGGGCAGGTCAGCCACTCGCCACTACATCAACTGATGACCGGTATATACAGTTAACAGCCCATCGAAACAGAACAGATAATGCTACGCAGCTGCAAAGACAGTTGCTCTTGGCAACATGACGAAGGGTGTCCAGCCAAACAGTACGTAATCGGCTTCATGAGGGAAGGCTCTTTGCACGTAGGCCAATGGTCTGCATTCCGTTGACCCCACACCACCGTGCGGCCCGAAGAAGATGGACTGCTGAACATCGAGATTGGGAGCAACATGATTGGAGCCAAGTGCTGTTTACAGACGAGTCCCGATTCAGTCTAGAGTGTGACACCCGACGTGTTCTTGTATGGAGGGACAGGGGCACTCGAAATAACCCCGCATTCGTTCGCGAAAGGTCACAGTACAGAAGAGCTGGTTGGATGGTATGGGGTGGAATCAGCATAGGTGGACGTACGGACCTGCATATCATTCGGAATGGCACGTTGACGGGCCGAAGGTATGCAGACGAGATACTTCTACCTCATGTCATCCCTTACGCTGGAGCCATTGGAGATTCCTTTGTTTTCCAGGATGATAATGCCCGACCGTATAGAGCTCGTCTGGTGGAGAACATGCTTGAAGCTGAAACAATACAGCGTATGGAATGGCCAGCGTGCTCTCCTGACCTGAATCCAATCGAGCATGTTTGGGACATGCTCGGACGACGCATTGCTGCGCGACCAAGGCCGCCTGATACTGTCCGAGACTTGGAGATTGCACTTCTTGAGGAGTGGAACAGTATTCCCCAAAGTCTGATCGATAACCTCATCGCATCCATGACAAACAGGTGTGCAGCAGTCTTAGCTGTTCAAGGAGACCACACGCCCTATTAAAATTCATGCATCATGTCTAAACAATACCTTTTTTTATTGTTTACATGTAACCAAATTGTTGCCCTAAATCATCTTTTCATGTTTTTCCCACATTTTCAAAGAATTAAAGCTTAATTACAAATTTTTTTACGCCTTTTTTTTCTGTATTGTACATTGATACGCGTGTACTATGCATTGTATGCCAATACGTGTCTGTCTCACATGGTTTTCTTCACTTTTTTGCTTGCTCCCCTAATTGTTTTGAGCAGTGTATATATACATATATATATATATATATATATATATATATGTATATATATATATATATATATATATATATATACATATATATATATATATACATATATATATATACATATATACATATATATACATACATATATATGTATACATACATATATATATATATATATATACATATATACATATATACATATATATACATATATATATATACATATATACATATATATACATATATATACATATATTTATATTTATACATATATATACATATACATATATATACATATACATATATATACATATACATATATATACATATACATATATATACATATACATATATTTATACATATATATACATATACATATATTTATATATATATATATATATATATATATATATATATATATATATATATATATATATATATATATATATATATTGATAAAAAATTTCTTGGCACGCTTAAGCCAGTATTTGGCTTGAATCTTGTAATTAATAGTTATAGTGAAAATGAATACTACCATCAATTGCACTTAGTCCTTTAACGCATTTAGTTATAAAGGCAAAATCGCACATAAAACTATTTTTACTTGACTCTTAAAAGCATTTAAAACTTTTAATTAGCATCTTTATTCCCGATACACTAGCTAATTACAGAACGACTCTTAACGTCTGGTGTTACTGAATTAAAACCCTTTACTCTTCTTTTTAAAAGGGTACGAGATGTGTAGATAGGCTAGGTTTAGCATGCGAAACCAAATGCCACTAGACTGTAAAAACGAAGTGAAACAAGACTCAAACCACCATACCTCCAATTCGAAAAATCACGAAAAGGGATCGGTTACGGACTGTTAGAGAAATCATTTACATCGCCCACGGAATTTATGCTAATCGACTCGGCTTTTAAGCGTAATCCCAAGACTGCATGCGTGGAATAAAAATGCTAATTTGACAATTGCGAGTTTTAATGTGCTTCTTCCTTGAAGCAAGATCAAATGGTACCGATTTAAATAAGCTGCCCAATGTATACCACGAGTTTCAACTATGGTCCATTCCAACAGTGATTGTCTCGGCATTTTGAAGATAATGAATTACGATGGCAGCGCGTAAAAATATATGAAAGAAAGGCCAAGCACTATAAAAGGTAATCGAATTAGTTTTTTGGAAAACATTTTCTCATACCCCCGTTGTCTTCCCTTCCCTGATAGGATGAGGTGGATAAACCTGACAATATGATTGAGGTATACTTGGGAATAAAGAGCATTAACCGCAGTGATAAAGCCGTTCCGAAGACTTAGGGTTAATTCCGGGCATAAATATTGTTTATTACCCAAATTTAACATCTGACAGGGTGTCGGTTTCTTGTAATATTTTAGCGTTGGGACGTCAGATGAGTTTCTGAAATGAAGTATGATGGAGGTTATGGTCGATTATTCGAAATGACACTGCTTTGGAGATTTAAAAGAACACCATAGAAGAACTTCTGGATTAGGTCATATATCTGAGGAATGATATCCCAATTTGCATAAGTCTTAAAATTGCATACATAAAACGAACGAAACTCATTTAGCTCCAAAAAGGTACATAAAAAGATTCAATGTTATTCTTCAGAATAATTCTGTGTTCTGAAAAGCTGTTAAATATATCTAAAACATGTAAAAGACAATCTTTTGACTATTCAAGTTTATAAAAGACACAGTACCTTTATTAAAATAATTTTTAATTTTAGAATATGAATAATAATTTTAAATCAGAAGTAAAATCTAAGATAGAGCTTTCCAATAACTTATCATAAATGCTTTATATTGTTCAGGAGTATTCTAGTTTCAGATGGAATATAATGCTTTCCATTCGTCTCAAAGTCGTGCTTTTTCGGTAAATTTCTCAATTAACATGTATATATATATATATATATATATATATATATATATATATATATATATATATATATATATATATATACTAGCTGGTATACCCGTTCTTCGCACGGGTGAACTGAAAGGTTAAACAACACAGATTGAAGGATAAAGAAGTTTTTAATGAGTTAATTTTAAGTGAATTGCAAATTAAACAAAAAAAGCTTTTCACATATCTCAGCTGAAGAAAAAAGAAAGAAAAAAATACCTTTGTTAAATTTTAAGTCTGTAGATCTAATAGCTGATAAAAAGGATTTTTTTTATATTTATAACTCCCCGTAAAACTCTTGAGGGTTGATTTTTGAAAATACCTCCCTAAGCTGATCTCTGCTCAGCAAAAGTAACACATTGTTAAAAGTTTTCTGACGCTTAAAATATTGTAAATAATTTATAACTGAAAGTGTCATACATTAATATAAATTTCTGTTGAATTTATTTTATGTGAAAATTGTAATACTCGCAAGCAACACCGTTTCCTAAATAACAATGGCGATTCAATGGAAAAAATAGCGAAATGTTGACAATAGAGTCAAGTTGGCAAATGTCTAGCTACTTTCATAGCTCAAACTTTATTAGAGCTTTGTAAGACCCGCTGTGTAGGAGAGCGATGCACGTTAATGCTTTATCTACCGCATTATGATCTACAGAAATTTTTTCATGCAATATTTTTTTAGGTCACTACATTGAAAATTAAGGGACATACATAAACAAAATACTCCACTTAGGGAAATTTAATCGGTTAGAGCTAATAAATTAATTAAATATATTCCACTGTAAAATTAATTATATACACCATTCACTTAAAATAAATAGTCAAATCGTTTTCTAAGGTCTCCATAAACATAAGACACTTAAATTTTGACATTAACTATTTTTGGGGCACAAAAATGATAATCTTTGCAATCTGCTGAAAACGCTCGCAGCTGAAAATGTAATATCTGCTACAAAACTATTTGCCTTCCCGTTAAAGTACTCATCATAGAACCCGTGCCATCATATATCTTGGAAGAGTGGATTTCAAAGAATATTCCAGCTAAGTATTGGTAGAATATTCCTGCTAAATTGGTGTGGCATGGTAGTTAGGAGAAGGGGGTGCCAGCTCAGGTGTTGTCCACGCCACTTGACTATGGTTCAAAATTATATGGTCCGTCGCCAAAAGCCCTCATGTAGCTGAACAGCGCAACGTTAATATTCACTCACTGAAAAAATACAGTACAGTAGTTATAACTATTTTTATACATAAAAATGCAATATCTGCTTATTCAATTAAAATTATAGCATTATAATTAATTACTAACCACACAAACAAATTTTGAAAATTTATCCAAATGATGTAGTGTGAAAGAGAAAGTTTCTTCAGACAGACAACAAATGCGTCTTATATGCATATAGATTTGTTTGAATTCTTGTGTATTATTACTTTTGTAAGCTTCATGACATACTTTATGGTGTACCAGTATTTTAAAGCTGACTGAGCAACAGCAACATTTAGCTGGGTATAGCTAGTTATAACATAAAATTAAATCTTAAAAAGATATCAAAAATAAAAGACGACTCAATATTTTGAATAAATCAGTATAAACATTTTCATACAAACACAATATATATATATATTGTAAAATATTTATTTTGCTATTTGCATTTCAGACAGACATCAAACAAAATTTTAAAAATTGTCAAAAACAGAAAAACAGATAAAAAAACATATTTAAGAAAAATACCACTGATTAATTTTTGCCAAAGACATCGCAATGTAAAAAAATATTTGTAGTACATAATAACCAAAAAAATGTAAGTACTAAAATATTAAAAAAAAAAAACAAAACTTATATATTGAATTAATTAAGGATTACTCTGGAGGGAAAGATAAAACAGGCTAAGATAATACTCATAATATTAATTTCATATTGGTTAACTACTCATTTTTGGCATGATTTTGAAATCACGCCAAATTGTTTTGTTGCGGCCAGTCTAATGTTATAGTAATGCACAGAATTAAAGGTACTTACGTATTATTGCAACCTATTGGTGACATTATACAAAATGAAGCACATGATTGCCAATTCAACGCATACAAAGTTGGGATTGCCAAAGTGGCGAGTTTTTTGAACGTTGGCGACTGTGCAAAAATACCCAAGTACTAAAAAAATTATCCAAAGTATATATATATCCCGAGCATAAAAATAAATTGAAAAATGAAGTACAATACTAACATTAACTGACATAAAAAGAACTGAACTAACTTTATCAATGCAAAAGCATAATTTGAAAAAATAAGGTATTTACTTATAACCCCAACCTTTTGGCGACATTATATGAAACAAAGCACATGACTCGCAATTCAGCATATATATGACGTGCGAAATCAGGGTTGCCAACTTGGTAAGTTATTTTTAATGTTGGCGATTGTTAGGATAGCACATAGGTGCCAAAATAATTTATCTTACCACTACCTGCTTCCTCAACATACTCATTTTTGGCATGATTCTGAAATCACGCCAAATTGGTATGTTGCGGCCAGTCTAATGTTATAGTAATGTACAGAATTAGAGGTACTTATGTATTATTGCAAACAATTGGTGACATTATACAAAATGAAGCACATGATTGCTAATTCAACTCACACAAAGTTGGAATTACCAAAGTGGCGAGTTTTTTGAACATTGGCGACTGTGCAAAAATACCCAAGTACTAAAAAAATTATCCAAAGTATATATATCCCGAGCATAAAAATAAATTGAAAAATGAAGTACAATACTAACATTAACCGACATAAAAGAACTGAACTAACTTTATCAATGCAAAAGCATAATTTGAAAAATAAGGTACTTACATATAACCGCAACTTATTGGCGATATATGAAACAAAGCACGACTCAAAATTCAACATATATATATGACATGTAAAATCGGGGTTGCCAACTTGGCAAGTTATTTTGAATGTTGGCGATTGTTAGGATAGCACATAGGTGCCAAAATAATTTATCTTACCACTACCTGCTTCCTCAACATACTCATTTTTGGCATGATTCTGAAATCACGCAAAATTGGTATATGTTATGCCAGTCTAATGTTATAGTAATGTACAGAATTAGAGGTACTTATGTATTATTGCAAACTATTGGTGACATTATACAAAATGAAGCACATGATTGCTAATTCAACTCGCACAAAGTTGGAATTGCCAAAGTGGCGAGTTGTCTTGAACGTTGGCGACAGTGCAATAATACGCAAGTACTACAAAAATTATCCAAAGTATATATACATCCCGAGCATAAAAATAAATTGAAAAAATGAGGTACAATACTAACATTAACCGACATAAAAAAACTGAACTAACTTTATCAATGCAAAAGCATAATTTGAAAAATAAGGTACTTACATATAACCGCAACCTATTGGCGATATATGAAACGAAGCACGACTCAAAATTCAACATATATATATGACATGTAAAATCGGCGTTGCCAACTTGGCAAGTTATTTTGAATGTTGGCGATTGTTAGGATAGCACATAGGTGCCAAAATAATTTATCTTACCACTACCTGCTTCCTCAACATACTCATTTTTGGCATGATTCTGAAATCACGCAAAATTGGTATATGTTGCGGCCAGTCTAATGTTATAGTAATGTACAGAATTAGAGGTACTTATGTATTATTGCAAACTATTGGTGACATTATACAAAATGAAGCACATGATTGCTAATTCAACTCGCACAAAGTTGGAATTGCCAAAGTGGCGAGTTGTCTTGAACGTTGGCGATTGTGCAATAATACGCAAGTACTACAAAAATTATCCAAAGTATATATACATCCCGAGCATAAAAATAAATTGAAAAAATGAGGTACAATACTAACATTAACCGACATAAAAAGAACTGAACTAACTTTATCAATGCAAAAGCATAATTTGAAAAAATAAGGTACTTACATATAACCGCAACCTATTGGCGATATATGAAACGAAGCACGACTCAAAATTCAACATATATATATGACATGTAAAATCGGGGTTGCCAACTTGGCAAGTTATTTTGAATGTTGGCGATAGCCAGGATAGTACATAAGTTCCAAAAATAATTTATCTTATGACCACCTGCTTCCTCAAAAGGTATTTAAGCCATTTGTCTGTTTTGCTCATTCACTGATGCCTATTCCAGTTTGATATGTAATTACTACCAGCACTGCTTTTGCTTGGGCAGTATGATTTTCTGCATGGCAATTTTATGCACTGAAGCCAGTAGTATTATACCCTTAAAGGTTAAAATAAAGACACATGAAATTGCAAAGAACCATATTATTGGATCAAGTGTAGTATAGGGGGGCTACTTGGCGCAGTCCTTTATTTTGGTTACTAAAAGTGGTCCCCAAGGTACTTTTTTTCGGTATTATTTATTTTAGAATGAATTCGATATCTCACCATGACATTTAGATAAAAATCCGAAGAAAAATCGCCAAATCCAAAGTGCCCCCCCATACTACATTTGAACCGAACTGAAATATAACCCTTATCAATGAGAAGTTTTAGTTTGTCAAAATTATAATCTTCGCATTCTAAAGAAATGAATAAGTTATAATTTGCAAGCAAAATCACGCACATAAACATCCCGCGATAATACCTAAATGTTGCCAAAACAACAAAACAAAGTTTTAGTTGTTGAAAGAATTATCCTTAAAAAAATTATTTATTCGAAAAATAATCCTAATTAAATATCAAAGAATAGAAAAATTGAATAAATATTCCAACCTATAAACAAAGCTACAGTAAAAATATGTAATAATCTTGAAAAAATGCATGTAAAGTATAAATTGTCCACTTAGTGAGAAACGTGACTACATATGACGTCATAACACTGGAAAATCACTTAAAAATTAAAATTTAAAAAATTTGGAAGGAATTATGAACGCCAAACCTATTTAAGAACCTTTCTGGTGTAATTTTGTGTACGTGTACCAAGTTTCACGTTATTTGGGTGTCTGGATCTCGAGTTATGAGGGAACAGACAAACAGACAACAAATGCGTCTTATATATATATAGATATATATAAATATATAGAAAGAAAGATAACTGTTATATCTTCAAATAATAATTAGTTCGCTTAGAGTTAACAAGTTTCGTTCAAATTAGTTATACTAGTCTGGAAAGTTTGTTAACTGTATGGGCTTAATTTCATTAAACTTTCTTTTTGTGAAGTAATAGCAAATAAACTTTAAATTAAATCGGTTTTAATACACTGATTGTATGAATTTTGATCTATGAATTAGTTATCCAAAAATAGTAAAAAAATCTTGATAATATTTCTTCTTTATTTTTTTTCTTTTTTTTAATCAAGCTTAAATATCATTCTCTTAATAGCAAGGGTGATCATTTTTCCTTTTTAACCTTTTTTCCCTCTCAGTTCTTGTAAGAGATTTACTAAAATAACAAGAGAGCATTAGTTTGTTATTTTAAGTTTATAAGTATAATATTAAAAGGTTTGACACATTTAATTAAGAGTAGAAATCAGATCTTAGTTATATATATATATATATATATATATATATATATATATATATATATATATATATATATATAACTGTTCAGCTTTTATATTTTTATTACGCTATTTCTTGTTATGTTCATTATCTATTATTTCTTGTTTTTGATATATATAATACATATTTCTTTCATATATATAACTAAAATTGATAGTTTTAATATTGAGATATATTTAGGACTTTGTAAACAAACAAAATTCATTCGAACAATTTCATCATCAATGAAACGCTATGTTTGTCATTTGGAAAAGTTTCCATTTTAATTCAAATCTGTTGGAATTTATACATTCTTATAAATTCGAAAAAACATAATACTTAATTTTTAAATTCAGTTTTTCTGAATAAATTGAAATCGCTACAATATATTTATTGAAATGAGTTTTTTCAAATCAAAAATAAACATAATATTATAGGATTTTTTAAAATAATTTTATTGAAGGTAAATTCATTTTTAGTTTCAACATAGTTTCCTAAAAATTTAACATAATTGTAACAAAACATAAAAAAAATAATACGAGCAAATTGGATTTTTTTCCTCCTGTTTGTATAAAGTGACACAACCATTTGACTAACGAGCTCAGTCATGGCATAAATTGAAAAAATGCATCAAGTGCAACTATAGTTTTTAAAAACTTTCTCCTATCGCTAAATTTTGCTGCATTTTGAAAAGATAACATTCAATCATTTAAAATTTCAAAAGATATTTGGGTTTTATGCATTAATTTAAAAGTAAATGCACTATTTTATCCTGTGAACTACTTCGTCTCTCTATACCATTCATCAAATAGAAATTAAAAATATACAAAGCATATTCTATGTTTAAACATAACCATGATTCTAATTTAGAAATTTGAATGAGTCCTTTTTTCAGAGAGAAAGGAATGAATTGCTTTTAACTAAAGACCAATTTTAAATCGTTTTTTCTTTGTATTTCACTGTATTTTAGTTTACAATTCAGGTTTATTTAATACATGCATGCGAAACTTATTTCAAGAAGAATTTCTTGATGCATCGTTTCTTTTCTTTCACATTGCGATCCCGAATCTTTGAGAGCTCGTTTAATATAATTAAATAAACATAGATAAATAAATCAATATTGATAAAACAGCAGACATTAGTTATTTTATACTAAGAGTAGTGAAACTAAGCAATTTTAAAAAAAGTTACTTTTTAAGATGTGCGAACTGGTGATTTTTTTCTTAATTCTGTGTCTGTACGATATACTAGGAAAAGCTGCTAGGATTTAATTTTACAGAAGCACAGAAATACAATTCGAATAAAGGAGCGGAAACAGAACTTTTTTTCTAGGGTGACTTTTCTAGAGGAAACTGTTCTACATTTGTAAAACATGAGGAGAAAGACATGAAACTCCACTCAGCTATTTCAAGTACAGTGAAGTAGGTTTAAATAAGGAGTTTTCTTTGAATTCAATGGCCGCATGGTACATTTTCTACGCAATAAAATCCCATCTATAAATTGCCTATAAATTCTCAATATTTATTGAATACATTTTAAATGAATATTATTGTGTTAATGTGTGTGTGTGCTTCCTGGCATATTTATTAAACTTTGAATTTCTTATATTTGTTTAGCATTAAAAGTGCCTATCCCTTAAGATGTTTGATTGATTGAACATCAACGTCACACTGTTCAGCTCTACGAGGGCTTTTGGCGACGGACCACATAATTTTGAACCATGGTCAAATGACGTAGACGACACCTGAGCTGGCACCCCCCTCTCCTAACTACCAAACCAACGGGAGGACGTTTGAGCTCTCGAATGATTTAACATGCATCGATGCCCTACACGGCGGGCCTTTTGTGGTACTGGGTTCATGACAAGGCAAACCCCGATCCGATACCTATACCACTTGGCTACCACGTCCACATCTCTTAAGGGGTACTTTGTGTTCTGTTTGCTTTTATAGAGATATTATGATCTTGGTTAGTAAATTGAAAATACCCCATATATTTGGTAAACTAATGCAGGATATTTCAAGGACATGACTATGCATAAATATTAGATAATATTAGCTAACGAATAAAACAAGAAGTCTATTGCAATTTTTAAATTTTTTTGTTGATTTACCAAGCTAAATTTAAGATTTAGGAAACCACAGGTTCCAAATTATCGGTCAAAACAATCCCAAGTAAAAAAAATACTATGTTGGTACACCTTTTATAATAAAAAAGCTAATGAAAACACATACAAGGAGCTAATTCTCAAATGTTGTTCTCTAGCTAATCATCACTTCAGATGACAATGGGAATAATCATCTTTCTGATTATAGCACCTTTAAAATTACTGAACCTTAAAAAAATTCCATTATTGTTTGCTTTACCAATCTGATAGGTATAATTATTAGCGTCACACATTTATTAGTGTTTTATACTTTTAAAACTGTTTTGTTTTCCAACTCCGTTTGTATATTTATGGGGAAATGTCTGTGCTTTCCCAATTATCGATTTATGTTATCATAAATTGACGTTTGTTAGTAAAATGGCAAAACGTTATATAATGCTGTTAACAATTTATTTTAAAATTTATCATTTATTCATAATTATTATATTTTTATAGTTATATTTTTACTTGTTATAGCAAATACATGTTTTATATCTTCAAATGTTTATATATATATATATATATATATATATATATATATATATATATACTTATATATTGTATATATGTATATATTACTAATGGGGCTGCGCATTGATATTTTAACTTTTGCAAAGCAAGTACCCCAGCAGCTAGTGTCACTTTTTAACTCGGCACCAAATCGGTGATACCAACTACCGCAAGTAATTTGGACGCTTAGTTTCCTCTCTAGAGGGAGGCATCTGAGCTCTGACAATGTGAATCCGTACTAGGATTTTAATTTTGCCGAGAGCAACCAAGCCCATCAAACACTCTAGGGATCTTTGACATGCCGTATAATCATACGATATGGACACTGTCGATTTTCTGAATCGTGAAAATCCACCGACTTGGACCAGGGTCGAATCAACAGCCTTAGGTGCAGAAGGCCAGCGACAAACCAATCACTCCACTCAGCCATCCGTATATATATAGTGTTACATACATGTTTATATATAATATTATATGTCTTATAACTTCAAATATGTTCATATATAATATTATATGTCTTATAACTTCAAATATGTTCATATAGAATATTATATGTTTATATCTTCAAATATGTTCATATATATTATTATATACCTTATATCTTCAAATATGTGCATATCTTTTATTATATGCTTTATATCTTCAAATGTGTGCATACATAACATTATATGTTTTATATCTTAAAAGGGAGTAACACCAATTGACGCATATAATTATTACTTAACTCAAATACGAAAGTGAATTAAATCTTTTGCTAGCAACATTTATTTTATTTTTTGAAGTTGCTTTTATTTTTAACAATATTGTTTAAATACGTTGGTCACGAAACTATATTCGATTATCTTCTGTGTAAAAGAAATTACACTCGTATATACATGCAAGCGAGCAGGCTTTCTATAGACTGCCATTTACTCTACATTTAATAATTTTAACATAGGTATTTCTAGTTATGTATTCATTTAGTGATTAAAGGAAAATGATTATACAATTCATGTATCTGCCGAAATGCAGTAATTGTTTTTAAAAATTAAATATTGAAAGAAATGGAAGGAAAAATGATATGTTCAATCTGTACTTATAGATAAAGTGATAAAAGTAGTTCATATCTCTTTAGATATATAGTAAGAGTGGTTAGAATTTAAATACTGAAAATAATAATACATTATCAAATAATATTGAATATAAAACAATACATTGATATGTATTAGTTATAAAAATACAAATTAAAATTTGTAAAATAATTTACTCAGAAATACTAAAACGCATTTTAAAATCTTAAGACAGAATATTAAATATCGCATTCAAAGTATCACAAATGAATCTTATGAGAAAAATGCAGACTACTACACAGAAGAATAACTTATTCGAAATCATTTATTACAATTTTTTAAAAATAAAATTTTAATACCTGTTTATTATATAAAGTAGATTTCTAAAACATGGTAGAAAGTTATGGAAAAGGCATATAATTTCTAAGAAAAATTGTCAAGAAATATTAAAGTGATTATATATAAAAGAAACACCATCCAATTTTATTAACGTTAACAAATATAAAAGCTTATTAAATAATAAATTGAATAGTAGCAGTAGTAAGGAGTAATGCATTTTTTTCTTACATAAAAGTATGATCTCAAAAAAGCGATGGAGATTAATAGTTCTATGAACGGTGGGTCTTCTAAAAGATAAGTATGTTAAATTTTTACTCCTAGGAGATCAGAATTAAAGCATACGATTGAAAAAACCTTTTTATAAATGACTAAAAAGATAAATTCAAAGACTAAATATAAAAAGAAACCGCTTATATCTTTCCCGCGATAGAAAGTTACTTCCCTCGATCGCTGCTTGGAAGTCTTTTTTGTTATGATATTCATGTCCTACTAAAGCAAAATATATTTAACGCCCATTGAATGTCATATGGTTACTATACAAAAAAGCAAACGAGTAAAAAGTATGATGATAATAATAATTACCATCGTTGATGCGCAGAGGAAAAAAAATATGACTAAAAGTAAAAGAAAAAAAAATCTCTATATATCTAAGTCGTCGTTCATTCATGATTCAGTGCAAATTGCCAGGATGGTTTAAGCGGGCTTGAAGCTAGTCGAGATCCACTCAAAAGATCTCGTCCGAGCAAAGAAAAATATAGCCTAAGTAGTAGACATTCTTTGCAGACAGTGATTGATGAGCTTCGGATGCAATCAGCTTCTGAGCTGCTTACCACGATCAGGAGCAAAGTGATTCGAGGCATACCGAAAGAATCACGGAGTTAAAACGCTCTTGAATAAAAATATAAGCCCTAACTCACTAGAAAAACTTCGTTAGGAGTACTGAGTAGAAAACGATACCATTTGTGTAAAAATAATTTATTCTAGTATGTAATGTGGAAGCAAATGATCAGTTGTAAAGATAAATAAACTTTCAATTTTTCATATAACGTACAATAAATTGGAAAATATCCGCATCAAGTTTCTCTGCAGTTCAGTGTAAAAATTGTATTTATAAAATGTTTATTTATTAGAAAGAAATGATTCATTGACACTTTTTTATGAACTTTTGGTTTATTTTTAGATGCATCCTTATATTTGTATACACGTTTAGTAAAAAAAAAGATATGTTCATGCTAAGAGTTAGGAAAGTATTTAATTTTGTATATTAAATTGCATAATATGTAATTGAACCTGTTTTTGTGCGGTAGATAGGAGCCGCATAAAATAAACGCACAAAAATATTCAAAAACTCCATTAATTCTTACATATAACAAATTAATTCGTGGAAATACTACGGAGTTTTTTATGTGGTTGATAGGGACCGCATAAAATAAGTCGCACTTATAAAATATGCCAAGTATTTACGAAATTTATGTCAGATTACTTCCATAACAACATAAATAATTAAATGTTACGCATGGAAACATTTATAAAACATAGTTTCTCATTATATACACGGATAAGTTTTCAAAATGCACGTACATAATTTATTGCTACTCATCGTAATCCAAAGTCCTGTGATGAATAAGATCAAAATCACTTTCGTCACTTGAAGGTACAATTTCAATTGTTTTATTTTTTGGCAACATAAAGCAAGAGATAAGTATTTGTGACGAAGGTCGGATGGTCAGTTACTTGTAAATGTCACGATAACCAGATATACATGATTAAAGTTCTTTTTGAAATTTTATACTCCTTTCTTAATTGGTATATATTTTAAGAAAATGCTTTTCCAATTTGTTGGAAAGTTGGATCCCTGCATATTTTTATCCTCTCTGAAAGAATCCGGTTCTTCTTGACCATTTTAATAATCTATCAATTTATTGATAATGTCACTGTCACAGAAAGTTTCGTCTTCAATCGAGCGCTGACTGCTGGAACGTTGAAAGAAAGCAACTGAACGCGCATTGTCGGGAGACTGTTTATAACAAATGAAAAGAGCGTCTTGAAGTGGCGTACATTTCAGTGGCGTAACGTACACCCCCACATCACAGAGAGAGAGGGCAGGACTCTTGGAGCCCAATGCCTGATTAACGATAAATACGTATTTACCCTATTTACAAAATATTAAAGGCAAAACCTGACTTTCAGGAGGTAAGGGGTCTTAACATTCTCCATTATACCACTGGTAAATATCAACTGACGAATCTAGTTATTTGTATTGTAAAATGTTTATTAAACGACTGCGACAAACAAATTACTCGGATTTTATACCCTAATAAATATTATAACAGATTATTTACAATGCTGCAAAGCGCCCTCGTTATAAACTTTCCAAAAACGGCTTTCTAGACAGTTTCATCAGCAAGAACTTAGACAGATAAAGTTTCTCTCTGACACACCGCAGTCAACGCACAGATTATGATCTCGACTGAACTCTCTTCTGAACAGAATAGACTTAGTTTCAAAGGTCCTTCTTATAGATTCATAGCAATTCCTAGAAGGGTCAATCATAGAACCTTCTCAATGAATCCTTGGCGACATCTTATTTTCCATCAAATTTGTCACCAATCTGGTATAATCCTGGTTGCATCTTCTATCTTTGCGAGAATCTTATTTTTTAAGTTTATACTTGGAAGCGAGCTTTGCTGTAAAGTTCAATTTTCCCACAAGGAGGGGAATTTCTACATAGAAAGTAGCATGCAAGATATGATTCAATTTGAAGTTACATTATTGTAGTGCTATGAGGTATTATGTATTAGCTATACATATTTTTATCAACGGTCTAAAAAATAGATTTTCAGATTTCTCTATGGATATATGAAATATTTTGATAGGTAACTCAATAAGTGTGTTCAATAAAAATAAATATGACCATTAGATGAATAGATAGAACACTTGGAGATACTTTCATAATAATTATTGATATGGTCTATTTCTATTATATAAGTTAGTACTATATGACAAAGTCAAGTCCAACAAATAAAGAACTTCTTACTAAAACGTATTAAAACTTCACTCTTCTCAGTAAAGATGACGTATAGCTTCGAATTCGCTGCTTGACATTGTGATTTATAAATACTGAAGTATAATAATTTTATGAATGCATCCTATCTTTCCCTTCAATTTGAGTGGTCTTGCTAGGAAAAAAGCTCTATTACTTTCCAAATCTAATAATCTCTGAATGCTTGGGAAATTTCATTTTTTTGTTTTACTTTTGATGCATATCCATAATTAATTTTCATTAAAGAATATAATTTATAAATATCAACACTCTGCTGCATGTGCATTAGTTAATTTACATTCACCTAATACATAACTTCATTTCTATGCAGCTTTTTCAAAAAATCTTCGCAAGTAGTTTTATTTAGGAACGTCATTGCTTGATTTCTTGACATCTTGAAAAATTACATTCCTTTACACATTATTTTCACCACTTCTCTTTATTTGACGTGAGGATATTTTTTGGGTTGAAGCCAATTCCACAATCCATGCGTCAATTGTCGTATTCGCCACGAGTGTCATTTAACGTCAGGATTTTACGATATTATTTTTCTCTGTGGTTTCGGAAGAATTACTTTTCTATGGTTCTAGAACGATGATAATAACACACAAGTGGTTTGCGATGATTAAATTTAAGTAAATTCTAGGAAAGTCTTCATTTTTCACAAATAAATGTTACTTTTACTTTTCGTTTTACTACTTCCTCGTAAGAAAAATAATCAGCTATTCTCCATCGATTTTACATTGTTCCCAAAAGCTGTACATATCTACGATGGAATATACGAAAACATATCAGACATTGCATTAGAAGTTCTTAAGCAGAACTGTAAGAAAATTTACTGGAATCTATTTGTTGGTGTTCAAAAATCAACTAATATCCTTTATTATGTGTCACTAATTATTAGATAATGTATTCAATTATTTCCTTATAACAAAAATTTGGTACTTTTGCATTAGAACGTTGACAAACTTTGCCAAACAAAAAATATCGCAACTTGAAAAATGTCACCAAATGTTTTCAACAATAATATTACTGTGTTGAAATATGCGCCGGAATAGTTTCTACTATTGACTATATATCACCGCATTGGGCGACGTCTTTTAATTTGACGAAATTTGTCGGAAGTATAATACGCAAGAACTCAAATTTCAGAGGAGTTATTATTTACAAATTCATGTATAGAAAAATTTACATCGATATTAAATAGTCTTAAGTTTAACAAAAAATATACATATTGAAATGATTTTTCATAAGCAAAAAAAATTGTGGCATTTAAAACGGTTTTAAATATATTCAATTTTTAAATGTATTCATACGCATAAAACAATATTAGCTATTACTTGTTACTCTGCTATTATTTATAAGTTTAAAAATAAGTTAATATTTGTCTGTACCATATAATTTTTCTTCCATTTTGCAATTGTAACTACTTTATACTTCGAAAACTATTCAGTAAATTTATGCAATATATGGCGAAAATAAGGTTTATTTGACTTTCTCTACATATTGAAAGGATTTTTATAAAAAAATAATTTTTTTAAATGTATCTCATACATAAAGTAATGAAATTAGCTATAATTTACTGTTGCTATTATAAGTTTAAAATAAGTTTAAATTTGTCTATACCATATTTTGTTACGATATTTTCTCATTTATTTAACTTCAAAATTTTTCAGTAAATACATGTAATACATGGATTAAGTAAGGTTTATGTGACTGTACTCCAACTGGTCAATGCATTTATGAAGTGAATAATTGTATGAGCCAACATTTTATACATTTGATTAAAATTAGTATTTCATAAATACACTTTTGAAGAATTTTTAAAAACGCTGTGAATACTTATTGTCGATTTCAACAGCATTTTATATGTTTACTGCAGTAAAAGGAATTAAGGGTACTTCTCTTTTTAATTTTGCTAACACATTTTGCGAATGCAAATATTTTTAAGCAAATAATGTTAGATAACGAGTTAAGAGAAAAAAAAACTTTCAAAAGTAAATTAATCATTAGATGCACTGCAGTTGATTATTTTTCCTCTAGCACTTAAACTTATTTGATCGATTTTAGTTAGATTAAGTGCTAGCGTTAGGTAAAAATTTTAAATTGCGTGCATTCAATCAAATCTATTAGATTTCAATCCCCTGGAAAGTTCAAATTTTTATATATACTATAAAAATTAATCTATGTGATAAAAAAAAATTACACGATGCTTAGCATTAAAAGGCAAACACACAATAAATGCATTGGAAATAATTATTTATAAAAAAATGCAAATGAGTTTTCGTTCTTTCAATTTTTTTTCTTTGATTCAGATATGATTGATTATAATAGATATAAGAAAATTTCATGTTTTTCACGGAGTTGAACATTTGCTTTATGTGGTATTTATTTTACTGCATAAACTAGTCTTATTACGATCTAATTTATCATCATAAATTGAAATAATTCATTCATAAAACATTAAAAAAAACTTTTATAACATTTTTTTTTTTTCCAATTCAAAAAAAAATACTTTAAGTAATTTGAAGAATTTATTGTGATGGGAAGGTTCTTTAAAATATTTTTTTCCATATGAACATTTTAGTTTATGGAAATAATTATTTGAAAAATGGAAAACTATTTCTTTTACTGAAAAAAAATTCAGCATTTTGATTAAAAGAATTCTTTTTTACCAATATTCAAAACTAAACTACTTTTTATAAAGGCATAGTTTAAAGGTACACACATATCTTTTTTCCTTATTTAAGATCAGACCATTTAGGTTTTTAATATGATTGGACTTCCATATTTTATAAACACAAACACTATATTTATTCTTAGTTGAAAGTTATTTAAAATTGAACCTGCTCTCAAAACTTACAATTGTGTATTATTTTATTATGAAATTATTACATGAATTATTTCCGATATTTAACAAATATACATACTTGTAAACATTTGAAATTTTAAGCAAAAAATAATTGAAACCAAATTTTCTCATAACTTTTTTAAATGAAAAGTAGATAGAAATGAAATATATTGTTAAGAAAGTTTTTTCCGCATTGAAATAAAATTTCTTTGCCCTAAGAGCCGTAAATACACTTAATCGTAAATCAGAGTGTTGCTTTTTTTTGAAAGATTGTGTTATGAAACGATCCGTAAGTTTTTAGGTACATAAATGTTAAATTTATTTTCAGAAACTTAAGATTCAATTTGTAAGATCTTATCTTCATTTATATAGGGATGCATCATCTGGATAGCAGAATAAGGAATTATATATTCAATCAACTTTTTAACTCAATTTATTACGATTATAGTATTTACAAATACTCAGTTTCAAGATGAAAGGATTTCTGGTTCATGAAGAATGCGAGTCGTCATGCTCGTCTCAAGCGTCTCAACAAACACGAGGCGTCATCGCTTTCATACTCATCATGGCGTTCTCCAAAGTCGAATCTCTAAGGACAGACAGGATCTCAAAACGATGTGTGCGCCATCAGACATGACAGAAAGGCATTCAGAGTAGAACACTGCCTGAGGCTTTGTAGTAGCGGCCGGCACCACATTTATAAATCACTTATTATGTGTTCTGAAGTGTTGAATATCATTATTCATCCGAAAAAGTCATCATAATCTTTAACATCTTTAAAAAATAAAACTTTTAAAGATTTATTGCAATTTTTTGCCCAACTATAAGTAAAGTGAAAAAAAGTTCTAAATTTTGATATCACATACAAATTGTTAATTAAAGTTGGAACTTCATTTTTTTTTAAAATAGTTAAGTAAGATACTTCCGGTTTGTCTAATATATGTGACACAGAAATAAAGTCGATACAATTTTCTTTAAAAGGAAATGTATTTGGCAACAACTTCAAGCAATATACAATAGGTTATATATATTACTAGCGTATTTAATGATGTGGGCGTATATTTCTAAGTTATTGATATATTACTCCTAGCATGGTGAGTCTCAGTTTATGTTTGTATTCAAAAATATTCTTATAAGCTTTCCCTCTTGCTAACAGGACAAAAAATCCAGTCCTTCGTAAAAGATAAATTTGCTTCAGATTGAGAAGTATATTTATCTTTTACGCTTGCCAAGGGAATCGGTTTATGTAAAACTCATTCTAAGCTAATTTAAACTCAACAAAAGAAACATTACTGTGAAATTTCAAGGTTTATGTACAATAGTTTCTGAAATCTCATGATGAATTAGTGATTGGAATGTTTGATTATATCGGAGAAATACATCGTAAGAATTTTTTCATGCTAAAGCAAATAGACGCAAACTAATATTTTTCCGTGTGTTAAATCATTTAACAGCAATTCTTACTAATGCTTTAAAATTTCGAATAAAAAAAACAACATTTAATGGGAAAAAAGACAAAAAAAACAATGAGCATTTGTAACAGATTTTAAAGCTTAACTTTTTTTTGCAAATTCCAATTGATATATTCATTTATTACTATTAGTAACATTTTTTTTCCGCAATAAAATCATACTGTTTATTAAGAATCAACAATAGATCATTTCTGAATCTTTTCACCACAAGTGAATATCAAACAACTAGCTTTATTGAGATATGATTAATCCAAGGATCTTAATTAGAAAAAGAACCGATATTATACAAGAGAGAGCCAACAACATTCAAAACTTTAATATGCAGTCACATACCAGACACAAAACCGGCACCATAATTAAAATTGATAGCTGATTAGTTGGACAGCTGATTATTAGATCATACGTAGTTGAGCAAGAGGCTTCTTATTAAATGAGATAAGTGTTTATATTAGCTTAAAGCACATTTCACTCAATAGTTAAGTATGTAATAAACGAGGCTACACACACGCATTAATCAGTGTTATTCCAAGAATATTAAGTTTTACGCTAATAGTAGTGTTAATGAAACAGTAGAAGAATTCTAAACGTCAATAGTGTTTGCATTAAGCTAAATGGGTACACAAATCTACTTTAAAATAGTTTAATGTAATTTGATGTACTTTTAATATTGCAATAATATTTGTATGATATCAGTAAAAATTATTCCTTAAATACTAGAAAACGTTGTTTAAGTTAAATTAAAATGAAACTGTTAGTCATGTATAAAATTTCGTTGTTTAAGATTTAAGGTTATAAAATGATTTTTTTAAAACCCTTGTTTGAGATATTTGGTTAAAAGATACTTATTGTTAAAAAATATTTAAATGTAACTTCAAATAACTTTGAGTTGCTTAATTTATATCTATTAAACTGAAAACATCTTTCCCCACATCTGCGAACATTTACATGTTTTCCGATTTCCCTGCATGAATAAAGTTTCTAAGCATATATTTCACTTTTTTTTTAGTACTCAAATATTTAAAAAATATTCATTGATATATATCATCCAGGCATCAAATCTAAAATGCACACATTTCTAATTTATAATAATTAATATTTATATTTCTTACACATGCTAAAATTACTTTTATTACTTTTTTCCATCGAATTCTTACCAATTTCTAATGTTATTGCATCCAAAGGATACTTTTTAAAAAGCTTTATTTGTTGATAATTAATAAAAATACCCAATTTTTCAGCATTTTTTTCAATACCAAATAAACAACAATTTTCTGAAAATAATCGTCAATTTAAACCTCGGTCAAGTGACGTGGACAAAACCTGAGCTGGCACCCCCTTATTTTAACTACCACACCAATGGGGGGACGTTTGAGCTCCCAACAGATTAAGCTTACATCGCTTCCCTACACGGTGGGTCTTAAGTGTAAGAGGGCTCGAACTCGTGACAAAGCCAGCTGCGATACGATACGATACCTTGACCACTTGGCTACCGCGGTCTTTGACTTTCGACTGATTTAGCGTATATGGCGAGTCTTTTGTGGCACCTGCACCCAAACCGCGACACTTTGGCCACGGGATAAAGACCCCTTATCCACTAAACTACCGTGACCAGGATAATAATAAGATATAGATAACTATGTATGCAGTACAAGCTACATGATTATAAAATACACGAGAACTCGTCTGGGAAAAAAACAAATTAAGCATATTTAGAAACGATAAATATTTTTGCTTTTCTAATTCAAAATAAGTAAATATTACTTTAAATTAGAGGGAATAAAACACCGAGGGAAATATTTGGTAAATAATCTGTTTAACGGAGAAAGAGATTGGTTAGAGTGATGGATGATTAAACAAATATCTATTGTTAAAATTTCTTTTATTTATCCCCCCCCCTCTTTTATAATAAGTAAAATCTTTGTTTAAAGGAAATAACATTTGTTCACAAATTAGTAATGTCGCGAAATATAAACCAACAGAAACAATTTTACAAGAAAACGTAATAATGTTAATTTATAGCTGAGTAGTCCACACTGCTGTATTTTTGGTTATTGAACATAAATATATATTTACGTTGAGCTTTTTATGTATTATCCAAATTTATGTGTAAGTCATCTAGTAAGTGTATGTTTTATTAGACATGAATTATGACTTTTAAACATAATTATAATTTCAAAGAATTTTAAAATAAAAGTTCAATAAAATAGAAACATTTAAGATGTTTCCCATAAAAAACGTTAAATAAAATCAGAAAGTTTGTTTCTCCTTTTAACAAAATCGACAAATTAGTTTCCAGTAGTTTTCAAGGGGCGCAGTCGGCACCGGCCAATCACTCCCACCCAGCCCTCGAACAATGCAATTCTCTTTCCCTCGTCCAAGCAGACTGCCGAAAATAAAGCAAATCAATCCAATATGAAAAAGCATCTTTTCTATCAACCCTTCGGGAGAAAGGGCAATATGGACAAGGTAAAAACGAAAAAGATGGGGAAAAAATATGAAAAGGCATTAAGAGCTCGTACATTTTCAGTGTAGCCCCAAGTCGATATCGCAGATTTTAATTTCCTTTTCCATGAAAGGAAAGAATGATTGCTGCTTGGATGAAGAAGAAGAGAGAGAGAAAAAAAAAGAAAAGAAAACGAGTTTTGGGCGAAAATTACGACTTACAGTTTGAAAACCTTTCCACTGCCCCGTCTCCCTTCCTAGAAAAATTTCTCGTTCAATTTTACTTCGCTACTCTAAAGCGATTCGTTTGAATAAAGATTCTTTTCCCTCCTATCGAGTTATTGATAAATTACTGTAAAAAGGACAAGGAGAGAGGAAGAGAGAGAAAAATCATTAAGAAAGCACCCTGCAATAATTTTTGCTGCTTTGGAAGAAAAGTTAAAGCATTAAAATTATTTTTTGAATTAATATTTTCTCAAGATGAGAGACTTTTCTTTACAAGTTTCTCTGGAGGGAGGCGGAGAAAACTTTTTGCTCCGCCCGTTTTTCTTTTTTGCAACAGAGAATCGAAATTAGTTTTTAAAGCAGAAGAAAGCCCGGAATGGGAAAAAAGACACATGATGTTTATTTTCAAAGATCGTGATTCGAGTCATTATTTTCCATTGTGTGCTTTTGTTTGTGTTTCTCTCTCCACTTTTTTTTTCATGTGTGTGTCTGTGTGTAAAAGCAAAGTACTTCGGAGGCGATCGTAAAAGCGTTCAAGTAGTTTGCAAGGGCACACGTAACTCCTGCCCCAGCTTTGCCAAACAAATTTAGGAAAGACATTTTATATCTTTTGCACTCTACTAACTTTATTTATAGTCTCGAAAATTCTAAATTCTGTTTTTGGTTTTTCTTTGCGCATTTATGTACAATGTTGTATTTTTGATAATATGCTGTTTTTAGAATATCAAAAAGAAATACATTTTTCACAATGAAACACTCAATGAAAAGCTTTTTTATTTTGCTTTTTCTCTACAAAAATTATGTTCTTCCTTTTTGACTAACTATCCAATAATTTTTGTAATGTATACATAGACAAATACATATATGTGTATGCGTATATACTATGTACTATACACAATTTATACTATATGTGAATGCGTATACACACACACACACACACACACATATATATATATATATATATATATATATATATATATATATATATATATATATATATATATATATATATATGTGTGTGAAATTGTGCATATATATATGTGTGTGTGCGTGCAAATATATATACACAAACATTCTTTTGATTTTCTTAATGCATGTGTTTGTAATTAGTAACATAGTACTGATTTGGTATTATTTTTTCTTACGTTTGCTTTAAGGTATCCGACTACCCTAAAACCATGATTTTTTTCAAAAATTGGCAAATTTTTTTATGACTTTATTTTATAGAGCATTTTATTAACTTAATAACAAAATACCAAGTACTTTATTTTCCCTCCACTAGAACAAAAACTACAAGCGTTTTAGTAAAAGCAAATGCCATAACTTTACACAAGATGTCAATCTTTAAAATGCGTTTTACTCGAAATGTGTTTTTTTCGAAAAACTCAAACGGGGACAGTGATTGCTCAAAAGTTTTGCAAATAATTAGCTGAAATTTTTTGCTTATGTTCTGCATAACAGTAGAAGTGTTTTGATCTTCAGAGTTATCAATAACTGTTTTATTTCAAAATTTGCAGTTCTTTATATGAATATAGTCAATGTTTTTTTAAGCAATTTCGTATAATGACTTAGATAAAGTGCTCTAGTTTTTGTAAAAATTAAAATATCTCTTATCGTGAAGGTCACTTCAAACAGGAATAACAAAGTAACACATCAAAATTGAAAAATTGAGAATTTTTTCATAAAATCTTTGTACAGAGCGGGACCCGTTTATGTAATTTTTCGTACATTTTTACTAGTTTTTTCCCATTTTAATAATAATATTTTTTTTTTTCTTTTTACCAATTTTAGGATTTTTTCCTTAAAATATACTAAATAAATATAAAAATCACAAAAAGATCTCCATATCTCCTTTTTTTCAAAAAAAAGTTGTCGCAAGTAGTCGGATACCTTAAGGTATCCGACTGCCCTAAAACCATAGTTTTTTTCAAAAATTGACAAATTTTTTTATGATTTTATTTTATACACCATTTTATTAGCTTAATAACAATATCAAGTATTGTATTTTCCCTCCACTAGGACAAAAACTACAAGCGTTTTAGTTAAAGTAACTGCCATAACTTTGCACAAGAAGTCAAACTTTAAAATGCGTTTTACTCGAAATGTGTTTTTTTTTTCGAAAAACTCAAACGGGGACAGCGATCGCTCAAAAAGTTTTGAAAATAATTAGCTGAAATTTTTTCCTTATGTTTTGCATAACAGTAGAAGTGTTTTGATCTTCAGATTTATCAATAACTGTTTCATTTCAAAATTTGCAATCCTTTATGTGAATATAGTCAATGTTTTTTCAAAGCAATTTCGTATAATCACTAAGATAAAATGCTCTAATTTTTGTAAAAATTAAAATATCTCTTATCCTGAAGGTCACTTCAAACAGAATTTAACAAAGTAACACATCAAAATTGAAAAATTGAGAATTTGTTCATAAAATCTTTGTACGGAGCGGGCCCCGTTTATGTAATTTTTCGTACATTTTCACTAGTTTTTTCCCGTTTTAATAATAATAATTTTTTTTTCTTTTACCAATTTCAGGATTTTTTCCTTAAAATATACTAAATAAATATAACAATCACAAAAAACCTCCATATCTCTTTTTTTTTCAAAAAAAAGTTGTCGCAAGTAGTCGGATACCTTAAAAAGTGTCTAATGCAGCGGTTTTCAAACTTACAATCTTTGCGACGCAATTTTCAATAAATTTTTCCTTGCGCCCACCTCCATACAATAATAGTGTATTGAATTCAATAATACTTTGACGCTCTAAAACTACAAGACGACTTTAATTATAAACTGTACAGATTATCAAGATAAGTAGTAAATTTTGCATATAATTTCGAATATGTCAAGCTCATGGGGTCAATGATAATTATTAAAATTGTTCGTAACCCAGTTTTGATGAATTAATGACCAAACGCATTGTGCAGTACGGATACATTTATAAGTATATTACATCATTGTAAACGTGTTTTTTTATTATCTCAGAATGTATTTTGTTTTGATTCCTTTGAGTAAATTAATTTTTTTAAATATTTAATTTTTGACTTCTCAATATGCTCGAGCCCCCCTGGTAGGATTATCACGGCTCTCGAGTGGCCCCACAGTTTGAGAAACGCTGATCTAATGATTGTACTACTTCGTCGTAGTTGTTACAATCAAGTAACTTTTTAAGTATTATTTTTAGAATTTAGAGCGATTAATTATTTTTGTTCCTACACCTTTGACAAAAAGCAATTTTTTTTTAAAAAAATAATATTTCCATATATTCTCTATACATGATATCATAATGTATTTTTAAACAATTTTAGCCTTAAAAGCTATTCTGTTGTTCTTATTTTCTTGGATGATTATAAGGATATTGGTACACTACCTTTTGGTGTTTTTCATACTTGGAGATTAAATCTTCAAAATACTTTTGGCATTTTAAAATTTCTTACATACATTTAAGTTGCACATTACTGTCTTATATTTTAGAATTACGGGATACATCATTTTTGAATATTATATTAACTGTAGAAATAACTTTTTAAATTGTATTTTCTCTTCTTACTTCAATCCCGTAATATAAGCAAATAAAAGAAAAAGGTTGGTGCTTCAAAATTATGCAAAATCCCGCAATCTTACTAATTTGCTATTGTACTTATGATGCTATGTTATATTATGTGATTTATATCTATCTATATATATAACAGTGGTGGACACAGGAATTTTTCAAGAAGGAATTGTGTCCAAAAGTTAAAAGTGTGCACCATTCTCGTATCATGCTCCAATACACCACCCAAAATAATCCTTTGACTTTGTAGATTTTCAGAAACAAAATACAGCAAAAAATTAATTATTGAATAAATAATTATCATGAGTTAATAAACTAAATAATTAATGACAAATACTTAAAAAAATTTACATTATATATACATAGAATCGTAATTAATAAAAAAAATCAAAGGCTATGGAGATGAAGGGCAGACCCGGGGATCCCCCTTATGTGCGCCACTCATATATGTATATTGCTATATTTAATATTCTAATAAAAGCTACCGAATAAAAACTGTAGTTAAATTAATGCGAATAAATAATTTTCCAAAATAACCTTTTCAAATATTTCAAAGAAAACCGTATCAAAAGACTGATTGGACAGAAGTCAGCTTTTGCTATTTACTTACTTAATAAACTTATATTTTCTTATTTTTATTGTTCTTCATGTAATAACCTTTTTCAATTTAAAATAATTCTGCGCTTCAACGTTTGTATATAGATTAATAAATGTCCTAATTTTTTTTAAAAAAATATCTTAACAACTTTTGATTGTGAACAAGTATGTTTAAATAAAAATATAATAGATTAATAATGTTTAATTATATTTATTTTAAATTTTCACAGCACATATCTTACAAATTATTTCAGCAATTATTCGCTGTGACGTACAGTTAAAATTAAACATAATGATTATACACTTTTTCCAACTTGAAGGAAGAGCGAATAATTCACATGAAAT
Source organism: Trichonephila clavipes (assembly GCA_019973935.1). NCBI lineage: Eukaryota > Metazoa > Arthropoda > Arachnida > Araneae > Nephilidae > Trichonephila > Trichonephila clavipes. The sequence continues at coordinate 365,223 of BMAU01017296.1, read as the reverse complement.
TTTGTCAGAAAAGTCATTTAGAGAATGTATTTTTTTCTACTGCATATAATTTTTTAATACTTTCATTTACATTTTATTAATAAAACTAAGATATGTAAAAAGTTTTTTTTCCGAGTACGCGCTAAAAATAAAATATTTCATATAATCAAATATTATTGAAAATAATACGATATACTGTGTGTATGTGTGAAACGCATTTTAGATGTTAAAAAGTTATTAAATGCAAACAAAATGTTTTAATTGCTGGAAATTAAGCATTCAAGAAATTCTTTTGTAAAATAATATTCCTACGGGGCTCAAAACATGTTCCAATAAATCAACATTATAATATTAAATTATCCCTACTCCATACGCAAGGTGTGGTTTCATCTTTACAATATTTATCTACTTTTGTGTAGAAGGTAAACAATCATTTTTTTTCTTTTTTGTGGATAAAATTCATTTGCTTCCAAAGTAATAAAGATGAAGCAACAAAAGATCGTCAAATAATATGTGTTTTACTTAGTTTACACGGGTTTCATAGCACGATAAGGTTCAATATCAACGTAAAAAAATATCACCTTAAACAATAAATGTATTATTTTGGAAGGGATCTTTTAAAAAATGCTCGAATAAAGAAAGTAAATTTCTTTCTCTATTTAAGAAAAGTTATTACCTCAATATAAGATAAAACTGGATTTATACACACAAAGAGAAAAAGCAGTAACTATACATCCAATAACATTAATTGTTCAACCTGTTGCGTAAGGTGAGAAATAACGTCTAACGTCGAGAGATAAACTTCTCGATATAAACTCAAGTATACAATATCAAGTGTAAAATAGACTAGGGATGGTGTAGAGATAATGAAATACTAATTTACAAGTATTTTTCGTTATCAGAAAGAATAGGAACTGAATATTAAATTTAGCAATTTAACCCTTTCTGGTGTATATATATAGTTCTATACAAATATGTTACATTAAAAAACACTTACAAACTTAAGCATTGTTGAAAAAAGTTAAAAAAGATTCTATATTACTTGTTTAAATGCTTTTTTTATTTATTTATTTACATATATATATTGCTCAAATTTTCAATCGTTAATAAAATACTTTTTATTCATCCATTCACACACATGTTCAAATACAGTTTTTTCAAACTTGTAGTGGATAACTTGATGTTAATACAGTTTTTTTTCAAATATGAAATCATTAATTAATTTTAAAAAAAATTATTCTGCTTTAGTTCTGATGAAGTTAAATTTATCTGCAGGAGATGGCGCTAGTAGGTTTTTCTGAAGAATTTTTTTCTTGGCTCTTCAAATACTTATTATTTTATTCATCCGCTGGAGTTCACATACATTTTTTTAAACTTGTAGTGAATGGCACTTGATGTAAAAACAGTTTTTTTCAAATATTAATTCATTAATTAATTTTAATTAACAAAAATAAAAATGTTTCTTTGTTGACCTAAAAAAGTAGGAATTGACTTTAATTTTTTTCCTTACATTACTTGTTTTAATTTATTCATCTTAATACGCGAACACATAATTTTTACAATTTATTATTATTATTAATAATTAAAATTATTCACAAAATAGTTGATACTCTAAGTGGGATAGCTATTTTGATATCACCCAATAATGTTTTTAGTTATGCATGCTAGTGTTTGTACAGCATAGTGCTTTATTCCTTCTTTAGTGTCACCAAACTTTGATAAAAGCAAAAAAGCAATAAATTTTCTCCGATTTGATTGTTCGAGCTTTGACATCCGAAGCATTACTCAATTATATCTTTTGGCTGTACAGCTGGTGTTTTTCTCGGAATCAAGATTCATAAAATTAGAAAAAGTTAGAGTTTGGAAGATAAATTTATACATTTTGATCTTTATTCCCTTACCATTAACAGACATTTTCTTTGCACTTCTATCTGCGATATTCCGTTTTTATTTCTCATTTTGGTTAAATATTTTTAGTATTTTTCAAATACTTCTTCACTTATTTCACATTGTCCTACATTGCACATGGGACCACTTAATATGTTCTAGCAACAAGGACTGAAAGATAAGAATTTCATGTAGGAACACACGTTACGCGTAGATTTTACAAAATAGATACCTAAAATATTAAATCTACGTATATGTTACCGTTAAAGAGTGAAATACGTTATTTACGTTCATTAGGTGTTTCTTGAAATAATTGGACAAGTCAGTTAAAACATATAAAATTATTGCATTCTACGACTGTACAGGATATTCCATAAAAATAACGGTTACTTCATCGTTAGAATATGATATTCAGTTTTTGAAAGTTCTTTGAATCAATTATAGCATATTTTAATCATTTTTGAACCGTTTCTACCTTCTTAAAAATGAAGTGTGTATGCGCTTCATTCCGTTGCTTTTAAATGTAGAATTTAGGGGAGGTGTATATATCTTAGCGTTTTACATTTTGTATTATGAACAAATATTTTCGCAACACGTTTTCAAGCAATGACTTCTGCTAGAATGGACGACTAACCTGTAAATAAGAAAAAATCAATACGAATTTTAATTACCAATGATTAAATAAGCCTGGGTCAAAGGAAAAAAAAATATCTTTGATAGCAGAAGTAAAAAATGCTAAAACAGCACAGAAAAAAAAGTACCACGTACCTATTGGTTACTCTAGTGTCATGATATCCTTGAAGTTCAAGGAGTATAAAAATTAATTGAGCCGGTAACACAAACAAATGCAAAACACATTCTTTTTTTCTCTCTTTACTTTTTAACTAATTGGAGCAATAATAAGTTATATAATATGTTTTTGCTTATTAACATCAATTAAATCATCCGCAATAGAGATAAGATGTATTTTTCAAAATGTTTTAGCGATTTATGATCAATTAATTTATAAAATAACTTAAAATAAAGAACTTCAATGTCCTATCATTAGTTACTTTATAGAATAACTAGCTATTTAATAGAATAACTAGGTAAAATATGAAATATTTCACATGTTATATACTTTAACTGACTTGACTAGTTATTTCATGAAACACCTAGTTATTCTTTGAAGTAACTGAATTATATACTTTGACGGTAACATATATGTTAATTGCATTCTTTCTGTGACAAAATATTTTTACATAGAGGCAGAGAATGCAAATTTTACAGTTCAGTACCAAATATAATTTTTAGATGTGAAATGTCAGCTACAATATGGCAGCTGTTTTGTGTATTCCCCCCTTTAACGTTATTTTTTTACTACATATTTTTGTAAACTTCATAAGTTATAATTATTTAAATGTTTCCTAGGAAAGTAGTTATAATTATTTAAATGCTTCCTAGGAAGGTGTTATGTAGCGCACCTCCGTTTATTTTGATTGATTTATATTAAAGTCGCACTCTAAAGTAAGACGATTGCCACGGATGACGAACTTTCTAATTTTGAAAATCGGCCAAGTGACCAACGAAAACGACACCTATACTGGCACACCACCCTCCTCTTTTTTCGCTCTAGGACAACTTGAGGACTTTTAAGTTTCAACAGATTTAATTTGCAGCCGTTCCTACATGCGATAACTCTTCAGTTGCACCTTGACTCGAGACCACGACCGACTCGACAATACTAGCACGAATTCGCGGGCCATAACCACTAGACTTCAATGATCCCAAAAAATCCCTCAAATGGTTAAAATTATTTTACTTGAAATTAAAATTATGTAACTCTTATAACTTTAATATTGAAAGGGATTAAATTCTTAACATTTTATGATAGATTTAATCCATTACACATTAGGAAATAGGTTTTTCTATCACAGTTATCGATTCTCTACCGAAAGAGTAGAGTGAAAGAGTAGAAAGAGTGTTTTAATGCATTGATTTGCGGCATTTAAATTGTTTTTATTTCAATTCAATATTATATTTGAAATAATTTTCCTCCTTTCTCGTTAGAAGTAGAAGATGATTCCTTCTATTACATAATGCGTGATAATTTACGTTATATTGATATGCTGGTCAGGTTTCGTTTAGCATTCTATAAGCTGTAAATATTTATCTTCAGTACCCATTGTTGTTTTTTTCGTTTTCCGTGACTAAAGGTTTTGTGAGATGAATTATCCGTAGACTACATAGCTAAATTTAAAAGATGTAAGGAAAACTTATATTTAAATACTTGACTACGAATTTCAAGATTCTCTAGTTTTTTGTTTACCAATTGGCAAGATTGTGGTGCTTCTACTAAATTATGATTTGAAATCCTTCTTATAAAAATGACTATATAAAGATATATATTACAGCCGTAGTGAAAGTTACATTTTGATATTTAACATGTATTTTTTTATTATACTGAATCTTAAAATGATAGCTATTGGCATCAGTATTTTGTCTAATACATTTTCATAAGCACTGTTTCTAAGAAAATTCCTGAATCTGGACATAATTGGTTTAATTCTGTTAAATTCTATTTCTTTGTGATTAGTTTCTAATTTTTGATAACTAACACAGTTTTTGGTAAAATCCTTTAAATTAAGCCAAGGAAAATATTTTTTACATTCTAGGAAACACACAGTAATTTTTTTTCGTGCAATGTTAACCATAAAAGTAATTGCATAAAAATAGAACTCTGGTAGTTTTCTTTCTGAAATGATTAACGACACGAACAGGATCTCAAAAATTTTCAGGAAATGTTAGTATTCCAAATCGCCAAAATATATCCCCCAAAGCAACTAATATGCAAATTGAATTTGTCTAGACATGTGCATATTTTCAGCGTAAATGCTCTGAACAAGAGAAATACACGAAAGTATTCTCTTTCGAAAGTTTGAATTCATTTATAAAATGGGAGAGAAGTGCCTTTAAATATTTCTATTCAAATAATTCATGTCTTAGGTTTTGTAGAATTGCGCAAATCGTGTTTAAATAACTGTACAGTATTTCAAATTTGTCACTTTTATATTTGTAAAGTGAGTATGAATACGCTCTTTTATAGATAGTAAATCTGATAGTTTAATACATTATGGAAGTAGAGAAGATCCAATACAGTTTCTACATGAATATATTTTCAACGCGAAAAATCGTACATTATTCCGAAATGTTTAAGATTAAACTTAGCTTATAAAACAAAAGTGCAAAAAGATGTAGTTAAATAGTAGTCGATATATTTTCAAGCAGTAATGTCTTTTCAATTACTACTATCAGTTCATTCTCTCTCTCTCTCTCTCTCTCTCTATATATATATATACCTTATTCAAATTTTCAATCATTAATGAAACACTTTTTATTCATCCACTCAAGTCCAAGTACATATTTTTTAAACTTGTAGTGGATGACACTTGATGTTGATTGATACAGTTTTTTCAAATGTGAATTCACAAATTAAAATTTATTTTCTAATTTTAAATTTATTCTGCGTTATTTCTGACAAAGTTAGAACTAACATTAACAGATGGCGCCAGTAAGTCTTTCTAACGAATTTTTTCTTGGCTTCAAATATATATTTTTTAAACTTCTAGTGGATGACAATTGAGGCTAATTAGGTTTTTTTTTCAACAAAAACAATCAGTCCTTAAATTTAAATTACTAAAATAAAATTTTTCTTTGTTGACCTAAGTAGGAATTCACTTTGTTTTCTTATATATTACTTGTTTTAATTATGTTTGTCTTTAAATAGAAGAATTTGTCTCATTTTTTTTCATTTCTCTTTTTTATCATTTCATTAATTTATGTAATTTTTATAATTTTGTTTGGCATTTTTAGTTTTTCCTTCGAATGAATTAAAAACAAAATTAAATTAAAATAATTTAAGTATAAAATTATCATCTATGATAAAGTTAAGCATTATTTGATGAATGCATTAGGAGAAAAATAGATACTAAATTTGAAACACATTGAAATCGTAATTTTTATTTCAGTGATTCGATATTTCAGATATTTCATCAAAAAACTGACAAAAGTAAAAGTATTTTCAAATACAAATTATTTAATTATTTCAAAACAAATATAATGTAAATAATTTTTTTTATAAAATTTTAAATCTTCACTGAAAATGTGTGGAGTTGTATAAGACATAAGTAATTTTCAGAACTAAAATATTGCATGAGTTAAGAGTAAACATATTCACTTACACCAAAATGAACTATCATGGTAGTTTTTTTTTGTTTTTAATTAATGCCCAACGAATAATTTTTTTTTATAATTAAATGTACTTTTCCTCAATCATACAACTTTTAAGCCGGTATTTGAATTTAGTTACAGAAACATTATAGCTCGATTATTTTATCTACTTAATTAGAATATATTTTTCATAACACTGTTTCTAAAATCAACAAGGAAAATAATTAATATTATTGGATAAAAGCTAACATTTTGATAGAATTGTTAATAAGAAGCATTCTAACATTCAATAAAGCTGTAATCTATATTTTTTTAAGTAGTTAATTTTAAGAAAAAAGTATTAAAAAATGTGAAATGAGCAATATTTATTTGGAAATGTGACTTTGGTCAGAAGAAAGGGATTATAAATTAGTTTTCTCATTCAGGGCAATTTTCAAATTTAATAATCTCAAAGAGGACACAAATTATACATTTATTAAACAGTCAAAAATTATTAATGCTTTCAAACAAAATACGTTTCGGAATTCTTCAGTTATTACTACAGGATTGGTTTCTATAAAACTGGCTTTAATTATCAATAAAATGGAATGAAACTTGATTCATTATTGCTCTATGTCATTTTTGTTTTTCTTATATGGTGGTTATTTATTGAGCTCTCAAAAATTGTTTATTCATATTTTCAAATTAAATACGTGCTCATGATTCTTTATTATTGTACAAGGACGGAATTTACAGGAATGATTTTAATTAGCAAAAGAAGAAAGTCAAACTTGTGATTCATTATTTCGCAATTAATTTTCTTTTCACGATATATAAAACTGTTTATCGACCTCTCTGAAAAAAATGTTCATTTATGTTTTTAAATAGGATCTTAATCTCTTGCCATGAGTCTAGATAATTAGTTACATATATGCACCATATATCTGTACTATATATTACTGACAATACGTCTTTAAAAAGGTCTGGCTAATAAAATATTCAATCCTGCGGTAACACGGACACAGTAACCAAGTGGATGCCGTTACAAGACTACTCATGATGCATTTGCATGACTAAAGATGTCCTAATTGAATCTTAGAATGCAGTTGTTCTTCCACCATAGACTGTCTTGAGGAATTATGGAGATCTTTCTCGGTTAAGTGGGGAGTTTAGTTAAAATACCTTGTAGGATGTCATTTGGAAAATGGGAGAAAAAGGTTTTTTTCCCTCTTCGGTAGTCAGTACTTTTCATTTAATCATGGCTCAAAATTGAAAGGTATGTTGCTAACAATACTGAAACAAACCAAGTACTTTATTTTCGCTGCAATAATACATTGCTTGTGAGTTTATAGGAAAAAATATTCTTCCTAGCATTAACTTGAATAACATTATGACAACCATAGAACATGTGAACAGGGTTTCTAGATTGTCGATTTTATCACCCTTGTCAACAGATTTGGTGAAAACTCGTATTATCATGGAACCTTTGAGAAGTCACTGGTATCAGCAGTTCTGGTATATCTTACAATATTTCCTTGTGTATGTATGTTGATTTGTCTTTGTGTAGTAATTACCATTCAATAACTGCAATCATATAGGTTGTTTTCCCATCAACCAAATTTGCAACATTCATAGTTCTACTTCAATTAAAACCAATGAATCTATAATATTATTACTATTTTTTTTAAAAAAAATAAGCAAACACGTAATTCTTGTTCAATAAATGAGCAGCACCCAAACCAAATATATTAATCATTCTGGAACTGCAATCAATCGCAATCGAAAACGTGCTTGCCAAAAAGAAGTTCAATCTCTCACAGCAAAATGTACCTATCTTCGATCAAACAAGCGCCTACGGAACAGTCGATACTTCAACTTAGTTACGAAAGCATCAGTTAAACAGAAATTTGGTTAGCTAATAGCTTCGGTTGGTGCAGCCGCCTCATTCGTATGCTTAAAGGAAGTTACTGGAGATAATTTAATTATGGCACTGGAACGCTGAAACGGATGCCGGACTCGCTAGTGCGTGGAATAAAACGCAACTCGTTAATGCTAAATGAACAGATCTCTTTTACCGATTCGTGTGGTCGGATGAATTGCTGTCGTTTTGGATTAGGGTCGACAAGCAGGAATCGTCACGCTCAGGCGAGCGGTTGTTATTGTTCCGTTGGGTCGAACCAAACTTGATCGGATCCCCCGCTGGCCAGTTCAAGACGTGGGTGGAAGAGGATCGCAAAGTCAATATTAGATTTCCTTTCCGGGTCGGAATTCTCATTTGTGTACTAGAAAATGAAGTTCCTCAGAGGGATTGTAAAAATGTGTCGTTTGAGGAATGTGGATGGGATGGTCTTGTGGAATTCTGAAGGATTATGTTGGTTCGTTTCGGGTTGGAGACAGGGAGGGTAAATGTTTCACTTTGAACAAGAACTGAAGACATAATCCAATTAAATTCCAGAAAATACAAGAATGTGGAGGAAGAGCTAGCAAATGGTTTGTGACTAGAACCGATTTCGTATTTTTCGAAACTCTTTTCCGGGGTTGTTTGGAAATAAAAAGTAATTATTTTGCTTTTCAGTGGAAGTAATGAAACGTATACCTGTTTATACTTTTATAAATATATCTGTGTTACAATTATATAACTTCAAAACAATAATTTTAAATTAATGAACTTTTTTTTCTATAGAAATATGAATTATTCTTCTGCATGTCCTCTGAAACATGAATAATTTGAAATTGAAACACCAATTGAAAAGTAACAAGGAGTTGAGTCTCGATTTATTTTCTATAAAAGAAATGCTTATTTTCAGCAGCATTAAAAAACAAAACAAAAAAAGAATAAGAGAAGAATTAAATATATGTAATTCTCATATTTTTATGAATTTATCTCTACTTATTATAAGGAAATTTGTACTGTGGTACTAGCGTTTTCTCTGCTGCTACTTTAGCCATTAGAGGAGTTAGAGAGAGAGAGAGAACCTTGAACCTACATTCACCTATTTGGTACCATATTTGCATTGAAAAAAAAGCTATAAGGCTCTTTTTTAAAACCTAGAAAATCAACTGTAAGAAAAGTTTATATATATATGGAATAAGCACGGTGAGTGTACAAGTGTTACTTATATTTTGAATTTTTTTTTTAAAAAAATCATAATATATATGTGATGGTACAATTTCAACTACAAGCAAAAAATATATGCTTTATAATAAAGAAAATGTTACCTTAAAAGTACAAATAAAAAGAAGATTTTAAGATAAAATATTATGGAAGATGGCAGTTAAGTTGCATTTTGCAATGTAAATAAATTTGTGTATAATATTTAATTATTTAAACATTTTTACATATGAAAAAAATTAAAACTTATAGTTTATGATCAATATTTAATGAAAATTCTATAGCGCTTATATTATCTTTTCAAAACGCTTCTCTCAAGAATAACACCAATATAATCAAAAACAAAAATCAAACAAAAAAAAAGATCAAGAAGCTAAAATCAATTATTTTTCTTATAAAACTAAAATTATATTTCCAGGTAGCCCTACTTTAAACTAGTTTACAGTGGATAAATTTATCATTTCTGACTTTGGAACTGTCTTTTCCAAATATTATATATATATATATATATATATATATAATTATTGATTTATTAAAAAAAACAATTAATTTTAACGCAAATGTTCGCTTTAAAGAAATTGTTGCTTTCTGAAACTGATAAATCTTTCTCAAATATCTTTCTCAATTTTAACTTGCGATATTTTATTCCTTTTAAAACCAAATTTTCTCATGAAAACTTTTTTGATTTCTTCAATTTTCTCTTAAACGTGTTTCAAAAGAACGCCACTTAGATAATGCTAAAATTTTGGAAATTGTTTAAGAGATTCTTTGTTGATGTAATTTGCTTGGATATGCGTCATATGTTTTTTAATGTAAAAAGTGGAAAAATATTAGTTTATTTGGAGTTAAAGTCGTTCTAGAACTGCATAAAGGTTATAAGGGTAGCAATCATAATTCTGAATCGAGATCAAATTATAAGAATGTCTACTGAACTGATTCTTATCTCTTTAATTCAGTGCTTCTCAAACTTTCAATATATGCGACCAATATTCGATCACAATTTTGATCGCATCCCCTTCCATACATTAACAATGTATTGAATTCAATAATAATACACTTTGACGCTAAACCTATATTACGATTTAAACACCTCAAGTGCCGCCGGCGTATATAAGCGTCTCGCTCAAGCAGTGCGTTAATTGTCCCGGACGTATATATATGTTTTTCCAAAGTATGATCTTTTCTGAGAACTGCTATCCATAAAATTATTCCGAAGGTTTTGGAATGCAGTAAAATGAACTTGACACTGTTTGTGAAGGATTTACTTATTTCAGAGGATTTTCTTATTTATCAGTTTTCTCCCCCCTACCACCACCTATCCACCCCATAGGCTCGCCTACGTGTTAAACAGTCCGAATTTAAGGGATTAAGATGTGTTAATTTTTGCATACAGCTTTATATATGACAAGCCCATGCGGTCATTGGTAATTATTAAATTTCTTCTTAACTTTGTATTATTAAATTAATTCTAAAATACATTGTGCGGTATTGATACATTTATAAGTGTGTTATATGAGTGTAAATGTGTATTTTACTTTTTTATTGTGTCAGAATATAGTTTGTTTACTTCAATAAATTTATAACTTTTTAACTAATCTTTTGTTTTCGATTTTTCAACATGCTTGTGCCCCCCTCGTAGTGTTATCACCCCACCAGGGGGCGCGCCTTACAGTTTGAGAGAGAGAGAGAAAACACTGCTTTAACATTTACATCATACCATCTGAGGTCTATTGATTATTAATGTCGCATTCTAGGCTATCACTTCATCATTTTGTACCATCATCAAGTGAAATGCACGACACCTATAAACTAACATCTCAATCTCCCAATTTCTTTACCACGCCTGCGTAAGGCATTCGATAGATTTAACGTGCATCAGCTTTTCCATACGACGGGTCAAATGAAGCACCTGCGTCTAACTTACGAATCCATATCAATAGCATTGGCCATCAGTTCGTGTCGCTAACACCGCGTAGGACCTCCAGTTGATGTAAGAATTATTCTGCGAAACACTGCGAGGTTTGGGGAGATTCAAAAATTAATCTCACGAGTCGATTTGAGTAACACTGATGAAGGATTTATAAATTCTTCAAACTACATAAGATGACATTCTATTATCGAATTTCACAGAGAAATACATCTAAAATACTCATTATTTTTATTAGTTCGTGTTATAAATATACCATTAATGTTTTACGTTAAAACCAAATTTAAGAAATTTAAAGTCAGGTGAAACCTTTTAAAAAATAATTACCAAATTGAAATTACAAAACTCTTTTGTTTTAGGATAGAGAAACATCTCTAAACCTTCAACACTTTTATCGAAAAGGAAGGAATAAGCTTTGGTGTTTAATTATAAATGAATGATATATATACAAACGGTCATCTGAATAACAGAGAGAAAGAAATAAAGGAAATGGACAAACGAGACAGTAAATTATCAATAAGGTAAACTAAGAGATAAGGTTGAATAATGAGCAACTGAATACCTTCTTCAATTATGCAGAACCAAGTGATAAAAGGGTTTCTGATGAATAATATGTGTTCCATTGAGAATTCCAGCAAAGTGAATGCATCATTCTGGACTTATTTATGACCACAGCTTTGAAATCAGAGCTATGTGGCTCTTAATATTAGATTAGAATTACGTCAGTGTTATGACTTACCCAAGAAAGTTAAAAAATTTAGCTGTAAAACATACATTGCCACGCTCCAAATGTGACAGCATATTTGAATTGCTTTAGTATATATTTTTTATACATACATTGAATTTGAACAAAAGGAATTTGTATAAACCACAGAAATTCATGGATTAGTAATTCATTAATAAGTAAATAAGCATTTAAAATATTATATTGCTTATATCTAAGAAACCGGTACAAAGAAAAATATACTAGAACTATATATGATACATAATTAGCTCTTAGAGCAGTGTTTCTCAAACTAGGGTGGGAGGGATGAAGCTTAGTGGTCAAGGTATCGGATCATGGATGGCGTGTCATGAGTTCAAGCCCACTACCACTAAAGACCTACCGTGTAAGCAGGGCGATGCACGTTAAATCAGCCGTCAACTCAAACGTCCTGCCATTGGTGTGGTGTGGTAGTTAGGAGAGGAGGGTGCTAGCTCAGGTGTCGTCCTCGTTACTTGACCATGGTTCAAAATTACGAGGTCCGTTACCAAACACCCCCGTGTAGCTGAATGGGGCGACGTTAATATTCACTCATTTACTCACTCAAACTGTGTGTGTGCCACCCTAGGGGGACATGATTACGAGGGAGGGGCGAGTATTTTAAAAAGTCGAAAACAAGAGATTATTTTTTTAAAAAAAATTAATTTACTGAAAGTAAGCAAACAAAACAAAAGAATACTCCATTAAAACAAAAGAAATTATCATATAAAAATAAATTACATATTTACACTGATGTAATACACTTAAAAATATATCCGAACTGCACAATGTATTTTATAATTAATTTAGTAATACTGAGTTAAGAACAAGTTTAATAATATTACCACAGTAACCCCATGGGCTTGTCATATATAAAATTACATACAACAATTGACAGTTTTCTTGATAATCTGTACAGTTATTAATAAATTCCTTAACTGGTGTTTAAAAGTCACGTGATTCGCTCCCCAATGATGTATTGGGGGAAACCAATAAACAAGCAAATCCTCCGAAGTAAATAAATCCTTTGAAAACACTGCTAAGGTCCTCTTATTGCCTTCCTAATATTCCGGAATAATTTTATGGATAGCAGTGCACAGAAAAGATCGTACTTCGGAAAGACGTATACATACGTCCGGGACAATAAACGCTTTGGCTAAGCGAGACATTTATATACGCCAGTGGAACTCAAAAGGTCAAAGTTGTGTCGCAGCTTAAGCGTCAAAGTATAGTACAATCGAATTCATTACTTTGGTGTGTATTGAGGGGGAGTAAAGAGGGTAGTGCGATGAAAATTATGATTTAATATTGGGTGGCAGATGTGGAAAGTAGGAGAAACACTGCCTTCTGAAATTAAATATTATTTAGGATAAATTTTTTAAATGTTTTTTTCATATTGTCTGAAATTCTGTTTATTGATTTTAATACACGATATAGACTATATACAGACATAGAAATATGCGTAGTGGCCATGCGATAATGAAAACAAGATTAGCATACTTATTATCTGTACGCTGATAGATTGTTCCCGAACGTTTGACTCAGCCGCAATATGAAAGGAACTGGCAACTAACCTCGCAATCTGTCAAATGACGAGGAGTTATTGTCTACAAAGGTAATTGTTTTAATATTGCGCAATATATTAATAATGGTTGGTAGATATATTTTCAAATCACGAACAAGTATTTTACATTTTCTCATCTTGATTGTACGGTTACTTAATAAAATTTTGATAATGCGATAATTGATTGTGGGGTTATTGAAACTTACAGACATACAATTGCAATGGTAATATTAACGTTTATGTAAAATTGTTGATGTTAGAAGATTCTCTTTAAAAAAAATCAATTCTATTAAGGTAAAATCCAAATTTGTTTTACATAGAATATTGAAATACTATCGATGTTTTTAATTGCACATTTATTTTAAGCGGAATACATTCTTTTAAGTGTTTCTGTTACAATCATACAATCTGAAAAGAATATAAACATGCATATATATATATATATATATATATATATATCATAATATTATTTACTTTAACAATTATTACAGTAACATATATCAGCACAATATGTTTATCTTCTAGAAGTATATCACACCATTATTTTTTTTTCTTATTATCTAATTCTTAACCACAAAAATCAAGTTACTCCACAAAACACTCTCAACTTGCTGTCGGTTACGAAGAAAGGGTGATCAATAAGCTATTGCGAGCCAATCACAACTTTTGCTTATTTTTTTCTTCCACCTCTAAAGAGTTAGTAGGCAGGAATTTGCCCTGCCTATCGTTTTTTTTTCTCTTTACATCCAGGCAAAACCAAAACAACTAAGAGCTATCGTGGCCGCTTATCAGATTTATAAAACCTCCTTCACTTCTTGTGACAAGGGATTGCAATGCCCTTTCCAGGGCCTTTCATCCGAAGAAGTATGCCGAAATACCATCAGGGGGTGCATGGCACCCGCCCCCACTATGTTTTGGCGACAGTGGCGTAACGGATGATACATTGGCCCAGAAAGCTACGGTGCAAATTAAACTTTTAGAATAAATTTTTCATTTCAACAATTTGCGCCGATTATGCATTTAAATAAATTGCGGGTTTGAACTTTTCTGTGAGGATGAAGATGGGGGAGACATTCATCAGTTGATTGATTAATTTTTGTTAAGTATTCAAATGTTGGAGCTTAGAGTAAAATAAGTTTTCTGGAATAAAATATCTTTGATGTGTTATGTTTCAATTAATATTATTCATTTTCTAACGCTAAACATTCGAAGTAGTTCGCAGTATGAAAATATCTGATTTAAAAGGATAAACAGAAGATGGAGATACGGAGCTTTTTCTCTACATTAAACTCTAGATCAAGCACTCCATTTTTTCACTTTAACTTTTTGTTTCGTTCTAACTGAAGAAATATATTAACGAGCCTAAATATAGCTGTATAGAAACAACGAATACAAATTAAATTATTTTCTGATAATTAATCGTATAAACATTTATTTGAAAACAATTTCTTTTAAGTAAATCACGTAAATACAATTCTGTGATTCATTAAAGACATAGACAATTATTTATTCTGATGAGCTGGAAATGATTGTTTATATAAGCACGCAGAATTAAATCTTGGGTAAATATTTGACACAACAAGATACATTCAATTTGAAACATTTGTTAGAGTTGTTGTACTTTCTTTTTCTCATTTTTGGTCGCTGAGGGCGAAGAGTGTTTTTCTTTTTGTTTTGTTGTTTGAATTTATTTTTATGATCTGCATATGTAGTTACACAATCTCAAGATAGATTAAAGAATATCACACATTCAAAAGTTTTGCTTTCGTTGGTTTAAATTTCAAACAAAAAAATAAGATAAATTAATTTTAAGTTAAGCAATTGAACTTTTTTATCATTTTCTTTTTTTCTTTTTGGAAATATTACTTCACAATTTTTTATATGTAAATGCAAAGTGTACATTCATGCCAAAATCCAATAGGGTATAATAAGTATATTGATTAGAATAGAAATTTGCTCATCAAGCATAATTTGTTCTGGAAACTTACTCGAAATTCAAAACACTCGTTAAATAAAAAAAAAAAAAACTTTACCAGTGCCACCGTTAATGTAAAATATTAAAGAATAAGCTAATGCATAATATTAATATTTAAGAGTATTAATATTTAAAAAAATGAATACATAGGGTGATTCACTAAGAGACCGACAAACTGATAGGGTGTGTAAGGGGTACATAGACGATTCAGAATCACTTTAGGAATGCAGAGTCGCAACTGCCGCAGTCACGAGCTATGGTGCAAATAAGCAGAAAAACAGCACAGATTAATGAAACAGAAATTTCATTAAAACGTTGTACTAAAACAGGTGCTCAAATATAAGGGGGAAATCGTCTGATAATCCTGGCAGCGACCCTGCATGGAATTCCTTACGATCTGGAAGATTCCTGACATGTCACGTATCCCTCGGCAACTACAAATATTCGAGCGTTTTCTCCAACTGAAGGAACAGACGTCTCGTACACCAAACTATTTATGTGAACCCAGAAGATGTTCACGCACTTGCGAATACATGTTGTACCTCTCAATAGAACGTTTTCTGTCTCGTAAATATATTTTTACTAGCTGGTATACCCGTTCTTCGAACAGTTAAACAGAAAAATTAAACACAGATTGAAGGATAAAGAAGCTTTTAATGAGTTAATTTTACGTGAATTGCAAATTAAACAAAAAAAGCTTTTTGCGTAGCTAAGCTAAACAAAAAAAAAGTTAAATTTTAAGAATGTAGATCTAATAGCTGATAAAAAGAATTTTTTTTTATTTATAACTCCCCGTAACACTCTTGAGGGTCGATTTTTGAAAATACCTTCCTAAGCTGATCTCTGCTCAGCAAAAATAACACATTAATAAAAGTTTGGTGTAACGAACGCTTAAATTAGTGTAAATTTTTATATGAAAGTATAACACATTAATATTACTTTCTGTAGTATTTATTTTATGTTAAAGTTGTAATATTCGCAACCAACGCCGTTTCTTAAATTATAATGACGATTCAATGAAAAACATAGCGAAATGTTAACGATAGAATCAAGTTGGCAAATGCCTAGCTACTTTCGTAGCTCGAACTTTATTAGAGCTTTGTAAGACATGTCAAAGTATTAGCGATGCACGTTAATACTTTATCCAAACACAATATGATTTTCTGCAGTTTTTTTCATGCAATATTTATTTTGGATCACTAAATTTAAAGTTAAAGGATATACATAAACAAAATACTCCACTTTGGAAAATTTAATCCGTTAGAGCTAATAAATTCATTAAAAATATTCCACTGTAAAATTAATTATAAAGGGTGTTTTTTTAGAGGTATAGAACTTTAAATTGCAATAAAACAACGATGTATTATTCGATTGACATGAATTTTTTTTATTCGAAAGAAAATCTTGGGGCATTACATTTTAAATATGATTTATGGCATATGAGTGCCACGGCTGGCTCGAATGTAGTCCAATCTGGACGTCAAACTTTCCATGACTTTTTCCAACATTTGTGGCCGTATATCGGCAATAACACGGCAAATGTTGTATTCCAAATGGTCAAGAGTTTGTGGCTTATCCGCATAGACCAATGACTTTACATAGCCCCACAGAAAATAGTCTAGCGGTGTTAAATCACAAGATCTTGGAGGCCAATTCACAGGTCCAAAACGTGAAATTAGGCGGTCACCAAACGTGTTTTTCCATAAATCTATTCTGGCACGAGCTGTGTGACATGTTGCGCCGTCTTGTTGGATTCACAGCTGCTGGACATCATGATTGTTCAATTCAAGAATGAAAAAGTTAGTAATTATGGCTCTATACCGATCACCGTTGACTGTAACGTTGTGGCCTTCATCGTTTTTGAAGAAGGATTCCACCAGCCCATAAAGCGCACCAAACAGTCAGTTTTTCTGGATGTAACAGTGTTTCGACACTTGTGGATTAGCTTCACTCCAAATGCGGCAGTTTTGTTTGTTGACGTAGCCATTCAACCAGAAGTGCGTTTTATCGCTAAACAAAAATTCGCTTATGAAAATCGGGAACAACGGCAATCTCATTTTGGGCCCATTCGACGAATCTACGCCTTGCTTGATGATCGTTTTGATGAATTGCCAAACCAAACTGAGAATAAATTACATGACAGCTGTTAAATCGGTCGCCATCTTGGAAAGTAATGCCCACTTAAATTTCTATACCTGGAAAAAAAACACTCTTTATATACCGTTCACTTAAAATAAGTAGTCAAATCATTTTCTAAGGTCTTCATTAACATACAAATACATAAGACACTTAAATTTTGACACACTATTTTTTCCGCTAAAATACTCATCATGGAAACCATTCTGCCATATATCTTGGAAGAGTGGATTTCAATCAATATTCCTGCTAAGTATTGGTAGAATATTCCTTCTTAGTTGGTGTAGTGTGGTAGTTAGGAGAAGGGGGTGCCAGCTCAGGTGTCGTCCACGTCACTTGACCATGGTTCAAAATTACGTGATCCGTTGCCAAAAGCCCTCGTGTAGCTGAACTGTGCGACATCAATATTCACTCATCTCACACTCCAAAAAATACAATGCAGTATTTATTGCTTTTTTAAGTGTAAAAATAATTATATCTGCCTTTTGAATTAAAATTATAGCATTATAATTAACTACTAACCAAAAACAAATTTTTAAAATTTGTCCAAATGATGCAGTGTGAAAGAGAAAGTTTATTTACTTTAAGTATCAGAACTGATAAAAGCATTTATTTGGAAAAAAAGATAAATTTCTTACTACCAAATGTGCATAATAAAATCATAAAAAAACATTAAAATAAAAAGAGATTTATAACAAACTCTCCCTTCAAGACTTAGTTTATTCTGAAATAAAAAAAGGCATTATGCTGATCAGAGGAATTAATTAGAAGCGAGCACCTTGCGTAGCCAAAACAAAAAGAGTTTTTTCACAAACAAAAGATAGATATATGCTGACGTGGGCTTTTTTGCAGCGCACGCCAGAATTGCTCGCATATGGCAGAATTTTTTCCTACTTTCTTGACAAATATCGTTATATTTTAGACTCTTCACACAATATCTTTATAAATTATAGTCCATGCTATAAGTTATAGCCTATGTGCTATTCTGATGTATAAGCTAAATTACTGTAAAGTTTCATTAAAATCCATTCAGTTGTTTTTGCGTGAAAGACCAACAAACATCCTCAAAAACTTTCGCATTTGTAATACGTTTTCTGTTCTTTTTTTCTGCTTCTTTACATCATAGTCCTAAACTATGGCATTTCCGACCCTGTATTCCTGTCTGACTCCGATTCGCCTCGCACCTCTACACGCTCTACCTGTCGGTGGGTCTGGTAGCTAATTGCCCTATATAATGCTTATCTGAAGAAAGTTACATAGAAAGGGTGATTCTAAATTGTGTTTACAAATTAAGAGGGGTGTAGTACCCATCCAAATGACCAATAAATACAAAGGAATATAGGGTCGCATTCCATTCTGAGAGGCAGAAAAGTGGAAAGTAAAAAGGGATTTCAAGATGAAGGAATACAAATACAGTCGAACCTCTATATTGCGAATTTTTCTATATAGCGAACTTTTTCCTGAAACCTTGAACATTTTATGATATTCTCCGTAAAATAACCCCTCTATAGTGAATATTCCTCTTTCTATGTAACGAACTTTTTCTTCCGTGATTCAATTTTTCTTCTTCCTTTTTTAAAAAGTGTTTCTGAAATAGTTTCAAGTTGTTCTCTCTTTAACACATTTTATGGTGGTCATAAATGTTGAACATATTTTACTAAATCCTAACTCTCCGAGAGAAATAGACTTTTGGACGTTTCATCCAAGAAGTAAAACCTTTAACCTTCATTGCCCAGTTCACTAGAAACATCTTCAATATCCTCAATCACCATCAGTGAAATTGTCCCGTGTCCCCATAATCTAATTATAAAATAATGTATGTTTAATATTACTTGTACGCTTTAAATTATAAAATGTCCTTAAAATTCATTAATTTTGGTGCAAAATTATTTTCTTAATATTGAAAATACAGTAAACTAGTCGACATTCTTTTTATTGTTTTCCTTGCAATTTTTCGTTCTTTCTTTTTTGATGGGTAAGGTATATAAAATAAACATATACTAATTTAAAAAAAAGTGTAACTAATCATTTTTTTTAATATATAGTGTTTATGAATTTAAAATTTGTTTTATGTGGCTTATAAAGTATATTAAAAGATGAACTACGAGTACTACATAACGAATTTTCCATACAACGAACTTTTTTCCGGGATTTAGCGACATTGTTATTTAGAGGTCCGACTGTAATAGCCCCTGACGTCATTTTCTACCTGCTTACGTAGCATAACTCGCAAGACTATCAAGAATTTACCTCATGCTAATTTCTACTGAGAAATAGAAGAAATAGAAGCGTTTTGCCCTAGGTTGGTATCGGTGAAAGGCATACGTTGTCCTTGAAAAACAGCACAAACAAAATCGCTTCAAGTATATCTTGAAAGTGGTCTGAAAGTTTTAATGAAACTCTTTTAAGTACGAGGAATTGGCAGAGATGCATCTCTCGGGCTTGAACTCCTCTCACTGGATCTCGAACTGTTGAACTTTTTCTTCTAGCGACACGTAAGATCTTTAGAGCACGAGGCGTCTTTTGGTACATCTGGATATTTCGGGGCTAGAGTTGTTGTTACCGCGGACAAAATTAAGGACACCAGGAATCCTCGAGAAAGTGCTTCAGTCGTTTTTTCGCCGGTGTCACCAGTACAACGACACATGTGGTTGGCATTTGCAGCCGTGGCTGTGAGTTGTCCACAAATCAATAAATATGATAGTGCAATTTTTTATATCGTTCATTCGCTTTCCCAACACTGTTTCAAGTTCAGATTGAAATTCTAATATTTCTTTTTTCTGCCTCTCAGAGTCGAATGCAACCCAATAGTTAAATGCAATTATTGATCATCTGAATAGGTACTATCATCACATTTAGTTTGTAAAAACAATTTAGAATCACCCTGCACATTGGCAAGGAGTATGCAAAAATTTCATCTTTTCTTTTATCGCAGAATGAATTCACCAGAAATGCAGATTCGATTTCCAGAGAACTAAACATATCATAACAGTTAGATTATTATAAATGATACATATCAAATTTTTGGGGCTAAAAAGAGTTGGAATCTTTCTTTACTTAACTTTTTTTCCTACAAATTGGTAAAAATCACATTGTAGAGTGCTTTGTCATTACCTTATCAAGATGATGTTTCTCAACATAACGTACAGCATTTCTCATGCTTTCAGGATTAACAGGTTGTTTAAGATTATTACTATGTTGTTACCTTCTGTGACCAATTCACGTTTACAATTGTTGCTGTGAGGCACAAAATGCAACTTCAGAAACTCTAAAATAGTCAGCTCTCTCCTGTGCCCTCTTACAAGCTAATTGGTATGATTCTAATTTCAAGATTTTGGTCAGAGACACAACCTTGTTGACTACACATTCTACATATATTGACTCACAAATCTCCAAATATCTCCCCCTTCTGATGTGTTTGCGTTATTAAACTACTCACCATAATATTAAAGAACCCAACTTTGGAAAAAAACCTGCGAGATCACTAGCATAACTAGAATGTTCACAGAATGCTAAGCACAAACTAATGTGAGGCCCCAAACTCAAAAATGTCCCCAGTCTACGCCACATCATATGCGAAATATCCCCAGTCAGTGAGTAATAATTTTAATTTTTTTAACATAAATTTACGATTTTTATCTTGCTTATTTTGTGAATTACACGTTACGCAAAGTGCTCATTAAGCGAGGTTCCACTCTATAATCACGACCATTATTCATTAATATGCTCATTTAATCAAAATCTTACATTAAACTGCATGTAATACAATTACAATAACTTCAAAATACAAATTTAGCACATAAGTGTTTTTGTACTACTTTATTTCATTTAAAAAAAACCGTTTACGGCATTTTTTTAAAATTTTTACTGCTTTAAGTAAAGCTTTTGATTTTTAATAGCAGTAGAGATTACTGAAGACGAACAATTATTTTTTCTTGTATATATCTATATTTATAGGTAATGCTGTCAATAACGAAAGTCTGCGTTGTAAATATGTAAACTAAATGTGTGTGTGTTTGAGGAGTATCTATTTTAAAAAAATGATGCATATATAAAGAAATTGTTACCTTGGTTTTTATTTAAAATTTTTGTATTCAAATATCTGTACTACAACATTTTATCTGATAATTTTTTTTTAGATTTTATCTGTAAGAAATGGATTCTAAACTATTATGATTATTAAACTATTACGATATTATTAAGTCAGTTATGCTTTTCTAAGTTTTTGCAATAAAAATTTAAAAAAAGCATTAATGAAATTAGATTTTATCAAATAATTTTATAAACTCTTGACTTAAAATGAATCAGTCTACACAAAGAGTATTCGCATAAAATTTCTTAATTTACCTTCTTTATAATGTAGGTGGGATATTCTGAGCAGAAACTTCTAAATATAATAATAATATAGTAAAGTAATAAAATGACAATATTGTACTAACGGTTGTAAAACGTAAAGAAATTAATGTATGTTTCTTAATGAGGATAACGAACAAAATAAACTGACACATTTAAAGAAAAAAGTTTAAAAAAATTATTTGAAAAAAAAATCGAAACCGAAGAATGTTGAAACGGAAAAACAGTAACAAAATATAAAAATAAATTTGTGTTAATAAGATACGAATGAGAAAGTTTTAACAATTTTTATCAAATATGATATCTAGATAACTAAATTTATGACTATTACTAATTTAAAAGTTACAATGTATAAAAAGTTATTTATATGTTTAATGTTATATTATACACATGAATATTAAGAGCAAATAAAATTATAAATGAAAATAAAATTCTTTCAACGACTTTATACTTGATTTCTTATTTTCTTTAAACCCATAATTCTTTTACAATACTCTTACTGATGAATAATTATTTATGACAAAATTAATTATTTTATAATGAAATTGTATGCGATGATATAATAAAATACTTTTGTTAACATTAACAGATTATAAGACTATTTTTTGACCGAACACCCTTTTTATGTAAAAATACAGCAAACTTAAGCCTTATGTGCGTAATTCTATTTCTTCATTATTTTATTAAAAATAATTTTTTTGATTCAAGATAAATAATGCTGTGTAAAAAACATAATCATATTCGGAACTTACGAACATCATATTATTATATAAATTCAGAAATACACACACAAGTTTAACTTTTTAATAAACAAATTACACTTTTCTTGTAACTCATAACTTATATAACACGATTTACTACAACGTGAAGTGGGTTCTAAATAGCCCATTGTAGTTAATTCTAAAGCTTTAAAGTATCCATTTGAAAAAACTAAAGAAAAATTATCTTCATTTTAAGTTCTTTATGCTTTGCTTACCAAAATTAATGTGGGTTTTTCTAAAAATTTAGCGTAAAATTTTACTTATCACCGGCAGGTAATGGAAGTTCAAATTAAATTATGCTATTAACGCATGCAACAGAAAATTCAGATTAGACTAAAATTAATTTTTACTAAAGTAAGCAAAGAAGCAGAGTTTATATACATCATACAAAAATTAATATATATTTTTTACAAAGAATATGTTTGAAAAAGAAAGAGCTGCCATTTTTACTGTCATAAATTAGCTCAGAAAGTTAATTTTTGAAAAAAATTCAATAATAAAAATCCAAAGTTACGGTTAAGTTAAATTAAAACAAGATAATTTAAACCTTTTGGATTATTTTTTCAATGTAGTCCGTTTCTTTATTCATTTTTCTGGTTTACTCGCGTTTCACACTTTTTGAGTACAGACCTTTTACTTTAATAATATTAATTTTAATAAATCTTTTTAGCTAAGGGGACTTTAGATTGACGTGCTGCATTTGACATCTAAATGAATCAATATGTAGGAAAGATTTAGTATAAGTAAGATTGATCAGTTCAGCGTCGATTTAACAAAGCTATCTACGTAAATAATGGCAAATAAATATATTTTTATCAATCAGGATTTAAGCAATAATTTCTTGACAATAAGAAAAGTTTCAGTATGGGCTAAATCAGTGGTCTCAAACCCCCGGTCCATGCGATCAAATTGTACCTAGTCACATAATTAACATTTAATCATTCACATTTTATATTGGTGAAAACAATTAAAGGGATTAACGATTTTTCCAAATAAAAATAAAACCAGCAAAGCAAATAAGATCAAACCTCGACAAAATATCATCCGATGTAAGAGCAATATATGGAAAAATAAAAATGAGCTCATAAATAAGGAAACCCTAAATAAGGAAAACTGGTCATTAATCCAGCACAGCAGCTGACCTAAACCCTGTAAATCAGAGAGACATGTCTAATAAGGTGTATGATTTTTTCTCTAAGAGCTACACAACACTGACTCTGGCGTTTCATACTGTTTACCAGAGTCCTTATCAACCAGTGTGGAAACCGAACTCGCTTTTACACCAAGGCATTCTTGATCTTAACGATGGTCGTTGGAGTTGGTCTTTGAGCTGCGATTGAGCATCCAATTGTGTCTCATACGTATCCAACGGAATTAAGGAGTCACCACAGGCTTCTTTAATCGTTAAATGTACTCCGAGTGGAGGCATTCATCCAGAAATTGAGAAATATATGGGTGTGCATTATCGTTCATAAAGATGAAACTTTTTCAATATTATCCGCAGAAATGCCCGATATAATTTGCAAGGATCTCGTTCCTGTACCACTGATTTATCAGAGTACCTCTATCAAACATATGAAAATCGGTATGCCCATTTATCTCATGATGCCTGCCTAGAACATCCAACCACCTCAAACATAGTGGTCCTTTTCGACAATTTTATGAACCGATATTGTCTCATGGGTTTCATCCAGATGAGAACACGTCTCGAGTCACTCTCCAGACTGAATCACGGCTCATCGCTGAAGAGAACCCGATCTCAATCATACTCCGTCCATGACAGGTGTTTTCAGCAAATTTCTAAATGATCTTTTTTGGTGGTTCACAGTCAAAGAGTGCCTGGTATACAGATAACCTGCATTAAGTCTCTGGATGATTGTTGTTTATAAAAGGGGTGATCCTGTTGCTTTGTACAGGTTGTCACTGTCACGGACCTTTCCCTTTTAGCTAGAAGTCTCAAATAACGGTCCTGAGCCGGCATTATTGTCTTTTTATGGCCTTAACCGGATCGGTGGACTACTGTTTGTCTCTAAAAATGTTTCCTCAGAGGTTAGACAACATGTTTCGAAACCTTGAGGTCACAACATTAAGTTTCCTGCGGTTGGTTCGCCACTTCCAACTATTCGTCCTTTTGTGGCATCTCTTAGACTGTGACGACTGGCTATATTAATGATGAGTAAACAAGAAAATTTAAAAAAAAGAAAGAAAATCAAGGATTGGGCTAAGCCACCATATTTTCCACCATATTTTAAAACGTCCTTAAGCTACAAGCTTCAGCGAGCCGATGAGGTGCATGTACAAAGTTGATCACAGTACCACTTCCTTACGACGTCACTGGATGGCAGACAGGTCAGAGGTGTCCACTAAGAGCTTAACTATCACCTGGTTCCTTATTTACATATAAGCACTAAGTATTTTGTTATTTAAAAATAATCATTTTCTCCCCTTAATTATTTTTACCAATGTATACATATATATATATATATATATATATATATATATATATATATATATATATATATATATATATATATATATATTCTGTGGTGTATTTCTTTGGGTTTTGTGTAAATTTTTATGGAAATTACTTAGTATCCATTTTTTGATTTAAGTGTATTCCTTCTGAAACCATATTTAAATATAGTTTAGCTAAAATAATTAAATAAAAACTATCAAAAAATAAGCAAATAATGCCCTCTTCCTCAAAGGGCCGTGGTAAAACTATCATATGTTGACAAGTCTGCAGTGATCAAAAAGTTTGGGGAACACTGTGCTAAATTATGAAATAATGGAGTGTGGTTTTGTTTATTGATTGTTAATTAACATAGCGGTTTGAAGAAACAAACTTCGTAATTATGATCCATGGTCAAGTGATGAGGATGATACCTGAGCTGACATTCTATTTTGAAAACTCAAATAAAGCTTTAGGCCTCAACAGATTTAAAATGCAGCAGTCTCTCTACGCAGTGGATCTTTAGGGGCCTCTAGACTTAGATATATGACTCAATGGAAAAAACGCTAGTCGTGAGCATGATAACTCGGCTATCTATGTCATGAAAATATGAATGGACTATTTGTATATTACTGAAAATACTTTTCTATTTAATCTTAAAGCGCAGATCTACAATTATTGTGATTTATATTTTATATTGTCCTGGATGTTTTCTATTAATTTTAAAATACAACTAGAGCTAAATGTTTTAAATTAAATATTTGGTAGTATTTTACTTTATATCTTTTGCTTAACTCCTAAATAATTATACTCATGGAAATTCAAAACAGAGAAAATATCAACTCAACCTGCAGCCCACCGAGCATTTGATAAGAACTCAAATATATCAATTTTGCTTTTTGCTGTTGGTGTCGTACGGGTAAGAATTATTATTCTTTTTCTATTTGAAACGGTTACGATTAGTGATAACATACAGCAGTAAAGCCGTGGCAGTTTTATACGGGAGGAACTATTTTTTGTAACTATCTTTCGTATTTTGTAAGCAAAAAACGTTCTTAGAAAATAAATTTATTCAAGACGAATTTGACTATTTTGTAGTGAAAAACAAACATGGATCAGTAATTATTTAATTTTTCACTAAAATGTGCTGTATTTTAAAAATGCCTACATACAGGAAACTTCAATGACACTTTTCCTTGAAGATCTCTTTCAAGAGGTGATAGATAGGCTTTCTTAAATAATTTTTGCAAAAGCAACACAAAGTGTTTTTTCAGTGGTAATATCACAGAGATAACAAAGACATCTATCCTATGAAGTGTGTTATATTATTAGTAATCATGGGAAACCTTTTACTGATGCAGAAACTGTAGAGGAGTGTTTCTTAAATGCCTCTAATTTAGTGTTAGTGACAGAAATAAAATATAAAAAAAAATATAATTAAAAAAAAGCAAAACAGGAGTTATAATATTTTGATCAATTTTCCACATCTTAAATTTCCAATGTTATCTTGGTCTTAAAGCGTTTCCCCCTCCCCTCCCCCATTTATCCCCATGATGCGGCCCGCGTGAAATAGCTCACTTATGTGTGCGGCCCAGCAGAAAAAAAAAGGTGGAGTACCCCACATGATGCCACTTCTAAGGCTGCAGAATTTTTATAAATATTTGCTGTTACTGGAAATAGAAATAAAATGAATAGTCCCTCCCCCTCTCAAAAGAAAAGAAAAAGTTCGAAGTTTACGGATTCTTAGATAGAATTTTTATGTTGTGTAATAAATATGATATAGTGCGTTCAAACTTCACATTAAATTAATTTGAGACCTGATAAGCATTATTGCATCATAATAAAAACAAGTAATAACATGTATTAGGAATAAAGCGAACACACACACAAAAATAGCGAAGAACTCAGCAATATATCAGTTTTTATCCCTAAAACTAAATACAAAATATATTTTTCAACAAAATTTCATTAAAAGTAACTATCTTAATATGTCAAATATTATCCTTGGGACTTAAAATGATGATTAGCAGGAATTGAATAGATCTTATTTAATGATGTTTCTATTAATTTTCTCTTTGAAAGAAATCTACTTGATGTGAAGAGTAATTAAATATAATTATTTGAACTGGCTTTGCTTTCAAGTTTATTTTCCATTAAGAAAATTCATTAAAGTTAAACTAACCTCTTACTCGTGATGGAAATGTCAGAGACTCGTAGAAGATTTCATTATGTGAAGCATTTAGTAAGAATTAAAATACTAAAGTAAAATGTTTTAAGTAAAAATGAATTCATTAATTATTGTATTATCATTTTATATGAACATTCTTAAAGGAATTAAAGACAAACAGGAATGAAATACTAACTTTTGCATAAAATACAGAAAAAGAGCATAGGATAAAGTAATTAATTTAATTCATAGTGCTCTATAGTTAACAGAAAATTATTGATTTTCATTGATTGATTGAATATTAACGTCGCACTGTTCAGCTACACGGAGGATTTTGGCGACGGACTACGTAATTTTGAACCATTATCAAGTGACGTGGACGACACCTGAACTGGCACACCCTCTCCTAACTACCCCACCACATCAATGGGAAGACGTTTGAGCTCCCGACAGATTTAACGTGCATCGCTGCCCTACATGGTGGGTCTTTAGTGGTACTGGGCTCGAACTCGTGACAAGGCAAGCCACGATCCGATACCTATACCACTTGGCTACCACGGACGCCAGAAAATTATTGAAAAGTAAAGGAAGGTATACAGTGTGCAAACTGTGTAATAATAACACAGATTTAAAACAAGAAATTATTTAAAGAAACGTGTTAATGACTTATCACAGATATTGTTAATTTAAAACCATTAGCATTTATTTGCTATACAGTAACCATAAAGCAATAAACAATAAATTTGACACAAAAATGACAAAAATTAAAAATGCATATTGCGAAATTCATCCAATATATGAAAGTGTTAGTTCAAATATGGGTTCACAAAATGCTGAGTTAATATCACTGTTCAGAGAAAGAAAATTTTAGTTAAATGTCTTAAGAAAAAACATTTATTTCTAATTTACTCCTAATTATACCAGGTATACCCAAAGTTTTAGTTGTATTCATAAAAAAATATTTATATTTGTGACGGGTCTTTACGCGACCTTCACACTAATCCTCTTGAGGAATCTTTGGCCTAGCACTCGCGTTTAATTCACAGCCATCCCTCTCAAGAAAAAACCCTGATATGCTGATTAGTTCAATTATATAAAGTCAGAGTTTGTAATTGTAAGAGAGAAGGAGCTGAGAATCTGTTGCGGCGTTGCGAAGGTGAGATAGAATTGATTTTCACAACTTAAACTAGGAGCGGAGTTTGCCACTATACTAAATTAGTGAATTGAGAATTTATAGTCAAAGATTGATTAAGTTAAACAAAATTGATTACTTGCGCATGTTCACTTAGAGTTTATTGCCTTCTCTATGTCACACCTCGGGAATTCATTTGTGAATACTTGTTGATTAGTGTGTTTGAATAGTAATAAGTAATAATTATTATGGAAGATTAGGGTCCTACTTTGTTTCCCCCGACACCTTTAGGTAGCTAGGAGGGTGAGGGAGCGACCTTCAGGGGGAAGTCATTCGCATATTCAGACACAGCAATCATACACTATTCTTCTTCAAATAAGTCCACCATCTTATATTGTTGAACCCTCCCCCACCTGAGTTTGTCGTTTTTGGAGGCAGTACACCTCTTCTAAAATGACCAGCATCTGGTTAGTCGCCTTCTAGAGGCTTTCTAATTTGAATTAAAATCTGATCCTATTTCTAGTGATTTTCTGATTTTCTTTGTGTCAGGGAATTACCAAGCATTATATAAAACTTAACCCAAGAAGGTTGTTTAGCTGTTTTTTTTCTTTTCCTTTGTAAAAAATATGAAAGTCCGATGGCGTTCACAAATATTTATTTACTCATTGATAGATCCATCGCAGACTTACAATTCTGCAGGCAGACTTTTTTTTTCTTTCCAGTAGCGTCGCTTGCATACATAGTTAAATAATAGATTCCGTGTTTATTTTGTCCAAGAATGAAAAATGTATTATGGGATATTGTTAGCTCATTTCACCATTCACTAGATAATTCTAGAGTCAGACTTTTTTTTTCAGAAACTTACAACGCGGATAAAGTCCTTGAAATATTATTTATTAAAATAAATTTACTTTCGTAAACATCTGGGAATTTGATTTACTGGTCTCCTTTTTTATTTTTGAAAATAATCTTGACTCCTTATGATTATAAAATGTCCATATTAAAAATAAATACATTGGCAGCAGAAAAATTCCAACACTAAGAAAAAATTAGTCAGTAGAGTAATAAAATTTGAATAATGCAATTGTCTAGTTATCATTTTTAATTGACAACATTTTCAAAATCACGTGTTAATTTAAGCTGGAGAAAACTAGTTTCAATTGTGAACTGCTGTTACTTTAATAGCTGGTGTAATCTCCAGAATTTGGAATGCAAGCCTGCAAGCGAGAATACATTGTGTCATACAGATGCCGAATGTCACTTAATGGTATGTAGCTCTATGCTTGTTGTACTTTTTGTGACACAACTGGGGTGGTCAGTGCTGGCTGTGGATGTTGCTGGAGTTGTCGTCCAATGATATACCATACGTACTCAATTGGAGACTGATCTAATGATCTCGCAGGTCAAGGTAGTGTGTCAATACTCCGTAGAGCCTGTTGCGTTGCAACAACGGTGTGAGGGCGAGTGTTATCTTGTTGGAAAACTCATCCTTGGATATTTTTCATGAAAGTCGGTACTAAAAATTGAATTAGCAGACTGATGTACAAATTTGCAGTCAGTGTGTTTGGTCAGCCACGCGGTTTAGGGTAACCCCAAATTCTCCTGCTGTCATGAAAAAATGATCCCCATATCATGACTCTAAGTGTAGGTCCAGTGTGTGTACGTCAAGTGTGTATAGGCCGGAGACCTATGCTTTCCCCTAGCCTCCGCCTAAGCAACACATGTGCATCACTGACACCAAAGCAGAACCTGTTTTCATAAGAAAAGACAATATATCTCCAACCGTCTTTCAATAAGCTCTGGCTTGACAGCACTGGCGTCGCGAATGACAATGACGTGGAGTCAGTGGAATACATGCTACAGGGTGCCTGCCTCCGAACTGTCCTTGAAGTAGCCGATTTCTAATAGTTCATTATGTTACTGTGGTTCCAACTGCAGTTCGAATTTCTGCCGCAGACGTAGCACAATGTGACACAGTCGTGCACCACCTACTTGCATAAATGTTAAGCGCGAAATGCGAAATTTGTGAATCAATTCCATCTTTTAGAAGTATAAACATGCCTACCCAATTTCGTTCATCTAACACAAGTCTTTCTTGGTCATTGGGGGTAAATATATATATATATATATATATATATATATATATATTAGTTATTATTATTGTATATATATATATATATATATTTCACATCAAATATTAATAACTGAGTACATGTAAACATTTGTCAGGGAAACAAATTACGTTTTTTTTCACATTGAAGCATATATAGTTTTATTAGGAAATTGCTCCCTTTATGAAAAATAATTGCTGTATATTTCGGAACATAAGCCAATCTGTAGATAAGTCGATCTTATATATAACCCTAATTGAAGGGAAAACAATTCCTGTAGTTTTCAAACATGCTGTCAGGGGGGCAAAAATGTTGTTGGTTTGGTAAACGGGTGGGATGAGACATTCGCATATCGTTGACATGTTCATGTTCTGAAGGAAATAAAGTAGCTTTATTATACTCATATGCATTCGGATTTCCCAATGAGTGAATGCGTATATTACAAACTATTAAAAAACTGTTTCAGACACAGGTTGTAAAGTATTTTATGTGACTTTTTTTCCCTTTTATATCGAAAGTTCCATTCAAATGGTTAAAAATCAAATATTAAAATCGCTTTGTGATAAATATGTATAACGAGTAACGATCTCTCTGATAATACAATCGAACTGATATATATGTCATTTTCATACGACTATTTTACGGTATTGATAATTTTATTATTTGCATATTTTATTTTAAATTGGAATTCCATGCCATTTAAATAAAATGCAAAGAGCGTAACTTTTCCGTGTAAATTGTATCCAATGTATAAATCATTTCTTTTACATTAGATGAAATATCCAAGTTGCTAATAAGTACAATAAAAAAGCTTTAAGTTGCTGCAATCGCCCATTACACAAAAGAGTAATGGTTTTAATCTTAACAGTCTTTCACTAACTATTCGTATGCTGAGAAAAAAATAGTTGGTAGATAACAGAATAAAATCAATCAGGTTTTTTTCTTCTAGGTGTTGATTAGGACTCAATGATCTTAATAGACTAATCCATAGACTTAAAGAATTAAACTATTCAGTCAGGGAATTTTTTTCCCCATTTCCTTTTGCCTTCCCTTTATTATTAAAGAATTCAAGTAATCCGACACTTTAATCGATCCTGGTCACATGTCGGACGGCGAAGTTAACTTAGACAACTTCACCGTTGGAAACAAATTGCACTGATCACATGACACACGTCACGTGTTCTCAAAAGCTTCATTAAAGCTCGGAAAACACAGCTTTCGAAGTGTTTTAAGTTCGATAAGAGACTGTTATTACTTTTATCTCCTTTAAAAGTTTCGTATTTGAATAACTTTGACTGAAAGGTAATGAAAAGCTTGTTTAAAATCTCCTTATTCGCTAAAATAAGAAAATTTTAATTGTAATGTTAGTTGTTTATTGTTTTATTTTTTAAATGATTTGTGATTTAGAATATTTTGCGTTCTAAGAGCTTAAAACATGATTTTTTTTACTTTATTAGTACTTTTTTCCTGGAGAAATATACAGTACTGAGAAATTCAAGTATTTGATAACTTTGAAAAAAAAATTCTATTTTTCAGCACAGAAAAGAAAGTCTTCAGAAATGTTTTGGGTATTAAAATTTGAAAATTATATGAGTTATCAGTTATACTATACTTAGATATGGATATCATGACAATGTACAATTATTTTCAAAACTAATAACTTTGATGATTAAAACTTTAAGGCATTTTTTTTTAATCTTGCTTTTAATTTCCCCCTTAACTCAGCGTTTCTCAAACTGTCGGGTGCGCCCCCTGGGGGGATGATAACTCTACAAGGGGGCCGCGGAGGACATTAAAAAGTCGAAGACAAAAGATTATTTGAAAAAATTATTAATTTTCTGGAAGAAAATAAACTAAATACATTCTGGCATAATAAAAAATAAAATACACATTTATACTAATATAATACACTTATAAATGTTTTAGTACTTCACAATGTATTTAATAAGTAATTGAACAATATTAAGTTAAGAGCAAGTTTAATAATTACCAGTGACTCAATGGGCTTGTCATATATACAATTATTACAAAAATTAGCACTTATCTTGATAATTTGTATGTTTTATAATTAATCCCTTAACTGCCGAGATTAAAAGTTATACGGTTCACTCCCCAATCTCATTGTTTTTTCATGTAGGTGCGCGTATGAGATGTATTGGAGGAAGGGGGTGGATAAAAAAGGAATAAAGAAACAAATCCCCTGAAATCCGTAAATTATTCGCAAACACTGTCAAGTTAATTTTATTGCATTACAAAGCTTTCGGAAAAATCTATATATATAAGTTTACAGAAAAGATCGTACTTTGGAAAGACGTATATATACGTCCGGACCAATTAATGCATTGACTGGCTAAGATGTTTATATACGTCGGGGGACTTAAGAGATTAATGTCTTTTTGTAACTTTAGCATCGGAGCATAGTATTATTGAATTCAGTACATTGTTACTGTATGGAAAAAAGGGGGGGGGGTGATGGAAATTATGACTGAAAATTGGGTCACAAGAATCGAAAGTTTGAGAAGCACTGCATTAACTGGATGATTTTGAAGAATGTTTTATATTCTAAAAAACGGTTGTCAACCTTTAGAACTTCATGGACTACTAAATGTATAAATTTATAATTGATGGACAACTAATATAATTAATTATTATACGGCTGACAATTATAATTATATTATTACTTATTTTATGTCCTTATTTACAATTCCATATCACTCTGAAAAGGAACTTCAAGAAAAGTAAGAATAAACTGGTAATGGAGACAATATAAACTGACTGATATGTTATACTACCGATTTACCATAGTTGTCAACTCTCACATTCAAATATTGCTAGATGCACCTGTAAATGTAGCTAAGAAGTCACTTAACTCAGTGGGACTTCCCCGAAAATTGAGGCTAAAGTTTAAAAATAAAAGTGTGATCAATATTTTATAATATTTCCTGTTACTCGTCATTTTCGACATTGAATCACCATATAAATATAAATAATGCTCAAATGTTTTTGAAGATCATAAAAAACTGTTATGGACCACCAATATTTTTCTGGACTTACGGCTAGTGACCGTCGTTCTAAAGTTTTTTAAGGCATAAATTCTGCATTAATACTTTTTGATGAAGGCACACATAGTTAAATTTGTCGCAGCTATTTATTAATTAAAAATAAAATGTTCTGTTTTTTGATGAGGAAAAACAATTACTGACTTTACTCTCATTAAAATCCAAGTCTTTTGAGTTCAAAAGCATATATTTTCAGCTGTGCTACATTTAGATTCAAATATCTGATCAAATTAATCACTAATGTCGATACCTGATTACAGTTGTACATCTACGATGCTGTGCTCATTCGGAAATGACTGTTACTAATATTATTAGTGATTATTTCATTATCTGAATCTTGAATAATGAGAACAGCTGACAGAATACTTATCCTAATGGAAGAACGAATGGTAGTGAGACGTAATGATGCAGTGCTATGAAATGTAGTGCTGAGTGTAGATATACTTTCCTATGTTTTTTTACAGAACTTGTGACTATAAGTTAATAAGTTAATTTCATTTAAGTTCTGGAATATTAGGTTTATGTATTTCAATAGATTCTTATGACTGAAACATCCCACCCCTCATAATAAATACTGCCAAGTATGGTTGATATTATTTTTATTTAATAATCTTCGATTTTTATCATTCTATCATGCGCGTTTCTAAAGATATGGCTTATACTAGATCTTGTGTAAGTATACATTATATTTATCATAAATAGTTGTTTATTTGTTAAATATTTATTAATTTATCAAATGTTTACAGGTATTTAAAAAAGTTATTCCATTAACATTTTACTTGAGATGTTTCTTTAAATTCATATGATTTAAGTGAAGAAGGAAAATGTTAGTGAATAAATATAAAATTATAAAGCATTTGTTAATGAGTTTTAAATTGCATGTTCTATATTTGAAATATGCTAAGCGTTATTATAAGTTTATAAATTAGAAACTGTTTTATTTAAGCCTTTATAAAGTTTGTAATACCGTTTTATCAAAGAAAAAAAACCTCGCGAGAAAGCTACACCGGAATTTAAAATTTATGTTACTGAAAAGGATTATATTAAATAATTAATGTAGCCAAAATGTTAAAATATTCATTATTTTCTTTTATAAGTATTACAATATAATCAATATATAATGTGAAATAAATTAAAATTGCGATATATATTTTCAGACATATTTTTATGTATCCAAATATTTATTTTTAAATTCTAATTTATTTCAACAAGAGGCTATTTTTTATTCAGTTATTTTGATATCTACGGATAAGTCATATTCACTCCCCTATGCCTTCTTTTTAATTTATATTTTCACAGAAAATTGAAATATGTTTCATCCCTTGGGAAATATTTGATAACCTAGATAAAACGCAAGGCATTTTATTATAATTTTATTCATTTTTCAGTTTCAATGCAGTTTTGTCATTTTTATTATTGACTCACTTTTTGCCGGTTAATCGTTTTTCATTTATCATTTTATAAGTATAGAGTAGTGAATAGAAAAACGATTTGAATAGAGAACAAAAACATCGATCACTAAAAATTAAAAAAAAAGTGCCAGTAGCATTTGCAAAAGGATGTTTTTTTGGAGGATTTTGTTTCCAATTCAATGTCGAAAATCAAGTAATATTTAATGTATTGTACAGAGACAGTTCGGGAAAAGAGATTTAGGCCCACAGTTTAAGTTAACTCTATGATACCAAATAATAATTATAATGATTTTTAAATATTGTATTTATTATAAATTATTTAAACTATTATCTTATTTAAGTACTAATTCTCATTTAAAATTACTTTTTAGTTAATATTTATATTAATATTTTAATGATATTGGATAAAATATTTCAGATATTGTTTTCTCTATAAAAGTAATTATTTATTCTAATAGTGAGTAATTTATGAAGGAACTGAAGAAGACTTTATAATCCAAGATAATATATCTCGCCAATGGCATCTACTAATGCATTTCCAATAAACACATTTCACAATGAGGATTTTGTTTGTGACATACAATCAGAAATGCTACTATGGATCTGATGAAAAGAAAATTGTATCTTTATGTACTCATAACTAAATGATAAAATATATATCACATCCTCTTTTATAAAAATATGATGTCATTCATTCATCATATTAAGAATGAAATAAATAAGAAAACATATACTTTGTTGAGAAATGAGGAATTTCATCATTAACACATTTTTTTTAGTTTTGTTTAAGTAGACACAAAAAAGATTTCCGCAGTACAATCCAAAAGGAATACATTGTTTATTTTGATTTGAATTAATGTTATTGTGGAGCTATATGGAGGCGGTAAGGGATGGACGTCGTAAATTAGAGGCCTTTTTTATTGTAAGGATGATTCTCAGGAGTGAATGCTTATATTAGAAATGAGATAAAATTTACATATGAAGGTCGCATTATAAAGCAAACGTGAGCTACTGGCGACGAACTTCGTAATTTTTAACCATGGTCATGTCACAAAAAGGACGCATAATTGAATCGCACTAAGCACGGTGGGTATTCAGTGGTACAAGGGCTCAAATTCATGACACGTCGACCGAGTCCGTGTCCATGACCACTAAGCTACCGTGGCCCCAATAATTGTTCAAGATATAGTACCCGACTTCCCAAATTTATAATTCATATCACGTAAGGAATTGGCTGTATTCTATTTAAATATCTACACACACGGCATTACATACGAGATTATGGTTTGATTCATATTTGAAACCAGCGACTCTACCTGAATGCTGTTTTCAATGAGCTTCACAATCTCAGAAGTTAAATAAATTATCAGAATAGTTATAGAAAACCTTATGAAAGATCGTTTAAGATTTTTAAGCACTAAATTTTAATACAATATGCTACATAAATTCATTAGATACATGGAGGATAATTTTAAATCAACACATAAATTAAAAATTAAAAAGAAATCAAATAATGAGCATATTTTATATTTATAAAACTAATTACTTTAGAGTACAGAAAGTCATGTATGGAAAGTTTTTATATCTCTAAGCTTCATTATGTCACGAAAGATTTTCATTAGACTTTAATCTAACCCACAAAAATAAAATTCAAATAAATTTCCACGTCAACAAAAGAAATGCAGACATGTCTGTCTGGAGAGATTCGCGGGTTCAGCTGCTTGTACCATCGTGTATCGAATACGTTAAGGCACACAGTATGATGCGAACATTTAACGAATACATCACCTCAGAAATTTTTAGGAAAGGGGCAGACATTGTAAGATTGCCTTTTCCTCAACAAAAAGACGAGTTTTAATCCAATGAACGTGTTTCGACCGGTTTTTCACCACTGCTAGTAGAAAGTGGGAACCGAAATTGAAGCGTGCAACTTCTTCGGAATCCGATAGCTACCTCTCACTTTTACACCAAACCTCCTTCAAACATCGGACTTCCTCCACACCCACCAAGCTCCCCCGTCTTTACCCCCTTTTTAAATGGACTATTGGATAAGTATGACGCTTTTTTATCATCTTCATTCCGCGCTAAATCCTCTTTTTACTTGAAAACCGTTCGAGGAGAATACCAAAAAGAGAGGAATCACACACTCGCACGAGAAGAAAGAAAAAAAAAAATATGGGGGAGGAAACCAAGAAATGTGAACAGAACGAAAGGATAGATCGAGAGAAGGAAAAATAAATACACATATAAAAGAGTTAGGGGGAATAGGATGGCAAGAAAAAAACTGGTTAGGAAGAAAAGTAAAATATAAAAAAAAATCCTCCTCTTCATCCTCCATTGCGAGATAGGAACATGTGATTGCAGAGATCTTGCTTGATACCGTATCGAGTGGCCCTGTTCAAACTCTGGGATAGAAAACTACTGGGGAAGGGGTGGGTTGAATCGAATGAAACAGCGGGAATAAAAAAAAACTATCTATAGAAGATGGTTGAGAAAGGATGGGAAGTATAAAAAAGAGAAAAAAGAGGGTAGAGAAGTAGAAAAATGAGGGTAGAAAGTGGGTTTGCGGAGCGAAGGGACCACGACTTCGGATATCTCTCTCTGTTACAAGAACCTCAATGATTGGTCTCTTCCCGAGCTCGAAAAGCAAGATGGGGAGATGAAAAAAACGTGTATATATATACATTTATATATATATATATATATATATATATATATATATATATATATATATATATATATATATATATATCGTTTGGAGATGAGAGGCTATATTTTCTTGAAAAGAGGAATGGTGTGGGCAGATGGTTGTGGAGGGAAATTTTTCTGGGATACCATCTCTTGCCTCTTAACCACCAAATCCGCTTCTCTTTAAGGCTGGAAGAGGGCAGTTCAGTAAATGATAGTAGTTTTCGTAAACTAGCACAGAGAGAAAAGAGACTCGATAAGTTGCTGATGTTAGCAAACAATTTTATTGCAGGAAATTCAGCTCAGGAATTAAGAGATTTTGTTTTGATATTTTGTGAGGTTTTTTCTCGTATTATGAAAAAAAAATGTAAAATGTAAGAATTTAATACACAGGGGAAGATAATGTTTTGGTAACTTCCCAAGAAATTCTGAAACATTTTCCTCGTAATATTTAGTATATAAGACAGATCATAATAATAGTAATAACATGTCATAATAATAATATAAATACTATGCGCGCAAAAACACACACAAATCTCTCTCCCTATATATATAACTTGATGGAAAATGGTAGAACATGTAAATAAAAACAAACTATAGCTACTAATCGCACATGTACATTTTATTATTCGTTTAATAACGTTTCAACGTTTCAAGAGAAATTTTACTAAAACCACCTGTAAAAAATAGAATGGGCTGGAACTTACATTTAAGCAAAAACAATTCAGAATATTGTTAATTATTTAATATTTGCTTTTTTAAAAAATAATTTTATAAATATTTCTTAAAAAAATAAAATAAATAAATAAAAATCTAAGAAAATTAACATTTATAATCAGTCTTATTTGTAAAATAATTATATAAATCTTAAAAATCAAGTCTCACACAATCCATTTTGAGACACAAATTTTTAAATAAAAACCTTTGAACATTTTTTGTTGATTGTAAATATAATTTTGAGATTAAAAAGAATTCAAAAATTGTGTGTTTAAAATATTAAAGGTACACTTTTACTATCAAAGAAGGTGAACTATTTTAACTGCAAACTACGTATGTGCGAATGCATTTAAATAAAATACAATGAGTTGCATTTTACCATTATAAGTTGTTTAAAATTAGTTCCTTTACAAAAGTGTCTATAACAAGAAACTAGATCTCTGATTATAACAATATGATTATGAAATCCTACAGTGCATAAAGGTAGAAAATATTTGAAAGAAAACAGTAAATATATATATATATATATATATATATATATATATATATATATATAATCATAGTTATTGTATTTTTATATTAAAAAGTATGATGTTATTCATTTATCACAAAATGTGGGGTTTAAAATGAATTATAAATTACGGAAAAATTATCTATTTTCAGTAAAATTTAACGGATTTCTGCTAATTACATTTATGAAAAGTTTTAATTTGGAATATATTCAGTAATGATGAAATATAATTAACTTCAATTCAAAATTATTTTAACAAAAAATAGCGAAAAATATAACATATAAATAAAAAAAATAAGGTTCCAGGCTAATTGCAACAGTAAATTTTGTTAATTTGCTTTTTTAAGCAAATAAAATATATGTTACACATTTATTTTAGAATATTAAGTCCTAAGATTCTTTTTAAAACTGCATAGTATTTTACATTTTTAGAAAAAAATTATTATACTTTAATGAGTTAGCGAAACATATTAAAAAACCTTTCCTAGATAAATTTGTCAATAGGAAATCCCCCCTCCCTTTTTATTGCATTTACCGAAAATGCATAAATTTATTTTCATTTTTAGCAAAGTATCATGTTCCGTAAAATACCTTTTCTCTTTTTTTAATATGCTACAATTTAATGTAATTTAGAATAATTTATTTTGCTGCAAAGACAAGCGATAAAAAGGGAAAGTAAAATGCTACAAAAGTGTAGAAAACAAAAAAAAAGAGTTTTTAATTTTATTTTTACCAAATTTGTTTTTGTCATTTATTAGAAAAAGAAATAAAAAAAATCCGACTAAATGTTTTTTAGCTTATTTAAATTTTATTTCTAGAATTCCGTTGAAAAACATATTGATTGAAAGTAAAAGGGATTGTTGGATTGTAAAGAAATACATATATATTTTTCTGTGGCAAAAAATGTAATTGCATCATTTGCCACTTAATTCTCAGAAATAATTATCTACATACTGATCAACATGTAAAAATAAGAAATTAAATTAATTAATTTCATTCAGCAAAAATTTGCATTTATAATAAAAATGTGATTTTTTTACAGTTAAAGAATCTTCATTCCTTTTTCATTTTGAAGCAATTTGTATGTATTCGCATGCTCTTCATTTTATCTATTTTAATAAAATGTATTTATGCATATATTTAGGAAAATAATTGGATTAAAAATACATTTTTTAAACATTTTTAAGAAAATGTTTGATAATTCATTAAAAGCATAAAAATGTAGTATAATATATTCTGATAAATCTCCTAAATTTTTGAACATTTCGAAAGAATGGAAAAATAAATATTTTACCGTTTCTTTTGCAATGATCAATACTCGTATTTTTAATGCTATTCCAATTTAATTACAAGTGATTAAGTAAATTAATAAATAATATTTCATAATATATACCAGGTGTGAGCACCCCATTCGTCTCTGAAGGAATTTTTTTGTGGCCCACCAAGGCAGTCAGAAAAATAAATACAGGAAATGTTCTCTTTGTTTGGTTCTATATATATATGTGCGCAAAGTATTTCTTGAATTAAGATCAACTAGAGGAAGTATAGATGGAAGCTGGATAACATTAACTTGTAGGTTCTAAAGAGAATTTCAACAAATGATTCCACTCCTGATTTAAAAAAAAATGTAAAAAATTATGATAGGGTTGATTTGACTCATTAAAACGATTTTAAAACAAGTAATACAAAAAAAAATGTTAATCAATTCCTGCTTAGGCCAACATAGAAAAATTTTATTTTAGTTACTTTCTATTAAATAATTACAAATAATATAAATATGTATATACATATGACATATAATTCCAATAT
This sequence comes from Trichonephila clavipes, assembly GCA_019973935.1. NCBI lineage: Eukaryota > Metazoa > Arthropoda > Arachnida > Araneae > Nephilidae > Trichonephila > Trichonephila clavipes. Next base: position 324,541 of record BMAU01017296.1, on the reverse strand, counting down.
TCTAAGTAACAAAATACTTTTTAAATTAACATTAAAGACTTTTTAACCTCATTAAATTTGTAATAGCATTTTTTTTACTGTATGTTGAATATAATAAGTAAACATTTAGCTTAAAACCATTGTAAAAGAAATGCTGACATCTAAGTAGTATATGGTTATTTAGGTTAAGTTAAGTCATTTTCACAAATTTAACAAAACGTATTTTATCCAATGGTGTAGCCATCTAGATGGATAATATTGCCTGAAATATATCTCTTAAACTATAATTTAAATTTAAATTTAATTAATGAATTAATATTTGAAAACAACTGTATTAACATCAAGTTTCTTTCGCTACCAGTTTAAAAAAAATATTGGAACTTGAGTGGTTGAATAAAAAGTATTTTATTAGCGATTGAAAATTTTAACAAGTTATATAAATGTATATAGGGAAAGTGTGTGTGAACTTATAGTAGGAATTGTGAATTAAATGCTTTTGCAGTAATAGATATTAAATGTACACAACAGATTGAATAAAACTGATACTATTTCCACTACTTATATTTATATTGATTTTTTTTACTTTAAACTGTTTATAACTTTTCTGAGATGCAAATTTATCTAATGGATGCAATTATTTTAAAAAAGGTATCCTCCCTTTCCACAATGTAGCCTTTCAGTTAAAACAACTGCCCAATCCTGATATATAGCACTATTAAATTGATAATGATAAATTCTTTTACAGATAATAAACTTTTTAAATATTTTATTGAATGCTAAAACTAGTTGTAATTAACCAGTTCTTAAACCTCCTAGATTATTAAACGAGTTTTTTAAAATTTTCTGTTAGACATTTAAGCATCAATATTTTAATATCTAAATACGACTCATAAATCATTCACGAATTATAAAATTAAACACAAATACCACGAATTTTCTTCATAAGGCTTTTATATCATAGTCTTTACAGCAATTAATTATAAGTCAAATGTGATATATAATCCTCTCGCAATTAAAATTATATCACACATTGAATATAACCTTTACATAAGTTTTAGAATGAGATAAAACTTGAGTAACATATTGAGAAATTTAAAATATGTTACTAGGACTCCAAAGGAATTATATTTTCTAAACCTGTTTCTTTTATTTCATGCTTTACAATAGCTTTAACTGATTAAAAGAGAAAAGATAATTGAATAAGTATGTGAAATCCATTTAAGCTGTTATAACTTGCATTTTGAATAGAAACTGAATTACAGATTTAAGAACCTTAGCCCAACCACTACTTATTCCCATTCACTGAAGCCGGGAATATTCTTAAGCAGGATAAACTCTGTCTTTCGAGGTGAATTTAATATGAGTTTGCTGACACAGCTGTCGTTTCATGAAACAAGTCGAATTTAATTTCACTGTGAAAAGTTTAATTCAATTTAGAATATGGTATCAAATTTTATCTTGGCATAACGACTAGTAAAGTGACTTCTCTCAGTTATATACATATTTAAATTTCTCGGGTGATACATATGATTCTTTCTTTCAAAAATCGGGGAAATGCTCAAGAATTGCACAAATTCTAAAATGATCAAATTTAGGCAATCAACATATGATTGTGAAAGCTACAGCAATTTCATTTAATATTAAGTTTGATAAAATATATTATAAACAAACTGTAATGCACAATGATATTTGTATTTCAGTTTTCAAGCCAAATTTGATATGTTAAATACAATGACATGTGTGACAATAATATATGTTTTGATTCTGAATTTGGTTTGGGGACACGTGGAGGTGGTTTCATTCAACATTTATTTACTATTTATAAAACTGTGAAAAATTACTATATAACCCAATTATAAATTTATCTACAAAGATCTTTTGTACTACTAGGTAACATAAGAACTAAAATCAAACGCAATTAACTCAGACATACACATGACACTTGTTGTATGTGAATTTTTCAATTAGCTTATCACTATTAATTTTTATGAAATCATGATAAATTCGTGACGAAAATGTAATAAACATGCCTGAAAATTTTATGTACAGTTGATCCATTTCGCATTAAAAAGTGAATCTTAAAACCGATTATTTAACGATTTAATTTAGATCTTACACAGTATCTGTGATATTAAAAAAATGCATATTATATAAGTGGAAGTATTTTAGTATTTGTTAATTAAAAGCGTTTTAAATCGCATCGGAAAAGATCGCTTTTTAGAGGAGTACTTAAATAAAATAACGCTTCAACGAGAGTTATTGGATTTATATTTTAACTATTCTCAAGTTTTTTTTAAAGTCACTGTAGGTAACGAGTTCAAAAAGCCTCAAAGAAGGTTATATATTTGAATCAAATTGACAAAATGAGCTCATAAGGTTTTGTTTCATGCATGATTTTTTTTTTATAATTTTGAAACAAAATTTTTATTTTACTATAAAAAAACGTGGTGATAGTAAATTTGCATGAACCAAGACAAACGACTGAAAAACCGTATTTCGGGAAAAGGAGCAAAAAGAATTTGCTTATGATGGAATGTGAGTGAAAAGTGTAAAAGTGAAAAAAGTAAAAGAATCAGGTTTTGTTATCGCAAAATATTATTTATTTTACTTTTTGGATACTTGTTCAGAGGAAAACAGGTCTCATAATTTTTTTCGCATATAATAATTGGAAAGACTAAATTCTTTTACAAAGAAAAGTAAAATATTTTACAAAATAAGGGAAAGTTATTTAATTTATCCCAAATATCAGAGAACGAAATAAAATCACAACCCTCATTTTTAGACAGTAACGTGTCTTAGTTTTTTTTTTTCAAAATTCACAGCTTTGTAACTCATACATCTGATTACAATATATACTGCTCTTTTTAAAATTTGAAAACATTTTATACATAAGCATTTTCTCCTCTTTAAAATGCAAAATGAAAAACATTTAGCACAATGGTATAGGAAATGAAGTTATAAAGCACGTCGCATTTGAAAAAATGTATAAATTCCATTAAAAATGACTAACATAATAAAAAAGCACCTATCTCTCTATATATATTGTAGCATAATTAGAATGTAGAACTTATTTTTTTAAGCGCTGATATTTCCAACACGTTGGTTTGGCATCAAGTACACTAATCAATCAAATCAATTAAATTTATTTGGATCACGATACCTGAAGTCTCTACTTGAATTAATAACTGATTTTGATGGAAATCTGTCATTGCTTTGATTCCCAATTTATGATTTCAACATGCGGCGTGCCTTTCCAAAAAAGATACCGAAATCATAGCAGTAACCAAAGAAAACGTTCTACAAGATACTGCTCATGAAACTGTTATAGAATGACCTTCATATTCACCTGATCTGACCCTACTGGATTTTTTCTGGGCATATTTGAAATTGTAGTTGTATACGATCCTCCGCTTCATTTCAGATTCTAAGAAAATGTACTACTGGTACAAATACCAGCATATCATTATGCCACACAATGTACAATATCAAATAAAAAAATTGAGACGTGTATTGTAGCTGACTTAGAAACAGTGTACGCCAAAAATAAAGGGGGGTATTTTCTGATTATTTTTTTCTTTCAAACACTTTTTGTGAAATTATCTAGATTTTAAGTCCTTTTTTTGTGATTAACTTTCCACTTTTCTTATTATATTCGAGTCATAAAAGCCAATCCCAATGTTCGCCACCAGGTGGTACCGTAACTAATTCACTCCTTTATCACATAAGCACTTTATTGTACAAAGGTACCATGTTTCATGCGATAGCTATTACCGTCCTCATCTTTACTGAGATGATAGAACTAAGTGGGCAAATTAGTAAAAAATATATAGATTAGTAAGAGAAACATGTTTTAGATATTTTCTCCAAATAGGCCCTTTTCCAGCTTTCTTTGAGTTGTAACTTCATTTAAAAAAGATTTTTTTTGCAAATATTTTACATATTTGACTGATGTATCAATTTTTTTAAAAATAGTATCATTGAGGAAAATTCGATAAAAAATACTTTATCGGGAATTAGATTAAAATATATATATAGAAAATGTAATACAAAAGAAAGACAAACAAATCTAAACACAATGATAAATTAAAATAATTTAATCATTTAGATAAAAAAAAATTAGAAATAAGTTAATTAGTTCATAACTGGGTGTCATTTGAGTAATTTAATGTCTTTATATGAAATAATAATTTTTCTCTTCTTTTAAAAAACGTCAACATTATACTACATATCGAGCTATTATAGATGAAACTAATAACTTCGTGTCATAGCCAGATGGCAAGAACGATATCTTAGACATTTAACACTAATTCTTTATAACTACTTTAGCTTCAACACTATGTGTATGATAATGAACTTCTAAGCATATTTGTATGAGCCCAGCATTTACTCCATAAAAATGTGTACATATATATCTGTGGCTTTCATGCAATAAGGACTTGTGTGTGTGTGTGTGAATGGATCTTTTAAGACTTCTCTCAGGAATATATTACCTAGTCATTGTTTCCATTTAACCTCTTTTTTTCATATACAGTATACAGAATATATAATAATATAATAAAGTCACTATGAATCAGCTAAATTTCAGTAAAGTTATTCAATTCAGTAAATGTAATATGTAAATTATATTCTAAATAAAAAATATATTCTAAATTCAAATATGTAAATTATACTCTAAATAAAAAATTTAATAATTTGTTTCTGTACCTCAGTTAGCATAAAATAGAGGATTTAAGTTATAAGGTTTAAACAAAAAACTTAGGTCACAGTTTTGCATGAATATTTTCCATTCACTTAAAAAACAAATGTTAGCTACAGACTGGAATTTGAAAATAATTTCTCAGTATCTAAAAATCTAAAAGAAAGTTCATATCATTTAGAATCTGTGATCGTTAAATACCATCTATTCAAAAAGCTCCTCCTATACTTTTGCAAAACGATATATATAAATCTTTAAGTTTCACTGATTCACGTACACTTTGTACGAAAATAAATTTCAATAACAGATGATTAATGAAATTGATGATTAATGGTGCCTTCATGAAAAGTGAACACTCTCACAACTTGCTGCATAAAAATCCCACACTTCAAATTTACTTCAGACTTTTTTATAATTTTTTTTAAGTACGTCAAAATAAAAGTCATCCTTCCTTAAATATCTATATATAAACTTTACGCAACTATAAGTTTTAAGGTGCTATTACAGAATCAAGTGAATTAAATGTTAAGTAATTCACTATCATCGAATATTAGGTTGTCAAATATGAAATGGAGAAAAAAATGCACATAATTAAATTCGATTTTTTCCACAATAAAAACTAAGATTTTAAGATGATCTGTTAATTTTTTTCGAACAGAAATATGTGTTGAAAAGAGGGAAAGATGTACCATTCACACGAAAAACAGGCTATGGTAAAATACGGCGCCTAAAATGAGATTATGTGCAATTGAAATAAATAACATGAACTTTGCTCCAATTCATACTTGAGAACCTAATTTATAAGCTGGTAAATTGCAGATGGGAATTCATGGATTAAATAAATTTAATAACTGTATGCATTTTGTACGAAATGTATATCTTTAAAAAGGCCTTATAAATTCTGTTATATTTCTTAAAAAAGAACAATAAAAATTTGTGTTCCGAAAAACCAATTGAAATACGCTTACCAATCGAGTTGCTGATTTAGAATAAACATTGATTTATTAAAAACAGGGAATGCTACACATTCAAATGATCTCAATTCGTTGTAAAACATTATTTCCTATATTTGTCATTTTTTATAAGTAGAAAAAAACTAAAACAAAAAGTTTCTTCAAAAAATAACTAGAACTCTCTATTACGTAAAGTTTAAATTTTACATCAGTTCTTTTGAATTACAGTTACGGATACAGTTATAAAAAATAAAACAATTGTATTCAAACGTATTAAACCATCAAACGATTTTTAAAAAAGAAACTATCATTCAAAATTCTCTCAAAAGTATACGTAGCAAATAAAATATTTTATTATTCATTAATGTGTTTTGTTTTGTGAAGCTTTACTTGGATAATTTTAAAACTTATTTTTCTTACTTGGTAAATATCAGTTTAATTATACATCAATAGCTTTAGAAATGGTTATGCGATTTATTAAAACATATGGTTAAATTATCTTCCATAATTTCACCTAATTGAAAGTAGGGAAAATAAGAACTCCACGCTATGTTTAAGAAAATAAATTCGCGTGGAATTATGTAGAACGTAAAATTTTTTTTTATCGGTTTTTAACAGGTAATTCAAAAAAGGGTATTAAAGAGTGCATTAAAATATTACGTATAGTGTGTAACTACTACTAATAATTATCTGATATTTCATAAGAGTTTTTGGCAAATCTTTACAAAACTAAATTATTATTATGGAATAGTTTTATAAAAATTTAACGGTAGTTAAAATATTTTACTGAGGTAATCGTTATCTTGTTGAAGTAAGCGAAAAAGTGATGTACACTTTGGTATTTTAAACTTAGATTTTAATTTTAGGCTAAAAAACAGATAAAATGACAAAGTGTAATACAAACGGACGAGCAGACGCGGATATTAATCAGTACACAAAATCGTTCTTTTATCGCACCGGAGACCTCAGCTTTTATACTTTCCTTAAGGGAACCAGGACATGCTCGAAAGAGTAAAATTCCAAAATTAAGACCCTTTGTTTATGAGACATATATCATTTAAAATTTCCAATAGAGCTTAGATTTTTTTATGTCTATAATAAATAATAATTTAATTATACTGTAGAACTACAAAATAACTTTTTACTCCAAAAGTTTTTTTTACTACTTAATTAAAGTAATACATAATTTTTTTGAGAACTCGTATTATATACTATGTTTAGGTACCATTTTTTAAAAAAGTATCCTTTTTTAAAAAAATATTTTTTACACATATATAAAATAATACATAAAATACAGTGAAACCCTTTTTTTTTTTTAGTAAAATTTTAGTATAGTTTCTTTAAAAAAAATTATAAAACTTTGAAATTTGAAATTTTTTTTATTTTTCTGCTTTTTATGCATAAAACAATTTTTAAAAAATTAGGCACTATTTTAATAGGAAAAAAAAAGCCTTAGGTTCACTATATGCATAGGCATCTTGTATAGAAGTATAAAAAATCAGAATCATACAGTGCAATAGTTTTTTTAAAAATGTACCTAAATGCAAAAAAAATATGCTTTTGAGAAAAAGTGAAAAAAAACTAAAAAAAAACAATATTTTCACATATTATACACTTAATTAGTATTTCCTTGCCTATTTTTATATGACTAATAATAATCCTAACCATTTTCTAGAGTTACAAAAGTAATTTTTTTAAATTCTTGTTTTTTTTTTCCCTTTGTTTTAGTTAAAAATGTCATGAACATAATTTTCGAGATCTTGTAATACATATTTTCATGTATAGGTACCATTTCTTAAAAAATATTCTTTGAATATACAAAAAAAATTACAAATATATATAAAGTAACATATTAAACATAATGAATCTGTTTTTTTAACTAATTATATTTATATAATTGCATAATTTCTAAAAATAATCATAAAACCTCAAAATTATGAAAATCTTAATTTTTGTTTTTACATATAAAATCTAATTTTCAAAAAATTAGACACACACTAAAAGATATTTTTGTTCACTGTATGCACATGTATCCTGTTTAGATATATAAAAGGTTTCAAACAATATGCTACAATAGTTTTTAAAAATGTGTACCTAAATTTAAAAATATTAAACATTCGAGAAAAAATATAATAAAACTTAACAAAAAATTTCTCCTTACATTATAGATTTGATTAATATTTCCCTGATTGGTATTCATTTTCTTCATCTAAATTCTGTTTTATACATTTTCCTTTTTAAAGACCTTCTTTTATTTCTGGCTTCCAATGACACTTTATTTACTATACGTTCAGCCTCAAAAATTCGTTTGTTATCAATTATAAGTAAGGCACGTTCCGTGTTGTATCCTGATTTAATGCCCAGAACTTCAAAGACTTTTATCCTACTTACATATCCATCATTAAAACAAATTACAGCATCCATAACTCCAAATTTCAAAGTTTCAATGCCAACAAAAACTGTTTTAGGAATTCGCTCCCAAATACATTTGTTAAAACTTTCATTGGGATTTTGTGTTCTTCCATGAAGGCACTTTTTCAATAAGTCCTTTTCATAATCGTATTCACTTACATTACCTTTCAAAGGATTTTAATCTATAATGGTCTCGAACCCTTCAAGACTTTGCGTCGTAATTGATTTTTATTTTACCTGCATAACGGGGAATAACCACAACCTCATCTTTTAAAAAACAGAATGATGAAATCAGGATGATACAATCTTGTATCAAACACGTATTCGAAACAATCAGAAAAGCCTTTACCGAAAATCATATGATTCTAATAGCTTCCGGTTAACAAAAACCGTAAAAGTTTGAGAACATTAGAGTGAAAAAATAATGCTTTTGTGAACGTAATGTAAACCAGACTATTGCATTGTGTCTGTGTTACTACTGGTTTTTTGTTTGCGTAAAATAAAATGAATTTAAAATTAACCGGGCCTCCTCATTCCTTAACGACTGCAACCATCACTAAAAAGGAACACTTCAGTACCAAAATGTACTAAATCAAGTCCATAATTCAAATATATATGTGTTAGATTGTCAATTAAGAGGTCACAGAGGTGTTAATCTTGGATTTTTTCGAATGTTCGAAAAAAATATATGTTGTTCCTCATTTTCTTTTGAACATTTTGATACCAACCACGTGATAGTACTGCAAAAACTTCGAAAGTTATTCGAAAAATTCCAAACAGCAATTTAGTAATAACAATGTTTAAATGGCTACATGCCACACCCACTTTTTCTTGATTTCCGCATACGTTTTATTTTTCTGTTTTTAAAAAGCCTCATGAAATATTTTAAACACTTGCTTAATTGAGAAGGAAGCTTGCAACTCAACACACGCTTTTTTAAAGTGTTTTGATTCTGTTTTGGTAATGCTAGCACGTTGTTTGCTTATCGAAATTCAAAACAGCGTTGTTTAAAACCGTTTATCAAAATTGAAAATTCTCGATTGAAATGGAAAATACTCATCGTAGACCTTCAGGTAAACGTCCTAAGAAAAGAAGATTTAGAGGGAATCAATTCATGAAGGTATGTTCTCATACATATGTTGCAGAAAGGAAAGACACAAGTAAGTGTGCTTCCAGTAATAAAATCTCAGGAATTCAGACTTCATTAAAGTCAAATCTTGTTAAGGTAAGTGAAAACTCTTCAAAGGATATCGTATTTTTGATTTTATTTCAACTTTTAGCTCTATTTTATCAGTATCATGTTGTTTAAAATGTCATAAACCATTAACAATTAATGAAAAGTCCACTCGTGGTTTATGTTCGAATTTTGAAATACGTTGTAAAAACTGTGGGAGTGTTTGTACTTTTTCAAGCTGTGAAAACACTGGGAATAAAAAATAATGCTCCAGAAATTAACAGAAGATCTATTTTAGCAATGAGATGCATAGGCCAAGGTTTAGAGTCATTAAAAACCTTTTTGTGCTGTAATGAGTCTTCCTAATCCTTTTGAACAAAAATCATATGATGTTATTAATAATAAACTTTCACGTGTTATGAAGGAAGTCGCTGAAGAAAGCATGAAAAGGGCAGCTGTCGAAGAAAATTCTTCGTCACCTGATAACCTTTTAACGGTAAGTGGTGATGGTACCTGCAAAACAAGAGGACATTCATCGTTGATTGAGTATGTACTGTAATAGGGGCCGAAACAGGTAAGGTTTTGGATAGGAAGTGTTGTCCTCATTTTGCAAAGGATGCGACAGTTATAAAGGGGTAAAGTTTGGTATCAAGTACAATAAATGGCAAAGAGCGCATAAGATTTCATGTAGAAAAAATTATTCTGGCTCTGCTGGTAAAATGGAGGTTGACGGGATGTTGAGGATTTTTAATCGATCAGAAAAGCTTCACAACCTGAAATATTCGAACTACATAGGAGATGGCGACACAAAAACATTCAATGCCCTTTCTGAAAACAAGTCATACGGCGATGACCATCTTATTCAGAAAATAGAATGTGTAGGCCATGTGCAAAAGAGAATGGGTACAAGACTTAGGAAGCTTAAATTAGTATATAGTAAAAAGAAATTATCTTATGGTAAAACTATTGGCAATAAAGGTAGGTTAACTGATAGTTTAATTGATAAACTTGCGCATTACTATGGTAATGCTATTCCATCCAATTCTACTAGTGTAAAGGAAATGCGGAAAGCCATTTGGGCTGTTTGGGGTCATTCTTGCAGCACTGATGATGAACCGATGCACTGGTTTTGTCCTACAAATCCAAATACATGGTGTAAGTATAATGCCGCAATTAATAATAATTTACAAAATTATAAACACAAACCCTCAGTTGCTAAAGCTGTTCGAGATGTAAATAAGCCTGTATTTGCAGACTTATCTCATCCGGCACTCCTGAAGAAATGTTTAGGAGGTAAGACACAGAATCCTAATGAAAGTTTAAATTCATTAATTTGGAAGTTTTGTCCTAAGACGATTGGTTCTAGTCTTCAGATTGCAGAGATTGCTGCAAATCTAGCAACCAGTGTTTTAAATGATGGAAATCAAATACTTATTTCTATTTTAGAGAAATTTGGCTTGAAAATTAACAGAAATGTTTGTGTGTCCCTGGCTGAACGTGACAGTCGTCGAATCTTTACGTCACGACAGAGGCGCTTAGAGTCATCTTTTGAAGCTCGCAGAGCCAAGAAAATTAAAAAGAGTAATGAAATTGAGCTGTTTCAGGAACAGGAAGGTATATGTTACAATTCTGGAGAATTTTAGCGTGTAAGTTTTAAGATTTATTTTCTCAAATTCAATTTTAAAACTTTAAAGCCCTTTTTCTCAGTTTGTGTTTTTTTCAATTACGCGCATTGCGTTTCAAAAACTATCATACTTTGATGCATAAAACTTTACAGAATTATAAATTCTATCATAATATTCAAATCCTAGCTATTTATAGTATTATAAATTTCTAATTTTTTGAAATATTTCAACAAAAATTGAATTTTTTAAAAAAAAATTTTAAAAAATTTAATTTTTAATTTTTAAAAATATTTTATTTTTTATTTTATTTATATAAGATAAGCTAGCATGTAATAAGAATATATTTGACTTTATAAATCAACTTATTGCTAGTAATTAGAATGATTATTGCAGAAAATATCATGCGCGTCGTAAAACTTACTATTTGTTTCTTACAAAAAAATTTCTTATTTTTATGTGCTTATTATTTTTAAAATTATGATTATATTTTAGATATTTTATACTTTTTTGAAACTTTATTCCTTTATAAGAAATGTGTGAAATAATCAAATTATTTCATTTTAATCTCAAAGAATTATTTGTAGTCGAAAATTGTTTGTATTTTGTGCTCTCGAAAAATTTTTAACACCCCTGTGACCCCTTAATTGCAATGCAAGTTATTTCTAAGAAATTTAAGCAATTAATTCTCTAATTTATTTAGACATTTATTTCAAATATGTTTAGTAGTTTAAAATGCAATCAAATTTTTGATAGTCAAATTACTTATTGTATCAAATATAATGACGCGCATCAAACATAATTCAATCTAATTTCTAAATAAATTCTCGAGTTTCTGATTGAAAAAGAATTGTGAATAAAATATTTGATTAAATTTAAGAATTTTAATGTAAATATCATTTTTTTTTCTAAACACGAATATATAGATTAATTATATTTTGTGTTAGTAAGAATAAACATGTGAAACGTTCTTTCCGCAGTTTTCTCAAGAGAAGCAAATCATTCGTTATATATCGCGGGTAACATGGCTATTATCACTTAAAAGCCAAAAGGTTAATTTTATTATCCTAGCTTATCAGCAAGAGAATATCAGCAAATTGCCTCGCTTTAATCTAACAGTGAATCTTATAAATTAATTACTAACCGCACTTACCTTGTCAATTTAACTTTATTAGCGTTACGATGATATAAATAAAGGTCATGTTTTAATTTAAAATGATGTAGGCAATTTAATTTTAGGTTTAATCAATATATAAAAGAGAAACAGTGAGCACATGTCCTGCAAAACTTAAAATTATAACTTTCCAAAAATTGTCACAACAAGTTTAGAAAACTGTTAAACTAAATTGTTAATATTAGGCATATGAGTGATGATCCTAAGTAGAGCTTTCAGGAAAGGGGATATCTTTAAGAATTAATAATAAATTTTAAATTATTTTAGTAACTTCATATCTTGTTGTTATTTGATGGCACATATTAGATTAAGATTTAGGAGGTAACGTTTAAATTTATTTTAAGAAAAAGCTTCATTTATCAAGTTTCTGAATTAATGTTATATTTAACGAAAAGTTTAAAACCTACAATGTGTGAAAAAATATTGGGTACAGTTATAATTTTAATAGTTAGAGTTCATATGTTTGTCTATCAAGATATTTTTAACTGTCAGATAGTGAGACACACATACAAGCTTATGTATTGAGAATTAAAATATTTAAATTTCATATAATATGTGTTTGAACCAAATAGAAAATATTTTCAAAAAGTACTCTAATGTAATAATCATAAAAAAAATTATTACAAGTCTATAATTACTTTTGATATCTTATTGAATAAGTATAGTGTCTATTTTAGGTAAATAATATTAAAAATCTATTAATATATTATAAAATATTCTAAGCTAATAATAAAACATAGTTTTAAATTATATAAAGGAGTTACTAAGAAAATCTCTGTATTTTTAATATTTGTAAATATTATAACATTAATTTTCAAAGAATGCATTTCAAATTTTTATTCCAGATATTTTTCCCATCGATACAGAACAAAGGTTAATGGTTTTATTTTCTATTATTGATTAATATCAAAGTAGATCTTCTATAAATTATTCCTCTAAGGAACTAGATAATATTGGTAAACGTATAGGAGTGATTAACTAATAAAATTTAATCGGTTTTATTGATTAATTTTTATACATGCACCTTTTGTAGAACTTTGGAAAATATACGAAATTAAAATACAGAGTTAAAACTCTATAAAATCATGTTTAGCACAATTAGAACACACTTTACTTTCTTATGCGATACTTTTTTTTCTGTGGAAAAGGAGGAAAATAATAGCGTTGATCTATTTTTATTTTATTTTATTTTTAAACGTCTAGCAGGAAAAAAAATGGAACTAAATTCTATCCAAAAGAAAATTACCACTCATCCAATAATGTCAAACATATAAATTTTAAAACCTGTTTGAGTTTCTCGAATAGTTTTGGATATTTTAAAACCTTTTATTTTAAGTTTGTCTAATTACACCCGCGTTTTTCAAAGTGTAGGGTGCGTCCCACTTGGGGGCGTGACAACTCTACGAGGGGGGCGCGAGTCTATTGAAATGTCAAAAACAGACGATTATTTAAAAAATTTAATTTACTGAAAGTGAGCAAACAAAATACATCCTGGCATAATAAAAAAACAAAGTACACATTTATACTGATATAACTGATATATTAGACTTATAAATGTATCAGTGGCACACAATGTACTTTATAAATTAATTTAACAATACTAATTCAGAACAAGTTTAACAATTACCATGGGATTGTCATACATAAAATTATATACAAAAAGTAACATTTATCTTGATAATTTGTACGGTTTATAATAAATCCCTTAACTGTCAAATAAAAGTTATGCTATTAGCTTCCCTATGAAAATCGTTCTCCACGTAAGTGCGCGTATAAGATATGTTTGGTAGGGGGGGGAGGAATAAAGAAGGAAATAATATGAAATAAGTGAATATTCCACAAACATTGTCAATGTCCTTTTATTGCATTCCAAAACCTTCGGACACATTTTATGGATAACAGTGCGTAGAAAAGATCGTAATTAGGAGTGACGTATATTTACGTCAGGGGAAATTAATGCTTTGGCTGAGCGAGACATTTACATAGACCGGTGGCATTTTAGAGATTTTAGCATAAAGGTATAGTATTATTGAATTCAATACATTGTTCTTGTATGAAGGGAGTGCCAATATTGAAACTTTGAGAAGCACTGAATTACGCACATTTTCAATAAATGTTCGATATTATAACTCCAGTAAGACCACAATATTTTACTTGTAACATTCGAAAACCAACAAAATACTAAACATTTTTTCTTCAAGTATTTAAAAATATAACCTAGATATACTGATTGCTCAAAATGTGAGAAAAATGAGTATAAGATGAAAATGTACAACGTATTAATAGTGAAGCTACCAAGTGACACACTACAACAAGTGGTCAATACGAAAGTTTATACGTCATAATATTTTAACAAAATATAGACTGCGTAGACGAATGAATAAATTTCAATGCAAGAAAATGTATACTTATATTGTGAACATATGTAATTCTTTTGCTGTGTCAAAGTATAATTCTCATTTTGAGAACAAAATCAAATTCTTTTCAGAACGGTAAATTAATAAATGATAAACTAAATGTACTGAGACCATTCAAATGATATATTGAAGAAAAATTTGATATAGGTAACAAAATAACAGTAATTCATGTGATTTACTATTGATATTTTGTTACAAGACACTGAATTGTATCCGAGAGTGAATATTGTTAAAATATAAGGGTTGCAAGGTTATAAAAATGACAAAATACGTAATATTTATCACTAAATAAGCGACAAGAAATACGGGGCAGACAGATAAAAATTTTATCGAATGGAATAACAGGAACAATGATAAATGACCTCGAAAACATTTAAAACATGTTATATTGTATACAAACTAAAATACATTTGAAATGCAGAACATAAATACTAAAATATATGATTTTTTATATCATGTTTGTATGCTAAGTTTTAAATAACATTCACGTTTATAATCGGTTGTTTACATATATATTGAAGTTATGAAAATTAAATATTAGAAAATAAGATAAAAATGTGTTACTATTATTATTTGTATACATTTAATTTCCTTTTCAGACATTTATTCGAGGAAATTCTTTTTGAGAGATACAATTTTAAACTCTTTTTATTTGTTATTTTTATTTTCAAAATAATTATTACTCTGATGTACTTCACCATCTTAGCAACTTTTTTATACGTTAAAGTTCATTGAAATTAGCAAAAAAAATATTTAAAGAAATAGAAAAAATATTAAAAGTTTGATTTATTTAAAAAAATTTAAGTTCCATTTAGTTATAATTTTTTATTAAATAAAATTTACGAATTTATTTAATTAACGTTGGTAAGCTTTGTAAGGAGAACATTATATCATTTGAATTGCAAGTGTTTTAATCTTGTTGTAACTAAATTAAATATGATATTTTTGCCCACTATACAGAAAATTCTTGTTACAAATTAAAGATATTTAACAATTCTGCGTTAAAATTTCTGAAGAATGATTAATGACGCTTTCAGTGATAAAAAGGAGGTAACAAAAAATGGTAAAAACATAATATATAACATCGAAAATTTTAAAAATACTTCCAATCAATTGAGGCTCAAAATCTCCTTTTGGCATTGTCATTCCCTAACTTGACTTTGGTTCAAAACTACGAGGTCCGTTGCCAATAGCCCTCGTTTTGCTTTAAATGCGAGGTTAATAAATACTCACTCAAGTCAGAATGATAAAATACTCCATCCTTTTTTAAATAAAATATCTGTTATTAATTTATATTACTTAATAACTTGCTATATATCATTGCTTCTCAAACTTTCAATATTTGCTACTCAATATTCAATCATAATTTTCATCGCCCCCTTTCATACAATAACAAAGTATTGTATTTAAGAATTCTGTACTTTGACGCAAAAGTTACAATAATACTTAAATCTCTTAAGTGCCACCGACGTATATAAACGTCTCGTTCATCCAAAGCATTAATTACCACGGACGTATATATACGTCTTTCCGAAGTAAGATTTTTTTCTGTGCACTTCGATTCATAAAATTATTCTGAAGGCTTTGGAATGCAAAGAACGAAACTTTACAGTGTTTTTGAAGGATTTGCTTATTTATTCCTTTTCTCTCCCCCCCCACAATACATATCATAAGTACACCTACATGGAAAACGGCGGCGTTCGGGAACGAATCCCGTATCTTTTAAACAGCAGTTAAGAGATTAATTGTAAATCGTACAAATTACCAAGATAAGTGTTAATTTTTGCTTTTAATTTTATGTATGACAAGCCCATGGTGCTTGTTCTTAAAACTTAGTACTGCTAAATTAATTATAAAGTGCATTGTGCAGTACTGATGCATTTATAAGTGTATTTTTTCAGTGTAAATATGTATGTGCTTCTTATTATTTCGGAATGTATTTTATTTGCTTTTCAGTTACTTACTAATTTTCTGAATAATCTTTTGTTTTCGATTTTGTAATATGCTCACGCCTCCTACCCCTTGGGGGTCGCGCCCCGCAGTTTGCGAAACACTGTCATATATTAGAAACCTAATTTCATTTGATGGGACGAAAAAGAAGTAAACAAATGAAAATCAAATGTTTTATACAATTTCACAATTCAATTTAAATATTTCTTTCAATTTTCCTCCTAAGAATATCAATATTATTTCAAGTTCGATTCTCACTAAACTTTACTATTCAAAGTGACTACACCCGAAAACCATCATGAAACAATACTCGAAAAACGTGGCTTTAAATCCATTCAACTACCACGGTAAGCAACCTTATTTACGAATCCTTGGTTGCAATCCATGTCTATAATTCCGATTCCACCCGAGTAATCCCGACCTGATGCCGATGGAGTAATCCGCTCAACATGCGGGATAATTTAGTTTGGGTTAATGCTCATCCCACAGATGCCGCGCGATACAACAATTAATGTGGATGCTTCGTCCCATTGCTGCACCGTCGCCCTCGGTTAATCTGGAAGCGATAATTGCTCCGCCCTGGCACGGTGCGCTCTGGTCTCCGATGGGAAATCTCAGATCTCTTCCATGTTACCTAGTCTGTTCCTTGGTGGGTTACGCATTTAGAGGTGAATTGACGCTATTAACTGAGTATTACTCTATTGCCAATCTCTAACAGAATACGGTATTCTGGCTGACTATTTGGTCCATCACATGTCTGCAAATACCAGTTTAGACAATTATGTAGTTACAATTTAACTTTTTCAATTAGAGTTTTGCAGGTTTTGATGACTAGTTTCGTGAGTTAAGACGTTTGATTAACACGCCTGGGAAAAAAGAGTGTTTCACTATAGGAGTGTTTCTAGATTCTGTAAGTTCTTTTGAGGTGATTCAGACTCTAACTTAAAATTCTGTCTCCCATCTGAAACAATTTTTATATATATATATATATATATATATATATATATATATATATATATATATATATATATATATAAATAAATCTTTTGTGCATGTGTTTGTCACTAAACTCCTCCTAAACGGCTGGACCGATTTCGATAAAATTTTTTGTGTGGGTTCAAGTAAATTCGAGAATGGTTTAGATTAACAATTTGGTCCGATATAGCAATTAGTTAAAAATATATTAATTAAAAACATTCAAAAATACAACTTAACATTCACCTGCATTGTTGTAACAACGCTATTGTTATAAACAAATAATATATAAAAAACATTTAAATCAATTCCTTCTTAAATCAACCAAGAAAAAATTTATTTTAGCTACTTTTTATTAAATAGTTGCAATTAATATAAATATGTATATACGTATGATAGAATCACAACATTAAGTGGTAATTAATTTTTATTAATTATCATTAAAGTATCGTATTGTCATCCAAAACAATCGTGCATATAAAATTTCCTTTCAACTGAATACTTTAACACGCGAGAAAATAACCTTTTCAAATTTTGACATAACTCGCCAAAATGGTTGCTAAGTTCCCAACGTGACTGTATTTGTAATTTTTTAATTAGTTTTAATCAATTAATTTTTATAAATTATAATTAAATTATTGTATTGTCATCCAAAATAATCATGTACATTAAATTTCAGCTCAATTGAGCGCTTTAAAATATATTTTATTAACGATTGAAAATTCTACCAAGATAAATAAATAAATAAACAAATAAAATATGTATAGAGGTCGTGCGCTAATAGTAGGAATTGAAAAAGACGTAAGTTGGTGTCGAAAATTGATTTTCAGCCAAACTGGCCAAAACCCAAAATCATATTGCATTGGCAATTGCTTCATCAGGCATTGCAGCGACCTTACTTGATGGTGGACACACTGCGCATTCAGCGCTTAAAGTACCTTTAATTGGCCATGCAAATCCCGACGCAATGTGTAATATAAAGAAGCATTGAGGCATGACTGAAGTTTTGAGAAAATGCAAAATTATCATCTGGGATGAATTTACAATGGCTCACAAGCAATCGCTTGAAGCTCTGGACAGGACCCTGAATGATATCAAAAATAATACTAGGCTTTTCGGTGGTACTCTACTGTTGCTCTCTGGTGATTTCAGACAAACAATACCCATCATTCCCCGTGCGACATATGCGGATGAAATAAACGCATGTTTGAAAGAATCTTATCCATGGCGAAGTATTAGTAAATTATGTCTTACCATTAATATATGCGTGTTCAACTTTAAAATGATCCATTAACGTCGAGGTTCTCTGAGCAATTTCTAGACAATGGCAATGGTAGAATTCAATTGTATGAAGATACACAATATATTCAACACCCAGAAAATTTTTGCAACATTGTGGCTACCAAAGATGAATTAATAAAAAAAATATATTTTCAGATTTACGACAAAATTATACTGATAATGCATGTCTAAGTGAACGAGCTATTTTAGTGGCAAAAAATTTGGATGTTGACGCCATCAATTTCAAAATACAACAATCGTTGCCTGGTAATGAAACTACATTCAAATCGATTGACCCTGTAGTTGATCCTGATGAAGTAGTCAATTATCCTGTAGAGTTTTAAAATTCACTGGATTTACCGGGAATGCCACCACATAATTTGTGATTGAAGATTGGCTGGTCCATAATTTTGCTTCGAAATTAGAACATACCGAAATTGTGTAATGGCACGCGATTAGTCATAAAAAAATCATGGGCAACATTCTTGAAGCCAATATTTTAATTGGAAAATTTCAAGGAGAAGTTGTACTTCTACCACGGATCCCAATGATTCCTTCAGATTCACCTATACCATTTAAACGTTTACAATTTCCAATTCGCTTGTTATTTGCTATGACTGTTAATATGTCACAAGGTCAAACAATGAAGATTTGTGGCTTAACATTAGAAAACCCTTGCTTTCCTTACGGCCAATTATATGTTACGTGTTCCAGAGTTGGAAAACCATCGAATTTTATTGTTTATACCCCTCAAGGATTAACCAGAAATATTGTGCATCTAATGGCATTAGAATAAATTAAATTTATGTACAATTTAATAAATATACCTGTTATAAAAAAGTTTGAGTCTCAAATTTTTCACCTTTAATTAAAACAAGTTCAAGTTTTTATTCACACAGCCTATACAT